>CM029118.1:17527500-18202500 GCA_016859345.1 Istiophorus platypterus
GCGCGCACAAACAAAGCCTTACAGATTTAATCGGTTTGTGGTTAACATAAACACCACCATAGCCTGCATGAATGTACATATAATACATTATAGATAGAAAATAGAGATGTTTAAACTTTTCTTTTCTCCAAAACTAACTCAATTCTTATGGTGTTTTTTAAAACTTACTTTCACAATTTTGTCTGCTTTTTTTTTTTTCATAATATCCTCTCTATAGATCTTGATTAAACAGATGAGGATTTTAGTCCCAATGCAGACAAAACAGATGAGGATTTTAGTCCCGACGTAGATAAATCAAATTACAATTGCAACTGAAAGAACGCAAATCGAAAGACACAGGTATGAAAGTGGTGTGTCTTTTCCTCCCTATACCAGGGGGACAACAGGAAGAATCAGAGGGCAGAGGGAGGAAGCTCTGTTATTTATTCTATCAATGGAGGGAGGAAGAGACCCACACTTGACAACCCATCCCATTAAAGACACATACCCAGGCACAGAAGCAGCCCACAATATGCTCACACTACAATCTACAATGAAGAGGTCATTGATCTATCTTACTGTACCTGTTTAGATTAGCTGATTCAACTTCAGAAATTGGACCTTTAGGTTGCACAATTGCCCTCAGAAACAGTGTTTAGGAGGATTTTTTTTCATGTGTGCGCGTGTGTAACAGGGCAGAGCTGTGATGTGCCTGGGGGAATGGATCTCTTTGTAGTGGGCAGGGAAGTAGAGGAATGTCAGGAATCTCCCCAGAGGATGCAGGGTCTGTCCGGTCAACTCTGTGTGTGTCTGTGTGTGTGTGTCTCTCTCTCTCCCTCTCTCTCAGTGGTATGGTTAAGTATGGTCTATGCATTTGTGGATGTGTGGATACACGTGCACTAAACAAACAGCAGTGGAGATGAGCGTAAAAAGATTTGGAGCCAATAAAATTCACCAACAGCTTGGGAGCGAATAAAATAAAGCTTTCATCAGAGGCCTGGGCTGTGTATATGTATGTTAAAAAGAAAGATGAGAGAGTTTTTGTTCAGACTTGGTCAAGAGCACTAATCGCTTTACCAGCTACACTTGATGGTGACACAGTAAAGGGCTATTCTATCTATCCGTATGAGTCGATTTCCCTCCTTCTCGTTATCAGGGATGATGTTCACTTCTGTGTGTGTGTGTGTGTGTGTGTGTGTGTGTGTGTGTGTGTGTGTGTGTGTCTGTGTGTCTGTCTGTCTGTCTGTCTGTCTGTCTGTCTGTCTGTCTGTCTGTCAGTCAACCCCCAGACTAGAGAGGATTCCTCACTCGAGTTTTGAGCAGTGATGTTTGTCACACAAAATGTGCTGGCAGCCAGTCAGAGCAGAGCATCCAGTTGGTGACAGACCCTTTGCAGATCACAAAAGGACACATTTTGGAGAGCAGGCAAGCATGTGTGTGTGTATGTGTGTGTGATTGTGTAAGGTTGTGGGTATAAACTAAATGCAGATCCTCAGAGGTGATAGCTCTGGTCTGCATCAGAGATGCAGACAAAAACACATGCATACAGCAAAAAAAAAAAAAAAAAAAAAGAGTCATAGTGGCACCAGGTGGAATGAAGAGAAAGGCTGAGAACATAAGGACGGACAATGAGATCACTGGAAAAAATTGCAAATGACACATCAGTTAATGGGTGTTATATGGGGAACAAGGGAGTCGATCCGAGAAAAATTAAAACATACACAGAACTGACGGGTGTGGAGACTGAGAAACACCACGCATATGATGCATCGTGCACAAAAGCATTTGCAAATACATGCCAGACAGATGAAAAAGAAAACAAGATGCCCAGTGTAGCCAGAGGATGGAGAGACAAGAGAGAGATAGAGAGAGGAGAGTGAGTGATATTATGAAAGATGTGAAATGATTGAGTCCAGACTCCATCAGCAAACAGATGTTCAGCACAGCACATATAGGCTGTGATTCCATCACTGTAAACACACATTGTTTGCCCATGGAAACTGATAAAGCTCATATTAATCTATTTAAAGACTTTGTAATCTCCCACAGCTGCTCACCACAGAGGAAAAATCAACAGGCCAACCCTCTCCTTGTCTCTCTCGTTTTTACATCTATCTTTTTTCTCTCCCCTTCTTAAATAGGAGAGGAAAGGAAACGGGGGTGGGCTCGGGGATCGAGAATGTAATAGGTAGTGACCTGGTGGGCTTTTGGGAGGTCTGATGTGTGTTCAAGGGGCCAGGGTCAGGGGGTTGAAGTCGAATCTGACCTCAAACCAGAGGATGCTGAGTGGGTCATACGAGCAGGAACAATTACCATTGCAGCACGGACACAAATTGAGCATGCTGCAAAGTACGGGCACTAAACCAACAAATAGACTTTACACAATGGAACAAGCGAAAGGAAAGGATTTCATACTGGAGAAGGGAGTAAAGTACTGTAGGTGTGAGGGAGAAAAATCAGTGACTGTAACAGTGGTGTGTAAAGCGGACCCCTTTACTTCCATCTGCAGCAGCTTTAAGGTACTTACAGGTGTTAAGTCTTGTAATGATAGTAGTGTTTACAGGCCAGTGAGCAGAGGTCCACCTAGACCTTTGCTGCAAGGATCACCAAGGCAGAGCCTTCACAGTGAACATAGCCATGTTTTGACTTTTTCTACATGGGGGGGGAGGGCACAGTGAAAACTAGCACAAGTCTTTCTTTTCATTGTGTACAAATCGAGTGCAGCACATAAACTCTGTGTGATTTGGGTGTTTCCATTGTGGAGCCTACTGGGATCTGGTTCCTGTGCAGTAACAGCTTAAGTCTCTGTGTCCCTACCTACAGCTCCACTCTTGTAAGAAACTGTACATACTATAAAGAAAAAAAAAGCTCCCCTCTCCAAACAGACAATAAAGAGTAGCTAGCAGCCCCAGGACATGGCACCATTCACACTTTAAAATAACCAGCAAAGAGCTATTTAAACAGGACCAGGTTACAGCCCCTCATAAAACAAATACACACAGGAATATTTGTATCGACACAGCAACCTGGTAGGGAAAAAAAGTCTCTCCATGGGGGGTACCAGGACGCTACGCTGAAAATTGGTGCTGGTGTTGAGGGGTGGTGTGTGGAAAAGGAAAAAGGGGGGAGGAAGAAAAACAGGTCCCACAGAGCTACCGTGCAGGCGCCAGCAAAGACAGCAAGGGTGGAAGGGAGGGGAGGAGGGAGGGAAGTAGGGGAAGAAAGACCCTGGTGAAACTCTCAACAGATGCGTGAAGCCCTTGTCAGCATTCCTGCTAGGTAACGCAAGGTCAGGAGCAAGCAGGAAGACAATATGAGGACTATTTGGGCTCCCTGAGTGCCAGATGTGTTTTAATAAGACGGCTGCCCTCCTAGCTAATAAGGTCAGCCTCTGGCTCCAGCCAGACGAGCAAACAAGTAGACTCTTGGCAGGAATTCAGCTCCAGCTTGGCACAGCCTCCCTCCCTGCTTCCTGCCTCACTCTCTCACTCACAAGCTCGAGGGAGAGACCGAGGGAGGCCGGCTCTTTCTCTCTCTTTCTGTGCGTGTGTGTATGACTCACCCGTCTCATACACCCGCCTTTTATTAGACACTTCCCTTTTTCTGCAAGGGAAGAGGGAGAACTACTGCCTAAAAACTGGAGCCTTTAAGAACATCTGTGCTTGGACTGTGCACTAACATGCACACACCCACACACATGCAAGTGTATGTACACACACACACACTCACACAACTAAACTTAAAAAAATAAATAAACAAAGACACAACAAAACACATGTACTGTACCCAGTTCTCCTGCTGTGCAGTTAACACCACTGACTACCTTTGGCATTAAAATCCCACTCTGCTATTGTTAAAAAACAGATGTAATGAAAAACTAAAATTAGCTATAAATATAAACATTGGACCAAAAAATCTGACTCCTCCAGAGGGGAAAAAAGAAGCAGCATAAGCACCAGAAAAGATTGGCTTGCTCTTAACTGAAAGTGGAATGGAGAAGATGAAGTAAGAGGAGGAGGAAGATTTAAAATTAAGAATGAGAATAAAGGAGGGAGAAACAAAGACAAAGATAGAGAGATCAAGAGGGAGATGGGACAGTCTTGGCAAGTTGTGTGGGGGTTCTGTGTACACAAGCTCCTGCTAGATTATCATGGAATAAACAAAGAAAATGTCAAAGTAAGTCCAAACAGTGCCTGGCCTTTAAACTTGTTTATTTGTTGAATGGTATCGTTCAAAGCAAAAGTAAATGTAACCACCATCTCACAAAAAATACTTTTCTAATGCTATCGGTGTATTTGAAACGTGTACATGACTGTGAATGAACCAAGGTGCCACAGGCAGCAGTGAAGGAAATGTGATTGAGAGGATGCCACAAGCCAAATCTGGTTAATCTAACTTCAAATAAACACACAGACACACACACACACAAAATCAGTAGCTAACTTGTTCTGAATAAAAAGATTTTGCATTTATGTGCACATTAACTGCAAAGACTCAATGTAATACGCACGCACACGCACGCACACGCACGCACGCACACACACACACGCCATATCTTCCTGGCTGTCTCTCTGCGATCCTCTGAGGGAAAGTTGACGTCATCCTCGGCCTCACACGAAAATCAGCCCATCAAAGACAGACCCTCTCCTAATGGTGCTTGCAGTCCTCAAATATTTACCGCGGGGCTGGGCAACGCTGTACCACACACACAGGAAGACTGCTCTCACCCATACCTCCTTTTCATACACAGCGGGTTTACACATATGATCAGTCAGTGGCTTAATGGTTAATGGGGGGAAATGTAGAAAAAATAGGATAAATTCCAATTTCATTTTTTTAACTTCAAATTCATATATTTTAACGCAACTAAATTTGCATCCGGGAAACAATTTGTGTCTTGCCTTTGGACATTTCGACATGTGGAGGCAGAGATCAAGCCTTCAAGGCACAGATCGAGCCTTCAAGTACAATTAACAGCTGAGCTTTTTCTCAACCTGAGCCACAGCTACCACAAAGATGAATCTGGTTTTGCAGGGATGATCTTTACTTTAATTAACTTTAATCCCAGTTTGGTTGGGCGATGTGGGTTCCATGGCATTGTAACAAATTACAAAATAAGTGACCTCAACATTACTGGCTTGTGTACTGGATAGGTAAGACAAATAATCAATACTGCAATTCTTTATGTTATAGGTCAAAATAATACAGTATTTCCTGATATCCTGTGCATTATTGAGGTCTGTTGTTATATTTAGGTAAAGGTGTTTCCTGCCTTTACTGTAGACATCTGGCAGGCAGCCTTTGCCTCTATTCAACACCGGCATAGACTATATCAAAGCACCTTGTAATACAATAAATAAATACAGCTTATGATTGATGCATGATTTTGCAAAAAACAAGATATCTTTCTCTTGTCTTTCCTCCTGCAGTTGGAAAGAACATGTACTGTAATGTCACTGTTATCATGAGCAAAATATTCTGGTAGTGTGATATCATGAGTTACCCTCTGATTCCGTGGCCTACATTGTGCGCCCATGAGTGTGTATTTGTCCATTTGTCTATGTTTGTTGAGCGTGAGGTTGGACAGAAGGCCGTCATCCATCACCGGACCAGAAAAAGGTTTCTGTTCCAGAGGTTAGACCTTCCTGTTTTAATGCTAGCAGACAGGGAACATTTGGCTAGGTGTAATCTGAGATGACCTCGTCACAGCGAGCTACAGGTTACAAGGTCAGCAGGCCTTATCATCCTGCCACAGGCCCTGTTTCTGCTCCATGCTGACCCCCACTACTCATTGACTCCCTCTCACACACACACACGCACACGCACACACACACGCACACGCACGCATGCACGCACACGCACGCATGCACGCACACGCACGCACACACACGTGCACAAAAACAAATGTGCCTGTGTTTCCACAGTCGCAACAGGTCTATGGGTTGATGTATAGCAGCTTGTAAAGCAGAGCTCACAGTCAGTTTTAACAGCCTATCACAGGGAGCCAACAGGACCACTGCCATGCATGCAGGCTCAGGCCACTGACCGGCTCAGCAACACTCCATAAAAGTAGCACTGACTCCATGCACACTTGACTCAGCCAAGTACAAGAAAACAACAGAGAAAGACAGCTTTGATCAACAATGAGATACTCTCACTCAAGATTCTCCAGCACTCAAAATGCTCACACATGTCTGCACACAAACATGAAAACTCACAACGTCTTACTCGCACGGTTACAAGCTTATACACAATACTGAACAACTCTGACACCTGTGGAGCTGTGCAGTGTGGGAGCCTATCCAAAGTCTGCTATCAATCTACCACTAAGGACACATGTTCCATATTGAGTGGAAGTCAAACAGCATCTGATCACTGCTCGGCCAGCGTCAGTCTGTCTGGGACTCTGGTTTGTAGAAACTGCTGTGCTTACTGCTCTCCACAGGCAAACCAACAGGTGGACAAAAACCCCATCTGGCGGGGTCCAAACACACAGTATGATCATATACATAGGACAGCAAGGATTTGGGTAATAATAATATTTTATGAATGTCATTCCCTACAGGAATCCACAGTCCACACAAAACCATATGTTTCTGCCTATCATCACACTGTGTTCTCTGATTCACAGTAGACTGTGAGCCAACCTCACCGGATTGGGGATCAAAGATGACACAAGGTTACTTTAGTTGAAAAAAAAACAAAAACATGTATGGTCAAAGACTGCTGGGACTGCTGATAAATCTCATGGATCAAATCATGAAATGTTAATAACGGCACAAAGTAATGGGCTTAACATAGGATACAATATCTGACTGGAATTACTATAAAAGTTCAGATGCTCAGATAGATACATGCAATGTGGATTTAAAAGGTATTATCTCGATTTTAAAAATACA
Organism: Istiophorus platypterus; assembly: GCA_016859345.1. Classification (NCBI taxonomy): domain Eukaryota; kingdom Metazoa; phylum Chordata; class Actinopteri; order Istiophoriformes; family Istiophoridae; genus Istiophorus; species Istiophorus platypterus. Next base: position 17,534,379 of record CM029118.1, read on the forward strand.
AAAATATTGGTTACATTGGTTTCAGGTAGGCCACCATACTGCTACAAAAAATAAACTAACGCAAAACACTCAGAAATAGTGAAATAATCTGTTTTCTGTTTGATCCCTCTGCACTGGGATTGGTGTCTGGTGTGACACACTAAGTATTTATTTCAAATGTTTTAAGACAATTCAAAGACCATCTTTAATTTCCACAGAAATTACTACCCCCCCCCCCCCCAAGAATTTCATTTGCAAACCAATAAGTACCTAAACTGAAAATTGATGTCGCTAGCAGTCTGTAGCTAATTATCTGTGGATGCAGTCCACATACAGTCCAATCCCACATTATACTGAAAACAAATGTGGCATATTTTGATCAGGGCCATATTAGCTACCAATAAAAACAATGAGGTCATGTACATTGTATTTTATTCATCTATTTGTGGGTTTATATTTTACAATTAAAGACTCATACATGGTGGGAACTGCGTGATTTGATGCTAGTATTTGACTTAAGCTAAAAAAATAATTAAAAAATAAATAATACTACAGCACAAGCAGCAAAACCAAAAATCTAACTGAATTAATAACGTGAAAAATCTAAGCAGTTATAATCTTTAAGAAACCTTTGATTTTTGGTCAAAATGTTCTGATAGTAGTGAAGGGTGCTTGGATGAAATGCCCCAAATCGTTCTTGTATCATAGCTGCAGCTGCAATTACATTGTATGGCCATATACTGCAGTGCATATAATAGCATATCAAGGTAACATGTGGACACAAGCACACTTAAGGTAATAATTCTGGCAGAAGCACATTTACGTCTACGGAGCGTAACCTTGATAGATAAATAATCATTAGTGAGCTTCTAAACTACCTGACCTGTGACCTGCTCACTTCCTCTTCCCTGAGGGTATCAAGGAGCAGGGCTGCAGGCGGATTGGAAGCTCTAATTAAGAATTTCTCTCTTTTTTTACCTGTCTCTCTTTCTGTCCTCTCTGTTTTGATGTGTAGGCTGTCTGTATGTGAAGAGGTTTTCAAAAAGATGTGTGAAATAGCACAGAGAGCGTGTGTTCTACAGAGAGGTCCCCCCGAACATCACAGTGCTGATTATGGTAGCACTTACAGGTACTGAACTGAGCTAGCTCCTGTAACTATAGGAACCCACACAAAGGAGTCATACAATAATTTTGTCTCTTTCAAGTGACAGATGACAGCTAAAAATAAAGATAAAGCCGTTTTTTCCATTCAATTTAACAGAAAAACTGTGCATCATGTATGAGATTGGTTATCTTGTTGTTGATTAAAATAAACAGGTGCCATCACAGTTCTGCTACCAGCATATCAAAACTTACAGTATGATTATAGACTGAACTAAGAAGAGTATCAAAGTATCCCCCTGTACGCTGCTGCTACACTATATTTTAACAAATTATTTATCTTTTTTGTTGTCATTTGAAGAAACGTATCCTTTAGAAATTGTAAAAACAATTTAGGGCTGTAGCATTAACAGCCCAATTAGTGAAAATGAATAATCACCTGACATACCTACCAATCAATTTGTAAAGGTATCTAACCCATAATGCATGAAAGCTGAATAATTTTCTGAATGCGTCTGATACCTCCAGAAACTCAAACATGCAACACTTATCCTTGACAAACTCTCACAGGCTCACACAACACAGATAACATTGAGCTGTATGTGTCTGACCAGAAGGCACAACAGGCAGTAGGAATGACTGATGATGCTCTGGAGGAAATAAGGATCTGTGCCAAAGCCCAAATGGCCCTGACAGCCTCCATAATTTGTCATAAATACATATACACAAGGATGTCCCCTCCTTCCATTGTTTATGTATGAATTTAGTGACTGCACAACTGAAGTCCATGATAGTGACGTGATTTCTCCCTCATTTAATAATTTCAGTATTATCGACTTCCCAGTCAGTGATGACACTGGACAGAGGTTAGGAAACAGGGTGAGAAAGAAAGAGAAAATGCAGCAGAAACGGTGATCAAATGCACTTGATGGTGAGAAAAAGAGGCCTGGTCGATGTAACCATAAGTGAACTGGAGAATAGAAATATCTTAATAAAAGGGGTCCAAAGAGAAGAGTAAGGAGATATTCAAACATGAAATGAAGGAAGATATTTATCAATTAAAGAGAAATAAAGAAAATAAGGAACATGTGTGTGTGTGTGTGTGTGTGTGTGTGTGTGTGTGTGTGTGTGTGTGTGTGTGTGTGTGTGTGTGTGTGTGTGTGTGTGTGTGTGTGTGTGTGTCTGTCATGTTGTGACAATACTATCACAAGAAGACAAACACATAGAACTATTACGTTATATAATGCATACACATGCATTTATAAGCACACACAAGAACCCTGGCTGAAGCTTGAGTAACCATTAGGAATCTTAAATGTATATAATTTATTGAGGTCCGGGAATAGAGTGACTCAGACATTCATATTGTCATGTGGCCTCACACTTGATCTTTAATAAGTAACTTTTATAGATTTTACCCTGATAGAGTTGTGAGTAAAAAAGCAAGACACCCTTCATCCAATGTGTGCTGCACACACACTAACAAAGCACAGCCAGGGTTTGATTACTTAGTGTTTTGATACAAACATATGATTTCTTAAGACAGTGAATGAAATTGGTTTTTGTGGTTGGTGAAGTACAAAAACTAATAATACTCTGCACATCGAGTCAATAATACTGACTTGATGTGCAGACCTCTGCACATCAAGTCAGTCTCAAAGAACACTCATCCACTACCCAGTGTCTGTCTCTCTGCTTTGATGTCTGCTGCTACATCCAATTTAATATCCAAAATAATGTCTTTGAGTTTTTGCTGCCCAACTCTGTCCCTAGAGGGGGAATAATGTATATGAGGAGGAGAAAAAGACAAGGAACGGACCAGGGAGAGATAAGGCAGAAAAAGCAAGGCTGATATGTGGAGTGGGAGTCCAAGAGTTATCACCTGGATGACCTGGATCAATGTAATAGGACTTGTCATCACCTTCAAAAACAGAGACCCAGAGCTTGAATAAGTGCAAGAGAGGTAAAGGTAATAATCGGACATTAAAACCCGACTGGACTATTTCATAAATCATCTATTTGTGCACTTTGAAAAACTCGTGCATGGCTGTGCATGTGCTTCTGTTAGTGTTTATTCTGCAGTGATCCTTCTCTTTGCTATTATGAAAGATAGCAAAGTGTTAGTCATATGGTTGTGTTCAGAAGACCCCCCCACCAGAATGGACAGTCTTTAATGCCCCCTCCTGAGGTGTGAGATCATGTTTGCATCAAGGATGTTGCCAACAGAACACAGAAGCATGTGCAAGCCAGTGTGTGTTTGTGTGTCTGCGCACTGTATGTATGTAAGCATGAGTGTGAAGCAGATGGGAGGAAAGAAAGAAATTAGAGAGGGGTAAAAGGAGAGTAGCGACAGAAAGTCTGCAAGAGCATGTGAGCATGTGTGTGTCTGTGTGTATATGTGTGTGTGTGTTGGACTGAGTGGGCTGTGAGGGGTTAGGGGAAGGCAGAAGAGAGAGAGGGGGAGTAGTGTGGTTAGGCATCCAGAGTCAGTGAACATTTTTCTGGCAGGCCCTTTCTATGCTCCTGGCTGCTTGCCCGGCTCTGAAGCAAACTTAAACAAACTCCTGTTGCAGCCATCTGCTGAGCCCGCGGGATAAATCACAGCACTGCTCCACTCTGTACTGCTCAGCCACACCACTATCAGGTTACTGTGTTAGCGGCCTCACATATACACATACTCGTACACACATGCTCACTCCTAGGCAAGCAGGCACACATTACAGTCTCCCTCTCATCCCCACACACACACACACACACACACACACACACACACACACACACACACACACACACACACACACACACACCGAGCTACGCGTCAGCCTGGAGCCAGGGCCTGCCATGGGGCTCACACCACCAGGAGAGGCCAGCAACATGTGGCCCCGCTAATACCACAGGGAGAGATGAAGGGGAGGGGGGAGAAGGGAGAGGAAAAGAGGGAAGAAAGGGAAAAAGGAGGGAAAGAGTATGGGGGGGGGTTGTGGAGAAAGAAAGAGGAGGATTGAGATGATGAGGGGACAGGGGAGAGAATGGAGATGGACAGAAGACAGAGACTGGAAAGGAAGGAAAAAATAAGGGAGAGAGGCAAAGACCTCTGACACCTAACTTGAGCCAAGTGCTATTTTTACAGCCCCCCATAGTGGAGAAGAACATAAAAACATCTAGAGCCCCCCCCAGCCTCTGTGGGCTTTAACAACAACCTCAGTATTCTTATAAAGGGTGAGAAAACACTGGATTTTAACATCTCATTTTTCTCCTGTTAATGTCCACGGTACAGGATCCTCTGAGGTGATACTTTGTTGTCTTGTACAACACAATACGTTTAAGGTCTGGTTAAGACATATCCTGTCTCTTAATACTAGACAATTAATCTTGATGCATCACCATGTTATTGTCATGAACAGGCAGTATCAGTGCAGCTGTATCCTACAAAGTCCCGAGTTCTTCTGCAGCAGGTTAAATCTACCCTGATGGCTTGCCACCTTTTCTACTTCAGTGTGGCCTTGTGCGCTGGGCATTAAATGTGACAAGCGCATTGGTCCACATTGCACACTAGTCTAGACTTTGTGGGAGATGCCACTTACCGAGATGGCAGGTCGTATGTTAGCATACGGCTAGCCTCCTAGCCTTGGATTAGGTAAGGCATGCTTTCAGTAAGTCATAGACATAACCAGCAGTGGTTAACAGCCATTTGAAACTTATATTAATAACATTTAAACAGGTCAAATGGCATACTTGAAAGGGATAGCAGGCAAAAAGTAACAAATAAATAATGACAGGCCTTCAGGAAGTATCTTTGGTATCTATCTGTCACACAGATGGAGAAACTCTAACGGTTTATTTCTGACTCACAGGATGGTCACGTCAGTGCGGGAGACTCTCACCCATGGAAACTATTCACAAAGGCCCAGTACCTCCTGACTATGTCTGTGTGTTTGTGTGTGCTCATGCATGTGTGTTTATGTTTATGTGTGCGTCCACTCACGGCCTGACCAGTGACAGCATCTCTATTGAAGTCTACACCACCTGGCTAACATTGAGGTCTCTCTGAGTAATCCTTTCTTTTGTTTGCATGACGTCTGGATTACTACCCAGCAACATCAACTGGATCGCAACCCAAACTAAGACTTTACCATGCGGCAAATGTTAACCTCTAGTGTTCCATTTACACCGAGCACCTAAATAGAGACAAGTGTAGCCAGCTTTTCAAACAGGCAATACCTAACAATTCCTGTACAAAGTATATGGCCGCAACTAGCACATGTCATAAACTCCATCATTGTGTGGTAACTCTGACCTAAAGGTCTACTTTTAGCATACAGTGCAGAGATCACATAATACTACATGTGTCAGGGTTGCTGCTTAGTCTGTGAACTGCATTCTTCCAGAGGTATCACAGTGTCTAGGTTCATCGGAGTCTCGGTCAAAAACTCCCTCTCTGCCTCCTTCTTCCCAGCTGTCCTGTCACTGGCAGGGTAAGCTGAGTATGTGAGAGACCAGGTGGCTGGATGGCAAATGTGGGGCTGGGGTGGAGGGGGTCAGGCCCAGGGCTTTGGAGGAGGCAATAATACCAAGGAGTGAATGTCTTCTTCAGCCAAAATAAGCTCCAAGAAGATCATCAGTAATTTTAATCATTATCTCTCTTCTGGTTGGCTGACAGAAAGAGGGTGAAGTTATCTAGTGGCTGGCTGCACGGGGCCGGTGGCGGTCTGTGTGCAGAATGTAGTGCAAGAGGTTGCGTGGTATATTTAACCCACTACAGGGGGCTATTTTGGCCAAAGCTGACATCTGCAGTTGTCCTGACAGCAGGGTGAGAGACTTCCCTCTCCTCAACCCATTTGAGGTATCAGCAGAACAGAGGACAAACAGGTGGGCAGGAGGGGGACGGGAGAGCTGAGAGATGAAACAGAGTGGTAAATGAAGGTAAAGAGCCAAAGAACGAAAAATCACATTCACACAGACCTTCAGAGATACTTGGGAGGTATAAAAGAGCATGACTATGAGTAGCTTTTAATAGCAGTGAATAATATCCAGCCTGCTGAGACCATAAGTTACATGTTAAATCTCTGGCAAGGAGATAGGTCTGCTATTAGCTACTGTGATGCCACACACTCCAGTTGTGTCCAGCCAAACACCCACACATCCCCACAAACACACACACACACACACACACGCGCATATCCTTAGCAGTGGCACAATCCAGCTGCATTTGCCAGCACGATAGCAAGCACCTGTCAGTGCTCCCAACCACCTGGCAGACACACATGTGCACAAACGCTCACACACGCTTGCAGCTGTTCTGTATGTAAATGATGATAAACATTACACTCTGTATGTGTGCATTTATATGTGACTATGGGTGAATGTGCGTTATGGCCAGAGGGCAGCTGGCAGAGAGGGCAGAGTTATAGTTACGTTCTACTCGGTCCTCTATAATTACCACACTCAGTCCAGGTTTACTACTGTAAAACCCAGACTGCAGGGCAGTGTGGAATGACAGCATCCCCACTCTTCCACATTTGTATCTTGCTACACCATGCCAGGCTCCAGTGCAGCAACACAGCAGAATATGCTGCAAAGCAGATGCACAGTATCGAAAATGTCTTTGGCAGACCTCAGGATATAAGTATGCGGATTGGCCCAAAGATATCTAGTCTTTGGCAAAAAGTCCATCGCCAGTCTCTCGGAGCTTTGTTTGTTTGTTTGTTTGTTTTAAGGTTTCATCAAGCATTTTGCCAGAAACTTTCTGCTGTATGCCAAGTCACATTTTCCAAAATAACTTTATCACAAATATAGAGATGCTTACTGGTAATGTTTGTTCTTCTAATGTGCATCATGGTAACAATTTTTAAAAATTAAAATTTCTCCCTCAGTTTACATTTGCACATTTATGACTGTCAGACTCGCAGTGGACAACTTTTAAAAATAAATAAATAAAACCTCTGCAGCAGAAAAGCTGAAAAATTGCATTTTTAATAGGCTTTATGCATCTTTTTTCATGAGCAGTAGTAATCCCCAAGACCCGTAAACTGACTTTAATGGTGTTTCTCTACAGGTTATGTAAAACATATTTAAGGGTTATAACAGAGATATATTTATTGGGTGTGTTTGGTTGACTGACATTGGATTTTCTGTTTATAATAACTGACAAGGCTTATGAGAAGCAGTAAACCCAAATCCAACCTTAAAAACATCCATTTAGAAGCTTGTCACTGAAATTACTATGTCCATGTTGTACAGTTCAAAGAACACCTCTCCATAGTACAGGTCCATATTATTTACTACATTAGGGTGTGTAATTGTCCTTGGTTGTCCCATAATGTAAATTGCAGGGACAAATGGGAATGAGGAAGGGAAAATAGACAGATGAGAAACATATAAACAGGTCAACAAAAAAAAAAACTTTATGAGACAGATTACCAAAAATATTATGTTAGAGTGGAGCAATGGAAAACAAGCAGCTTTGCACTTGTCTCCTGTGGACATACCCCACTTAGGGCCCTGACTATGGGACCCATTACACAAATAAACACAAACACACACTGACACTGTACTCCAACTCAAATGACTCAGTTCTAACAGGATTCCAGCTCAATAGTTCACACATAGTTTACTGGCTCACTGCATACACTTAGTTTGGTGCCAAATTGGCACCCACAAAAACATTTTTGAAACAGTTCACAGCATGGTCCAGAGTTTCAATGATTTAGAGTGGTATATCCCTCTCCGTTCTATTTTCACACTGTCCACTCAACTAGATTTGTTCAATTTCAAAGCTATCTGTTTCATTGACATTAAAGAAATATAATTTGTTGCTTTTCAAATCTATTTCAATGTCTAAATCATAGAAGATGGTGGCCTGTCTATAACATCCACAGAAAAAAGTCAAGGTACTCACAGCCATATACTCCTGGCTTCCACTGGCTTATCACTACAATGACTGCTGGTAGACAATTCTTTGCCTCCCACAACCATTGCGAATACAGGTACTTTGATTATCTACAATATCAAAACTGAGCGGGGAACTCCAGCCAGCTAAAATGACTCGCTAGTGTAGTTTTAGAGATGCCATTATGGATCAATTCGGGTTGAGCTGGGAGAAGATATGATGGGAGGTTGCTGAGGCCACCAAACTCATTTTATTAATATGGATAATATAGGTTTAAGTTGTCCTGACAGAGGCATCCGGAGATCTAAGTCAGGCAGATTCTGTACACACCTGTATAGTCTTGGGACCTGTGTGAGTGGACTATTGCTGTGAAGGGGTTCATAGCTCTCAGAGCCCAAATTGACAGTATTTGACATCAGTTGTCCCCCAGTGCAAGTTTTACATATCACCATGGCATATTGTTGCATGTGTTCGATCTGTGAGACAATGCAAAGATAGGGAGAGAGTAAGAGAGCTGACATTTGTGTATCAACCACTCAGAGACAATTCAGAGTGCATCTAGATACAGTACATGTAGTTCGAACAACACAGATAAACTAACAATCTAATACACTGCAATCAAGGCCACGATCGGACCAACTTTAATGCTGTGTGAAAAACCTGCACCCCCCTTGTTGACTTGAATGAGATGTGGGGCTGCTAACACAGGGGGTCCGGAGAAAAGTTTAACCTGGCTCAACTTTTGCTTGACATCATCCGGCAGTGTGCTGAGAAGATCACAAGTGGAGTCTGTACGCATACATACATAACACTAAAGTGAATTTATAATGTAAAAAAAGTCATACAGGTTTGTCAGAATCCTATATAGGACCCTTCCCTCAAATATTACATATTACCTTTGCTGACCCTGCCGTTGAGTACAGAGCATATATCAGTATCCCCTCTCTGCTTGGCTCTGCAGGGTTAAAAGGTCAGTGTACCTTCATCTACAAGCCACAAACTAGCTTGGAAGTCTGCACCGAGACGAGCCCAACAGACTCTACTTTCAAAATGTCCACCAAATAGTACATAGCCTACTTCATGGAGCTAGGGAGGCTACATTACTTGCCAACCTCACAGCAATTCAGTCTTTTCCCTCTATTTTTTCTGCGGCTGGTTGTGGGTTCTTTAGTAGCAGGATTGATCCAGAGGGTACAAGGAATAGACCGGACCGAGTGTACAGAGGGGAAAGGGTAGGGGGGTTGATAAGCTTATTTTTTTGGTAAATTTAGAGATAGTCAGCCTGAATGTTTCCTGCAGTTGCTTGAAACATTACAATAACTAATATAAAAATAGTTGCAATCATAAAATCATATTTAAACAGATTAATTGTACCTTGACCCATATCCACATTTCATATATTAGCAGAACTGTTATGTACTGGCCTTACTGCCAGTGTGTCTCACTGGCCAGCGGTGGTACTGCAACAAAAAATCATCAAAAAGGCGTCCCTACATCGACTGCACTTAAGAAGAAAACAAGCAGCTATCATTGTTTTCATTTTGAATACTTAAACCATCGAGGTATTTTAATTTTTCTGACATCATCCCAATATAAAGTCTATGGAGAAACACTTACAAAGTACAACACAAAGCGAGACAGTTTTTTTAAATTTTCATTCAAATAAACCGACAGCCCCTTGGACTAAGGTCCAGTTCTTATGCTACATGCGTGAGCTGGATATGGTACAGACAATGCTGCCAATATGTCCCGCAGCCAACAACAACACTGTAAAAAAAAAAAAAAAATCTCTTTTTTATAGACCATCATTAGAACTGAAAGAAATAAAAGAGATTTCTCTGTTGACAGGACAGCTCAGACTGAAAAAACATGGCAAATGTGATTTCTGAAACAATGATGGTTAAATATTTGTAAAACTATTCCAGAGTTTAGACGAGCTTTTTTTCTGTGTTTGACATTATTTCACTGTGAAGTCTGCAGGACTGACAGGTTTGTGGAAACAGAAACTGATGTGCAGTAGGCAGTACAACACAGGAGCAGGGAGAGAGAGGACTTTTGGCATATGCGTTGCATGAGCAACTTTGATTGGAATGAATGGATGCCATCTTGGACTCCTATATCAAGTCCTTTTAATACATCCATGACACATATGCATAGTTGGCATGAATAGGTACTAAATGTACTCTATGTATAATCTGTATGTCTGCAGTGAAATGGGGTGACATTGGGTATCAAACTAGTACTGCTGAGGCTTGTATGTATGTAAGTCTAAACAGGCAACAAAGAATGAAACACTGGAAAACCTCCATCTCAACTCCTCCATACAGGATCTGATCACTTCATTCAGATATGGGCAAGAATGCAGCACTGAAGGGGGAAGAGGGTGATTAAAGCTTTGAGTGCTAAATCAAAACCCACCTCCAGCAGCTTTGAAATTAAGCCCTTCAGATACCAGAGGATTCCCTGTGAAACGCAAGGCTGTCAGACTCCTCTCCTGGGAGAAGCGAGACGCACAGCTGCAGACATTTTGTAGGATGCACGCAATATGAATGGTTTTGACTAAACGTACACATACACTGAGACGCACCAGCACGCACATGGACAGTTCACACCATATGCTATGACCACACCACCTCACATGCCTCAATAGTAACACAGTTTTGATAGAATCTCCCTTTCTCAGTGAAACAGGCTCTCTTGTAATATTTCCTTCTATGATGAATTGATGACAATAGGACTTTTCTTCTATTTTCCTCTAGCTGAAACTGAAATCCAATTAACCCCCCACCTTCTCTCAGCCTCCCACTCCTCTTTTATCTTCTTCTCTTCCAATAATTCACCCAGGACAATTTCCTTATCTCCATTTCCAACTTCACATCCAGATTTGATATGTAATTTTGCCCTTGCTCTCTCTTTCACTACGCTATAAATCTACCTTGGCAACACTGTCAGGATGACAGCATGTTTTTCATGTGACAGCAAATACCTCCTTTACAGGATATGGGCTGTGCAATGAGGAGAAAGTCAATCTTTTACACCAATTGTGACCACACAATACACACAAGCACAGCATGGCCACAGAACATGCAATGCAAGCACAAACACACACACACACACACACACACAGGACTAGAATTAATTTATTCCCCCACACAATCAGGCTTTACTTTGCCTCCACAAATGTGTACTTTATCTTCAGGCACAGACTACTCTGCAGAGTATTCATTATTTGCACAGTCTTACCTTAAAGTATAGGTGCACATTTTTTTTAACTAAAAGAAAATATTTAAAACAACACATATACATGCCCACAATGGTTCTAATGAGTCGACCACAAACGGACGGACATCTGTTTTGCAGAGAGTGCAAGTGAAGGATCCGCTGACCGGCAGCCCCTCCCCAGACACGGGCTGGTGGTCTATACTTAAACACCTGTCAAAGGTCATGTACAACATACTAATTACACACACAGCAGCAGAACAGAGCACATTGTAACAACCCATCAGCGATGTCTGCGTGCGCGTGTGTTTGTGCGTGTGTGTGTGTGTGTGTGTGTTACATGTCACAGCTACTAGAGCGCCCTGTGGCAGATCTCATTTCATGCGTTAATTCCATTCTTATCAAGCTGGGAAAACAGACAGCTCAGCATCATCCTCCCATTTCGCTTTTCACAGGATAAGCATTCGTGCATGTACAATCATTTTTACGATACCGCAAAAATATAATGGCTACAAACTGAGTACTCTTGTTGCCTTAATCGACGATTTAATATGTTTCTGTATATCCTTGCTTTGGCTATGTCTCTGAATTCTAAACATTAAAAATTAACTCATTACTTGAACTGTCCCTGCGCTGCAATCATGTGTTTGGGGACATTAAGGGAAACTGCTGTGCACCATGGTAAACCAGAATAGAATGGAATAGAATACTGTATGTGAGCATGTGTTTATCTTTGTACAGCCTCTCCACCGGGCACACAAAGCACTAAACAGAACCAGATGGGCACTCCCTCCTGACAGCCCAAACCTCAGCGATGACAGACCCTCTCAAGCTCACAGCCTGACAGTAGAGGACAAAGCACCTGTTCCCCCACAGCTCTTTCACAACTCCCCTTCCCCACAGACACACACACTGGCACTTTCTCAGCCATGAGGTCACTGGCTCACTGAGGCCAAAACTGGCCGTGCCACCTGTAACACTCCCGGTCCAAAATGATCACCCAAAACCCTGCCTCCCGACACCCCTCTCGACCCACCCACCCTATAAGGCTGGTCCCATAATTATACTCTATATCAGGAGCAGCCCCTCACGTAATGATTGCTATGAGCTCATCCGGGACTAGCTCACATGAGAATGCTGAGACAAATATTGAAATCTTAGGTTTGGAGATCATAACAGTAACAGCAACAGTGTTTCTCTAAACACTTCTGTGAGGGACAGAGAAAAAAATTAGGTGGACAGCTCTGGACAGCTGGTGTGAGTGTGCAACATATTGAGGTTGCTGAGTGTGAATGGCATCCACAGATGTTCTTCACATGTCCTGCGTGGCCGGACAGTCAGTGTCTGTTTGCATGAGAGTTGCTCACAGAGCCAAGGGGCTGTCTAAATACTCCTCAACTCTTCATTAACACATCGCCATCCTTGTTTGCCCTTCAATCATCCTCCATATAGCCTCCAACCTGCATCCTCCGCTACTGTTACCACAGGTATCACCTTTTAACGCTAGGAAAGGGATTTTATATGTGTTGTTGACGGAGCAGTGGGAAAAAACAGCGCCTTGTATACAGAAAAAAAAGCAAGAAAAAGAGAAGAACATGAACAATGAGATAATCTCTCTTCAGAGGAAACATGTAGACGCACAATTCGCTGAGCCAGCCCATCTGGATCACCTATGTAAGTATTTCCACTCATCAAAATCAATTATAACAGCATTAGAATGCAGTTTTTTTCACAGCAATAGAAACCATTACAGTAATGAAACGCATCACACAATTGTTGCAGTGTGCAAAATCTCTGGAGCCAAACACACATCACTTACAAATTAGCCCAATATGTGAAGATTTGGAGACACAGTGACTGGCGGAAGTCAGACTGTCCCTTTTCTACTCACTTTCAGGGAGATCAGCATCTCATGAAATCAACAGGGATCAGTTATCAGTGACAGATTATTTTGATCTCATCAGTCATTTGTGAAAGCAAAGGAATCAATAGATCAGTGTTTCAAACACGCCAGGTATCTAACTGTATCAATAATAATAATCAATGATCTAATGTTGCGACCAACTGATAATTAATGTTACGCTACCGGGACCATATCGTAAATGACGAATTTGACAACACTTGAACTTCCTTAGTAATAGCACTCCAAGCCAATCTCTTCAGCAATTACCTTGTTTTATGTAAGAAGAGGGAAACTTTTAAAAAGTACCAGTGAAATTGTACTTTTACACCTTGTCATGAGTTATGTTTGCTACTCTGCTTTCCCATTTAAGTCAAATATACGCTAAGAAAACTGAACAGAATGACATCCCTAACGGAGCAAAGCAACAGAGTGGTTCTGTTCATCTTCACAATAATAAATATTTGTGATTCAGGGCCATAGAAATTAATGTGACATATTCACTAAAGTTGTGGTTGTCCTGAATATTTCAGGAGAGTACTTAGTAGCCAGTCTGCACATCGCTGGACTGCAGTATGTGGAATGTATAATACTGAGATCATTGCTCAACACAGGGAGACTTAAATGGAACACTTTTCAACAATCAGCCCAAATTCCTGTTGGCTTTTTTTAAGGCCTGATGGTGGCAGTTTGGTCTATGCATCAGGTTGGCATTTCTTTTTGCATTTGTTTTATGATTGTTGTCACTATCAAAAGAAAACAAAGTATAGACTTTCTTTAAACTAACTTGCTTAGAAAAACTCTTCAAGATCCTCAGCATGCTCATACAAAAACAAACTGTTCAGCACTGGCTGAGACACACTCTGTCACACTTGCTCAAATAAACACACTCACACACACATGCACACAGCAAACACAAGGCTTGCCTTGGCCTTCAGAGCCCCATTTCTGCCTCTGGTGTTTATGGAAGTAAGTTTTGATGAAAATGTTTGTCTCATCATGGTTCATCCAAGCTGTGTACACTCCCATCCGCAGAAAATGTAAAAATCATCCCCTGCCATGTGACTCTGAGGTCATATTAGGGCAAACACAGTCTGCGCAGCCCCGTGGGAATGCAGAGGGGGATTAATAGATGACAGATGACTGTCATTTTAACATGTCTCAAGAATTCACATAGAGAAAGTTAAAAGCACTAGGGGAAAAAAGGATGTGGTCACGCTGTGTCATATCAGGCAGTTTGCTTGTCTTACCTTGTGTCTGGACTGTGGCAAGGCTGATTCTCGTTCCTTTCTCTCCCTTTCTGAGGCTCCATGTCCCAGCTGATCCCTGTCTTGCTGCATTCTCTGTCCCACCTGCACCATGGCCTTACATTCCATACATGAGCCAATCACCAGCCTCCTCCCATCATCCACCAGGAGTGTGCGTGTGCTACGAGGGGCATACAGGAACACAGGTAGCCTGGCCACAGTAACAGCGCACAGCCTACCTTGCCTACACTGCTCCTGCCTGCAGAAGAAACAAACGAAAGCCTCACAGCTGTACTGCCTTGCCCAGGGGGAGCTGGGCAGCTGGGGGTTGGCACTGGGTAAGCTAGAGGTAGAAGGGGTAGAGGGACCCACAGTCTTGCTCTCATGTAGGGCCCACTGAGCATGCAGGTCATGATAGCAGAGTTTACAAGCTGACACCAGGCCCGTAGCATCGACCGGTTTGGCACGGGGAGCAGGTGGGTGAACTGTGAGGAAGGGGAAGAAAGCCTCCCTCTCTCCACAACGCCCAGGTGGGTTGACGTGCAGCTGGTACTCTCCACCTGCACACAGCTCTGCTCCACACAGGTAACATACCGACATGGAGCTGCCAGGGCGAGAGGCCACACCAGCCTGGGAATGGCCTTGTCCAGACCCCTCAAAGGCCATGGCGGTGTGGTACCTGACCAGGAAGGAGCTGACAGAGGTGATGAGTTCTTCACTGAGGCTGAGTCGATACGCACCCCAGATCTCCTCCAGGATTAAATGGCACTGTTGGCAGCAGTGTACGCGGCCATTACTTACCCCCTG
This sequence comes from Istiophorus platypterus, assembly GCA_016859345.1. Lineage (NCBI taxonomy): Eukaryota > Metazoa > Chordata > Actinopteri > Istiophoriformes > Istiophoridae > Istiophorus > Istiophorus platypterus. The sequence continues at coordinate 17,549,521 of CM029118.1, forward strand.
AGCGTTAGGTGGGCAAGGCAACATGTTGATGAAGGGAAAATACATCACACCACGGGATTTACCAACACCAGCCTGTGCATACGCCACTCTCATATCTCCTCCACACTCCTGCCCACAGAGGAAACAGGCCTCGCGGGAAGCCTTGGGTTCAGGTATGCCCTCCATGGGCTCTGAGGTTTTTCCCTCCTGGGGAGAAAGCCGGGGAGGATGGAGAGCACTGGTGGTCTTGTTGAGAGGGACTACATAGAGGCGCTGGAGGACGGGCACATCCGCAACCTGGAAGCTCTGCCACTGCTGCATGAGGGAGGTGTGGCAGCTGCCACATACCAGGGTTGTACCTGCCAGACTAATGGGCACCGCACCGCGGGGAGGGGAGTGAAGCCAGAGAAAGGGGAAGAAGGGCTCGCCCTGTGCGCTCTCCTGTTTCTGGACGCTGACTTTAAAACAGCCGTGATGTCTGAGGCCAGTGCCACAGATATAGCAGGCACAGTCCTCCGGCCTGTAATCCGTAGTGTTGTGCGGCTGGACAGTCTTTCTCACCGAAAGGTCCCTGGCAGGTGTCAGCTGAGCTACTGGGCCCGTTTTGCTGTCATACACGTCCCTGTCATCATCGCTTGTAATGTTAATCTCATCTTCATCAGAGTTGTCAGAGTTGCTCTCCCTGGGAAGAGCCACGTTACACTTAGTGGTGACAGCAGCGGTGCCAGCAGATGACAGCGCAGCGTTGGTGTGATCCTCGCCTGTTCCCCGGTAGAGCAGCGACGGGTGTCTGGACGGAGCGCAGCTGCTGTCGGCGACGCGCTGGATCTGACGCGGCTCCACATGTCTGACGTTCCCCTCCTCCAGCCATCGCCTGTTGCGCATAATGACCCTGTTGTCTTGCACAGGTGCGTCGGAGAGGGGACCGTCGTAGCGTCGCTGGGGGAACATCTCCTGGGGCTTCGTCAGAGATTCAGACGACGGACAGACATTATTCAGAATTTTAGCACCGCGCCTCGCAGGCAGGACGCTCTCGGCTTTCGGCGATCCCTGCGCCCCGTAAACACCCACCGAGTAGCGGATCGCCCGCTGTGAATCCGGGCTGTTTTTAACACTGATCGCATTGCTTTTCCTGCCGCTGTCTCTCGGCGATTTGCCAACCGCTCTCGGGCACTTGTCTTTGCCCGCGCCGGCTCTGTCGACCAGGTCCATCTCCTGGTCCGACATGTTATCGTTCTCGGAAAAAGAGGAGAAATCCGACTCCGCGCCCCCGTCGTAGTTCTGGCTGCCGACGCTGATCCTGCGCTCCAGGTCGTAGGAGATGTTCCACTCCTGTGGGACCCGCCGGGAGTCGCACTGGTAGGGTCGTTTCAGCCAGTACATGCGCTTCTCGACGGGCGTCCTGCTCCGCTCGAAAGAGTTCCACTGCTCCGTCAGAAAGCAGTGGCACACGGCGCACACCAGCGCATGTCCGTCCGGGCTCACTTCGCACGCACCTGGGGCCGGCTCCTGGTTTTGCAGAAACGGGAAAAAGGGAACCCTCTCCTTTTGGTACGTCACCTGCAACCTCAATTCCTTCCCCTCGGTAACTCCGCTTCCACATATGAAACAGTGGACGAGTCCCCCTAGACCGTTCCGATCGGTCCTGGAAGTGTTACCGGGCAATGGGCTGTCCTCACCGGGCATAGCTGCAGCCATGAGACGGTGCTTCCGAGATAAGGGTCCCAGTTCCTTGTCACGGGGGGAGTTCATTGTTTTTTAAACACCGGGGACTAGGCTACCTGGCGTAACGTCAACAGCCAAGTCATGCTCACGGTCGACTATCATCTGCAGGTCAGGAAATCATGCAGTCAAATTTCAGTCCAAGTTACTCACTGGGTGATAAGACGGACGATGGTCCAATGAACCGGCAGCGTGCAAGCGAAGGCAACGAACCGTGAACTGTTATCTTCAAGGACGGGGAGGAATTCACTCAAAACATCCACCGAACGGCGCACAAAGTCCCTGTTATTTGAAGGCTGTAGTCCGCGTGTTTGCACTGGATATCCGCGGGTTATATGACAGAGGAGGCTGGGATCACGGGTCGCCTCTCCGGCGAACTTTCCTGTCTGAGCTCTGCAAACTTTTGGCCGCTAACTCGCTCACACTGTACACAGCGCCATCCCCGATTCATGGGACCCGCTCCGACACCCCGAAGACAACCTCCACCCCCTGCCAGCCCCCAGCACTCATTTTTTGCAGAGATTACGAGCACACGCTCTCACAGTAGCTGCCCGAGTACCGACCATGCACAGGATATCCACAGTTTAACGCGCACTGGGGCGTATATTTAATGACCAGATTCCCGGCATGCAGGTATGGTCTGCATGAAAAACTCTGAAACTCCTTTTATATAAAATCCATATTAGACACAGTTAAGGCGATTGTCTGAGAGTGGGAAGGTGCAAAGTGTTTATCAGTTTTCTTCCACTGATGCAAAAAGCCGGAGGGGGGCACATGATACCAAAGTGTGTTTTATTTTTAAAAAACTGTTTACAGCAGATTTATTGGTGTTGTTTTGTTGTTTGTTTCTTTGGGGGGGGTTTTTGGGAGGGGGGGTGTAAAATGTGAATTATGGTCACTAAGAACCATAATTTACACACTGGTAGGATTAAGTATTTTCTCTTTCCTATAAAAATTTTGTATATCAAAAAGGCAATTATTGTTTGTTCCTTTTTTCTTTGGTATAAGATTTCTGAGAAATATGAGATTGTCTTGATGACATGTAGTCGTGCCCCAGCCAACTAATTTCTATAGACTATTGTCCCTCATTTTGAATTGACAGATGATTTGTTTATATTTTGTTTATTTGATAGATAGATAGATAGATAGATAGATAGAACATTTTGTGTCTGCTGAATCAGCAAAACTGATCCTACACTGTAGTAGATAGAAGAAAGCCTTTATAATTTCACATTAAAAATTAATGCAAAACAATATGTAAATCATGTAAAACAAATGATACACATCCCTAATTATCACTGTTGCAACCACTTGGTTTTTGAATAGTCAAATGATTTTATTTTAAATACATATGTATGTTTCCTCCAGTTGGTCCATTTTCCTGGCAAGAATAGTCATGAAAACAAAAGATCAACCCAACACATCTGTTGACAGGTATCAGAGAAAGAATACAAGAGCACTTACAGGTAACTTAATATCCCAATGACTACTGGGTCCGTCAAGGTCAATCATTTAAAAAACGGGTGTCTGTGGGTAAAGGGCACAAGTGAAGGAGGCCACCAAGAAGCTGACAGCTCTAAAGAAATCATGGCTGACATGAGAGACACTGTGCAATGTGGCAACGACAACCGCCCAGGTACATCTCAAGTTGTAGCCTCATGAAACAGTAAAAAAGAGAAAACCACTTTTGAAGAAAACTCACATGACATCCGAGCTGGCGTTTGCCAGAGGGCATGTTGGAGACTCCTAAAAACCCTAATCAAACCCAACCAGAAGGTTTCCTGGTTATACGTTATAATATGTAAATTTTGTTCATCCCCAAATGTTACATATTCAAGCGAAATCCTGCAAATCGGCAGAAAGAAATGTTTCCCACCATTAAGCATGGCCATGGCAGCATCATGATATTGGGTTGCGTCTCCATGGCAGGCCCTGGAAGAGTCATAGCACGATGAATGCAGCAAATTCAGTCAACAGACGGAAATTCTGCAGGGCAGCTGTGACTTGGGGGATTTGTTTTTTAGAAGGACAATGGCCCCAAACATAAAGCCAAAGCTATACAGGAATGGCTTCAAAACAACAATTTTGTGTGTTATGATGTGCAGCAGTAGGCTCTTGAAAAGAGATGACAAACAGAGTGAGGGTCAAGGCAACGGCACACTAGATATCCGCCACACTCCACACACACTTTCATGTACACAATATTTAACCCCACTCCAAACCCTCCAACCCACACAGCCATCCCCTTCCTATCGCTAAACTCCAGTATCTCAGACAAACATGAGACAGCCACTCTAGTAATCAAACCTCAAACACTCACGTCATCTAACAATAACAGACGTAAACAGTTATGTCTGCCCATTCCACTGTGTGCTGCCCCTGGCCTCGTTCACTGACTCACTGATGTCAGTGAGTCAGAGACTAAATCTTTCTAGCTCTGGACTCCCCCATCATCGCGTCCCTTTCATCCATTATTGTCTTTGTTGTCACTGTGCCCCTTGAAAAGAAATTAGGCTTTCTCCTCAGCTTTCCAAGCAGAGTACAGGGTTTTTAAATGAAACTCCCAAGCCTCTCTGTACCTCCCTGCCCATCCCAAGAGCTTTCTTTTTCCCCTTCAGCATGGCAGCCAAGAAAGTTCAGAGAAAAAAAGGGCATTCCTGAGTGATGCTGACCTGTTTCTACTGACAATTCCCACAGAGAGGCAGAGAGAGTATTGGAGGGGGTAAGGGGAAACTCAAGCACAGAAAATGGAGACAGAGTATCCCAACATTAGAGTATATTAATGGACAGGACTGGTTATTCCATTCAGGAATCCACTTATTTATTTACTCACAATGCATACTCCAAATAAAAACACTAATGGTGTGTAGTAAGCATAGATTTACAACACTGCCTTATAGTGTCAGATCCTTGTACTGCATCATCTGGGAAATCCCCCTATGTGGACAGTCAGGCTGAGGCTCTTGCAGGCAAATCACAGATGAGCAGAAGAAAAAACAAAGTAACAGAGCATGAGAGTATGAAAATGGAGAAAATAAGAGAAAGTGTAAGGATGAAAAAGTATATCCCCTTTTCTTTCTTTTCTTTCTGTCTTTATTTTTTTGCTTTCTTGGTAAAAATATATATTTCTGTGATACAAAATGAAGTTTATTTCCAGGGACATTCTCTGTTTTTTAAATACTTGATACATCTCTTGATATGTCTTCCGGCTTCTAAAAATCCTTCACATAAAACTGTCTGGAAGGAAAAATCGCTCTTTGGGCGAACTGCTCACAACTGGTATCCATACTATGGCTAATATAAGGGGATTGCTTCATGGTAAAGGGGCACGTGCCAAATAGCTTGGGAAGCACTGCCCTACTGTTTGCCTGCCCGTATACCAGTACACAACACTTGTCAGTGAATGACTGAGTTTCTTCCCTGCCTACCTGTAGATGCAAATCATACAGGAATTTTGAGAAAACACCAGAAGGGAATATAAAATGTGTGCACATGGACACATATCACATATGCTCTACAAATCAAAAACTGTACCTGATGATGAAAATGTCAAGATCTTGATTTTATTATTCAGACACTCCCAAATTACTTGAGGGGCCTGTGTGTGTAATGATCTGTGCTTGCATATTCTGAGTGACTGAAATGATGCTGTATGCAGATTTCATGTGAGTTGCTATATTTGCTGTATGGCTCATCGTACATTGTATGCAAATTGCTATACTCTGACATGCCCTCAAGGCTGAGGAGAGTGAAATGGGAGACGGGTGGGGTGTGTGTGTGTGTGTGTGTGTGTGTGTGTGTGTGTGTGTGTGTTTGAGATGGGGGTAGTGAGGAGAGAAATGCAGCAGGAGACTGATTTGAATAAAATCCTCTCGTTGAGTAGAGTAGGGCCTCCAGGAGTTTTGTTAGAAGAAGGTGATGACAGGGGCAGGATGAGGGCACAGACACTACACTGCGCAGTGTGTGTGTGTGTGTTTGTGTGTGTGTGTGTGTGTGTGTGTGTGTGTGTGTCTCTACATGTTTGTGTGTATGTGTGTGTGTGTGTTTGTGTGTGTGTGTGTGCGTCTCTACACGTGTGTGTGTCTCTCTACATGTTTGTGTGTATTTGTTTTTGTGTCTGTGTGTGTGTGTCTGTGCGTGCCTGTCTCTACACTTTTGTGTATGTGTGTGTGTGTGTGTGTCTGTGTGTGCATGTGTGTCCCTACACGAGTGTGTGTCTCTACAGGTTTGTGTGTATTTGTGTGTGTGTTTGTGTGTGTGCGTGTGCACGCGTGTGTCTCTACACCTTTATGTATGCGTGTCTGTGATTGTGTGTGTGTGTCTCTACACGTGTGTGTATCTGTATGTGTGAGAATGTCTGTGTGTGTGCATGTGTCTCTACACCTGTGTGTGTGTGTGTGTCTCTACATGTTTGTGTGTATTTGTGTGTGTGTGTGTGTGTGTGTGTGTGTGCACGCATGTGTCTCTACACTTTTGTGTGTGTGTGCGTGCGCGCGTGTGTAGTGTGTGTGTGTTGTGTCGTGTGTGTGTGTGTTGTTTTTTTTATCCTAACCTTACTTTTTTTTTTTTTAAAAAAAAAACAGAAACAAGAGACACAGGTAGCTGTGGCACATCACTTCATTGTTCATTTTTTTTTTTTGTTTTCCTTTCCACACCACACCTAAAAAAAACAAACCCCACCCCTACTCACAAAACAAACTCTTTTCTTCTCTTCATACTGTTCTGTGTGCTGTTCTTTTGTTTCTTTCAAGAGTTCAAGCATCAAGTACATCACACATTTTTTCTTTTTTTTTTTCTTTTTTTCCTGATTAGACCTCTCCCCGAGGACTGATTACACTCATACAAACCAGGTTTGACTGACTGCTCTGTTGACTCTTTTGTTACAGCACCTTCCTTCCTTTTTCTGTCATCTCTATGCACCATTTCCTTTCTTCCTCCCCATTTTTCTACCTCTCTTTCTCTGTTTTTGGCCCCTTTTGATGATGGAGAAGCATTTCAATTTTTAAATTCTGTTATTTTAGCTGTAGTAATTGTCTGTGGGTACAGTAAATCCCATGATAAGTTGGCTAGTTTCCCTAGGAAATGACTGTACTTCAAATATTTTTTGCTGGTGATTGCATATACTTTGTTCTGTATGCGTGGACATGTTCTGTATGTTCATTTAACCCTCAAATCACAGTGATATATATGAAACACTGAATGATATTTATGTTTTTATATACTTGTTGTACTCACTTTTACTCTGATGGATGTGGACAAGGAACAGAAGGTCATGATGTTCTGGAAATTGTTATTGACTACAATAATGATTTTAAAAAAAAAGATACCTCAAAGTTTTTTATAGTCCTTCAACACATGGTCTACACATGATCAAGGGGTCTCAGGTTCAATCACTGTTGAGTTTAACACCAAGTCATTGGTGAGACCTCAGCTCAACACCAGTATGCCATCATATGATTTATAAATATTAAAAACATATTTTAAATTCATACTTAAGAAAAGCCACTTATTCTTTTTTTTTTACTTTAAAATATGACAAATACAATAACTCTGGAATCTCAGAGATGCTTTCTTCCCCAGCTTCTTTGTCAGCTTCTGGTCATCCCTTTGTTTTTCCCTACATCATTATGTCAAAATGTCTGCCATGTAAAAGGCCTCAGATCCAGTGTCAAGCATGGACAACATTTGTGCAGAAAAGACCAAAACTTTTATCAGGTGTCAAACAAACATTTCTGTTTGAATTCATCAAGTTTTAATTGATGAATTGAAAATAAAAAAGTTTAAATAAGAGACACAAGAAAGAAACAGAGATTATCAGACTGGCAATGCAGGAAAGCAGTGAGAAAAAGAGCACTGATGAGTTCTTTATGCCTATTAGGTTCGATGCCAGAAACCACATCTCTGCATCCTGCCAGGCAGGAAGTCAGGTTTACGTACCATCACAGGGAGGTGACACAGGATGCAAAGCTTGAGCCAAAGACTCAACAGTTCAGTTTCTTGATGGAGAATCTTCACAGTGGCTGAAGGACACATTACAAATTGTGCACACTGTAAAATAAAGATATTGCAAAATAACCTGACAGCCTGTCAAGGTGGTGAGGTAGATCAGCGCCGAGTTTTTTAAATTTTGACATTCGTTGACTGTAACAAGATGCATCTCAAAATCTCAAAAGGGTTTTGTTATCTAGTGTTATCAGCAGCTGTGAAGTGTGTCACAGAGAGACACTGAAAGAAGAAAAAAAATGAAACCTCTGTGGGGAAGCCTGGATTTTCTCCTAAGTGTTTATTTATCCATTTATTTCTGCAGGATCTCTTCCCTCTCTCCAAGGTCGGAAGTGCAACTAAGGAATGTGTTTCCTCCGTACAAGGAAAAACTAACGCTTCCAGCTCATACATCTCATACAGATTCGGCTACAGTTCATTCAGTTTTTTGGAGTTTAGTGAAGTTAAAGGCAATTATTCTACAAGGTCGGTAAGATGTGACCTCCAGTCCTATGGCACAAACAAAGCTCATTTACATTTTTCAGAAAAGCATTAATCTAGGCTTTTATGCTTTTTAATTGATGCTTAGTTATGTCATCTGAAATCCCAGTGTAAGTGTAATTTCCACCTGGAAATTAGCCCACCTGGAACGTTATAAGGAGTGTAAAACAGAAAAGACCATAGGTCCTTTTGCAGGCAGATGAACCCACATGACATGAGCGTATGACATGTGGGTCAGGATGCTCCTACTTTCCCTTGTAGCTTGTAGCTAGTTCACAGCTGTAGTTGAACTCTCCCCTCTTTCCCATAGAGACATAGCCTGGCTGGAGCCTGTTCTTGTGTGTGTGTGTGTGTGTGTGCGTGTGTGTGTGCGTGTGTGTGTGCGTGTGTGTGTGTGTGTGTGTGTGTGTGTGTGTGTGTGTGTGAGTGCGCATGTGTGTGTGTCTCCTCAGTGACACAAGGTTGACCCAGTCCACTTTCACCTGTACTTGTCAGTCAGTCATAAGGCCCCTCCCACGCCTGAGGCTCCACACCCCTCCCGTCTGAGACCTTGAAAAGTCTTGACATACTTATGATGAACATTCCTCCCTTCTCAGGTCACTGAGACCCAGAGGAGGAAGACTCCATCGGGGGAAGAAGAAGTAGAAGAAGAGAACATTTGGAAGGGGAAAGGAAGCGATGAAGGTAGTACAAGAGACCAGAGAGACAGAAAGAGTGAATGTGTGGAGAAGGAGGACAAGAGGCAAAATGCCCTGATGGTGTTTCCCTGCTGGGTCATCAGTGATCCATGTGGAACTGGAGATCCTGGGACACCTGTTCCCTAAAGCAGATGTTTGCAAAATTATCTCTCACTCTGTTGTCCTTCTCTGGGTTACAGGATGATGCTCTGCTTGAAATACATATAGCAACTTCAGAGATACAAATTTGGATAACTGTTTTACTTGACCTTGTATAACATAGAAGCACCAGTTCTATGTTAGCTCTAGGTAATTTTGCCAAGATCAGGTTTGACGATGAGATGACAAACACACACACCAACACACACACACACACACAAACACAAACACACCCACACACACACACAGACGCTGGCGGTTTCCTAGAAGCAGAAGCCCTTCTATTTGTTGCTCCTCCTTACTCCTTGCTCTCTGACACATCACCATCTTTTGCCTCAGCAGCAGCAATAACCACAAACTAATGTCGAGGATGAAAACACAGGACATCAGGGGCAAGAGGAAAGGCCAGCTGAAGCTGGGGATGGTGCTGCTCGTAAAGAGACGCTTGGAATAATGGGAATGGAATGTAGTGTAATGACTCCCCCGGGACTTGCCCAGCCGAAGGCCCTCTGGCTCAGCAACAACAAACGGGAAAGCTTGAGGAGCGCAGGGTGCACACATGAGGGCTTTAACAGCGCCCCCCCCGCGCACACCCGCACACACACACACACACACACACACACACACACACACACACACACACACACACACACATGCACATACAAACTCACACATAGATCCACATAAACACACACACACACATGCACACACACACACAAACACACATAGATCCACACAAACACACACACACATAGATGCATGCACACACACACACACACAGACGCACACAGACACACAAAGATCCACACAAACACACACACACACTCTCTCCCACCCCCCTTCCTGTGCCGACGTACTGGAGTCGGCTGTTGTTGTTGGCTGCCTGCCGCCTTCGGAAGAAGCGCGCCCTCAGCCTCTCCCTCCTTTCTCTCTCTTCACTGCTCCTTCTCTCTCTCGCACTGTGAGCGAGCTGCCAGGGAAATGCTGATGACATGACATCTTCAGAGAGATCCCTGGAAAAAGTGATTACCGCCCACCCTTGTCCCTATCAAATAAACCTAGTCCTTGTCTACAACCTACCTTCCAGTCCATTGAGCAAACTATATCCATCCCAACCCCCTTTTTCTTCATCTCCATCTCTCTCTCTGTCACCTTGCTGTCCTTGCGTGTGTGTGCGTTGCTGTGCGAGTGTTCATATATGGTTGTACATGCATGTATTTCTATTGGTATTCGCAGCTAGATCACTTGTTCCTTGCCCCAGAGAGGAGCCTTTATTCTCAACCCCCAGCAAACACATTTACACACGCTTTCCCAGCTGTCAAGAACCAGCATTTTCTTCTCAGGGTCTGCCCTTTAACCCACGTAATCATGAGTGTGAATGTGTGTGTGTGTGTGAGTGTGTGAGACTGTGTGCTATGTGTGAGTGTTGTATTCGTGCCAGGTAGGAAAGCCCCTTGTCTCCTGTTCATTTTGCTCAAGTGAACAGAGGTGCTGTCTGATACATGAGGTGCCTGACATACACACAACTTATATAAGGGCTCTTTAATTCCTTGCACACACACACGCGCACACACGTACATCTGGACACATACACACACAATCTCCCCTCATGGCTTGTCTGGATTCCTGGGGTGTGTTGGTCACGCGAGGAGCAGTGTGAGAGCTGAGTGTAAGCCAGTAGTCATCAGAGTAAGAGAAGTTCAGAGGGGAGGAAGAATGGAGGCAGACTGGGCTGTTGCATTTGGGCTGGAGTCATCTTTACGTTCAGCCCTTTGACTCACGGCTTCGTCTCTGTTGGTAGAGTCAATAAACCATTGCCAACTGTGAATTTCCAGAGGATGTCTTAGAAGACGGTGAGGAAACCATTGTGCTCCTTGTTCTCTAAATGGAAGGAACCACACGTTTATTATGAAACTGTTTAAAACTGTAGTTACGATAAAAGACGTTTTATTTTTTAATATACATGCGATGAACGATGTGCTGACTCTTCAATATACAGTTGTATTTCTCTTAAATATGGTAAATGTTGGAGTACTTTTTTTTCTTTCAGTGCTCAGTTCCCAGAGATCTACTTTGTATTTCTAGTGATACTACTCTAGAAATGCCAGTGTTGCCACTTAAGTTCAGACAGAACTATCTCGACAACTACTGGTTGGACTGGAGCAAAGTTTAGTATAGACACTAATGGTTCCCAGACAATGAATCTAAATGACTTGGGGAATCCCCTTATTGTCCCTCTAGCTCCACCATTGAACTCACATTCTGTTGTTTTTTTGAGAGAAATGTCTCAAAAGCATTTGGATGGATGTATTTTGGTACATACCTGCGATACCTGCAATGGAAGTGGCATTCAGATGTTTGAGAATGACATTTATTCTGATCATTAATTTTCCCCGTTCCCTCAAGTTTTAGTCTGTTGGTTGTTTTTTTTTTTTTTTTAGTTCAAAACAGAAAATTCAAAGCAGATCAAGTGACCAGTAATATGCATCTCCAGAGAGCAAATCTGTCCTTCTCCCATCCTCTTTTCCTTCTCTCTATTCTCCTGCTCTCCTCCATGACAACCGCTTTCACAATCCCTCTTCCTGAGCCATGCCGGGCCAAGGGCCAGAGTCATTCTTGAGAGCAAAAGAGCCTCTCTTTCTTCTTCTTTTTCTCTCTTTCTCTCTCAGGCAACACATTTCTGTTTCTTTGAAAATGCAGTCTTTGGTAATAATAGGTCTTCTCTTTTCTTAAGACTCTTTGCAGGCACGGTCACACTATATGTGTTAGTCCAGATAGGAAAGTATAGCTGTGGCAGCAGAGAAACGTGACAGTGAAACCTTGTCATCCTTTTCTTTTGTTAATTTAAAATGATTTTCAAATGGATCAGAGCCAGTCAGTATATCATTCCAGTTTTGATCTAAAAATTCCATGAGATGTCTCAAAATATCAAATTCACACATCTGTCTAAATCATTTTTTCTGTCCTGGTCATACCCACTTCTTCACACAACAGTGCTCTCTTCTCTCTTGTGATATATATATATGTGATTGTATAGTTTTAAATATAATGACAAGCCAAGAGTGGAGACATCACTCCTTTACACCACTAGATGTCTCTCATTTCACAAAGCGTTCTACTAAGTGCTGGAATGTGCTTGTGTTGTTAAGAGAAGAGGTCATCAGTGTCTTCACCAAAACTAAGCAGATGAATCTAAATGTCCCATGATAGAGAAAAGCTGTTGTGCCCTGTTTGTTCCAGAGTTGATGTCATTATACTGTTAGTGTAACTTTGTCATTTGGGCTGCATCTGCACATTTAGTGATTTGTTGTTGAGTTAGTGTATGTGTGTATCAGTGTGTAATTCTGTGGCTATGAGAATCATATGTGTTATTTTGCATGTGTCATAGAGTGCATCTAAGTCTGTATGCACAAGTGTGTGTGTGTGTTTGCTTGTATATGTTTGTGAATCGATTATCCCCAGATGTGCCGAGCAGGTGGCCACATTAGCTGAACTGCAAGCAGTTGAGGCCACTCACAACTGCTCGCATATGTATCACCATTTACCTGATGACAGAAGGAGAAAAAAATCAAAAAGCAGCCTCTGTGAACTGAATCAGGTTTCACTCTGTATGTGCACGTACTGTATGTCTGCGAGTTCTCATGCGTGTGAATGATTGAGCACATGTGGGTTTATCATGATGTCTCACCTCAGCTCTCCCACAGCTTCCCGACAGCTTCCCAAGGATGAAAGCGAGTGAAACCCCAGACTAGTGGGGCTCCACAGCCAATTAGGATTGTTTATTTAGCTAGCCACGGCCGCCTAGTAGAGTAGGAGCACACAGCCAGCCACACAGCCCTGCAGGGGAAACCTTTCCCCTCTCTCATTCTCTCTCTCCCTCTTTTTCCAGTCCTTTTTATAATACTTTGGCTTCGTCTCCCCCCTTGCCTCTCACCAGCCTTTGCCCTCTCTTTCTTCAACTTTCATTACCCTCCAGTCAGATGCAACCTTTCCAGGATGTTCCAGAATTCATTAGATGATATATAATAGTGATCAATAAATCAGATTCTTTGGTTTGTTTGTTTGTATAGGGATACAGTCATTGCTACTAGCAAAATCAACCCCTCACACAGTATAAAAAGCGCACACAAATGCTCACATAGACTGGATTATGAGATATTCTCTCTCTCTCTCCAACGCTCTGATATTCATCCTCCAGCAACATAATAGTCTAGTTGTGGCAAGGCCTGTCATACATTGTTGCATTTCCCAGCAGTCCACCATCTGCATTTATCCAGTCTCCCATTGTTGGACTCAGATTGTGACAGTACTGTGGTTTCTCCCTGTCAGTGTTTTACTGATTTCTGACCAGTATGAATCCTCTGGCCTTTTGTCTGTTTCTCGCTGTAGAAAACCATGCAGGGTATTTCATGCATATTGGCACTAACCAACAGAGGACTTATTTATGGGGGAAAAGGGAAAAAAAAATCAAACTCGCAAAAGAGATTCCCCCCAAGTTAATACACACTCGCTTATTCCATATTCTCCCTTCACCTTCTTAATTTATCTCCATGTTTCTGAGCTCTTAACTCCAACCATCCCATGTGCAGGTTTTTCCTGCTTGAATTCAAATTCATGTGGGTTTCGGAGGGGAGAGAAGCCATCAACCAGCATCATCTCCTTCATCAATCACTGTGATCGGGGCTCTGCATCCTCTCCCCATTCTTTTCCCTCTCTAACCCCAGTCTTTCTCCCTCCATCTATTGCACATTGTTTCCTCTCCTCATCAGCACAAACTTCCCATGATGGATTGGCTAACTGACTGATGCCTGAGGGGGGCTTTAGTGTTGAGTATGTGTGTTGGATAGTGTGTTGGGAGGGTACTAGAAAGAGGCAATTTGCTGAGCCGAGAGTCGGGGGGAACAGGCGATATGATATCCCAGTAAGATACTTGGGATAGCTTCACAGGGGCACGATAAGTCTTTGTTGAATTAACCACTCCAATCACACCTTATACATTCTTAAACACAAGCACGTGCTCAAACAGAGTGATTGGACTTGAGGCTGAAAGGTGTTTGGTCTGAAAGAATGTCAGCTGGGAGCTCTATCCTCTTCGACTTCCTCCCTACTGAGAAAACCCTCAGATTTGTGTTGTTACACATACACAAATGCACTCACAGTTGCGCACACATGTATGCATGCGTACTTAAACATGAGCACATGCAGGGTGCCTATGACTTTTGCTTCCTGGAAAGTGGAAATTGTAAAAGGATCTCTGTGTGCCTCTGCACATGTCTGTGTTGCCAGGGCTCTTGGATATATGGGCAGGTACTTGTTTACTCCGACACATACTCAATAATCCAATCAGTGTGTTGGACAGGTACTGAAGGGCCAAACAGCCTGCCTGTCCCTCACTGGGCAACAAGCCAACCTGAGAGTTCACACCGAGGTCACAGAGCAGATAAACAAAACTCTCCAGGTGAGAGCGTCAGCATACAGACAGGACAAAAGAAAGCTAGCAGGACACATTCTGTGTCTAGAATGACTTTTGAGATTTGTAGAGTCGGTAATAGACACATAACTAAATGAGGAAGTAAAAATAATTGACACTGAGTTTGAGAGTTTGAGTAAGGTAGTTTACTCTTAGAGAGGAAAAAAGGTCTGTTCACTCACTCGTTCCACATGGATCCCTGTGGTTTGGGCCTGTTGTGACTGCAGTGTGTGTGTGTGTGTGTGTGTGTGTGTGTGTGTGTGTGTATGTGTGTCTTCAAACCCTTCCTGCATCATCGCTCAACAACACTCAACAGCGTGGACATGAATGCGGAGTGCCAAAAATCATGGAAACCAAAAGCTGAATGACATCATTTTACAAGACCTGACAAGACTTTGATGATTAATCATAAGCAGCTGAGAATTAATAAAAAGACAGCATTGACTACTTTCTTTAGATTCCTTGTGTGGATGTACTGTGACCACCTGAGCATGTCATCAGCTTCGACCTTCATCAGCTATAAACACTTGAAATTCTTTAGTAGTATAATTTGGGTTTTAATTGTTTTTTTATGGTATATATTGTTGGTTTTTGCACTGATACTGTTTGAATTAATAAGCGAATGCGTAGATTCAGAAACCCTTTTCTATTTTATTTGCATGGTGTGTGTATGAGTGGTGGTGGTGGGGGGGGTAATATCTATTAGATCTATTCCACATGTATTGGAGTAGGAATTTCAGGCAGAATTTGTGTGTAAGGAATATTAAAACCAGAATTTAGATCAAACGATTCTCATATGTTTAGGGAAGTTTTGCCCATTGGATTTGTTCACTGACAACTGAGATAAATATTGCATTTGGATTGTTATAATAGCAGATTTCAGTGGCCAATATTGGTTTAATTTATAAATTATCCAAAAACCTTCAAAAGAACTTGGTCAAAGCCCATAAAATGATAGATTCAAAGCTCTTAAAATAGCTTCCATATTTATATATAAGAAAAGTATACACTAGTAAATGTAATACTTAATGCAATTAACACTTGCAAACAATAGAAGAGGATGAAA
This sequence comes from Istiophorus platypterus, assembly GCA_016859345.1. NCBI lineage: Eukaryota > Metazoa > Chordata > Actinopteri > Istiophoriformes > Istiophoridae > Istiophorus > Istiophorus platypterus. Next base: position 17,565,077 of record CM029118.1, read on the forward strand.
GACTTTTATGAAAAAAAAACCAAAATGTTTGGTGTGGGTGAAATCACATCATCAGCTCTAAAATCATTTTTGCAGATCAGTTTATAAAAATTCACTTTTTGTCAGACCGGTCAAAGGTCGGTGGAAGCCGAAATAAAAAAACATGTATTTTAGACTAAAAAGATAGACAAAAATAGAACAGCTGATGGAAATTTATTCATTTCCAGTATGTCTTCTGACCTCTGTTACTATTACGGGGGAAAAGTTGGCCCGGATAAAAGGAGGTTCACATAAAAGATAAATGCTATTTTTCCACCAACGGCACATCCAGCACGTTAGACACCCATTAGGCCTCATCTCTGTGTCCTGTGGGTCAGCTAGATGGATAATATAGATGGTCATGCACAATCAGCCTACTCCATTCAACCCCCTGTGGAAATACCTTTAAAAAAAGAACTGTCTGGACTATGTTTGGTACATCGCAGTCTTTCTGTCACAGTCTCCGTCTCCCTGACTTACTGTTAGGTTGGCAGGGCTGTTGCTGGCCTGCAGACTGGCAGGGCTATTGTTTTCATTTCCCTTCCATTAAACACAGCCTTGGGAGAAGAGAGAGGGAAAGTAGGAGAGGAGAGTGAAGAGGAGGGGTGGGGAACCATCTTGGGAGGATCTGTTGCTACTAGACAGCATGTTTATCATAACAGCTGCTGTCCACAGGGGAAACTTGGCAGGCTACATCAAAGGCTCATTCACAGCCCACCTCAACCATCTCACACACACACACACACAAAACCATGCACACAGGCATACACACACTTGCGGAAGGACATGTTATCTTCCCATTCAATGTGCAAAATACATTGGAAGAAAAAACCCTATAAAAGGTTAAAGGAAGTTATGTTCCAGCTTTTATTACCTAAGCTGTTAGCTCTCTGCAGTGAGGTCTGTTTTTATGATTGTTCTAGTTTTTGTGTAAATGAATTAAAGTTCCATTTGAGTGGCGCCCCTTGTATATGCCAACACATTCTTCAGATCGAGAGCTGAGCTGGCCTCGCTTCAACACATCTCTCTCACAGACTCTGGTTAATAGGCAGCAGTCCTCACAATCTCTCCCCTTAAGACAGAGGGAGCCTGAGAGGGAGAGAGAGGGTAGAGGAAGCCAGTGACTCGGAGGATGAAGTTACAATTTATTTCCTTGTGAAGTCGCCCCATTCTCTGTGGAAAGAACCCAATCACGTCACTCTGCTGCCATCATGAGGCAGAAAACGTCTACTACCAACCACCCTTTCACAAACATACATAGACAGTGTGGTTATAGGTTTGACTTTTTAAATGTGACCACGTTATTTTAGAAAATTTAAAATGTTAATGATGAAGCTACTCTGTAATCTCTTTTTGGGGAGGTCTCACTAGAAGATACCGTATAGTATACTTGGTCACTGTTTGCAAAATATGAAACATAGACCTCATAGGAAATGTGCACTGTCAAAAAGTTAAAAATATTACCAAAAAGAATTTTATGGTCTTTTTTATATATATTCCCTTCGTTAGCGATATACAACCAAGAAATTTCATGTGAAGAGCATGGAACGGAACTGAATTCTGCCTGCTGTGCTTCCCCAGCATGGAAGTCACAATGCTCAGAGATGTTTCTGTTGTGTTTTATTGTGCTTCTGTCTATCCTCCCAGAGACCACAGTTAATGTGGTTGCCAGAGATTGATGGTTTTTGTTCATAGCACCTGACAAATAAATTAAATAATATAAAATAAGAGATAGAAATGAGAAAGGAGGGAACAGGAGGTGGTTTTAACTGTTTAATGTTCCCCTCTATTTTTTTCAGATGTCTGCACCTGACATTGACTCTGTGAATGAACCATTTTCTGCAGCTGAGCTGTTAAATAAAATTGGTTTCAATCCATCTTTGTTTTTGCAGGAAAACGTGGAAATCAAATTCAAAACCTGACACTGGCCTACAAAAGAGAAACCGAAACAGCTCCCTCCTACCTGAGCTCCCTCATTCAGGTCTACACTCCCCCCCGGCCCGCTACGCTCTGCCAATGAAAGACGCCTGATACAAGCACCACCAACAGGGCCCTCGGTCACTCGCCAGACACTTCTCTTTTGTGGTTCCCCAGTGGTATAATGAGGTACCACTCTCGGCTCGATCTGACGAATCCCTCTCAGTCTTTAAGAAAAGACTAAAGACCCAGCTCTTCAATGAACACCTCTGCAGTTAAGAGATTGAAAAAAATTTATGCTTGTAATCACCTACATCCTATCAGACTTGAACTTTGCTTAATTTCATTTACTCTGTTATTCTCCCCTGACTAGATCCTTGCTTGTGTTGTTTCAACTCTCAGATGTATGTTGCTCTGGATAAAAGCATCTGCAAAATGAACTGTAGAATTGTAGAACTGTAGAAATCAAAGTCATTTATCCAGAACCTGGACACCTAGAAATGGAAATGAGAGCTGAAATTAAAATTTCATTTAGGTAACATATCTCTTCTTACTATTGAAGAAATTCACACAAATTCACACAACATTCACACAAATACTTCTCTTCACTATCTTGCACCTCATACCATGTGATAGCATGTAGCTCCATAACACCAACTCTTGATGACCTTAGAAAAACAGCCCTATTTTCAGCTCTGTGACATCTGTGTGGATTTTTCACATAATCAGGTGGCTGTTTGAATGGTTTATTCGGCTTTTTAAGAATAACAATGTCCTTAACCCAAAAAGGAAGACTTAATCCTTCGGTTTTTCTCAAAAATTCAAAATCAACAAATTGGGCAATGGAGGGTTTTCCTTGGACGGTGATTAAAGCTTTCAGCAGAAATGGTGAGCCCTGCAGACTTGCAAAATCATTGCACCATTTCTGGAACATTTCAGACTTAAAATAAAATAATATTCAATCAAAATAGGTTTTATTCAGCAAAGTTATCCAAACACCTTACTACACATTTAATGGATATAACACCATTTTTATAAGATATGTGACTACAGAAGGAATAAGACAGACATTTTGACTTGCCATAATAGGATAAGCACATGCCTTTCATCTGCAAGTGAACCACTGGCAGACAAACACACCACACAGAAACTTGTTCCACTATCGCCGTGGGGACACTCATTGACATAATGTGATCCCCAACCCATTAACCTAACCTTAACTATTAAAAATAAATGCCTAACTCCAACCCCTAACCTAAACCTAAATCTGAGATGAACCTGAAAACCAAGTCTTAACCCTTACAAAGCCATCTCTCCCCATGGGGACCTCAGTTTTTATCCCCACAGTGATACGGGTCCCCATGGGCTAGTGAGCATTCAGGTTGAAGTCCCCACTAGGATTAATAAGGACAAGTATAGAAGCACATGACCACATACAAATACACATACGCATGCACACACACACTATAGCTGCTGTAATCTACAGGGTAATACTATGCAGTCACCTACTGTAGATAAATATGTACTGCATAGTTTCCACTATGTTGTAATCAGTCTTTTGTGACTGTGGAGCTCGCTTTGCCTTCAGCAAAAAAAAAATTACATCAGTTTACTCAGTTTTTGTGTCCTGACAAGAGAGTGTAACCTTCTAAAAGCTGATGTTTGGTACAACTGTCAAATGTGTCTTTGATACAATGGCATATTGTTTTAATTTTAAAGGCTTAAAAAAATCACTATGATATAAACTAAAAACACAGAATTTCGTTTGAAAGAATTCACCAGTAATAAACAGCACAGCCACCAGCATGAACAATGATAACTGTTATTTGAAGGCTGCTATGACCTGAGGCTCTGAATTGATACTAAGTCTAAGCTGCTTTTTTCTTTCTTGTTTGTGTGTGTTGCAGTAAAACATAAACACAACTGTGCCTGTTATCACATGCTGAGGCCCTGAATAAATACAGATCACACGCAGACTTTTGGGATTTGTTACCCACACGAGTCCATAAAAACACACACGTAAGTCTGAAGGAGATCAATATGAAGACAAAGCACACTGATGTCGGTGAAGCAGTGCTTTTCTTTTTTAGCTTTCCGCCATATATTACCCCTGTTTCAGTCTGTCCGTTTTGAACGAGTTCATTAGCTTTTTCACTTTGTGAGTGTCCAATGATCAGTGTGATGAATGAATAATATATATTACTATTTTAAACCTACATTAATTAATGATTTAGTATCTACAATAGTGGGATTTCTAGCAAAGGGTCTGTGATAGTAGGAAGTATAATTCTGTTCTATATTTGTCTGTCTCTACTTGTGTTGTGTGTTACTGAAATCCTCCCCTCCGGATTGCTCCCTGCTGTCCACGAGCCTACCCAGCTGAAGTAACACTGAGCGAAGGACACTTAAGAGCCTCACTCTATCCACTCTCACACACTTGCACAGCGCTGCCAAAATCATAAGCCCCACCACTCATCTCCTGCCAAAACCTCTTCCTCATGGCACGTAAGTGTGAGCTGTGTTTGAAAGCTTCTGTGATGGATCAGCTGAAGGTTTTTTAACCTCATTGTTTGAATAAACATATGCGCTGTTTTCTGGAAGTAGAAAAGGGGAAAGGGACACCTAGCGGCCAATCTGCTGGTATAACAATCTATTCGACTGACACAATATTGTGAATTTTGGGGTCTCACCCTTGATGAAGTAGTAGGTGATCATGGTAACAGGCTGGAGAGAGGAAAGGAAACGAGAGAGTAGGAGATGAGGAGAGAGATTAGCACACCTGGTGAGAAAGAAAGCAGTGGATTCACTGTTGCCGATGGACACAAAAACATGTATGCATTAGCGTGTTTATGGTATCTGTGAATTTCTGTTTGTGTGTGTGTGTGTGTGTGTGTGTATGCAGGAGGAAAAAGAGATCTATTACTCCACATTCACATTCACATGTGTATTTCCTCATGTGCTTTTATGGCATGTGAACCATACAGCTAATCGAATGACTTTCCCTACAAAAGGCACTTAAAGTCTGTCCCAGCATGCATTGAATTACCAATACCTGAAAAATATTGTGCCTGACAATTCACATTCACAAAATCACAGCGCTGACAATCTGAATGTGACTGCCCCTCACGCTTCGGGGTGATACTGGTCATGGTAACACACATTCAGACACGCAGACACACACAAGAAAACAGGAGAGAAGGGACCAGATGGAGTGTGATGGAGTTAGAGGGGAGAGAGAGAGTGCAGTCCTTCAAACAGATGGAGGCAGTGATGCTGTTTCTGATGACTGGGCCCCAGAGACGGGGACATTCGCCTGAGTCTCTCTGTTGCCAGCAGGCTCATATTCTGGTCTTTGTTCTCTTTAATCTTCTAACCTGTGGAGCGTCCGGACAGATGAGACACATTTAGAGGGTTGTGAACAAGAACACAAGCTTTCAGATGGAGCACCAACAAAGCCCCATTCATTAACCTGATTTGCATTGAGGATTTACACCATTTTAAAGGATTTGCCTATGTGTGTGTGTGTGTGTGTGTGTGTGTGTGTGTGTGTGTGTGTGTGTGTGTGTGTGTGTGTATACATATGTGTGTGAGAAGAATATTGTGTTGAGCGGCAAATGTGGCTTTTTTTATTATCATGGGTGATGCAAGATTACAGACAGATATTAACAATAAGGCTGTCAGAGCAGATTATGAATTGTCCCCTAAAAGACAGTGTCACACAAAATTCTTAGCTTGGATGTCTCCTAGACGACTTGAAGTAAAGGAGATTATGGACAGAAAATATTGGATTAACATCTTTGAACAAAAGAGGGCAGCAGAGAGTGGGCTTCATACTTTAGGAGTAAAAGTCACCATGTGCAAAATTTCAGTGCACACGTGCATGAAGTTTGGATCATGCATCAGTTTGGTTCATCTCAGAGAAATACCTTCTCCTACACATGTGCACGTGTTTTAAAAAATAAATTCTTAAGACATTTTAAGACAGTGGGGCACATGCAGAATTACAGTTTAATTTCTAGTTCAACCATCCAACAAACACTGCCACTCCACGTAGTACATACGTGGTCAAATCTTATTTATATAGACCAGAATCACCAGAATCAACCTTTTTCTAAATAGCATATGACACCTAATATCCGTAGACTCTCTGTCTATATGTGCTTTTTCTACCATAAACACTCCGAAGTAAGAAAGTAAAAACACACCACCATCGTTATCATCATAATTTCATGTATTACATATGTTGAACTCATTTCATTATACAAGAAAATAATTGTAAGGTTTTTTATATAGAAATAGGGCTAGTGACCGAGATGGAATTTTATTTATACCACTAACTGCTACCACTACACCCAGCCAGACACATTCCTGTACATACGTGTGTCTTGGGGTAGGTGCTGATGAGTGTGCAGCATGTATCAGCAGCTGAGCTAAGGGTCACTGGCAGAGGAAGGCTACAGCACGTCCAGTCACACATTCACTCCATGTGACTTGCCACTGTCTGTAAGAGCAAGTCGGAGAGACATAAGAGAGTGCATTGGGATAGAAGCCAGACACACACAGAGGTGTGTGAGAGTGCAGCAACATAATTATTTTATGAGACCTGTTGTGGACGCTCTGCCCCCAAAGGCAACAGGGCTTACAGAGATGTAGCCACCCGGATGAAAACGATACAAATCAGATTACCATAGGGCAGCCACTCAGAGATAGGACAACCTAAATATATACTCCATGTTCACAGACACAAACACACACCACACACACAGAGTATACGTACACAAATTCACAGTATTTTCATATTTATGCACGACTGCATTTTCATGCCTGATAAATCTCAAATCTCCATCACCCATATGCGCAGAGAGACGCCCATGAACAAACTAACAAATATTTGAACTGACAGCAGTCACGTTTTGCTGAATCACGCACACAGGGTTTCTATTTGGAAATGAGGGTGGGAGTCAATGACATCACTCCCCGTGACAAAGTGCCCAAGGCACCCCTGCAGGTTTGACAATGGTGAGGAGGGAGTGATGGGGTGCTTAAGTCACTGCACTGAGCAGGGACACACGGCGAGAAACAGCCTGGCATCTTTGGGTCCTATCAAAGACACAGAGAAACACCAGGCTGACACATCCTCTCTTAGCACTGCTGAGTGTTGCTAAGGGTGACCTTCTCCATTTGCTGCTGAGTATTCTCTCATTGTCTTTCTGGTGCACCCATATTTGCTTACAAAGACACGCATGCACACACACACACACACACACACACACACACACACACAATGTGTGCTTTTACGGCATGTGAACCATACAGCTAATCTAATGGCTTTCCCTACAAAAGGCCCTTGAAGTCTGTCCCAGAATGCATTGAATTACCACTACCTGAAAAATATTGTGCCTGACAAACCAATACACAGCTGAACCAACTCAGACATTTTAATATTCTATAAAGCTTGGCAGAAGCACAGTCAAGGCTCTTTCATTCACTCTCCTCTAGTTCTTCATTCATGACATCAGCTTAGCCACACCTCTCAGCTCCTGTTTTTCATTTCATTTTTCTCTGAATCCTTCTATTATCCTAAAGTCAGCATCTCCTTCCTGGTTCACTTTATACAGTCAGGTAAGCCCAATGTACCAATCCTTTCATTTATACCCAACATGCAACCACCACCTTTCAACCGCGCCAGATAAATTTCTTTACTTCTGGTCTTAGGCTTTTTTTAAATATCGTTTACCCCTTAGTTCTCAGGGAAATCTAAATTCTACAGTTTTCTACAGAATTGAGATTTAAACAACATAAATCATGTCAAGCATTTATCATAAATGCTTGCAATCTGTGAAGTGGTCCCTAATTGTTCTTCAGGTAGACATTTTTGATTTTCTATACCACTGTGGGTACATTTGACTGCATTCACTTCAGCTACCTGTCAGCTTGGAAGTGCCGATGTTTTATGTTCCACTGATTATCTCCTCCTACCATATGGCCCTTCAGTGCATGTGTGAAATCACTTTGGTGTCTGCTCTTACGTAAGTGCAACCAAGTTGGTCTTTTGGTCGACGAGATGCTCTCTGTTTCTCTGTTTATCCATCTTAGGTCCAACTGAAATGATGCAGAGCTGGTGAGAGTGTATGAAGACATTCTGGATCAGGAGATTATTTATGAGTGTGCCTCTGGCCCAGAGTTCTTCCCTGGTGCCAGTGTAAGATATTTACTGTGTCTGCAGTGGTCTGAAAGCTGATTGGGTTTTTGGAATAGCCCATACAGTCCACAAGGATAGTGAAAAAAGTGAGGAGGGAGGGAAAAGGAGAAGAAGAGAGAAAAGAGAAAGAAAAGAACAGACAAAAAACATTTAATTTGTTGGAGGCAACAAGAAATTTATAGGATGAGAAGCAGATAAGAAACCAAATTACATATAAAATCGCTTGAGTGTAGAGATAATAGAAATGAAAACAGCCAGATATGAAAGAAAAAGAAAGATGAAATTTTAAAAGGGGCAAGAAAATGTAATGCTGTGCCTTTTGTTTTATTCAGAGTAATATTACCTTGTGCTATAATTCCTACTGTGCTCATATGGAAGAGTACTTTGCTGTTTTATTACATAAGGTCCAGGAGACCCTGGAGGTCTACAAGAAGATCAGCAGAATACTAAACAGGCACTGATGGTGGAGAGGACTGCCTGCACAGCTCTTTGGATTCACATCTCATACATAATGGACAATGTTACTACTTTTCAGGATACTTTTGAATCACTTTCAGTTTTTCAGTGTCAGACGAACACTATTTACTGTAAATGAAATAACATCTATTATAGAATAGCCTGCCCATTGTATAGCATGACTGCTCATAAACCTCTGCACCAGACCTGATCAAGCAATTGGTAGAATAATATTAAAATACACAGTAAACTGGAATATTTAATGCTTACATTTAAATCCTTGAATCTTTGAATCATTTACCTAGTTATCATCCAATCTGTGAAGTTGCATTGCCAGCTAGTTGGAGAGCTACTAGCAAATTAGGATCAGTCTTAGTTATTTTTTTCCAAGCTCATTGTTACCAGTGTACACATGTCTATTCTTTGTTTTTCCCGAGACTCATATTATAAATTGCATGTGGGCTTATCTACGTGGTATGTGGTTATGGCACAAGGCCATTGTTTTTTCAAGTAAGCATTTCCCGTCTAACCTCTCTAACTTAGTTCCTGTATAATGTCTAAATATCTTGTGTCGGGAATAGGTTATCTTTCCTCGTCATAAACAAACCTTTTTTTAGATACTGGAAAACTTCCACTAAGTGCAATACACAAAATAGAGTGTTGGACAGGGAAAAGCTTCCCACTGACATAAACAAATCCACTGGAGTATTATTTTTTTTCTGGGCTCTCTCTGTGTGTGCATATTCTAGTTTGTTTGTCTAGTTTTACATAACAGAGCAGTGATGCAGTGGAGCTACCTTATAAGGCAAGTATGGTTGCCGATCACACAATTGAGCCAAAAGCTAAACCTGCTATTACCTCAGTCTATGGGGATCTGGGCTGCAAACTCGCTCATATCTGTGTCTTTGTGAATTGTTATCAAACTATGAAAACTATGACTTTATCACATGTGATATTGAAATCACATGTGATGAATTTATATGCATGTGTGGTTTCATGACATAGGCACGTATGATTTAAGGACATTTCACATGTGAAATGTTCAGGTATGAGCTTTCATAAAAAAAAAAAAAAAAAAAATCAACAACCACAATTACAGTATGAGAAAATAAAATACTTGAATATTTAAGTGCAGCTACAGAATAATATTATTTGAATTACACTTACACCTTTAAAGGAACAAATGAAAGACCAAAGCCAAGCTAGGCTATAAAAATGAATATACTGTTAATAAAGAAAGGTTTAGACCTAAAGAGAAAGAAAGGTGGAGTTGGTGTGAGAAGGAGAGAACACATTTAAGAAGAAGAGGTAAATAGGATATGATAAGTTGGCATGCGGACTGTTTGACTAATATTACGTCTGAGTCCTGCCACATCTGATTTATACTTAAATGAATTTAAGTGTATACTGTCGTTGTAAGATTTTATTAGGGTGCTGTCGAGAGTGCTGGGTTTTACAAAAAGCTTTTAAGGTGAGCAACGTGATTGTTGGTTCACCCTGAAAGTGTATAAAAAAGAAAGTGAAAGACACAGATGTGGTCAAAGTAATGAGGATGCCATCCCGGTTAGCTGTGTGAGTGGACACTTCAAAACATCAGAATGAATTTTCCAAAGCTGTAACAGAACATTTAGCCAACTAACTATTCAGATTCTCATTGAGACAAGTTTACAGCTGCTTCCCTACACTGCAACCATGACTGCTGCTGATTAAGGATTAATCTCATGCTACACCATTTCTCTGAATGCCCAGCATGAATTATTTAATCTGAAATCATGAAACCTGTTTTTGTGCAGTGACTTGGCTACATTATTAGAACTGAAGGACGCACTCTGGATGGGGTGAGAGAAGCTGCACAGGTGATATGAAAACGGCCTTGGGTCTGTGGTCGCCATCTAATAATGCCAGACGCCTGAGAGAGAAAACAATCAGAATGTCATTATCACATGAGCACAGCAGTAATGTAACTAGCTGTTGTTACACAGCATGGCAAGGTTGCCTCATTACCATCTCTTGAGAATTACACAGACAAGCATACAACACCTGCTCTTCTCTGAAACATATGTTATCTTATGATAAAAGTAAATTCTGCTATAAAATGACTGGTTGATGTATATATATCTAATGTATCTTACAAATAGTCAAATAAAATCCAGACAAGACAAATCGGCAACCCTGCAGTTACATTAAGCTGTGCATGTCTTTATTTCCTGCTTCACCACTTCTTGACATTTGATACTTTAAACTTCCCTCATCTGTATTCTGGGGAATTAGTGAGTTTCCATTTGAAGTAAGCTGCTGAGTAGTTCTAATCACAGAATTAAATTGGAATCTCACAGCAGGTTTTCATTGACTGGCCATATGATTTCACACTGAGTAGTTGCTGATAGCATCAAGCCTTCACGCAGAAAAGCTAGAAAATGTCCGGCTGCCTTTAGCACAGCTGTAAGTAAGCAAAGTTTAACTCAACGTCCTCTGACCATGGGCCAACATAGCTCAGTCATCGCTGCCTTAGGGTTTGCACGAAGATTAAGCAGGATCATGTTTCAAATCTGACACCAAAGCTCCGCAATACTTTGGGGCGGCTGTGGCTCAGGTGGTAGATCGGTCACCCACCAACCGGAAGGTGGTTCGGTCTGCAGCTCCACCAGTCGGCATGGCAAAGTGTCCATGGGCAAGATACTTAACCCCACATTGCCCCCAATGTGTGTCATCGGTGCGTGAATGTGTGTAAGTGTTTAGATGCGCATAAATGTGTGGAAAAAGGGCTGTTTGAATGTGTGTGTGAATGGGTGATTGTGACAGTAGTGTAAAAGCGCTTTGAGTGGTCAAAAAGACTAGAAAAGCGCTATATAAGTACAATCCTTTTACCATTTACCATTACTCCAACCACACAACATACACAATATATACAACATATACCTGCCACATAAAAAATCATATTGTATCAGCATTCAAAGAAAAAAAATTCCAGTATCAGACTTTTCTTTCCATCAGTCAAGAATATATTTTATTACAGTTATATTATCAGCCCTTCAATGTCTGATAATGGCATTTATTAATGGACTGTAGAGACTGTGGCTTGGTTTCATTTCTTGCCAGTTGGCTTAGTATCTATTATATAAGAATTATCAATGCTATTTAGAAAGAAAGCCGGTATAATTGATGAACTAGAACTATGCTACCTAAAAATCAGTCAGTACTTACTGTAATCATAACATATAAACATATGATGATTTGTAATCTGTGAGGCATGCGGATATTTAATAATTTAAAGAGCTTATCGGTTGGTTTGAAAAAAAAAAAAAGAAATCCAAAAGAGAAAATGGTTAAACATACTCTCATATCATTTCATATCATTATCTTTTTACATGCACTTTTATTGTCTGTTCATTGAACTACTGCCCAGCTCATGCTGCACCTTTTCCTGCTTCAAGCTCCAACCCATCACTTTCATAAACACAGGGGGGCATGGTTCCACACTGTAATTGACTGAAGGACATGTTTGCAACCATGTCTGCAATGGCGATGGCAGCAACTGACTGCAGCGTGTCGCTCTATGAATGACTAGCAGCAGCCCTTTGTGAATAGGAAGTTCAGCTAAACTGATAGTCAGATACCTTGGAAACACACACGCTGCACATATACCAAAATAACTTTTTTTTATGTTACCATGAAAGTAAACTGTTGATGTTTGTCAAACTGTAAAAGCTGAGTTTTTGGGATAATAGCTATGATTACATGATTATTCAACAGACTGCATTCAATGTTTTTGATCATAACCAGGGAGAAACATAATAAATGCCATGGTATGAATATTGTGAGGGTGTTTGGTTATCATCACAAATGCCTTTATTAACCATTGTTTTAGCAAAATATAGGATACATTAAAAGATGTTACAACATGAAAGGAGCTGCATAGGATTTACAGAAAACATTAACTCACTGACTACAAAGCTATCCAAGAATAAAAAAAAAAAAAACAGCGCCATACAGTGGTTTTATATTAGACAGAGGTGACTGAGGCTTATCACAGTGAGAGAAAAGGGCAGTAAATTATGACAAGGAATAGAAAACATCTTGGTTAGTCACTATTCACAGGAGAAGCTTTCACGTATACCATGCCCGTTTCCTTGTTCTCACTCAAAGTGCATTAAACCTGCTATGACTGAATCTACTCAGTATCAGCTACAATCATTCGTCGCTCATGCCAAAAGTTATCAAACACCACAGTGCATTTCATATTACCCATCTCTTTCCCAGATAGGTTCTTCTTCATTGTCCACTGTTCACTGTTCTGCAGTCACACTATTTTTAAACAAACAAGCACTTGCCATCTTCCACCTCTTTTGCATTCCTCTAAGTGAACAAATAGTTTAGTAAGGCAGTGTACACCTATAGCTGTGCAGATGTGGTTTCCAATATTTAATTTCATTCAGATACACTGCTAACATTTGGGTACAAATTTAAGGGAAAATGCTGCAATATCCTACTTTTATATAAAACAAATTTTTGAGACAAAATATCACAGCTTCGTTGTACTTCAAATTCAATCATCAGCCTTGTTTTAAATGGTCCTGCCTAAAGAAAGATTTGAATAGTAAGTGTGCTTTTAGGACTTCATTATGTTTAAGTTAACAGTTAAGCCTTCAATTTCACAGAATCATCGGATAACAAACTTTTACCATTCGCATCTCTCAAGTCTGCTTTTAAAATGCTTCAAAATACACACAACATAGAACATTAATAGGAAGACATTCAATATGAAACATTAACACATTTACATACATATCTATATATATCAGTGAGCTCTGATGGCAACTTTTATGTATACATTGAGGTGCAAATCTAATCATACCAGTAGCCTGTCTTTTGCTTTATGGAAGAGATGCACCAATAACAACAGAATTGTGGGAGACATCCAGATAAAAGTTTTTTCATATTCAGACAGTCTTTTGTGTCAGCCAATCCCAAAACTATATAGTTTTCTAACAGAGCAAATCTGATCAGAATTTCAATCAAATAAAACACAAAATTGAATCTGTTAAAATCAGCCTCTGTTGGGAGGAATAATTGGTATTGATGCATCTCTCTGTACGCACATAAGTAGTCTCAGCCTGGATAATTAAAGCTCTCTGGTAGTGCACTGCATGGATGCATGAACACACTTTACACAGACCAAAGCAGGCAATATGCAAACACCCAGTGATTTAACAACATAACACACAGTAAGCTCTGCTACAGCCAGACCTGTTATATCCACAGTGTATTTAAATAAATGGATGAGACAAATGGAGCTCTGTACATGCAGGTGGCCTGAGTGGGTACAAATATCAGCTCACTGCAGGCAGTCTCTCAGTGCCACTGAAATGACACAAACTATGTCAGATTTTGAGACAAAACATTACATATGGACTCGCAGTGGAACTGCTCCAAAAACTAAGTGGTTTCAGGAATAGTCTTTCATCCACATCACGACCTGATGGCCTCATTATTTGGAGCGCTTCCCTCTGAAGCCATGATGATGCAAACAAAGGCCTAATAGATGTTCGGATTACAGTAAGAGCACAGGGATTAAAAGCACCCTGCCTGTTGTTCCTGTACTCACTGAACTGGAGTCCCAACTCTATACACTCATATACATTGATATTACGATACAACTGAAAAAAAAAGAAAACTGCATACATGACTGGGTAAAGGTTTGGAAGACCACTGTGTAACATCAGTCAAGGCATGTGGTATAGAAATGAAGTAATCAAACAGCTTGAAATCCAAAGATGGAAGCGTTGGACAGATAAGCAAAATTGTTTGAATCACCTATGTGTGAGGAGCAGCACTATTCTTGCAGAGTGGTGGCTATCATGTACCTTTACAGCAGCAGAAGCCGGTTAAACATGGTAAAACATGTAATAGTTACTTTGTTTACAGACGACACCGCACGTTGAAAAACTGAGCTACATGTTGCGACCAAGAACAGTAGAAATTAAAAAGCATTATGTCTTCAGTCTGCAAGTATACAATAATAGTTTTCTGAATGTATCTGTTAGAAAATTGTCACTGTGAAAATAACATCTGTTACATATCGATCAACCTGAAGAAAAAGAGGAAAAGTCCACAAGTCATCTGAGGTAAATTTAACATTGCAAACAGCAAATAAATGTATTTTGCTTAGGGGCACAACAACCATGTTCAAGGGTTTCATTCTGACAAAACTCTTTTGTATCACAGCACAGTATTGATGGCTATTTTCTATAAAAATGGCCTCTATGATTTCCTGGAATATGCATGATGTGGTTTTAATTTGGGGATTTTTTTTTTTTTTTTTTTTTGGAGTGAACTTTCTTTTGAGTTCAACGTCTTTGGTTAGAACTCCTTGACTTTTGAATTCGGCAAAAATATTTAACTGTTTTTGCACTTGTGCAGCAACAAATATACAAGGGGTGTTAAATAGGTGCAAATATAATGATTAAAGGCAGGTTTGTGGCTGAGTATGGTGTCCCTGGATTGGAGGCCTACAGGTATATGGACACTAGGCTGAGTATCTCCTAGTGCCTAAAGGCCAAATTTCAAAATGTAAGTTCGACTATGATAACCATCAAATGCCTTTAGTCCGTTCAAGTCTAATGAAGATATTAGTGAACAACATTCAATGCACAACTTCCCACGTCATGGCTTAAAATAAGGCATTTTCAATGGCATGACGGTGGGAAATTAAACATTAAACGTGTCTGCATAAAATAGCATATTTCTCATAATTCCCTCCATCAACCCTCCCTTTCCCATTGAGTCAACATTTTTTTGCACGCATGCAAAACAAAATGAAAATTTTAATACCACCGAGCCATCAAACAAATGTGCAGTGATGCTTGGGGTCGGCATTGGTCGGCACGTTTTCCGCCACACGTGTTCCTACATTACATAACGTGAGCATGCCCTCCCAAAGGGCGCCAAGCTATACGGAGCCCTGACATCAGGGCAATTTATCTAACAGCATCCCTCACCAGGCACCTACCGAGGGCTCACAGCGGGGGTCCTTACCACGCACTGTCACGACAGCAGGACAGATATTTGCAATATGTGAGATTATTTTCTGTGTCACAAAATGTATGCAGCTGACAACGGCAGGAAACAAATACGCTCTAACAAGCTACAGTCGTAATTAAGGTGCCCGGGGATCGATTACGCGCATATCCCGCACGCAGCGTGCCACTGCGGGCGCCGACGCTCAGATAAAGTGAATCCATCCGTTCTCCCATTCCCGCGGCGGGGACATCTTGAACCGGTGACGCCGCACTTTGTAGTTGTCCCCGTTGTTATTGTCCCAGAACTCGTGCCCGCCGACACAGTATTTGATCGCAAACTGCAACGTGCCTCCGCTGTCCAGGTAAGTCGGCATGACGATCTTGAAGCAGAACCTGTCCGTGTCACCGTCGCTCGAGTCGGGGACGTAGGACGCCAAGCTGTCCATGAACGTTATCCAGTTGTTCAGAGAGTAACGCAAAGAGACGCTCTTTTCGAAAGCCAGATTCAAGACGCGCACGAAGCCGGAGAGGCTGAACTCGTCCGCCTCGACGCTCTCCAGCATGACGCACACCTCCCTCACCTTCTGCTCAAAGCCCGGCAGCGTGCCCGGGTTGGTGAACTGCAGCTCCATGGACACGGACTGCGCCGGTGCCCGGGGGAATTTCGTGTCCAGGTGGTTGAGGCGCATGGGTCCTTTGGGCAGTTTCGCGAGTATGCGCTCCGGCACCTCTGGCACATCTGTGTCATCGAAATGCTTCACTGAAATGAGCTCCAGGCCCAGTGAGTCGGCGAACCGGACTTTCTTCTGACTGGTTGGACTTCTGCTGCGGGAGATCTCTAACTTCGCTCTCTCCGTGGGCGTGGGCAGCGACTTGCATCTCCTACGCAGGTTCGGACTCTGGGGCTTCAGGAAGACCTCCCTGCCCCGCGGTCTCTCGTCCACCACGGGGCTCTCGATGTGCTCGCAAGTGCCGTTCGTCATGTCGATGTCTTCCCCGTCCTCGAGCCGCGGGTTGGCCGCCGCCAGGCTTCCGAACAGTCCGGCTATGCAGCTGTAGTTCCTGGGCAGGCAGTTCTTTGGGGGGAGCATGACCACGGCAGGATGCACAGACTGCGCTTCCATATAACGCAGCGGTCCCTGCACTGCAGAAGCGAAGGGGTCTCGGCGGAGGAGACCGGCGAGTCGGGGGGATGGAGCCGTCAGGTGTCAGCGTCCCCCTCGCGGATAGGTGCTCCGGCTGCGTCAGAGGCCGACACTCAGCGGCTCCGGACCAATAAACCAAGCTGCTGTCCTGCGCAAGCAAAGTGCGAATTTGCTCCTGCTGACTTTAAATTTCGGTGTTCGTTAAGAGCAAATGTCTCTCTGTCTTTGCATTGCAAAAAAAAAAAGGAGAGGAAAGAATAACTAGAGGCGACACGTCTCCGCACAGCTCGGCTCCATTTCCATGTTCTGGACATGCAGCTGGCTCGATTCCGTGCGGGACAGTTTGACGTCCACCGTAGGTCTACGTGCAGAAGTGAACGTTGCGACTAATTAAAATGGTTTCCTCCTTCACATGTGATAAAGAGAGTAACATCCCCTTTTTTTCCCCCACACACACCGCGGCATCACGATCGCCTCGATAACCCACTGGGAAAAAAACCCCACGCAAATTTAGAAAAAACTAAAATTTAAAAATGTAAACTTAATTTGGGCGCTTTTTCTGCTTCTGTACCAAGACGTAGCCTATTGCATAACGGAGACGTAATAATGATTCATGCGCGGCGGTCCCGGCTGCAGCAGCACCCGGCCCCGCCCCCTTCCTCCACGTCACGTCTCTCCGGCGCTGCCTTTGACGGGGTTTCCTGAACGCGGCTCCGCGGTTGGTCTCCGGAGGCACCTGCGGCCTCCGCGGCGCCTTTAGGGGGAAAGAGAGAAAAGTCTCCCCACGGACAGAGGCCTTAACAGGACTTTGTAGGTTATATATGATGTGGAGTTTTCAAAAGCTTTATAGACTATCTGGAAAGATTTTTTGGGGGGTAATGATTATTATATATTCAATTGTTTAAACTGGACTTACCCTATTCACGCATGTGACCCTGCAGCAACAAATGTTCTAAACATATTAAATAACTCGTGATTTTATTGGTTACAGGGGGGGTATCATGTGACACATTTTTGAGAACATGGCACTGGTTAAGACTTTATTTTTTTTCCTAGAAATTTGCCTTAGCATCATTTGTGAATGAGAATGTTCCACAGCGGGGACATTTTTCTGATATTGGTATCAAATTTATACAATTTCACATACCAGTATTAGCATGATTTCACCTAACTCACTTTTAAATTGAACTTTTATCGTCAAAACTGTTGTTCTCATATCATCAATATATTCATTTTTAAAACAGGTCTGAGTTAGGGTTAGAGAGTTGCTCCACTGAGCTGTATACCTCTGACTCAGAGGAGATACAGGTAACCAAAGCATAAGGAGTGTGACAACCCGAACCCCCTTGTCTGTTGACCCAACACTCCCTAATGCAGACAGCTCAGCCAGTATTACAGAGAACTACTGTGAATCACATGCAGTCCCTCATAGCAGCTTTAAGAAATCCATGCCATTAAACCAGCTGGAGGGATCTTGGAGTAACACTGCTGTTGCAACTCTGCAGCCAGGGGCCTCAGAATGGCCCGCCATCACCGCCACACCATGTCACACCTCAGCCTCACCATCTGTCCTCAAAATTATCTGTGTCAGAGAACAGGCCCACTAAGCCTCAGAAACAAAACCAATAATAAAGTAGTTCCCATGAAAAAAACTTCGAATTTTTACAACCAGTAAAGTCACAACACCTGAGTCCTGAGGTCGTTGGCCAGCTCTGCACTTGCAAGGAGGCTCCAACGGGAGAAACCTTGGAGGGAAACAGTTTCATGTTTAATAAGAAGAGTGAGAGCGGAACAAGAGTGACCCCGTTGCTCGCAAAGAGCTTCCCAATTACGCTGCAGCCCTGACCCCCAAGTTCTAGACATGCTTGCATAACCCCTACTTGTTCTGTGCTGTAAGTGTTTATATCCCCTAGAGGTATGAGGTACTTGTGTCTTCCAAAGCTGAAACAGTGTACAACAGGAGCTACTGAATGAACAAGAGCCTCACACAGGCCCTCCACACCAGCACTGCAGCAGGTGCACAAGCCCATATGCACCCCAGCTGCCTGTTCTCTCAAGGAACAAAACTGTATATGCTGTCATGCTCTGTGAGCCCTGTGAAATAAAACTTTGAATTTTCTGATTAAAATATTCAGATGTATAACAACTTTAAACTCATGTTCAACCCAGTAAACATGTTTTATCCTATTTTGGCATTATCCAAACCTTGGCCTCACTGCATCATACAGTGTTTCCATCACAACAGTCAGTTTGAAGAATAAACTCAGTGTATGACACAATGTTCAAGAGTATTTCATTGCAGAGGTAATTAATTTGATTTTAGTGTTATGTCAGCTCTGTGTCACACACCATTTCAAAACCATACTCACCATAACAAAATAAAGGTCAAGTGAAGGGAACATTGAAATGTTAAACTCTATGTCATTGGGGCTTCTCTTTTGTACTGACCAGTTCCCACAAGTGCTTTTTTAAGCTGTTCTAGTTACCCAGCAACGCTGCAACTACCTCATAAGAAGCCGGGCTCTGTGCCTGCCTTGCATGTTTTGCTTCTTCAACTACAAGCTTCACTGAAGCTCTGTCAGAACCTTACTATTGCGCTATAGCTTGTCTCTGCATGATACTAGCTGTGGCCAAACTAGTGCATCTGCTCAGTACATCCTCAGTTTTATATCAGTCAGTAAGTAATTCATGGCGGCTGTGAAAAAAGTCTTGGTTATGCGGTTTACAGGATTATCAGGGCAGTATTGTGCTGAAATACATAAATATACTGTTTGTCATGTTGGTCTCCAAACACCAGCCAATTACTGCAATACGATTTCAACTGGGATGATCATGTTACTGTGATTTATTATACTACCTCTTCTGTTTGGCTGCCCTGTAAAATGGAAAACTATATAGTGGGATTGCACTATAATCAGTTAACCTGATTAAACCAAACTTTTGTCTTATGTGGTTGTGCATGTAAAATAAAAGGGTTACTTAGGAACTGCAAAGTAAACAATTGTAGAGTTGCTATGTGACACAAGCAATGATCCGACATGTCTGTGTTCAGTAGGGATGTAACTGCCTCTAAGTGAAAAGATGAAATACATATTATAAAGTTTTATGTTGTTCTATAAAAAGAAATATGGAAAAAAAGGTTCACACACCCAAATCCATTGTTTCTCTTTTGAGTTCCCAATTTCTAAGTTTTCATACAAGAGAAGAAAAAAATCCATTGCACACTGAAGAATGAATCACCAAAACCTGTGCATTTCATTCCCTTATGCTGAACTTTGAAACTCAAGACCTGAATAAGTTGCTGGAAAGTAGCAGTCCTATTGATTTGTGTGTGATACTCAAAGGACTCTGTCGCCCCTCATCTCTTCCTACTGTTGTTCCAAAGTATTATTCAACCCATCCTGCTCTCTGTTTCTTTAACTTGCTCTCTGCACTGAGCAAAAAAAAAAAAAAACATACATAAATAACACTGCTGCCAAAATAATAGGTCTTCCAGCAGCCAACCTCCGAGCTCAGTTCTAAGGCTTTCACGCACATCACAAATACAATCACAGGACATTTCACACCCACTCCTTTGCCAATTCACTGTACTGCCCTAAACAGGATGACGCGCTGAGGGAACTACCAATGTTATTTCTATGTTGTTTGGCCCGTTGTGCACTGCTTTGTTGTGCTTCATGTATTACTGCCTGTCATTTTTGTGTTATTATGGATGTGTGTCAAGTGCAATGGTGATTTTTTCCTTATGATGTACAGTGCTGTGAATTAGAATTTCCCCCCGGGGACAATACAGTCTTAACTAACTAACCAATTCCATTAGAACATTGATTTTGGCAACATGCAACCCAGTTTCTTTTTTGTACTATTTAAGTTTTACTAATTCTTTCTTTTTCTACCTTTTGTTCTATAATAACTTTTATGGAACACAGTACATACTTTCCAGCAGTTTATTAAGAATATCTGCAGTGTAGCTTCAACAATTAATCAAGGCAACCATAAACTCTACACATACAGGCAAGAAAACTCAAATTCAGTTAAAACAAATATTTTTGTGCTGGGAAAATATCTGCATGCACTCCCTACTAAGAGAAAATAAAGCAATGTAACTGACACTTGAGACTGACAAGGCCGCTACACATAGTTCTGTTTTAAGCAAGGCATTTTCCCCAAGCCACTAAATCAGTGGGGAGCAGCTATGCTGTATTTGTATTCAAGAACCACTAACTAGAAGTATTAATGTCAATAAAGCAATATTGAAATTTCATAGGAGTGTCAAAATCCCTATCGGCACAGGGAAATTATCTCCTTGAACCGTTTGGATATTAAGGAAAAAATTGAGCATAATATACTTGGGCAAACGGTTATGTTCTGTAAATTCTTCAGTTTCTATATCTTTAAACTGTCCGTCCATAAAAATAGTGAGATGATGTCAAACAAATATACCCCAATATAATGCTGCATAGCAATATTTTCATGTAACAGAACATAAATCTTTCCATAGAATCTATGGAGAATGATGGGGCATTCCAGTATTTCATGCAAACTTGATGAAAATACCAATACAGAATGTATTAAACATGCAAAGCAAAGGCCAAAAGGATTCTTATAATTTTTTCTGGTGTCATTTCCAAAACATGTTCTAGTAGAATTCTGATCAATATTTACCTTAAAGCAGCAAATTCAATCGTCTGTAACAGAAGGACCGTTAATACCTGGGTTAAGGCACCAAAGCAACAAAATGAACAAATAAACAAGGCCTACAGCTAAATGAACCTTAATAGACTAGAGTGGTGCCTGTACTTAATGAGGTAACTCAGTACAACAGTATAACAAAAACCAGAATTAAAATATTAAGTTATGTTGCTCTGAGAATAGATTAAAAAGAATTAAAATAAATTAAAAAACTGTGTCCAAATTGTTAAGAGAAGAAAATCATGAATGATTTTCAAAGAATATATTTCAGCAGGACTCTTTTCAGTCAAAATCAGGTTGTGAATACACACAATAACTGTGCTAATCCGAGCTCGATTCCATGATTTGGCTCTGTACAGTTACCATTACGGGAACAGTTCAGCAAAGAGCACTGCTACTGCATACAATTACACCCAGCTAATGAATAAGTCAAAGACAATGACAACCTATTTTTCTTACTGACTCGAACTGACTGTTTAGCTATAGAGACCCAGACACAAACAAGTGTTTACAAAACAAACTTCACAATCACATTTGAATAAAAAGTGTGTGACAAGCAACAAGACATAAACATTTCATTAATACTTGTGCCACATCGTTTTGAGTAATGGTATAATTGAGAGATGCATCCTAACAATTGTCGAAGGCTTTGTGGGGTTTAATTGTGTAAAACACAAAGCTGGTCAAGTTTTCCAATGGTCGCAAAACTTGAATGATGAATTTCAGAGGTTACAGTCTTGCTGCTGCTGACACGGCAACATCAATGAGGCTTCCACCAGATATGCAAACTGGGAATTGATATTTTATGTTTGTGCTGCTGAGCAAGTGAAGGCTCCATGCACATTTTGAACATACTAAAACTAAATGTACAATATTGTATACTGTACAATTGAGATGAAATTGTATTCATGCAGTATATGGATACTGGAAAACTGTCATATAGGGTAATAATTTTTTAAGCCTTTTCTTGACAGCCATGTACAGCTAAAGATGTCATCCCTTTTAAGCACAGATATAACACGGATGTAATGTTCAGTCATTTTTAAATTGCTAGTAAGACCAAACAGTGAAAACCAGTCACAGTGGTTATACACTGGAATATAGAAGTAAACTGGCATTTAAGACAAGACACATACAATGTTACTTTATGTGCAAATAAATATGTAAACTGTCAGAAAAGCTAATAAAACATGTCCATTGAACTAATAAAGTGCTGCGGAGCATTCAGGATATCTACCTGGAAAAGCTCTGGACATCATGTCCCAGTGGAATGTTCAAAGTCATTTTCGCAGACATCTCACTGCTAAGAATATGGCCCACCGGAGGACATCAGACTGATTCCTCTTATAGGATGAGGCAGATATCAGAAACCTGTACTGCAAAAAAGCTTGGATAGCTTCCCTAAATGGGCTTCAACTGCTGCATTTCTCAGCATGCTGAAAGAGAGCACAAAGGTCCTCACATGTCTGAGTTTCCACAGAGCTGAGATGGGACTCCATATTCCATGCAAGGTCAGCTGACAAGAAGTCATCCATGACAGTTTGGGTTTCATTGCTGGTCAGGAAGAGGTGTCCCAGGCCTTCGGCCTGGCTGGTCACAGTCTGCGTCTCTGTGCTGTTCAGCAGCCTTGCATGGTCACCCTGACTGACAGGGGTCTGAGCAGAGAGGCCGGCGGCAAAGGATGGGAGATCTGTCTGTGTTTCTGTATCTGAGGACTCTGTGCTCATAGAAAAGCTTGAATGTCGCAGGATGCTGCTCAGGGGCATGTAGCTTCCAGCGTTCAGCAGGAAATTGAGGTCGGTCTGAGTTTGAGTATCAAATAGCTCCAGGTCACTGGCTTGGGTTCGATTTGGTCCCTCGCTTTGGTCCAATTCATCCATCAGGAGGAAGTCTGTCTGGGTCTGGATGTCCAGAGACTCCAGAGGCGTGTCACTATTCAGTCCTCCCAGCTCACTCTCCTCCGTCTGTGTCTGGATGTGCACGGCATTGAGGAAATCTTCAAAGTCAAAGTCAATGGCATTGTGTTGCTCTTGAACTGGGCCAAGACCTGAACCGCAGTCTGCCGAGGCCTCGGTGAGCACCTGGTGGCCTGACATGCTGTCAGACAGAATGTTCTCAAGGTCATTTAACAAGGTCATTGTTTGGGTCTGGTTGTCGGCCATGCTGTTTGAGTTGAGCTCATCTGTTTGCACCCCAAAGCACATTCCACCTGCTGACTTTGACTCCTCATATATACCACTTCCTGTGGCAGTGAGGCTGTCATCTATGTCCAGGGCTGTCTGGGTGGAGACACTCAGGGAGTCACTGCCAAATAGGTCAGTGCAGATGATAGCATGGTTCTGAGCTTTCTCCTCTGACTGTGGCATCGCAGAGTGTGTCTGTGTCTGCCTGGTTTTGTATGGGGGCTCAGATGAGGATAAACAAGGAATGTGGCTCAGGCACTGGCTGTCTGTCTGAGCTCCAATGGAGGATGTGGCTTTTGCTCGGGAAGAGAATGTCTGTGTTTCAACACTGACTGGGAGGAGGACTTGGGCACTCACGCTGATGTCTGTTTGGGAGCAGGACGACACTGAGGACTCACCCACAGAGCAAAAGCCTATTCCCTCACCAACACCGACCCCTGTAGGCATTTTTGACAAGTATGATTTATCTGTCTGGATATTGGTGGACGTGCTTCTTCCTCGTTGTCCTGCCAGGCTGCTGGGTGAGTCCTCTGCGCTTGCTGGGTCCAGACTGACCTGGACCCCTGTGCTAATGGGCCCCAGGCTAGAGCGGGAAGTAGGCATGCCATCCTTGAAACCCAGACTCTTAGCATCGAGCTGGGGTACAACGGCTGCTGTGGCTTGTGGCAGGAGGTGAAGAGTGCTGACGGAGCCTTGGCTGTCTACTGCTAGCACCACAGACCGAAGAGCCCCGCTTTCTGTGGATGGCAAGAGGACAGGCAGGTGGGCCAGCTGCATCACAGGAACGCTGACCAATGCCATCTTGGGCTTTGGTAGAAGCAACTTTTGGAGGGTCTTACGGGGATTGGAGTTCTGATTCGCTGAGTCTGTGGTGTGAACAGTTGTGTGAGAGGGGAGAGCAGTCTCTGTCAGCTCTTTAGTATTAGGCATGATCTGAAAGGTTGGCTCATTGGTCTTAACCTTTTCGGAACCACTTAACAGTTTCTCCATTTTCCGCTTTTTCACTGGAGGAATTCTGTAAAGAAACAAAACAGATATAGAAAAAGCCAGTAAAAGTGTATCTTTAGCCAAACCCAAAACTAAGTCTCAGTAAAATGTACTCTAGGCTGCACATGTACATACCTGTGCTCTGTAGGAATCTCATGTCCTGTTCTGTAAATATGCGAGAGCAAAGCAGCCCTGCTGGCATAGGGGCAACCACATGTACAGTGGTAGGTCTTCCCACAGTCTTCAATGTGCCTCTTTAGGTCCCACTCTGTGCTGTAGCCATTGTTGCACTTGGAACACTTATGTTTCTTCTCTGCATGCATCTTCATAAAGTGCTACAATGAAATGGATCAAAGAGCAAAATTATATTGCATATGATGGCAGTTTTGCCCACTGGTTTGCAGTCCTTGATATTATGTGGGTCAGAGGAGAAACACTGATGATGGTGGGCAAGAAGCAATACAAAAAGAATTTCTTGAACTTGGAATATTTTATAAATATATATATTTTGTACACAGCATGATTTTAGGCAAATCTTCTGTTTGATAGTAAGTCAAGTTTTCTTCGTATCTCTAAGAGGATTATATTATTCCTGTAAATTTTTTTTTTTTTAAATAGGAGATTTGGTAGGAGCTCTTTCATAGAACTGAGACCTCAATCTTACTCCATGCAACGGCTGGCAGGTCACTGGAGGAAAGGCTTACTTGTTTAACCAAAGAGAACTGGGAGAAGGGTCTGTTCGGCCCCCTGGGACAGCCCTCAATGGGACAGCAATAAAGCTTCTGAGAGCCCTTCATGTCCTTTCTGACAGTGGGATTGACAATACCATCCTGAGGGTGACAATAACAGCCAAAGAGTGAGAGAGGAGAGTGATATTAGCATTTTAGAGCAGTCAGTCAGTGTTAAAGGATATTGTAATTTTCAATATCAACATGAACACAAGAAACAAACAGAAACGCCTGAAGTGCTTTCACTAGGTCTTCTGTGTCAAAACACAAAATGTTTTCCCTTTATACTATTTTTTTCACTCATATTTCAAAGGCCTCATTAGGCTACACTACAAAACTAAAAGTGATGGTTGAACATTTCCCTGCTCATTCAGCCAGTGTAGGTAAGTAAGAATATCAAAAATGTAACTTTATGCAAGAAACCAGATTTCTGTACGTACAGTGGGCCCTGCTTTACTTGACGGAAAGGAAAATTATTAATAATGAATGATACTTGGCAGCTGTTGGAATTTAACAGTTTGCTGTACAACCCCTCCTCTCACTGTCCCAACATAGACTTGCTAAACAAGCTGTAAGATTGTCAAATTAAAATAATGAAAATAATTTTTGACTTGCTGATAGGAAGATACTTTTTCAGGAAACAGCACCTACACTAAATGTATGTCATATGGTGAAAATAGACAAAACCATGACGTTCCATTACACTCATTAATACAACAGCCTTCCAGTGATCAAGGTCACCTCCATTTGCTGTAGCACTGAAGGGAACCAAACAGCTGAAGCTTCCAAAAACCCTTCTGGTTTACCATATAGAGTTAGGGTATAAATACATTTTCTGCAAACAATAAATGCTCTCGCAGTTGGCTTCACCCACATCATATGGTCACTGGCTGAATCGTGAGTCATGTCAAGACATTATTTGACAGTCAGTAAGTAGTTGGCTGTAGCTCAAAAGACAGATAATGTTAAGGGTCAGTCCATAGCCCTTTAAGTGGCCATCATTCAATTATTTCCCTTTTCCAGGAGACTGTACAATACAGTGTTAAAAAAAGAGTAATAGTCTCTAAAATAAATGTTTCCTTGTTGCTGAGGGAAGTGATATGAGTAAAAAGTAAGCTAAAAGCCAAAAAAGTCAAATTACCCTTACAAAAGGATAGTGAACTGGTCTGGGTGCACAAGCTCAAAGGACATGCATCAGTATCCAAAGAGAAACAGCACCTGTGAGATGAACGGTCACTGATCAGCATCTACACTGCTGTGCAATGACGCAGTAAAGCCAAAATGGTGTGAAAGTGGGTGTAATATAAACAGATATGTTGATCCACATCATGCTTCATTCTTCATTCTTGCAGTCTGACATAATGAATAATGCAGAGCAGGCATACAGAGTGAGCAGCTCCGGCATTTAAGCGCCATGTCATCATTTCAAGCAGAATAGCATTGCCACTACTGACAGAGCTTTCAAACAGCTGTTGATTAAAAGTAACATCCCCAGTCTGTGCCTATTTATTCAAAGACTATTACTGAACCACTGCTACTTGCTTCCTTTTATCACTTCACATCCAGGGCCCAATCTGTAATGAAGGCTGCACAATGAAGAGTGAACATGCAGAATTGGAAACTCACAAAGTGACAAGACATGTCTTTTAGTACATGCATTAGCAATAAACAGGAACTACATTTTCTACCATCACATGTTTCCTGTAACTTCTAAAGTTTTTTTTTTAAGACACTGGAGTCAAACAGACCTATATTTAGATTATTACTGACTTAGTAACAGACTCAAACTTCAAATATACATTTTTTGCACCTCAAAAAGTATGGTAAAACCACTGTTTGGGCCTTTAAATGCTGTTCTAGCTGGGCTAAATGGACTACTTCTAAGAGCTCATTCAAATTCTCACATTCACCTATCCTAAACAAAGAGCTTAGTCTATTGGAGGACAAAAGACAGCTTTTCCCAGCAAAGAACTTCATTCATGGAGAGGAGACAGTGAATTACTGCCTCCCACGAAACAGGCCAGTCCAGCGAGGACATAAGGCCCGAGGTCAGAGGTAGACATCGGCCCAAATGATTGGACTGTCTTGGTTCTGCTCAATGTTTACCACTGATAGCAGACTGTCTATTGAACTCTAGAGAAATCAATAGATCTCGTCTGATAGTATCTGAAAAAGTGAACAGACTCGTATCATACGACGATAAACATACTGACACAGACAAATCAGATATCCCCCAAACCCCCGCCCTCAGCTACCAGTCCACCGGACGAGATCACCGACAGAGACGAGTTAAAAGGAAAAATCAATGGAGAAAAGCGGAGCGCACGTAAAATCACGTGGGATCCAAATCAGCCGATAACATGAGCGGCCGGTTACGGCGTCGCTAGCTCGCTAATGGTAAACTCAAACCACCCAAAAACCGGGGAAACCAAACTTTTACCTAACCTCCACTGTAACGCGGTGTTTGCTAAGCATCGCCGCCGCGTTAGCTTACTCGAGGCTGTCACGGATGACTTGCGTTTTTTAGTTTACCCCCCCCCCCAGTTTTATGACAGCTCTGCTCGTCGTTAGCCGAGTTAGCATCGCGACCACAGCCCCAGGACCAGGCGAGCCGCGACCGGGTCCCGCCGGCGTTCACCTTTATCCTGTGCGACTTGACCAGGTGCATGTTGAGCGCAGGTGTGTTGGGGAGAATCTTGCCGCATCCCTCCACCGTGCAGAGGATGTTGGTCCGCACCTCTTTGGTCAGCTCCGGGATGGTGGGCTTTATGATTTCCCGTGACGGCGGCGGACGCTCGTCGCGGCGCTTCGGGCGGTCCGCGGCGGGGCTGCCTCTGTTACCCGCCCTGCCCGTCGTGGAAGCCGCCATGTTTCTGTGTTGACAGTCCGCCCTGCGTCTGGCAGCGCTCAGCGGGCCGCCGCATGCCGTCCCTCAGTTTTGCCTGACAGGCTGCATCGGTTCCCTTCGACGGGAGCGGAAGCCACGTCACGTCCGGGATAATCATGCTTCCGTTTTGTAAAATAAAAGTCTGAACATCTGTTGTTATTTTTATTTCCCCATGTGGCTGATCTTTTGAATAGGTATATGCTTATGTGTGGGTTGATGCTGCTTTTTTTTAAAAAAAGCATTGCTGAAACCTGTACATATTCCAGCCGGTAGAGTGCAATTTTAAAGCCTAAGCATTTTTTTTCTTACACTGACCTAAATTGTAGCAAGTGTGTGAAGCCTACGCAGGCTACCATCGGCTGTAGATGATGCAAAAATAAATAAATCCAGAAATCCAGATTAGTAACTCTATCGCCTAACTGACAGAGGAATGGAAGTGTTCTCATTAGAGCATGACCAAAACACTGGCTGTGCTGAGGCCGCTGGCGAACATTAGCTTGTCTGTCTCCAAGTAATAAGTGAATAATTGCACTACAGGAATGTCAGAGGTCATGCAGAAACAGTGTCACCGTCACATAGCTTGTACAAAATAGATTTCCCCACTCAGTACATATAAAGCTGTTTTGTTTCTCCTGATTTCACTGTTGGGTGGCATCATAGGGCTATGGGATAGTCTGTGATGTGGGGTGGGTAAGAAAGGGACATTTGGACCACATAGACTATAATTTTAGAAGATATCCACTTGCTTTGGCGTTCATCTTTTACACCAACTCTGAGCTATGTTCATAAAAAAATCTCTTCACTGCCAGTATGAATAGGAGAGACCAATACCTCTTTCAATATATTTATGGGTTTGAGAGTATTGTTTTAATAAAGATTCACTTTTCTGAAGCATGTCTTTTAAACGGCTTGCGCACAGACAGGCCCTTAAAACAAGAGCTGTAAATGCCAACTCTTGAGGAGCTAGTATGCTCAAGTTCACTTCTAGCAGACCTTTCACCAGCTAAAAGCTGATGAAAAATACTGAAAAAAGCTGGAATGATAACTAATGTGTGGAGTGAAATGA
Source organism: Istiophorus platypterus (assembly GCA_016859345.1). Taxonomy (NCBI): domain Eukaryota; kingdom Metazoa; phylum Chordata; class Actinopteri; order Istiophoriformes; family Istiophoridae; genus Istiophorus; species Istiophorus platypterus. The sequence goes on from CM029118.1 coordinate 17,594,377, forward strand.
CTTTAGGAGGACATAAAGTCACAAACTTCAAGAATATTATTGATCCTGCTTTTATATTCAAATCATACATACATAACAATGTGCAGCTATAACATTTTTCGTCTTGAAGAGCAAAAAAGATAATAAAATGAGTTAGTTATTTCCAAATACTGATATTTATATATATATATATATATATGCAACTCCCGGTACATTAAGACAGAAGAGATCATTAATTGAATCTGAAATCCAGGGAGCCATGACACTTACAGACCCATGTTAACATGAAGAGCAATGCTAGAATAATAAAAGTAAACCATGGGTGGACTGTACATAGCAGTAGTGAGAACAGGACACACTGTCCTTTAAATCAAGGGTCTGTTGCCCCATCAGTTCTTCGGCAGGTTTATTTGTGAGGAGGGACCAGGGCCATTGTCTGTGATGACAAAATAATTCCTTCCTTTTAGAGGAATAGATGAGAGCAGAGGGGTTACAGGGGTGGAGGCAATTCCTGTAAAATATAAAAATACATTAAATTAGTTGAGCTGACTTAAAAAAAAAAAAAAAAGCAATCACAATTACTTATGACGTTGTGGCATGATTAATTCAAGCTATTTGTCTGGACAACAATAATGCAGGTAAAAATCCAAAATAGAAAGGGCATACATCTCTAAAAGGTCTTTCTTGTTCAAGATGGTAATTGTTCACAGAAACAAAGAACAAAGAACATAAAGAAAATAGTTCTTTTTTCTTTGATCTTTCCTGGATGGGAGGAACTATTACATAGGCTAAAAAAAGGAAAAGAAATGCTACAGAAGAACATTTGGAGAAATTTATGGGAATTAGAATGTATATATCTCTTGTCTTTGACAGGAAATCTCACTCTCGACCTGTTGATATCGGTTTCCACCTCGACTGGTGAATGTATAAAAGCTCCAGGATAATTGAAACGTAGGAAGGCAGGCTCAGAGACAGTGGGGTCAAAAATACTTACTCAGCAAATAACTTCAAGAATATACCGACCATAACATATTTATAAAGAATATTGCAAGAGCCTTAAAATTTAGATATTGCCTCCAGAGTATTTGTCTCCACCGTGTGCTCAAAGATGGAATTGCAAGTACCATGAAACAATCAAAATTGTTTACTGTTATACTTTTTAATAGTGTTAATACCAGCTCCTTCCTAAGACAAAAATGGGTACTTTAATGGCTGTGACCAACAAATTCATTGTACCTGTGGATGCACACTGCTTGAGTGATTCCAGGAGGTTGGTGCTTGCAAATTTGACAACACATCTGAAAGGCTCCTCCCGCTCCGTCATGGTCTTGTTGCTGTGGTCTCTGAATTTTGTCTCCAGCTGAAGAAAGAAAAAGAGAAAACATAATTCAGATGATCACAGCACAGACTGATGCTATACTTTTGCATGTTTGGACTAATATAGTAAGACCATGAGCTTTGTTTCTTTGATTCTAACATTTAACTACTATTCTACTTTTACTCAACACACACTGTAATTCAAACACAAGGGTACCTTGTAAACTGCAGACTGTAGCTGAGGTAACATCCCATCACCAAAGGCCTCACAGGCCATCTGAACTCTCTTTGCCTCAGACCCAGCTTGTTCTCTTCTAATCTGTGGGTCTATAAAACAAAGCCAAGTAAATAAAAATAAACAAAACAACAAGCAGAATCTTACCAGAAGTTTGAATTAGGGCCAAATACATTAAACCAGACAAACAATATATGTGTTGTTTCTTACAAAAAATATTAAAGTAGTTTTGGCCAGATCGATTGATTTGATAAACATACTTGAGACAGATTGACTCTTTTCTGCAAGAGGACTGGGATGCTTAGTGGGAAAAACCTAGAAAGAAAGAAACAAGAGAAAGTCAGAATCCCCTCAAAAACAAAATTCACAATATAAATCAGATCAATCTTCTTCTAAATATAAACAACTGGCTTCCACAGCTGAGCTTTTCATAAGAAAGGCTTTATCCAGGGTTATAATTAGTTAACACAGTTAAATGTTAACACAGTGGCTCCCTTGACACAACCTGTGACACATCAAAATTCTTAATTTTATCAGGCTATTCCAAGCGATGGTAGTAAATTGACAACTTTGATCATTCAACATCATGCAGCCAGTGAGGTTGCAGCAATCCTACACTTAAAACATATCTAAGCCACTCATTTGAAGGTGAAAACATTACTTATTCCCACAAAAAAACATCTAAATGCAGTGGTCAAACCTGAACCAGAAAATAGCTCTGGAGCATAACTGACATTTACCATAGATATACTGTAATACTGCAGTATTACAGAATGTCCCCTTAAAAACAAATAAAAATAGGAATGACAACAATGAGTGATAATTTTCATAGTTCACTGTCAGTATTGTAAATGCTTAATGCAAGCTCTTCAGAAAGGTAAGACTTGAAGTATATTTGAAGAAGTGCATAACGGGTGAACATGGCAATTTACTTTTTTCTTCAACATGTGTTCATCAAGATCAATACCTTTCCTTACCCTTTTATACAACATAGCTCTACCTAAATCAAAAACTCTCTGGTACATGATGGCAGAGTTCAGTGACAAAGTGGAGTAGCGAACATGTTCAAACCCTGTTTATATACATAGGTACTGAATCCACACAGGTGAAAAAATCAAACCAAGCACAGGTGAACTGTATAATTTAATCAAGGGAAACAATGTATCCAATGAGAGAACTTGTATCCTAAATAAAAGTGAAACCCTTGCAACAGAAAACAAACCTCACTACACATACATCGTATTACAAAAAGCAGGGCAGTGTGAAGTCTTCATTCAAGCCAGACACCATTAAAGTGATAATAAACCCCAAAACACTCTTTGTAATAACTTCTTTTCTTGAAACCCACCAAAAGTGTGGTGACAATGCTCTTTGCTTATCAGCAATGTTTAATATAAGCGGGAAAAACTGGGCATACAGATCTTTGTACGATGTGTGTAATTAGAGATGACGGTAATTTGGAAATGTGAGGATACACTTGTATTCTGTTGTAATTACAACAGGCTTACCTGTTGATATTGCCTCATCAGGAGGTCCCTGATGGCAGTGAGTTTCCGTCCACTGAGGTTAGCATCCTTAATACCATGGTGTCTGGTGGACAGAACCAAGGCCTGCAAAGTACATCACACTCTTAGAGGGAAATAGAGGGACAGAAAAACAGCTACCATGGCAACTGTACAAACAATGTCAATATTAAATATAAAGGGTCATGACATGGCACTAACTTTTTTGTGTCTATATGGTTTAGTTTAATTTAAAGGGATCAATCTTTGAAAATACACTTACAAATTACTTCCATACATTATTTTTTGAGGACCTAGTCTACATGTGAAATTCTCAATTAAATGCCCTATCAACTAGTTTGGCAGAATCTTGAATTAGCACTACTTAATAGTAAATAAAAGGTATGGAGTCAATTCAACTTCCTGAATAATATTGTGCAAAAAGGCCATGTGACAAGAAATGATAACACAAAGAAGGAAAGCTGGTGACCCTTCCTGCTGCACGCAAAGGTTAATAAATCTCCTTAAAATATACAAATTCCTCACCTGGGATAAGAGGGGCTTTTGCCTTGAAGTAAGGCTGGTCACAAAGACATAGGGAGTTTGAAGATGGTGAACAACATATGTTGGTTTCAGGTGGTTGGGCGGAGAGAAGCTGTCTCCCCATGCAATCCGAATCCATATAGCTTCATCTGTGTGCCTCTTTATTTTAACAGATACCTTGAATGTAATGTCAAAAGAAAACTTTTAATATAAGATGTTAAACACAGAGAAGCCAATTAATTTAGATTTTTTTTAACTTAACTAAGGAGGAATATCTGGCATACATGGTTTACAAGCTCTCTGAGGTGAGATTTAAATTGCTCCTTGAACTGTGTCAGCTCTACAGAGTGAGCATCATCTGGAAAACAGAGAAAATGTTAAACTTGGGGACACAAGTAAAAAAAACTCCATCTGAATGCTGCAGAAATTGGAATGCATTTGTTAGTTAGTACTTCCATTAACAACCAATGTATGAATATCTTTACTGAGCCTACTAAACTCTAGCTGGTCCACATGCCAAACACTGTTCAGACTGTCCCATGTATGGTATAAATCAGGCAGACCAATCATATAATCATATAACAATATAGGCTTGAATTATAAACTCAACTTAAGCATAGTATTGCTCTTTCCCTGGAAAAGAGAAAAAAGAGTAGAAATGTAACACTACCATACAATGTGCAAATACTATTTACCTCACTACATAACTGTATAAAACGATGACCCAGACACAAGCACGTTATTTGATTAACCAAAGAGAGCAAAGCTCCAATCGAAAAGAAAAGCCTGATCCACCAGCAGCTGCGGTGCAAGGTTAGAGATTTACGTGAAGCGTGTCCTTGCGTTAACATACCTTCGGGCTCGGTTAGCTGGAGGGCATACCACATCCCCTGGTCCGGGTTGTCAGCGACATCTGAAAGGCACAGGAACCAAACGGACAAACAAAGCGTTACAAAGCTTGATGGCACGGTACGATTGATACTTAAGTCCAAGTGACCAATTAATCCAACGCGACTTACATATTATCTCGAGTTCTGTGATGTGCTTCGCCGTCCACTCGTTTTCCTGTGAAGACAAAGACAAAGAAGTGGGGTTGAAGGAAAGAGGAAAGGACTCCCACACAAACGCCGGTCACCCGGGTTATACTGATTTGAGACACGCTGTAACGGTCGAATAATGGCGCAAAGTTAAACCGGGCAGGTTATGCTCGGCGTTGAATTTCGCACTGTATATTAAAAACAACTTATTTTTTGAGGCACATCGCCACAGACCTCGCAGATGGCGAGCAGCTTCTCCGTCAACGCCCATTTCGACTGAGTATAATCCATGGATTGGCGCTGCGCCGCCGTCAAATGGCCCCATTTATCCAGCGTTGTCTTTAACACCGGAGTCGGTATCCGTCTTATAATTCGCTGCAGTAAGCGTTTAATGGAGTCGTCCATCCTGTCTCAGGCGGCGGTCGAGATCTAGTCGTCGTTTGCCGATTAAAGCTGATTAAAGCTGAGTCCGGTTAAACGATCGGCTCCGTTCGACGAACACGGTAAAGTTGAGAGGATCCAAACAAACCGCCGACAAACGAGCACACGATCCGACCAATCAGACGCAGGCAGGAAATCTGAGGTGGTTTCTCTAGCGCCCCCCGTTGGGTTGGAGGGGTATTATTCTAGTTCCGCTGCTGCTGATCCTACTGTCGGACTCGCGTCTAGCGCAAATGAAAAAATAAAAATAAAGCTCCGTCTCACAAAATTATGAGCATTTTGTAGCGTTTCTTTAATCTTTACTTTTTTTTCTGTTGAAAATTTCACGATTTCATCTCTTAACAACTATGATAGAAAAGCCTGAATACAGAAAACCTCTCTCGGGGTGAACTTAAAACTCATAGACATGAACCCTGCGCTAACAGTTCTCATGAAAAAGATCGGGGATGAACTGATCTATATGGACATGTGACCAGGTACAATCTTTTTTTGTGTTAAAAACCGGACCCTAGAAATGCGTTTAGCCTCGTCCTCGTAATTTAAAGTTATTTTTTCGTCCCAACAGGGCTGGGGCTGGTTTTGTGACGTCAACACATGGATGGTCACCATGGTGAGAGTCACTCTCTCCAGTCCATCTCTCATCAGCTCTGGTATATAGGTATAATCTTGTGATCTGTCTTTGGTTCAAATTTTGTTTCTTTTTGTTTAGTTTGTTCCACCGACCCATCCAGAAAAAAATCAAAAAAAAAGTCTGTCAAACTGAGAAGGAACACTCACAGTGTGACTGAAGGGACTCCCTAAAAAAATCCCCTGTAAAAGTTTTATTTTCTACATACTTTCTAAATACTATGCATTTTATTTATTTGACAGTTATAGCTACTACTTATATTTTATATGATTATAACAACTGATAAACAAAACTAAACAATAGAATATCAAAGTGAATAACTTGAATATAATTTATTGAAGCATTTTTATGTTTTTTTTTTTTTTTTTATACTTTTCACTGAAGGGATCATGAACGGTCTGAATACTTCATCACCACAAGGGATCACAGGTGTTAGCACTCTGTCCCAAAGTTTAGTTAATGTTATTTAAAAAAAAAAACAAAAAAAAAGCTCCAAAAAATAAAAAAAAAATAAAAAGATTTTAAAAACTAAAATCTAATAAACTAAAATAAAATCCCACCCAACCAAATTTGATAACCTTAAATTATTTAATTCAAGAAAAGAAAAAAGTAAAAAAAAGAAAGCAAAAAAAAAATTGCACTTTAATGCGCAAAACGGACGTACGTTGAGGGAACAACCGAGGGGCAGCTTTGAATTAGCTTTCTCAAATGTCCTGCCATTTCCCTTTCGAGAGAAACGCGCCATTGGATGGTGGATCGACTAAAAAAAATGGATCTTCGCTGTCGACTATTGTCACCAACGCTGTCTACCAACGCAGCTGAACAAAAACTCAGTGTGCGTCCGGGGCATGTCCATGTCCCATTTGTGGGTACTGGTTCTGCTTCTGATCTGTAGGCATACAACACAACCGGTCGAGCCCGTAGAGACATTACACTAGCCCGCAGACGTAAGTGTCGTTATTCAACGTTATTCTCGTTGAAAAAGACGAAGTTTCCGGTGAATTCCCTTACATGCCGTTATCGCTAGCTGAGGCCTAGCGGCTAGCCAGCGACACAGGCTTCTGAGCTTGTGTGACCGAGCCTAGGTGCGTGTGGACTGCTGCAGCAATAATGGAAAAACAGCTAATAAAAATATTAAAAAATAATAGATTAAAAAACTAAACCATGTTACAAACAAGATATCAGATCTCGGTTCAGCCATCAATGTCAAACACAGATCTTCATGTCAAACACAAACATCCTGATCCAGAGACTCTGTTCAGTGTGATGCAGGTAGTTTATCCGGAATCACGAGGATTAAGTGTGGTGGAGTAGAATACACAGGATGCAGGTAGTTTTGCAGAGTTTGTGCAGGCCACGGTCCCTCTGGTGCCTCTCTCTGCTGTCTTTAGGCTGCACGTCTCTGTGTCTGCAGGTAAGTGTCCACAGGAGGATAGGAAGACATGTCAGGGGAGGAAGGGAAGAATGATGGGGAGAGAGGAGGCACAGGTATCCTTTAGGAGAGAGCTAAAGCAAAAGAGACAAGTGTGGCATTTGGACAGTTGTAGTTCAATAAAAGCAGAATAGACAACAACAAAGTGATTAACTGTTATTTTTTTGATAGAACATATTTTAACAACAGATTTTAAATATTATTAGTACGTTAAAACTTTTTTAGATTTGTAATTAGAACCCTTGCCAGAGACAGTCATATAATATTGGATTTGTTTTTTCTTTGTTTTACAGATCACAAAACTGACTGTCTTTGATACTATTAGCCAGGAAAAACAAGAAATTTATTAAGAATACTAAATTATTATGTGATAGATATTGTGATTTTTATTATAAATTAATGTAACTTATAAATTATTAATTTGTAGATTTGGTTAATAAATGATTCTTGTGTAGAAATATTCTTTAATAATGTAAAGTAGTAGAAAGTTTCTTTGGAAAAAAAGTGTAATTAAAATGTGCATATGAAAAGAAAGGAAAAACTGCTTAAGAAAAAGGTAAACTTAGCTGCATATGAGGAGGTTCAAGATGTATTTGAACCAAATCTCAATCAAACATGGTTTCAATATGTTTATATATTGTCACAGTTATTTCAGTGTTACGTGCAGTGCTCTCTTCTTGTATCGCCTCAGTCTCACTGCAGTGAGTAAAACACGCAACTAAGAATGCACCCTGATGATCTTTACACTCACACACAGATGGATGAAATCAATGCACTTAATTTTTGAGGCAGTGTCACACACAACACTACACAAATTCTAATCTTTGCACTGTGGTTTCCTTTTTTCTTACACTAAAAAACTAAAAACTTGTTTCATCTTTTTACTGAAAACTCATGCCAAGAGAAGTTCTTTTTCAGATTTTTTTTTTTTTTTTTTTTTTTTTTTTTTTTTGAAGACTTTTTCTGACACAGATTTTTTTTTTTTTTTTTTTTTTTTTTTTTTTGACTTATTTTTTAACAGACATTTTTTTAGTTTTGAAAAATCATCTTTTTATTTTTTTAAATCAGCACAGAGGAGAGGCCAAGGGAGCGAAAGCAAGCTGCAGCAATGCAAGAGGCTGAAAGGAGGGCCTGCAAGAAGGTTGTAAGTATGCTGTGTGTGTCATGTGTGAGTGATGTTTTTGGTGCAAGTTAAAAAGTATAAAGTTTTGTTTTTGTTGTGTGAGTGTGGCAGTGGTTAAAAAATTCAGAGGAATGGTTTTTCTATCAAGACAGACCAGGGAGTTTAATGTCTGTCTGTTACATCATCTAGTTCATCTGTGTGTATGTTATTTTGCGATAAGTTCACAGGTTATTATTGGATGTATATAATTTTAGTTATTATGAGAGAAACATATTATATATAATGTTACATAAAATGTTATCGATATTAATTTTATATTATTTGAGAGAACATGGTTTAAGAATGAGTTAAATTCAAATTATTCAAACATAGAAGATAATGAACTACTCCAGCAAACATGTACCTGTTACCTAGATATTAACTTAATGATATTAAAACAATAACTAACCTATTAAGTGTTACCCATTGCTTTTGGCCAACATTAATACAACACAATAATTATACTATTCATCATTTTAATGGATTAAGCCATCCCTAATGTATTTCCCATACATTTCCATTTCATTGAAGGTGGCAGAACTCTTCTCCATCAAAAAGAGGTCTGAAACTGCACACGAAAAACAGGGTAAACCATTATTTTGAAAAAGATGGCATAAAGGAGGTAATGTTCACGAAAAAAAAACAACAGGGAGAAGGGGAGCTATATACAAGATATACATAAGAGATATATACGTGAAAGAGAGAAATTTGGTCACGATGTCTCAATTGTGTGAGAATATTGAACATATTTACAAGATATTGATCAATATTGTTTGAAGTTTTGATATAAATTTGAAAGATATTGATAGAAGTTCAGTTTAAATAAAATAAAATAAGTAAAGAGTGAGATGAAATGATTGTTGCTTGCTGATGGTGTGTGATGAAATTGTGAAAAAATTTGAAAAAAAAAGAAAATGACTGTGTGTTAAGTGAGTTAAAGATGACTTAAAGCATGAAATTAACAATGAAAAATTTCTTTAATATTTTAAGGAAGAAGGACTTGTATTTTTAATTCTTTCTTTATTGAATAAAGAAGTAGGAAAGTAAAACAAAAAAGCCATGGGTTTGCAACTCCTTGAAGGTTTTTACAGTATAAGAAAGTATCACAGATCTTTATGTCTTTTGCTCTTTTCTTTGTCTTTTGGTGTTTATGTTTGAGGTTTTTTCTTTTTGTCTTGTTCTTAGGATCTTTATCCTGTTTTTTCTTTTTTAATCTTTTTCATCTTCTTTCTTTTTTTAAGAGTTATGCTGTTTTTAAATTTGTTTTATTAGGATCATTTATCTTCATCAGATTGTCATTTTTCATGTTCCTTTTTCATTTCTTTTAACAGTACAGTGTAAGATTTGTTGCGATATTTTTTTTATCCTTTTTTTCATGGGTTTTCTATCTAGATCAGTGAAATTGATGTTTGTAATCATTGGCTGCAACACCAATCAGCGCCTTTATCTTGTTTGTGCTCAACAGTTGGAAATAAGTTTATTTTTCTATTTTCTTTTTCATCACAGTAAAGCCAATGTTTCTGATTAAAAAAAGCCTTCTTCCCATATTCCTAGTAAAAGCTTGCTTGAATTGTTCAGGCTTTGCTGCTTTAAAATGCTCTTTGCAAACCTCTGGTGCAGAATTTGGACTTCAGGTTTTTTCTGATCTTTCTTTCATGAAAAAAAAATATTTCTTCTGTTTTGCTGTTTGCCTTTTTCGACTTCCAAAGCTTTCACTTTTGACCTTCAAACCTGATTTCCTGCATTTGCTTTTGGATTTTTTTTTCTATTTTGCTGAATTAAATTTAGCTCTTCTCTCTTTTTCTTTTTTTTTTTTTCACTTAAAGTTACCTTCCCCATTTTTATCTGCTGTTAGTACTTTTTTATGCTGCTGTTTAGCTAGCTATACACTTTTGCTATCTTGGTGTAGTATTATTAACCCTTATTTATTTTATATCTTAATTTTAATTTTCAAAGTTCTAGGCTGTTGCTTTAAGGTTGGGATGTACTGTTAGTTGAGGGGGACCTTGCTTGGTTTTAGTATTTTTATGGCTTTTGGCTTGATCACCTTCCTAATGCTGGTTGTATGTATTAAGCTGCCTAAGGCCCTATTTTTGAGTGTAAGTTCTGAGACCTTTAAAATTTATGCTCTTAATCTTATTTTTTTATACCTATATTTTCATATTTTGCCCATTTTTCTTGTCAAACAAAAAAAAAAAAAAAAATTTTTTTTCTTTTTTTTTTTTTCTAGTCTTGAAAAGTGGATAAAAAATGCATTTTTGAAGATAGTTTCCTCATAACTATGAAATTATTTTATTTTAAAATTAACAATTTATTCATTAACTTCTTTCATAAAAAAAAACTGTCCTGGAAGCCTACAAAAGCAATGAAATAAGTTGGCTATATACAAATAAAGATTTATATTATTAATAACTTACAACCAGTTTTAAATATTAAAGCAAATTCTCTCTATTAGGCCAACTGAAATTTTTTTAATAACAAAAACTAATATGTTTGGAGAAATGTAAAAAAAAAAAAAAAAAAAAAAATGAAATATGCATACATTACAAAAAAAAAAAAATGTGAAAAAAAAAAAAAAAAAAAAAAAAAAAAAAAAAAAAAAAAAAAAAGAATAAATAAAAGAAAAAAAAAAAAAAAAAAAAAGATATCCCAACATCATACAATGGATTATTTAATCCTAATTTATTTTTGGTCACACATACAGCTGCCAGTGAGAGTGTGGCAGTTTTGATATTATGAGTTGAATCACTGTTATTTAGATGGTTATATATCTGCCAAGTTAGAATAAAAGGAAAGAGTTTGAGTATTTAATGACTTAAAAATATCAACAAATGCTTTATCAAACCATTAATTATTCCCTGCATTCAAACTGCAATGGCCAGAAATAAAACAGAAAAACATTAGAATAACCACATGGAGAATTATCAGAGTCTCATATGCTTGAAATGGACAAATCTGAAGTACAATAAGTGTCATTTTATCAATCATTTTTTATATCTATAAAGCTCAGTAAGATATTACATTATATATTAAATTATCATGCCTTCTATAACTTGCAATAAATTGCTTAATCTGTTAACGTCAAATAAGAATGTAAACATTCAAGCGACAACAGTGTTTAAACATTTTTGTTTTGAAATTATACACATGTATAAATGAAGTTTTTATGAGATAATTTAGAAATTAATTAATTAAGAGAGTCGGGGTGCCTCTGGAGCAAAGGAAACCACATGGCACTGCTAATCCAAACAGTTATCTCAAATAAATAGAAAAATAAACTGCAACATTTCTAACAATACTTACAATGCTGGTACAAAACATACCCTGGAATACAAGGTATTCAGACAGGCAACACATTTATATGTACAGTATATTACATGCAATTAGTCACACAACAGTCTACATAATCTATATATTATTCTTTGCTGCATGTGTACAACTGCAAAATGGACAAATATCATTTGCGTTTTACAAAACAATTTTCACAGACCTACTCTTTTTTTGGTAAAACAAAATAGATCCCAAACTATAGTACACATCAAAATGTAAAATTTCTTGAAATCTTAAATCACATGCAGATGACAAAGGACAAAGTCGACTCTAGCTACACGACTTGCATTTCCACAATACTGATCACTGACAATCAGTGTAGTCACAATGTGATTACTAGAGGACCAAGCAAGAAACATCTCTTTTGTGTGCTCTAAAAATACACAACTAAGAAACAACTGTCAGATGATTTAAACGTGATTTTATTTTTCAAACATTCACTATCTGCATTGATAACTGGAAGCCATGTTATATCATTGTACCACCACAGTACTGCTCAAACAAAGCTGGATAAAATTCATTGCTAATCCTTCCATGTGATACATACCGCTAGTTCATTTAATTCTCTATAGCCATTTTGTACTCAATCCAAAATGCTAATTGATTAAGAACGCACACACTTGTGTGTTTTGTACTAGCATTCACACGAGATTTCCAGTGTTCTCATTTCCAACTCTTTTTCCTGATTTGAAACAGAATTCTACATTTCAGTTCAAACAAGTTTCCCTTGAAATAAAATCCTGACTTAAATGAGATTTTATCTGAATAGATAAAAGTTAAATTAATCTCTTTCCATATCTGTTTTGGGTTGGGTGAAAATGAATAAAGAAAGATGGATGTTGACAGTAGGAGGATGATATCGCGTGTACTAATGCACCATCACCAGACGGTCTCATGAGTGCATGAGCATTAAACGTGATTTCATGTAATGGAAGAAAATTTTTAGTGATCATGATAATGGTAACAAAGTCAATGAAAGACAAGATGTGTAATGTGTGTGTAATAGAGACGTGAGCATTTCTAGCAGTTGTCTTCTGTCCTTACAAAGCGGATGGAATGTGCATGTTAAGGAGCAAGAAACGGTGTGCTCATGTAAACTTTGGTTCACAATCCAACTCAAAACAATAAGCAACTCAAAGCAAATCCTGAAAAATGCATCTTATATACAGAAAGCAACTATTTTACACACTTGACATAAATATATATTAATATATATTATTATCACTTTATCATGTGCTTTCAGACATACATTGATTTCATACATCTTGATGATTTAGTCTAGCATAGGTGCAGAAACATTCTGTACCTCCCTGCATTTAAGCAACGCACATTTGGCCCTTTGCTCTTTGACTCCTTAACAAGAGAAGAAACATCCGGACGGTTGTGGGTCCGATAAAAAAAAAAAAATTGCTTTAAAAAGAAGATGGTGAAGAAATTTGTTTTGATGGTAGCAATGTAAGCAAACAAAACTCCAGAATGTCACCTCTGCTGATCTATGGAAACAAAGGCCCTTATTGCAACTCTTCCTTCAGTTTGAGATCACAACCTCATCATCCCCGATGTCCCTCTGTAGGTAGCGTCAGACTCACACTGACTATCCCTGGTTTCCTGGTGTGGATGGTTACTTCTCATACACCTTGTTCTGCAGATAACTGAAGAGTGCCTCTAGTCCTTTGGTTGAACACCACAGCTGCCTCAGCATCTGACACTCTTTCTCATTCACTTCCTCCAGGATGGACATGAGGATACTCCGCACCAGGCATTTGGACTCTTCCAAAACCTTTTAAACACACATAGAAAGGGTAGAGGGTCATTGGGTTACATTCAAATTAAAACTTTGCCCTTTGGGTTGTCTAGATCAGGACCTACCACCGCATTGCATGACGCCATCTCCTTCACACGCAGCATCACCTCTTGGTTAAATGTGGTTGGCCAGAAGACCTGTGATACCAGACCTCGACTGCATGCTTCTTGTGCTGTGAGTTTTCTCCCACAGAACAGCATCTCATTAGCCTATCATTGGAAGCAGAAAATGGGAAAAAAAAGTATTTTCAGCATGCAATCCAATGCAATCTCTTCGGGTAAACACAGGGTAATCACATAGTTAGAAGGAAAATCAGATTAGATCAAGTCAAATTTGCCAAAACCCTGGATATTAATGGGACCCACCAGAGCCACGCCTAGGATCTGGGGAAAGGTGTAAGAGGAGCATCCAGAGGGGGTGAGATGGAGGGCAGCACATGGAGTTTGGAACCAAGCCCTCTCACTGGCCCACACCACATCACACAGTGGCAGGATGGAGGCCCCTAAGCCCAGAGCAGGCCCATTTATCGCCACCACAATGGGTTTTTTGAAGTGAATGAATGCCAACACAAAGTCCCTAAAGAGGTCACAGAAAAATCGAGACCAAATCTGTCAAGTCTGATGGCAAGTGATAAGGGAGTCCAGGTTTATAGTGGAAAGATTCCTTCTTACCTCACGGCATCTGCGATGCGGCTGCTCTCTTTTCTGCGGTCAGTGGACAGACGCCCTATCAGGTAGGACGGCTCCAGGCCACTGCAGAAAACAGTCCCTACGGAGCTGAGCAATAATAACTTACTGTCATCAGCAGCTGCATTACTCAGGGCTCGACACACTTCCTTCATGATCTAAAGAGAAAAAGGGGCAGATGCGTATTATATTATTAAGTCACTTGACAGAGGAGAAAAAAGGAAGAAAAAGGATGAAATAAGTTGTGAATCCTTAAGACTAAGGCTTGACATCCACTCAGGTTGTCAGCTTCTTTTTAATGCAGATACCGAGGCCTGAGGAAAAAAAAGGAAAACACTGGGATGCTTATTTCCATTCCTATGACGGTGATTTTTAATGGAGACTAAAAAGTGTAAGTCCAAAGACTGTCACTGTCTAATTTATACCTGCTCTTCTGCATGTTACATAGACTGTATATTAAAACATCTCTAAAGTTTAAATCTCTTGAACAGTGCTTTCATCAATCCTCATAAAACACTGAAGAGAAAAATCATCATGAAAGCTTTTAGATTTCATGTTTTTTGGAACTGCTCTCTGTTTGACAATTTAATATAACCACAATATCTATAAGCAATTAATAATTCAGATAAAGTTGAATGAATAATGACTTTGTCAAGAAAATTTTAATAAAGCCATTCTTTGATAGAGGCCACATACCATTAAAAATAGCAATAGATGAGCAGTTTCTCTCAAGAAAAATCACAGAGCCAAATGAGATTATAAAAAAGAGATTAAATATGAAAACTTATATCTTTATCATGTCTGAATTTAACTAAACGAACAAATACTGTTTAAGAGCAAATGCTAGTTTTAAAATGCATTAATTAATGGTATTCAGTGGCTGACTGCTAGGATTCCTGACACACTAACCATTTTATCTGTTCATTTTAAATCTAAGCATAGAATTTTACACGAGGTACCTGTTTTTATTCATTCAAAACGGAAAGCAATGTTTGTTTTCGAGAGTAGGAGGTGAGATTTCAGTGGTGACTCTGGTTCTAGCCAGTTAACGCTACATTCCAAGTAGCTGTAGAGTGCAGGTGAAATGTTTACATGACCACTTGCTGCACAGCTTGTTTCCTTGACAGTCTGCCTACCAGCAGCAAGCGACCCGACTATACGTTGGTAGGAGCTACTCCTCCTGGCTGTAGCGTGGGACAAATAGGACCTGTGGGAAAAGTTGTGTGTGCAGACTCCTAGATGGAATATGACACCTCAAATATCATTTTTATCCTAATTAATTCATAAGAAGTAATCCGAGCGATGGTGAAAACCCAGCCGAGTGAGTGTACTCAGCTCTCAGTTGAGTACACTTGCACTATGACATCTCAGCAAATGGGCTAGACACATGCTTAACCCTACCAGTTAATATCAACATTCCATCATTCTCCATCAACATGCAAGCGTTTGGCCTTTGTCTCTTGTGATGAAGTAGGGAGTGAGCTGTCATTTCTAGCCAGATGACCTGCCTGATAAAGACATTGACTGGAAACCCCAACCCAGCCCACCACTGCTTTCTGCTCCCCGTCTGCACACTCTACTGCCACATTTTAATCAGATTATCACCCTAGACCCATATTAACCATTGACCCCCAAAGTGAATTTACTTTTCTGTGCCTCACCAAGCACATAATCTGTCCCCAGTTTTAACTAGATGTGTGTGTGTGTGTGTGTGTGTGTGTGTGTGTGTGTGTGTGTGTGTGTGTGTGCAGTGCGTCGTGCAGTCTTTGTGATGTTTGTCATAAGGTGAATTACATTATTTTGTTGAGACAGAAAGGAGATATGCTCTGATATGCTCAGAGAGGAGTGCAGAGAGAGGAAGGCTCTGTGGCAGTCCAGAGAGGAAGGAGAAAGCAGTCACAGTGACATTCGTCATATGTTTCTATGCATTTTTCAAAATGAGCAGATCTGTTTTAGTTGGAGTTCTTACACGTTTCCAGAGGCTACTTTTTGGCATTTTTTTGGTGTTTTTTGATTCTCAAAGCAGATTTAGTTTACCTCGTTCACTCATTCACTGCTCGCAATGCAACAGACATGCAATAGTTTACTAGTTAGCAGGAGAAGTAGATCGACCCTTATGTATCATCAAAACTCTATGTCCTCACTGACAGCTTTAAAGTTACACAACTGTACTTTTCACATCTCTAAAATGTTTAATATTGCATTTTGGGATTGTTAGCATAGAGTACATTTATGGCTCTATTGTGGGGACTTAAATCACACCCAGGATTCAGACACTCAACTATAATGGCAAACCGTAAATTCAGAGCACTATATAGCAAATAGCGAGTG
The DNA here is from genome assembly GCA_016859345.1 of Istiophorus platypterus. Lineage (NCBI taxonomy): Eukaryota > Metazoa > Chordata > Actinopteri > Istiophoriformes > Istiophoridae > Istiophorus > Istiophorus platypterus. Next base: position 17,610,804 of record CM029118.1, read on the forward strand.
CTCATGGATGCAAGTGTCTCAGGAGAGTTCTACCAAAGGCATACATTTTCTGTTGCCGTTTTTTTTTTACAAGAGACAGTGTGAACTATCACTAAATAAAAAGCACAGGTGTTAGTCATAAAATGAAAGATGGCTGAATTCCATTTAGCTGCTTCAGTTTCAGGGTCCCGGCATTGTTACTACTGTCACACTGTCACACTGACACGACTTACTGGGATACTTGGATAGAACAGAACCATCATTTGTAACAACTAAATTTTTCAAAATATTTGCTGTGAAAAAAGCCGCTTGGGATTTCGCCCTTCTAATTTCTGCTTTAGTAAGTAGGTGCAGAAACTAACTCTATATACAATGTATAGACACTATAGACAGTATGAGATTATGGCTCTATATAAATCAACTTGACTTTAACAAATACAAAATATGATCACAGCTAATGAGAGTTATCAGAACCTGGGCAGTTTCCAGATAGATTCAGATGATTTACTATAAAAAAAAAAGTGTAAATGATTTCTTTGTTTTCTTATGTTTCAGTATATAATTTCAGTGCTCTTACAGTCAGTGTATTGAAAGCATATGAATGGTAAAATAAGAATGATAAAATAGCCTTTTCAAAACATTTCTTTGCATGATAGTACAGGAACAGTCTTAGGCCAGAAAGGTGACAAAAAAGTACCAGTTTATAGCTCTGGGAACTTTCTCTCTTGGAGCAAGCACTGAGTGTTTAAAATAAAGAATGCACTAGGCTATATTTGAAGATTATCTCTGCTGAACCTATTCAGTAAGCACATCCGCAGACTCTCTTGTTCCTGGAGCTTCAAAGAGTGAGAGACAGAAGAGGCGCTATGAGAGCTGTTTGATAAGCCCACAGCTTACGGGCTTACTGTCACACATGAAAGTACACACACACACATGTGCACACCCAGTTTAGGCCACTTCAGTGCAGGTGAGGTATAGACGGCTATGCACATGACGATGTATCAAAGGTAGCACAGCCCAGTGTGGAAGATCTAAGACTCATCATACAATTTGAGGAGGAAAATCCTGATTGCTTCAATTTATGAGCCAGGGGTGGATTACTGGGATACATTACATTATCTGTTTCTAACATTTCTATTACATTAATGGACCTCTATGGAATCTGTTAAAAAAAAGCATACCTTAAAAACTCTATTTTCGTTTAATAAAATGTGTAGATCAAATGTGTAGATCAAGATGGAAAAGCTTCAAAATAAACCAAAAATTTCTGTATGAGCAACTTATTTCGTATCTCAGAAACTCCATTGTAGGGGTTGAACTTGCCACTAAGAATTATGGTTAGTGGATTGATGGATGGATGCATTAGCAACGACCTATCTGGTTTTATTTGTGCAGGGTAAATATCAGTAGGTCAGTTGAATTTTTCATCATTTGTTTCGATTCCAAAAAAAGCTAAACATAAAGGTAAATATGACAAAACTATGATAAATATTTAAATCCCTGTCACCTCAGTGAGATATTATGACGGATTAAGCTGTTACTTCTGTGTTTAGCATGTAAAGTTTACTTTGCCACTAGATGTTGACTTTATGGGGGGAATTCAATTGACAAAGGGCTGAGGAGACTGTGAGAACACCAGCTGAGCCAGTGAACATAGTCTGGCTCAGCTTATTTGGCCTAAATGCCTGTAGAGAAAACTCTGCTGGTTTATCATCAGATTTCATCAAAGGTACTTCTAAAAATAGTGAAATCCTGTCTACACATTCAATGTAACAGTAACTGAGCAATTTATTTATAACTTACTAAAAACTTTTTGTTATTTCAGGCCAAATTTCAACAAGCCTGCACATCTGGATTTTAAGTCGTGGCATTCTGTCATTGCAATAGCAAAATTAATACTTTTATTTGAAAAGTTTCTTTTGTATTGGAGTAAATTTGTAACATTGCAAAAGTCAAGCAATTTGCAAAATTTGTTTAGGTGTCTTTTTTTTAGCATGTTAAATATGAAATTTTGATGATATCTTTGCCAAAGTCAAACAAACTTATAGATAGACAAACCTATTGCTACATGGCAAGCAATGGAAACCTTTGTAAATCTAGCCATTTCCAGGGTCTCCAGTTCTCCTGAAGAATAATTACAAAAGGCTCTCCTTTATGAACTGGCTACAAAATGACTCACTAGTTCAATTGAAATTTTGCTCTAATAAAAGATGACATAGACCTGGATTATATGTACTACTAAGTGCCATACTTGTAGAAACCTTCATTTGCAAGAGGGAGTTTGGAGGGAACTCTGTTTCAGTGTTAAGTACAGAGCTAAAGAGCTATATTCTATTTGTTTTATGCGTTGCCCTGTGTAAAATCTGTGCAAATAAACATATTTACACGCGGTAGCTGTTAAAACCATATTTTCCTAAAGTTGTCTCCTGAAAAGCTCCCTTGGAGCATTTTGGGAGTAAGTACATAGCTGCAGGGCATCTCTACAGCAGTTAATGAGGAATTTTTTCTAGTTTTAGATTTCCAAAACAGAGCTCCATGGCAACTGGGTTGCAATCAGAAAGTTACAGCATTAAATGTAGTACGGGATACATTGATGCAGCAAAGAAATGTAATGGACTAAAGGACGTCTACCTCTCATCTATATGCAGTAAATCATTGTCTGTCGTCGTGTGTACATTCTCTTTCTTACCTCCGGTGTCAGAGCGTTGTTGTCTGTCGTTTGGCTGGACAGCAGCACATGTGTGAAGCCCTCCTCCTTCCTGACCACGATGTCTCGGAACCGACAGTTGCTCTCGTTCTGTCGCACGTTGTACCTGAGCCGCTTGTCGAACACGTAGCCCTTCTCCTCAGCCAGCTTCCGCTTTACTGAGCTGTGCAGATGCATCTTTCCATTGGCAAGAGGGGAGCCTGATACAGATGAGGGATGACAGAACAGGTAAATCTGTCTTTGTGGAATTGTGTAGATATTACACACCTACTGAAAAATCAGTAAACGAAAAAGTCTCCATAACAAAAATATCTCCTAAAATGTCACTTTCAAAAACTGTGTGAAATTTGATTTTCTTAAAAACATAGTCCGTAATCCGTCCATTGGAGTAGGTAACAAACATTCAGGTGATCACTGTTTCAAAAAATAAATCTAGTTCAATTATATTTTCCAAACCTTTATTTTGCAGTTAATATCTCCATTACAGCTGTTTGTTGCTATGAAAAACTGAGCATGCACATCAAAGTTGAACTCAGAAGTGAATGAAAAATTAAATAGATATTTACAATCAACATTTTAGGAAAAACATTTAAATACTGACCAATCATTTCCACTTCAAATAATGAAATTACTATCGAAACCAGTGGTTTAGATAACACTGTTAAACTGGGGAATTTTTGAAAGATGTGTGACTGATTGGCTTGTTTTTCCTTCGAGACATGTTTGTGATAAAGCACTGTCTAGAGCTTGATTTGTCCTGTGTAGACAGAATATTTTTGTATCTGAGGTGGAAAAGTGAGCAAGCAGTCTGCGGTGTAGCGTCTCATTGACTGTCGGCCGAGGAAAATTGCTGCCCCTCCTCACAGCAAGTTTTTGTTAACTGCCACAATGCGGCTTGCTGCAGCAGTAACGTCAACTCGAATGCGGATGAAGCCCAACAAAGTTCAAGTATCAGATAAGTTTTGTGTTCACCTAAATAAGTGCATAGTTTTCTAAAAAAGTTTTCTTATTATCAACTTTACGATGACTTTTTTTGACATTTTTCAAAGTTTTACAGATTTGACTAAAGTTTCTTTGTGTATTAATGAAACCTGAAAAGTTTGCTACATACTGTATTCATAATAAATAGTTTAGAAAATATTGCTAAATATATGCATTTTGATGTTACTGCAGCATGGAACTTATGTAACTTATATTTAAGACATAACAAGAACATCTTAGTCCATTAGAAGTATATGTATCTCAACTAAACAACTAACAACTAAAACCCCCGATAACTGAAGAATCTTCGAATGGAGAACGATGTATGTACATGTACACTATACACTGAATGCTGTTTGTAGGAATTCTATTCTCATTGAAATCTTCTCAGCATTACTTTTTCAAGCCAGTATTTTATCTGCATGATACCTAAGATGTCATAGCATAATTAAATGAATTTGAACTTTTTCTGATTATATTAATATTTTAAGCTTGAAAACTACACAGAGTTGAATTTTATTGATTTTTAATGTCACAAACTAAAAATATGCAACATAATTTTCAGTCCTTTCAGTTTAATCTCTAGTGGACCAACATTAATCCAAAAACTTCACCTGTACTGATTAACAGGTAGGAGGAGAGGAGGAGGAGGTAAGAGAAAATAATCCATAAATAAGACATATATCACTCAGGAACACAAGCACACCTTTCTCACCACAGCCACTGATGTGATGCTCTTTAGAAACATTTCAGCAAATGATGTAACAATAGAAATCATAATTTAAAAGCTGGTTCCTTAACACAAAGAGTTGGTCTGATGTTCGGAAAAAATCCCTTTGACATCCTGCTTTCAGCAGAGAAATGCCCTCAATAGGAGGCTCGGTTTGTGATTTCTACATGATTTATGCAGTAAACCTGGCCTGTGCTTCAAAAATCAGTAAAACCTGAGCTTTGAGCCACCAGTCAAACATAAAGAGAACTAAATGAGAAAAAGGCAGGTCTATCATTTTCTATGAAAATAAAAATAAGAAGATTCAGGGAAATCCTGGCTGAAGATATGAGAAGCCCTCCAAGCTTTCCCAAACCGAAAAAACCGACAAACAATAACTCAGACTAGAATTAAACATAATGAATTGGGGATAGATCCTCTGACAAACAGAATCATCTGGAGACTGCAATAAAACACAGAATTAACAGTGATACTCAAACTAAGAGCATGTTTCATTTAAATTCTACAGGGAAAGTACATAAACAGGTCTGGACAATTAAGAGGTGCTCTCCAGTGCTGGTCCAGAGGGCTGCCAGTAGCTAGCTAACTGTCATGGAGGAGCCTGCTGTTACAGGTTTTAGGTTTTTGATGTTCAGGGCAACACCCTCAGCCACTGTAGAAGGTTAATGGGTGGGGCTGAGGGTGCTGAAAGAAGTGAACGGGGTAGTCTTTCAAGGATTAGGAGATTAGGATCTATAATGGCTGCCAAACCTGCCATCAATTAAGGCTCCTCGCCCTCATGTTCTTAAATAGAGAAGCTCTCGGCTCACAAACCCCAATTAAGTCATGGTGCTTCAAAATGAGTGAACAACTGTCAGATTCCAATTGGGCCTTTTATCGAGCGCCCACATGTACACATGAAATTTCAGCCATCAGTTGCACCATAAATACAATGAATGCCAATGAAATTATGGGAATGGGAATGTGTTGTTATTCAAATATGGTTAAAAAAAGAAAAAAAGACAAGCATTCTGATCTGGACTTTGTTAAATAAGCTGAGATGACTTTTGGAAAATGTATGTAATGATTAACTATAGTGGTGCAGGCTCTGGACTATGACCTAGGAGTGAAATTCAAAGGTGTTATCAGCTGCTCCTGTAGTAAAGAACCATAGTAGGAGCTTTAAGAGCTGTGTGTCAGCAGAAGTCTCAATAAGTATAAAAGTGTACATGCTCTTTATAGGCAATGCAGTCTATCATGTAACGGGAAATGCTCAGCATGTAAATATAATTTGATCTATTATCTTCTTTTTTTTATCAATAAGATAATGGTGATCCTTTTGCTTTATATGCGGCTGCCTGGTATGTTAGAAACATTTTGGTACCTGTGTTGTTCATCTCCACAAAGAAAAGTCCACATTCCAGTCCACCTATACATCTGTATGGCTGGTATGAGCCATTAGCCATTTTTAGCTTATCGCAGATATATCAACGTGGGCCTGTATGATAGCTTAAAAGTAACAAGAAACTAAAATACAGACAGGCCAAAGACGTATTTGAGGAAATTTAGAAACAGATAACATTACATTACAATCGATTACATAGATTGTTCATCAGAGAGCACTAGCCCGTTGATCTGACTGAACTGTCATTTTGTTTTATTTAACTATCTTAAACACTGGAAAGACAAAAAAATTCAAATTCAATCCCATGCTTCTATCTCTATAATACAGTTTTATATTAACCACATTTAAGACATCCCCATCAGAAAGTTTTTTGATGTTAGTTATTTAGGTTAAAAAACTAATATCAGCTATTATAGTGGGCAGAAGTCCTAACGTCGCATCCAGGTTAGCCTCTGTGGCACAAGCTTCTATAACTCAGTACAATCTTTACTATGCATTTTTTCTGTGGTTCTCTAAAACAGTGAATCGTTTTCCTGGGGTCTATTGTATATTAAAAGACAAAATCTAGCACTTCCTATTAAAAGTGGAAACCCTTGTGATTTTCTCAAATTTAAACGACAATTACAACAAAACAAAAACTAGAGCCCCCATGAAAATGTACCGGCATGGGTACTTAGGTAATTGCAACATGATTTCATAATACCCACCAACACACTCTTCAAATCAAATTTTTAGAGCTTTTTAGCTGTAATTGTTGCTATCTTAGAACTTCCACACCATTCGGTCCTCTCAGTCATCAAGCCGTGATGTTTAAGGCAAGAATATTAGATTGTAACCCAGCAGTTTGGTTTCACTGGCTCGCTATATTGCTAAGATTTTTTTTTTTTTTTTTTTTACTCACATATCTAATATCTGCCTCAAAAAAATCAGCTTGGCTCCATTTTGCTTTTCCTTCAATATAATAACATCTTACCTAGTTCAGTGGTGTACTGCTGTCCAGTGGTATCCATGTCTTCTAGTTCTCGATCCATTTTGTCCGAGGGCAGTCTATGTGACCTTGCTGCTGTCCTGTACACCAGAGACTCCATCTCTCCATTTGCGAGTCCATTATGAGGAGCCCTTACTGGAGGGACAAATTTAGGCTCCCCTGGCGGAGGAGCCTTGTACGTCATGGCTTTACTCATTCTTTCACCTAAAATATGTTTCCCAGGTCCTACACCCACCCTCCTCTGCTTCTGAGTGGGTCCTGACCCTCCACTTTCAATCACGAGAGCGGTTCCCACCCTAACCCCCACAGCTGGGCCACAAGTCCCTTTCTTTCTTCGGGCCTCGGACCTAGCTTTGGAGTTTTCTGTACCAGATGGTTGGCTGGCGATGAGGGGCTCTCCACGATTTTTTGGAGCTTTGGGCCGTTTGTGTGAGTGCAGTCTCAAGCTGTTGAACTGGTCAATGAATTCCTCGCAGTGCAGTAGGTGATGCTCTGGCTCCCATGTGTCCTCCTTACTTCCGTAACCTTTCCACCTAATCAGGTACTCCCACTTACCCTTCTTGTTCCGCCTCTTGTCCACAATCCGCTCCACCTGAAGGCAACACACACACACACACACACACACAGACAGGCAATCAGACACTAATTTCATGACTAAAAATAATTGGTGTATAGATTTACTAATTTTTCCCGCTCCAAAAACACTGCTGTGTTTAAGAGACATAGTAAAACAAACAAACTGATCAGCATAAACTTCAGTGCATATGACAAAGAAATTTACATTATTTACAAAAATGAATCATTTTTAATATATTCCCACTTTTACCTAAAACATTTAACTTTAAATGTCTAATAGAATGAAACAAAAATTAGTTAAACTATCCATTTCAGTAAAACACCTGCATAAATATTAAATTTCTCCAGTGAGATTCTTTGTTTCATTTGATATTTCTGGTAGCATAGAATCTTCTCATTAGATTTTATGAAACAATTACCAAACTAGAGCAATCACTTTTGGTTTTAGAAAAAAGGTCAAAGCTAGGGAGGATACCAGTCTGGCAGATGATGAGACTAACAGAAAGCTGAGAACTGTTTATCTACTAATCAATTTATTATCTGCAAAAGGGTAGGAATATGCCTGAGGTTAAAGTTAAACAAAATTCCCACAAAAATGCATTATCATTGTAGCCTGTTTAAATTAGGTACTTGTCTAAGGCCCTTAGTGTGATTTTACATTGCTGGTGGACAGAGGCCCATTGCAGCTACACCTAATGGCCTGCACACATACATGGCTACCTTCAGGGTCTGGCAGCCACAGCACTGAAATTTGCAGTAGATATTCTCGATTCTTAGAGGATAAATGCTTATGTTGCCATCCTCAGGTCAATTTTTCCAAATTTGTTAAAACAAAAATCAACACCTATTGGACAGCTTTTTATTAAATTGACTGAGAACACTTATGTTCATAAAGGATGCTTTTTCAATTTTTTTTTTAATTTTTTGATGTTTCACTTAAGGTTTTAGATAAGAACTAATTCTCTGTATAAGAAAGATAGGAGACTGGAGTGTAGATGAAATGTACTGCAGGTTCTAGTGATGAATAGATCTTAAACATCAGTATTTTGAGATCAAACCAACACTAGAAAAACCTGAATATAGCTTAATTATGTGCTTAATTATTTACACTGATTGAACAAACCCAGAATAAAAAGTGACAGTAGTCCAAAATTACACAAATCTGAGTTGATATAATGAAAGACATGAAAATATATTTGAAGACCTAATGCACCTAAGACATCCAGTTGGATGAAAGTAGTAATTATACATATTTTGTCATCCTCACCATTGTTTCCCTCTTGATCTGTGAGCATAGGTATGGATTCACATAGATTCAACTAATTTATTGGTAATCAGTACAGGTAAATATGTTTTTATTTCAAAAGTAAGTTATTGTTCTTGTTGCGTAAACAACAGGGCAGTGACATACTCCACCATTTGCTAAAAGACCAACTATCATGTAGTTGTCTACCAAATATACACAATGTGTATGTGACTAATCACTCAAATAATAAGAGAATGATTCATTATTACTTTGCAATTCAATTTAGAATTTTATTTTTATTTATTTTCATTTAGGTTATTTTATTTCTCTATGTATTGTACAAAGTTTTTAGACTTGACTAAGAAATTTCTTTCTCCACCTTGTCTTTCTCTCGCACTGAGCATGTTAATGGCACAAAAAGTTCTTTCTTATCTTACCCTATTGCTTACTTAGACTGGCTATCATAACTCCATTAATGTAACTTCTAAAAGGTTTTCAATCACCCAGATTTGGGTGATGTCTCAATTTTCCCAGGAAACCTTTTATGTACAAATTAAACCAGGATGTTTTAACTTTTGATTATTTGATTGTTTTAGAAGAAAACTGGAAACATATGTTCATAAATGATATCAACATAAAACACTGACACCGAGAGCAACAAAAAAGGGGTTAAGGGTAAGAAAACAGGACCAGACAAGGAAGAAGAAAAAAAAAAAGCTCACTAAATAAAACACCTGGATAGATAGTTTTTGGTTAGATAGATATACATATTGTTCTGTATTACTGCCTGACATAGGGTACCTTTATAGTGACAAATAGGAGTAGCCCTGTAAAAATCAAATGCATAACATCATCAGGTAATTCCTAAGACAAAGACACGGGTCTTTAAGACTTTAAGCATTCAGCAAAAGACAAGAAAGTATTTCATTAAGAGTTTATTAACCAAGGAAATTTAGAAGAACATGGTTCTGTGCTGTAAGACTGATGGAAAATGGTTGGAAGGTTCCATCGTAGGCTTTCGAGCAGCTGTGGTAATAACTGTTCATCATGTTCTCAGATGTGTTGCGCACATTAACTGGAGTAAACAGCCTTTGATGGGTAAGCCGCAGGGGTGTCACAGAAATAAACACACGATTAGACTGCTTACAGTCCCAGACAATGTCACACTTAACAGCACTGCAGACACAGACATGCAAAGGAAAGAAGAGAAGGAGAAAAAAAGCGTTGGGTAAACTTATGTATAAAGACTCTAAAGGTTTGGAGACATGTGATGCTTAAGTATAAGCTAGAGCGAATGTAAATGTGGGGCATCAGTATACTCAAACACAAACAGTAGGGCAACATGTTCATCACAGGCAGTGTATAATCATTGCAAACCATCCGCAGCAATATTGATAAGATGACGTTAAGAATACATCTACATTTAGCCATGTAATTTTGAAAACGCTGTTTTCTTTTGAAAGGACTTGCACTAATATTTACAGGTCATTTTTGATGTGACCTCTTCCCAGAGTCAAACACCTGAACAACAGAAAAACAGCTAAAGCTACTATTCTTCATCCTATTTTTAGCTGCCAAACAACAAAGCTGCACATCACAGCCAACATCTGATAAGTGGGAAAGACAACACAGTTCTAACAGGGGGAAATACAATTTGATGGGAGAACCGACTTTGACACCTGCTCACCTGACCAAATTGTTATTTTATGGACATGATTTCATCTGACAAAATCAATATAAATGTGGGTTGTGTGTTTGCCCATACTGGCATTTAGAATTAAGAAACGAAGAGAGTGTTAGAGGCAACTAAACGCTGTCCTCTTAACTTTAATGCAACGCAGAGCTCAAACTCACTGTACAGCTTACATCACTGTACTGAGAAAGGCAAGTTTTCAAACGGAAACACCAAGCTGTTTTATGATGAATATACTCAAAACAATTCGGAAAACTACAAGAAACACGTTGTTTGGAGTGTGCTGGGGGCTGGAATGGAGAAAAAAATCCAGCTTTGTGTGGCTGTACAGTACGAACATAACCCCTGAAAACATTCAGCCCAAGGCATCTGCATCACATTGTTACTGATCAACTCCAGCTACAATTTAACATATTTTGTTCATCATGCTCACTTTAAAATGATTACTATCAATTTACAGCAGACCCAAGACCATTTTTATTTTAGTAGCCTTCACATCAGAGTGAACAGGGAAACCTCACGGTGAGACAGACGTGTCAAACCCATCTCCAGTTTAAACACATTATGTAAAAAACAAATAGGATTAGCCCAAAACTCCCCAATGTTAAAGTGCATTACATTCATAGGTCATTCACAGTGATGAACACACAGCTCTTTTTGTTTTGGTTTCTGTGGTTTTACAGCCATAAATTTTACGGTTTTGGTCTTCCCACTTTCACAGAGTTGTTTTTGGCAGCTGTTTTCAGCAGAAAAGGGCTAATAAACCACCTGCTAAGTGACCTCTCTAGCACCAGTTGAGCGAAAGACAAAGTCCGTAACTAGCCAGTGAACATAGTAGAGTATTAAACACCTAAAGAGCCAAAAATTTCCCTCAGGAGTCAGTATAATCCAAAAAGGAGATAAAGGAGAGTGTATATTGAACTTGTATTTGTCAGGTAGCCAAAAGTTTGACTCTATATGAATGCAAAAGTTGCTCAGTGTCTGCTGGATGTGTAAATAGACAACTGTTTGTTAACACGTTCACCTGAAGTATTTTATAAGGTGATAGTATCTTAATGTTGTTTTTACAACCTGTTGAAATGCAAAAATCCATTACTGCGGGTGTAAGTTCAATGCTACCATGAGCTGGCACAGCTCTGAATGATAAGTCCTTTTTAGGAACAATCCTTTTTCTATGATGAAACATCCAATTCCCATTTCTATTTTGATCAAAGCTTCTCCACTGTGCAGCAGAGTCCAAGATTACCATCATCTTGGGTAATAAAGGTAATAAATAAAGGAAATCTTTGGGAAACAGACAGGCAAATCTGCATGAATGAAAAATTAGACCACCCTATCAATGATTACTGCTTTGGGCTAACATAATGTGGGCTGCAGCAGCATGTCTTCCACCGAACAATATGCTCAACTTAGCCCATAGTTGTTTGGACACAGTGATGGGTAAGTTGAGGGATCATGGTGCACTATGAATCACGCTTCTATAATATCAAAAATTTCATATGCATATGGTAGTTCATAGATGAAGCCCTTCAAGAATGATCTCCATTGAAGGTATTCTCTTTTGTGTACTCGCACAGTTAATATTGTGCGTTGTAAAACAGCAGTGTCTGCCCTAAGTAGCAACTATTAATGACACTGTGTACAATAATATTTACAGGTGGCCACTTTATGCATTTCATAAATGTAACTACAAATTGGAACTAAGGTAGCCATAGAGTTATCACATGCAAGAACTATGATTGATGAGCTTGTGTTTTCTCTTGCAAGTTTCTCAGTACAAAATTAAGGATTTTGAAGAAAGACTCAATGGTCATCTCCTATTCAAGAACACACATTTAGCAAGGACATGCCCACTGCAAACCTTCATCTCCTGTTGATCGCCACTATCACAGTAAGTGAAACAACTTAAAGGGTGATACGGCCTGATTACATATGTCACATGCATCTAGTGTTGGTGTCTGAGGATAAGTCCACTCCTACTCCATGGTTATCTACAGTGGGACTCCCATTAACCCTTTGTGTCTACTGTGAGTCCAGCTTTAGGTAATACAGATCAAGATTTTCTACTGTGCTAGATTACATTAGAAGCCTACATCTTCCCATGAAGATTCACAAGATCAGTCATTGTGAAATCCCTTTCCAGGCAGCGGTTCTATGAATATTAAGTTCAGTGGAAATTAGATGCGACCTGACATCACCTACTGTTTGTGAGCCACAAATGGAGGATAGCTGAAAAGTTTGAACAGAGTTTAATGCAGCTGTGATAATAACTGCTCAGTGTGTACTCAGATGTGTGCATTTAAAGGAGTAAACAGCTTTTGATAGGTGAGCTGTGAGAAAGTCTCCGAAATGAACAGGACATCTGAATGCTCACAGTCCCAGACAATGCCACCCTTCACCATGTCATGAAAAGGTTTGGGTGCCCCTGGTCAAAATTTCTGTTACTGTGAATAGTTCAGAGAGTAAAAGATTACCTGATTTCCAAAATCGCATGACGGTAAAGATGATGCCTTTCTTTAATAATTCAAGCAAGATTACTTCTTTATTTCCATCTTCTTCAGTTTCAAAATAACAAAAAAGAAAAGGGCCTGAAACAAAATTTGGGCACCCCACATGGTCAGGACTTAGTAAAACTGGATTTATGCTTCAGCATTGAACCAACAGCATACCTACAGTGTAGCCACTGCAAGTGGCCTATGTCGTCATGAGCATTTATACTTCTGTGTTGGTGTCAAACTGCAATTACAGCACCAACCTGCTAGCTGGCAGTGGCATTTATATGCCACTGTGTTCAGTTCCGTTGCCACTGTGTATTGGTGCACTTCAAAACAATGGAAACTAAAACTGAGTGGATCTTGATGGGAGTTGGAGCTGACAGAAACCGAACGGCAGTTGGTTTTCTTGAATTTACAGCCACGCAGAAGCAAAAGAAGACGTCAGAGACAAGAAGACGGTCTGTACAACAGTGGTGAAGAGGGAGAAGCCACCAAGCTCCCAGCTGACCAATCACAATTCTTGCTTTGTGCGACGCATTGTTAAATTTTTTGGGAGGTGAATGTCAGGCTACGGCGTAGGCTATGGCGTAGGCTACGGCATAGGCTACGGTGTAAGGTACAAGGATACGCACTAGGTATGCCACAGGTTTGATGCTGTAGCATTCATTGGCCTTAGCAACCCCTCTGGCGAGTATCGCAGCCTGTAAACACACTTTCTGTTACAGCAAAGAAACTTTTTGTTTCTTGTTTTTGGGGATTTTTTTTTTTCCCAATTCCTCCTTGCAAAAGGCTTCTAACTCTATGATTTCTTAGCCGTCTTGTATGCACTGCTCTTTTGAGTTCTAGCCATATATTTTTGATGAGGTTTATGTCAGGGGACTGTGAGGGCCATGGCAAAACCTTCAACTTGCGCCTCCTGAGGTTGTCCATGTGAATTTGTTGTTTGTATTGGATCATTATTCTCTTGCAGAAGCCATCCTCTTTTCATCTTCAGCTTTTTTTAAAGATAATGTGATGTTTGCTCCCAGGATTTGCTGATATTTGATTGAATCTATTCTTCCAGTGAAATGTTCCCCGTGCCACTGTCTTCAATACAAGCCCAAAGCCTGATCGATCCATGCCTGTGCTCAACAGTTTTGTGGCAAAAAGTTCTATCTTAACTCTATTAGGCCACATGACTTGTTTCCAAAATGCATCAGGCTTGCTTGGATTTTCCTTTAAAATCTTCTGATGGGGAATTGTGGTGAGGACACAGGAAAGGTTTTCTTTTGATGACTCTTCTGCTGCCCAGCAGAAAAGTTCACTGTAATTCCAGAATCTGCTAAATCTTCCTGAAAGTCTTTTGTAGTCAAACAGGGGTTTTGATTTGCCTTTTTAACAATCCTACAAGTAGTTCTCTTGGAAAGTTTTTTTGGCCTGTAAGGCCTCAACTTGACTTCCACTGTTCCTGTTAACAGCCATTTTTCGATTACATTGCAAACTAAGGAAACAGCTACCTGAAAACACCTTGCTATCTTCTGGAGATCAGTTCATATTCTACTAACTTAACTGTTCACAGTAATAGAAATTTTCACCAGGGGTGCTCAAACTTTTTCATACCACTGTAACAGCATGGCAGAGATAGAGACAGAGAAAATGAGAAGAAGAGTGGAGGAGGTAGATGGAAGTGCCAAGTTGTATACACAGACCAGAGAGGCTTAGTAACACTTAGAGCTTAGGCATGAGCTGGAAAAGTGGAGGTGGGCATATCCTCCCTCAGCTGCCAAAGCCCTTTTTCAGCATCTTCCAACTCAAAACATAGTGAGAAGAGAGCAGATGATGGTCTCTCATAAATGTCAAGACAGGATGGCAATGTAAACCCTGACATCACTTTTGGGTGTGGTCACGGGTCCAACATTAGACACCCATGGTCTACAGTTTTCATTTCCTTTCTGAGTTTAGTAATCTCATAGAGCCTCTGAATTCTGCCTATGAGCTGTCCTCGTCTGTCTAGGGGGGTGAACCAGGAGTTAACTGTGTAAAGAGCTGTTGTCTTATGCCTTTTTCTCCCTGTTAACTTAAACTGTACTTAGGCATTGCAGTGCTTTGAACTGAATTCTAATGTTAGGATGCGAACATGCTCTCAGTGATAACATTAACTGATACAAATGCATAGCAGGTATAATATTTTACCATATTCACTATATAAGTTCACCTTTAGCATGTTAGCATGCTAACATTTGCTAATTAGCACTAAACACGAAGACTGATGGGAATGTTATTAGATTTTCTGGTGTTTAGGCATAAAAGGATGTTGTGGAAAAAGTCTTGGGATCATTGATGTCATTTTGTAAACTATTTACATATCTATAAGATTTAAAAAAAAAATTAAAGTAAAAAAAATCCTGCTAAACTTCACTGACTATAACTACCTTAATTATCAACTATAATTATGTTTTATTTTAAAATGATTTTTGAAGTTGCTATCATTCAATTAATATAAAATCTACCTCTAATTTCGATTTTTTTTTAAGAAGGCTGTTGTAGACCAAGGAGCTGACATTTCATGAAAAGAGACGAACCAGACAGTGGAATATACTCACCCTATGCAACTCTGTATATTTTCAAAACATATCAATATTAATTGTGCAGTAAAGTTAAATGAATCATAAGAAAATAAACAAAGAGGAAGGAGTTCTTTGGACAAACAAATGGGAATAGTGATTGGTCACTTGAAAGGGGCTCTAGAAGAATTTAGTAAAAAAAAAGTCACAAAACACTGGGCTAACCAGTGTCATTAGGATTCATCATCTGGGAAAGATGAATGTCAGTGAAGAAAATTGTGCCAATCCATTAGGTAAATGTTGAGATTGTGGATAAATGAAAACTTTGATCTACTGTTTCCACTAAATGAAAAGTCAGGGGATCTCCTAAATCATTAGTATTAATTCTCTGGGGACCATGGACATCTTTAACAAGATTTAGCTAGTGATGCAGCTTCAAGTTGAGCTTCAGTGTCCAAAACAGAGGAATACCGAAGCAGTCCCTTAAGGTCCAAATTCATGATTGCAACCATCATCAGTATAGACAGTGAAGAGATGATTTGAAAATTGTCACCTTTACAATGTTTTGCAACCAACAAAATTCAGTAAACCACAGCCACTGCTCTACATGAATAAAAATACAAACATTTCACCAGTACATTTCAAGCCTATAGGAGGCCGGTTGTTTGAAGCTCAAAAGGCAGATTTTGTGTGGAGGTTCACTTTAGAACTGAGAAGTAGTTCTGCAGAAAGCAGCGGAAAGCCTGACCTTTATCCTCAATTTGGCAAATGTTTCTTCCCAACATAACTTCCAAGATGATAAGATTTCTTGATATCTGACCATCCTTCGACTGAACAACAAAGTTCAAATATTTAATTCTTTCCCACTTTTCAATACCGAACAGTGGTCTCGCCCCATCTCATTCAGTCGTTGAGGTCACTGCTTCCTTATTTTAAAACTTCTAAGAGCCCTGTGCATCAAATTCCAAGAGACAACACCTATAGACATTAACTGATAATACCTCCTCCATTTTTCAAACAAACAATCTATTACAGCACCATCAAACAAAACACTTTTAATTAGCTAGTGTATTGATCCTTGCGCTCCCTCCATGTATGCACGCCTCAAAATTATGATTTGTCCATTCAGCCCAACAATAGAAGACCCCGTTCACCATTTTTCAGATGATAATTTTTGGTCATTTTTAAATAAAAGCTGTACAGCATCAGTGAAATCTGATCATATTCTCAAATTTCACCACCCTAAGCAGAACTGTCTCCCATGGAGTTATTGTCTTGATTGCAGGGAATCAATCGAAAGACTCAGCTAACTGCTGATGGGCCATGCGTGCCAACACGTTGTAACTATCAAAAATAAATAATATTTTGTAGCTGATAAATCACGATAAGCCAGTGACCTGTACAATCAGTCAGTCAGGTGCACAGATAATTCATCAACTTCCAGCGACTACGAGGATTAATAGTACAGGCTGCCACATGAGGCAGATTTCACATCAAACCACCAGCCTGCAAGGAACAAACAGCATTCTCTATCTAGTAGTCAAACCTAAAAACAAAAGTAAAATATTACTCTGTAGTACTCCATTGATGTAGTACTACATTCATGCAACTGGGAATTGCAAGTTAGAGATTGGCTTGAATGTTTTTTTTCCCCCGCTCAGAAATGTCTAAATGTTTTCTGAATGCAGCATAAAACAAACAATCAAGTTATTACTGGAGCACGCAAGAAGCATAATAAATCCTAATTAATTAATTAATTAGAAATATGCAGTTAAATGTTGTTAGATACTGTATAAAATAAAAGAGAAAAAAAAGAAAGGGAAAGAGAAAGAAAGGAAACAAGAAAAAGAACTACCGACGACCAAAACACGTGAAGGTGTGAACATCTGGGTGATCGCAATGAGGTGGGAGGTAAAGTCAAATATGGACCCGAGAGAAAGCGGCTACGCGTGGATGAGTTTCAGAAAAAGAGTTGCGATTGTAACAGAAGTTGATGGAGCCAGCGTGCCTCGCTACGAGAAACGCTTTCCGTGAAGGCGGCTCCTCGGGGCTCCTCACTTATTTAACGTACTGTCCTCTAACCGGTCGCCTGCTCGACTCATCACATGCTGTTCGTCAGTGCCCCGGACAGATAACGTTATCTCCCGTAACACTCGTCCGAGGTTCTCCGCGACGGTCCTTCTTCGGAGGCACGTTTTTTAAAACGCGACGCGCACTTCCCGAAAAAGAAAAACAAAACAACCCCGACGACCGGGTCCTGTCGGGACCGTATTTGTTTATTTGTTTATTTGTTTGTCCTTGGAAGTCATCAAACCCTCGACCCCTCCTCCCTCCATCTTTTTCTCTCTCTCTCTCTGTCACCACCATGAACTGAAACATATGACACCATGTCCGCATAACAAAGGCTAATGACAGTAAGTGGCCGATTGAGTGAGAACCAGGCTTCATGCAAATTCTGGCACCGGTTCCAGAGTGATGTTGCGCACGGGTGGTGGTGGGTGTGGGTGTGGGTATGGGGGTGGGGGTGGGGGGGGGGGCGGCGTGACCTTCCTGCCACCCGTTCGGGCAACTTTTGAGGGGGGGGGGGGGGGACTCCCGGTTTCCCGAAATCGCACATGGACCCGGGGAAGAAAGCTTCACGCAGACTTATTTATACCGCCCGATAAAAATAAACCGGCGTCCGTGCCAGGGAGCCCGAGACGCGGTCGGACCGCCGCGACGGGGGTTCGCGATGACAAAATATCTCTCGGCAACGTACGCGCACCTTTCAGGACCATCCCTGCGTCCGTAGCCATTCACCATGTCCGTCCGTCCGCTCCGCTCCGCGCCGCTGTCACTTCACCACGACTTTCAACTCGGCGACACGCTGAAAAGGGGAGTTGGAGCCGCGGATCGCACCTCGTCGGACGCGACGGGGAAATCGCGTCAAAGTACGTCCGAAGCCGCATAAAGTATTAGCATAGGCGGACAAAACCCTCGTCTCCGCGAAGCTCGAGGAGGGTTAGTTTCGCCTGTTAAAGGGCTTAGGACGCCGCTTTTTTACATACGTGACGCCCTCCCCTTTACTTCCTAATTCCATTATTCGTCAATATCACAGAGCGTTTCTGTCGGGCATGGTTTTATCCTACCTCGTAAAGGTCTCCCGAAGCCATTCTGGGGTGCGGACTCCGGCGGCGCGGCGATCTCTGCCTGCCTTGTTGGCTTTTTCTTTTTTTTTTTTTTTTTCTTTTCTTTTCTTTTTTTTTTTTTTTTTTTTTGGACCCTACTCTCTCGGTGTTTTCGGCGAAAGCCCCGATAGACGGGAATTAGCGAGCAGCCTTGTTATTCTGAGCAATCCGCAGCAGCAGATCAGCAGACAGTGTCAATCGAGCCCGGCGCTGCGCGATGGATCGCTCCACACTTAAAACAAACAACCGTCGGGGCGGTGCTGTTTACCCAGACCCAAGTGGAGGACTGGAAACTAGTCCCCGGCCGAGGACGCGGAGCCTGGCGGTCTGCCTGCGCCCTGCTCCTCCGACTGCTCGACGGGGGATGACACGCCGGGCGTCTTGCGTTCACCCGCACTAGTTGAGATAGATCTCACTCCCCCCACTCCCTCCCTCCCTCCAGGACCCGCTCTACCTGTCCGCTCCGCCGCCGAGGAGGAGGAGGAGGAGGAGGAGGAGGAGGAGGAGAGCCGACCCGGCCTCCGCTTAGATTCACGGGCGGAGACGGGCGCAGCTGATCAGCAGGAACTATTTATAAAGAGCGGTGACCCACCAGAAGCTGCGAGACCGTTGATGTTTTGCCCCCCACCACATCCCCCCTCGTCGGCATGGGCGTCTCTGCGAGACGCATCACTTTCGCGACACGATATGTGATTATTGTTAACGCTTATTAATTATTAAGCTGCGTGTGGGCAAGCGAACGTGCACGACGATGATTAAAATTTTACGATCACCCTGTTGCACCTAATAAAAACGATCTCGGCCAACAAGGACGCGGTCGGGATACTCATCACCACATTATCAGCCTCATACTCCACAACTTTATGGTGGAGCCGTGGCCGTATGGTGGGGATACATATAAGGGCACAACGTAATTTGCCCTGTCATCGTGACTTATTGAATATATGTGACTCTGGAAGGATGTGGCTCATAATTAAATAGTGAGAAGATAAGCAGATCATTATAATTAAGCGGACTTCCTATATGTCTTGTTCATTGTATTTTGCTCTCATTGGTGTAAGATTTCTTTTTTTTTTTTTTTTAATCACGGTATTATCTAAAATATTTTTAAAAAAAAATATCGTGCATAATTTAGGAATCGTAATTTAAGTAAAAAAGATTCAAATGAAATTCGCAGAAAATGCTGAAAGCTGTTGAAAGCTAATAATCATCCCGCCTTCACTAACTCCCCCCCTTATTTTACCTTTCATTTAATATTTATATGAATTGTGCTTCGTAGGGGGGACTTGAAATACTTCACAGAACAACTTTTAACAGAAAAACAGATCATTTTCTTTTTCAAGGACATTTTATGGGTCTAAATAAGTTGTTGGCGTTACTGAACCTAAAGATAAGCTTGGAATAAATTAAATCTCCCAACAAGAATGTGGTGGTCATCTCTGTTATGCTGAGAATATCAGGTCACTTTTTCTAAATAGTATGATGGGCATGAAATATGAGGAATTAAAGCTCACTCTTGCTAAGACACCTCTAGATGTACATAAATTATTTTTTGATTTACCAATATTCCATCATATCACAGTGTATATCTAAGTATCTAAAAACACAGAGTGACTTGGGATCTCAGACAACCAATATTCTGTTAGTCAATAAAAGATTGTGTGTGTTTTATTTCTGTTGTATGTTTTCTGTTTTCTGTCCTTTCAATTTTAGTCCTTGGAAGTGATGACATTTTTGCATAGGGAGGATATTTTATCCAATCATCTAACAGTTGTTTGGAATGTTTGTTAGAGTTAGGATTGACTCAGGTTTAGGTTCCATTTTGGGCAAAGGTTGGGGTTGACATTTATTTGTGATGGTTAAGTTTAGGGTTAGAAGACAGACAATACATTATGTCAAGGCCCTCACAAGCATAGTCCAAATCTGTCTCTCTAAATGTATATAGGTTTCCTAGGATCCTGTGACAGCATTAATTGTGTCTACTGAGGCATCTGTTACAGTGCATTTCATTTGGCAATTTCCTTATGAATCTTTCTTTGAAAGCTATTGTAGACTTTTCATTGTGTTTTATGAAGCCAAGGAGGGAAATGTTCTTGAATGGGAGGAAAAAGGAACATTGGATTTTCCTTGATGTAGTAACACATGTAGTAACAACAATGCAAAAATTCTTTTAAACAATTGCAAAACACTAGATAATGCAGTTTCAGGCAATTCGGTCACTTAGATTCATGCTCTTATGTTTTCGTCATGGAATATACAGCACATTTGCCTTGTTTACTCAATGAAGCAGCTTAAACTGTGGATATGAAAAGAATGAGGAAAGGGCAAAACAGGAAATGTTGTCTGGATAGAGTTCAGTTAGCTCGTTCAGAAGACAGTTACTAAGAGAATTTCTCCATTAGCAGAGTTGGATAGAAGTTTCCCAGCTCACGTTTCACAATACAGAACAAATGCTGCGTTTGACATTTATGTTCCTAGTTGACAGCTATATCTGCTGTTGGTAGGACTGATTATTTCAAATAAGGAGGTAAAATAATCTGTTCGTGAGAAAAAGGGGAAATGAATGGTTTCTTTTCCTGTAGTCACAGAGATGCTATTTCCTCTGCCATTAGTGTTGAACTAGTTGCTGTTTTCTGATGTGGTGGTAGTGGTGTTGGTGGTGGTGGTCGGGTCTCGTCTAATACATCATTTCATTCACAGCTGACCTCTTCACTGCAGGTAAAGTGTTAAAGCATTGAGAATTTGGCAATGTTGTGACAACAAGCTTACTCCATTAGTTTGACCTATCTCCTTACATTGGATAACATGTTTACTGAATGAGACATACAAGCTGTTTCTGTCTTTCATCTTTCAGCTTTTAACTTTTAACTCAACCATCACCAACGTTCATTATCAAATTACCTTGATTATTCACCCATTATTTAGTTTTTATTAGTAGTAAAGAGCAAACTAACAAAGAGCACTTACTGCATTTGAGTTATGGTCGATTAAAGTTAAACTTTAAAATTTTTGACCAGTATTGGGGCTGTGGAGCAATGCTTTTATTGGTAGGTACCTATTCTGTTTCAATCACATGGACGTGCGCAAGGACACACACGCACAAACATTTGACCAGTCCTCCAAATTAAACGATGGAGAACGCAATTTGTTCATGTCCCCTAGAGCTCCCCTAAAGCCAAACACTGAAGCTTTATCTAATCCGACAGCCGTATCAGCAGGATGAAATAATTTTTCAGTGCCTTAAAAAACAGTCACAAATCATTATTACTATTTTTTTGGTTTGGATGGGCACAAAACACGACTTGGATAGGTTTAGAGATTTATCATTGCTTGGGTTAAAATAGTTACATAGTTAAGGTTAGGAAAGCATCTTGGTTTGAGTTAAAATCACAAGTTAAAGTGAATGGGATACAGTACCTTTGTCAAAGTATCTACAATAATGAACACTTGGTTAAGGTTAGGGAGCTCCTTTTGCTGTGGATAAAATAAACCACTGCTAGAAACAGGAAACAAATAAGGGATCCCATGGCAAAGTCCCACATCTTATTGATTCACCCATCCATCCAAATCCTCTTCCTCTGTCAACTTTGTGGCTCTATAATGTCACTGACTTCCTCCTTTGCCCCTGACAGCAAAGAGTCATAGTATGGCTGCTAGAGGGCTTTGCTACTTGAAAATGATTGATTTTTGGGCATTTGCTGAGAAGACTGATGCTGTCATTTTTTCTTGGGAGGACATTCTCATGCATGAGATGAGATGACAGTGGTGCAATACAAAATTCTGCAAACAGTTTCAAGTTATTCCACATCTCAAAATGGCCAAAAAATTGGCTTATGATGAAGGAAATATATTCAACATTCCTCAATGATACACACATTACATTTTAGAAAGAAACACTAAATGTAAACAAAACTTAATTTGTTTAAAAGGAAACTCCACAGGGAACACTTAATTTGATTATGCTTTTGTAGTGCCATATACAGAATGTCATTAAATGTCCTGCAGTTACCTACAGATGTGGGTACTTTTCATTTAAATGGGGCAAAAATTGTAAAATGTTATGACAAATTTGGAGATTTGTACAAACTATCGCATACCCAAAGAAATTAACAAAATCTGGGGGTTGGACAAACCAAATAACCTCATGTTTAATAAGGTGTGAGCCAAAATGTGATGTGCTTCCTAAATAGCCAAAGTGTGGCAATGGCTGCACCAAAAATGACTCACCAGTGCCTTGTCTCATGGCCAATTTTTTTTTTTTTTTTTTTTTTTTTTTTTTACCAAACTGGATTAAAATCTGATGAGCATTTTTTAAAAATAGCCTGCTAACTAACAGAAAAACAAACATACTAGTATGAAACAGATAGCACCTTGGTAAATGTAACAAAATGTAATCAAAAAAAGTTAAGGGAACAAGGTGAATCTTCATTAACTAAGTGATCATATGCAGTGATCGTTTTTGGATAATCACTCGACAGATTGAATCAAGTTGCCCTAAGTGGCTTTATTGAAACTATGACCTGCTTTTTGTACGTCACACTGCTTATCATTTCATATCTCACTTTGCCATAACCAACTCCCTCCAGATCCACAATCATCAAACTCTGTGCTCTTTGCTGTCACTGCAGTGCTTCACTCTGCTACAAGTGTTTCACTTGCATAAGTTCTCCTCATAAAATTCCCTTGCCTACATAGCTGGCAAGAAATACATTTGGGCTCCTGTGGTTTACCTCCCATGTTGCTAACCACTCTCACCATGTACTCTACATATTAAATTCCTTGTGTTTGCTGTCCAACTCTCCTCAACCTCCCTGCCTTTCGCCATGTATGCCAACTTGCATGATTTTAACAATGGAAGCTTAAACATACGTGAGTTGCCATGAACAAATACTGAATGCTGGCCATGTACCATGTGTGAATATGGGAATTGCTGACACCATCTTAAACAGGTTTTTCGAAAACTAGGTTTATCCTCAAAAATGATATATTATCTTGAAACATTCCAGTACGTCAGAAGGCTGTCAATCAAAACCATATTGGAAGTTCATTCTGTCACTCATTCTGACACATTCAGCCTCCAGCCCAGCCATTAGCAAGACTGCATGTTGACAGCTGCTGACTAATGTTGATCTAATGCGAATCGCTTATCGACAACCAATAAGACTCTTCCAATTTACATTTGAATTTAGATGACCAAGATCGCAAGAGTTACCTTTTGCCTGCAAAGTGAATTAAAGCTAAAATAAAACTTTTATTGAAATATTGCATTTCTCAGTTTCACCCTAATTAAAGCTCACACTTTCTGCAGTTAAAACTGGTTAGCTCAACGCCCTAATTCAAATCGACAAACATAAGATAAGGTTTCTGGGTCATGGGACTAAATTCAGCATACGTCCACATAGATTCTGAAAACATGTTACCGCTAAATGACAGAAAATACTTTTTACCATTTAAATAGGGTATAGACCTAAATTTGGAAGTTAGAAAGAGAATTCAGTCACTGGCACTATCCACTGGATTTAAAGTCCTTTTAATAACTGAGTGTCTGACCCTACCATAATCTAGTTTTGTAAGAGGCAGGTCTGACACATGATTAGCTTTCAACACAAAAAAACCTTTGCCAAATGAACAAGTCCCTATGAAACCACCATCTCACTGAATCTCAAAGAAATAGAGATTCCTTTGTATTTGAGTTCACTGTAAAATAAGACTTTGTGACTTAGCTGTTGTTTTCTGTAAATGCTTTATGTAAGATGTAGCCCATCCTTGTTTCACAACATTTTAAGCTTTGAGGTGCCTATAATATTAATGATTTTTTCAAAAACGGAAGCTTCTCAAAAACACTTTTAAAAATGTTTTGTTGTTTAGTGACATGAAAACAGAAAATACAGTAAAATTACAAAATATAAAAAAATGCAGTTCAGTTAAGAAACAGAAAAAGGCTCCACAGGTTTGGGTATTCTTGTTATTTTCATGTTTCCCACTGCCACATTTATGACTAAAGCATGTCCTGTCTTGACCGAGCATGCTCAGTATTTACAGTTCACATTGCTAATTATATCATCTGTACGTAATTACAATGCATTCCATTTTAAATACACTAAAATGTAATTTGTTTGAGTGTCATGTAATCTGTGGTCTGTGGTTGTATATGCCTGAGACGTGAGTGTTTTGAGTGCGTTAGCCTTGGTATGCTAACTCCCACAATTTTGTTTACAACCTAGCATTGCGGTCAACAGTGCAGCACCCCCCATAACTTGTTGCCATGAAAAAAAGTGAAATATACATTTTTCACAGCAGACATCTTGACTTATCTTGACATATCATAAGACCACGGGTATATATATATATATATATATATAAACTTTCACAAGGGCTCTGTCCTATTCAAGCATAACTCATGACAGTGTGACACTGAGTCGGGAGGCACAACACCAGGATCCTGGAAATGAAGCAGCTGAATGGAATTCAACCATCATTCATTTTCTGATGTACACCTGTGCTTTTCCAAACATGAAAACTCAAAATATTTGCTGTGAAGAAGGCCTATTTGTCCAAGCTTAAACAGTAGAGTTACAGAAAAATCGATTATTGTACAGTCTGAATATTCCCAAAGTCCTGAGAGGTTTAAACATCCAATGTAAGTGAAATCTGTGTTGGTTCACCGTGTGTGTGCACCGTGCAAGACCTTTTAATATGTAGTCATTACTAAATTATAACATGAGTCCTCATTACCGCCTCTATGGATGTTAGACTTTTTCTGACACTTCTTCTTTTAAAAGCAAACTATACCCCTTTTTATAAAGTCAAGGATTCTCCTAATCAAATCTATGCTGCCCTAGTTGTGTTGTTGCTATTTGTATATGTAGGTGTTTAAATATTTATATGGACATATGTAGATACATTCACCAGGCACTTTAACAGGAACACCATTGCAATACAGAGTGGGGCCTCCCTTTGCTCTAAAAACAGCAACAAATCTTTGTGGCATGGACTCCGTGAGATGTCAGAAACATTCCTTTGAGATGACAGCATCACATCATTCCCGCAGAACTGTCACCTACACATTCATGCTGCTAATTTCCCATTCTACCACATCTTAAAGGTGTCCTACTGGATTCAGATCTGGTGACTGGGGAGGCCAGTGACAGACACCGAACTCATTGTCATGTTCGTGACACCAGTCTGAGATGGCCCAAAGGTGCATTATCAGGCTGGAAGTAGCCATTAGATGGTAAACTGTGGCCATAAAGGGATCCATATGGTCAGCAACAGTACTCCGGCTCTGGCATTAACAACAATGATTGAGTGGTATTAAGGGGCCCAAAGTTTGCCAAGAAAACATTCCCCATACCATTACATCCCCCACCCTGGACTGTTGACACAGGGCAAAGTCTGACCCTACCGACCCTACTGCATGACTCAGCAAAAATCAAGAGTTATCAGACCAGGCAACATTTTTCTGGTCTTCAACTGTCCGGTTTTGGTGAGCCTGAGCCCACTGCAGCCTCAGATTTCTGTTCTTGGCTGACAGGAGTGGAGCCTGGCATGGTCTTCTCCTGTTGTAGCCCATACGCCTCAACCCTGGACATGCATTCTGAGAAGCATTTCAGCTCACCACATTTGTAAAGAGGTGGATATCTGAGTTACGGTAGCCAGTCTCTCAGCTCCAACCAGTCTGTCCATTCTCCTCGGACTTCTCCCATCAACACATATTTCTGTCTCCAGAACTGCTGCTCACTGGATGTTTTTTTGTTTTTCACACCATTCTGAGTAAACTCCAAAGACTATGGTGTGTGAATTCCAAGAGATGAGCATTTTCAGAAAGAATCACACCAGCCCATCTAGCACCAACAATCATGCCACAGTAAAAGAGAATGTCTCTGAGATAACATTTTTTCCCCATTTGGATGTTTGATGTGAACATTAACTGAATATCCTGACCTGTCTCTGCCTTATTTTATACATTACCCTGCTGACAAATGATTGGCTGACTGGATATCCATATGAATAAGCATGTGCAAAGGTGTTCATAATAAAGTGCTCGGTTAGTGTATGTATACTTGTGCATACATGTATGTAAACTACTGGTCAAAAATTTTGAAAAAAAAATCCAATTTTCCAGATGTTTCTGAAATTTACATAGTCTAATATCTCAGTGTTTCTCAGTTTTAGAACTGATAAATTATTTAAATTATTTTTAAGAAATTAATCTCAGTTTTTGAGTCATTCAGCAGATGCACACAATTTTGACATTCTGTCTACAATGGAAATGAAAAATCTTTGGAAAAGTTTGTCCCACTGTTACAGAAGTTCCCACAAATGTGTAGCACTTGCAGACTGCTTCACTTTCCCCTTCTGTCCAGTTCATCCCAAACCAGCTCCATGAGGTTTAAGTCTTAAGACTGTGCTGGTCTTCCATCATGTGAGGCCACCGTCTAGTTCTGTTCTTCTAATGTTTTGGGTTATTATCTTTCTGAAGGATGAACCATTGACCAACCAGTCTGTCTTTCTTTGTTACTCGTCTTTTTCTCAACATAATGGTAGCAACATACATCAAAGAAGAATTAAGTTGAGGGTGAGCGGACTTGAACTTTTTCAGATGAGGAGTGAGACTTCTTCAAGATCTAAAAACCAAGTCTAGTTGCCTCAACTTCATTCTTCTTGGATAACTATGACTTAGATGACTGAGAATCTTCACAAATAGTAACAGACAGTATTACCTCCTACAGCACAACATTCTCCTAATAATGCATCAAGGCGTGTAGAAACGGTTTGTTCCACCACTGCCTCTGTACAGACATTTCTTTATACAGACATTTGTACAGACTTTCCTATAGGTTCCCCACCATTTGAAAGAATTGTTTGCTTTTACTTTCATGGCTTCATTCATTTTCATTTCTGCAGGATAGCCATAAGTTAACTGATTTCTTAATCCCTGAAAAAGGCCTGTTTTCTATGAAATCTACATGATTTTTCAGTTTTTTGTGAGCTAAACTTTTTTTCCCCTCAGGTAGTTTACTGATTACCTTTGTTCTCTGGACTTCAACTGTTTTTTTTACATTTCCATAAAACCTGTGAAAAAAGAAATGGGGATTTAAAAAAAGAAATAAAAATTGACCAGTAGTGTGAAATGGATGTGAAAACAGCCTTCTAGTGTCAAACAACTCTGTGTCAATCTGCATAGTGAAGGTCAAGCATCAAAGTCAAGTAACAATAAGCAAAACACATTTCTTTTCAGTGGAGGGAGGCTTTAAACGACAAAAATACTGTCAGGAAACACAAAGGCCAAACAATGAGAGTTAGTTTTCTTATATACTTGACGCATAGCCTCTTTGATAGACCTTTTTCACGGCAGCCATTTTGACTGCTTGGAGAAAGCACAGGTGTCACCACTAACACTAGTTAAGGCCTCACTCTGAAAGTGTTGAAGACAGCCACGCAAGTAAGGAGGCATCTGTGTAGGGGCCAGGGAACAGAAAAGCTAAAAGCACCGCAGCCATTGTTAATGTTAGTCAATGATATTCTCCGTCTCTGATATGCATAAACGTCTAATGTGAAACTGTGCGCAGAGATCCGGGAAAGAGTCCGAGGCGATGACGCCGGTCCTCGGAGAAATAGACTCCCGATAGCTCCTGTCAAGTTGTTGGACACAAGATACAGAAGTGGCACAAAGTTTGTTTGTTTGTTTTTTTGCAAAAATAAAAAGGAGGAAACGTGGAGGGAAACGTGGAAGCAACAACAACCCTGAGGGGGACAGTAACAACGCGTATCGGAGGCCGAGTATGGCGAGGAACCGCAAACGCCGAGACCCGGAGGCGACGTTGCTGCTGTTTCTCCTGCTGGTGGCGGCGCTGCCGGGGTTTTCAGCTTGTGTCACACAGGCCGGATAAATGACCAGAGCGCCTTGTTTTACACGATAAACCGGGTTAAGTTATGGAGGAAGGCAAAGAATATCAATCACCCGGTTTAAGGTAAGACGACTTGCTTTGTGAATGTTTCTCTGCTGGTTTAACGAGCAGTCCAAATGTTTTGGTTCCTTGCTACTTGCTAAATGAACCATTATACACAGACACACACACACACACACACACACACACACACACATATACATATATATATATATATATATATATATATATATATATATATATATAAATAAAATAAGCTATTTAAGTGGCATTGCATTTTCTTTCTTCATCAGCTTTCATGCAAGTGATCACTCGTGTAAACAGAGGAAGTTGCTATGTTTATTTGGATGTTGATTGAATGGGTTAAACCTTGTTATGACCTTTTACATATTGTCATACTTATCTCTACACTGGACATCTCATTTTTGTGTCGTTTGGCAAAGAATATGAATTTTTGATATTGTTTGCAACTGGTTTATTTGGGACTGTGTGTTGGCCTCCATGTTCTTAATCTTTTGTAGAAATCAGAGAAACCAAAGTTTGTTTGTTTGTCATGTGCATGTTCTTCACTAATTAATAGTTTAGTTTGTGGAAGTAAATTTTCCCCATAGTTACATTTCTACAAAGTCGGATTTAACTGATGTCAGATTTGACTAGTATGTTGTTTGAAAGATTATGGCCTAGTTTATTATTTTTATAACCTTGATGAAGTAGTGAGTGCAGAAAGGTTCAATCGCTTTGAAATATTAGCCTCTGACTGTGACATTTTCTGAATTTTATCTACACAGATTTTCAACTGATTGAATAAAGTGTTATTGCTGCAGTGCACTGCAGCTAAATTTTCAAATTTCTGCTATTTTCAAATTCCTAGTTCATGCTAGACAGTTTATTTTCGCTGAATCCACATATTCAGTAAAACATTTCTCCAAAATAGCGTTGATATCGATGTTAAAGCATGAACTTATTTAATTTTTTTTTTTAAAGTGTAAAGACTTACTAAATCTGGATCAGAAATAAGATCTCTCTTT
Organism: Istiophorus platypterus; assembly: GCA_016859345.1. Taxonomy (NCBI): domain Eukaryota; kingdom Metazoa; phylum Chordata; class Actinopteri; order Istiophoriformes; family Istiophoridae; genus Istiophorus; species Istiophorus platypterus. The sequence continues at coordinate 17,640,232 of CM029118.1, forward strand.
GTAATGCAACAGAAACATAATGGATTAAATGGCCATCTAAGGCACATAAGTATTAAAACTTGAATCTCCCCTTAAACCAGGCATGGGCAGCATTTTGTATATGTGAGTGTTTGTTGATATTGGGCAAAGCTGCAGGTCAGCAAATACTGTACTTAAAAGAATATTGGTATTTATTTATTAACTTGTTTGTAGCATAAGTTCCCTCCTGGTAGACCCAGTCTCACTCATATCTGCTGATGCAGAAAAAATAGCCTTGATCAACACACCCACTACAGAATACACAAACATCCTCTACCAGCATAGATAGCCTGGTGTAACACATTATGTTCAGACTATCAGGTGCCAGAGAGCCCTTGGTTCCCCGTGTCATTGTCAATTGCAACATAATAAGTATCACATTATAACCGTAAATGACTACAGGGTGTGTTTGACATGATTATTTAATGGGTGTCGTAAACTAGTTTTAAACCTTTTTATTATACTAGTTTACACTATAATGATGAAGGACATTAGCAATCATGATTTAAACTATAAACCTGAAAGCGACCTAAAAACAAAACCACTGAATCAATCCCATCCCATGTTCTGGTATCCCTTTCATAGCACCATTTGTCCTCAAGATAATGAAATAGGATAACATTGACTTATGGTCTCAATTATGGTTGGGGTTAAATGATACTGGTTTAAAACCGTCTCTCCTACTCTATGCGCTCACATATACTGTACTTTAATCAAGTCATACTCTCAATAAAGCTTTTGTCATCTAGATATTTTTCTGTTTCTGTTTCAGACAACAGAACAAGCGTGAAATAGTGACCGAAACGCGGCCCACAAAGACTAAATGTTAACCAGCGGTCACTGCCAAGCCATTTCCAAGCTGCTGCTCTGCACTGCTAAAATCCTGATTTTATAACTACGATGTCGTCTGACAGTGTCATCATACACATGCGTTAAAAACAACAGCTGTGCTGTGATTTCAGCTATATTTACCTGTAAAATGATCACTCAGAGAGAAAATTAAATGCTCATTCACATCTGTGTCAGCTGCTGTGAGGTCAATTGAATGAGACGCAAGGAGAGGTGAGCCCGTGGAGGGAGAGCCTGACCTCGCGCTAAGGTTTTTCCAGAAAGTTGCTAGATTTGTTTCTGAGTACTTTTGTATAAAAAGTCACCAAAAGAAGGGGGAAAAGTCAAGGAAAAGGACGCTAAGTTGCCAACACTGGCTGTAAACCCCCCCTGATGATGCAATAGAAACAATTTGTGCCTATTCCCTTTGAAAGAGCAACAGCTAATGGGGAAACTCCAACACTGAGCCGGCTGACCAGTTGTGTAACTTTATCATACAGTCAGTCAGACAATGACATTCATCTTTATTGGCCTTGCCCCTTGTTGCAGTCCAGCCAATAAGTGGAGAACCAGAGAAAATGCCAGAACAAAGTATGTATTCAGTTGTGTGACTTGTTGTCACTGTTTTGAGTTAGGTCTGTAAAAACATGTTGAGTATGTACTTATATGTTGTAACTTCAAGCTAAGTGACTGTGAAATGCTATTTGAAAAGTCTGTCCCATTTTTTAAAATTAAGCAACTTCTTTCACAACTCTCATGTTAACTTGTAATGCTTTGGGGGTTAGTCTGATTATTGAAATGATTGCTGGTTGGAACACTCTTTGATTGTTTTCGTCAATTCATGTTTTATTAACTTGAGCCTTGAAGAAAGTTACACAGCTCTTGTTTTTGTCATTAGAAACTACAATGTGGATATTTTAGTTACTTTAAAAATATTTGTTTTGTAAATCCTTATAAAATGCAATTAGTTGTAAATTGTTGAACATATATTACTCAGGCAACACGGGACTATGGCCTGAATGGTTTTCTGTATGACTGATGTTACTCTGGTTAACTTGAATCATTACAGTACACAAGAAGGACTTCTTTAGTCTTTGTAGAGCTGTTCCTATGACTGTAAGTATTGCAACCTTACCTGTCTACTAAAGGTAACTGTGTTAATGGTGGTAAGCCTAACTGGTCTGGCTTTTAGAAAAATAATATAATATAAAGTATTCAACAAACCAAGCTGCTTTTGAGCAGCCTGGAAATAGATGTAAATATTATCACTGAGAACTAATATAGAGACCAGCTTGTGCTCATAGAGTATTAGTTAAACCAGTTTACCATGTAATATTGATGGGGTGAGCTGTACAGATAAAAAAAAAGCTATGGTGGAGACATTACAGTGACTCTTTTAGTTGCCTTCATAGCAAAAGGTTACTGCTGATGTTGTTTCTGAGGAAAGCGGTCTGATCAAATGTCTGAAGCCATAAGGAAAGTATATGATAATGAGGAAACTGATAACATTATTGCTTGACATCCAAAATATGCTTGTGAAAACATGTACTCCGTATTGCCACAGATGACATAGGTAAAACTGAAAGTACAGATTATTATTGTCCTACAGCATTAGCTACCTTTTCAATGTAAATGAGACAGTTATAATGGATAGGTTATAACTGACTTTCATGACAGTCTGATTTTGGCAAAAAGCAATCACTGCCAGTCATCGCAGGCACAGATCTAAATGTAAAGGTAATAACAAAGATATACATTCATTTGGCAGATTTGGAACACCTAGCTAAAACTAATGTAGTCTGATACAATAGACCTGCAATAAGTCCCATCTTCCTGAAGGCTACAATACTTTTTTGCTTTATTGAAATTTTACTTCAAAATATAGGAAGAACTGTGTGGGAAATACAGCCTTTAAACACATAGTACCATTATTTTAGGGGTTTAAAACTATTTGGACTGATACAAATAAAGTCAAACAGTATCATCATCATATTGAATATTTTGTGGAAAATCCTTTGCAGTCAATGACTGTCTGAGGTCTTTGATCTGCAAACATCAGCAGACACTGTATCGTCCCTGGTGATACTCTCTCGAAGCTTCACTGTTGTGGGGCCTCTCTGCCTTGGCCTGGTCTTTGCCGAGTGAAATAATGCATAGTCGGACTGAGATCAGGTAACGGACTGAGTGAGTCAGGGATATTCCACCTCTTCACCCTGAAAAGCTCTTTGGTTACTCTGGCTGTGTGTTTTAGGATCATTGCTGAATGTTGAAGTGTTGTTTTAATGCAGTTGACTGAATCTGAACACAGAGAATGCTCCTGTATATCTTTGCTTTCATCCTGTTTCATTCGTCAGCAGTGAAATCATCAATAAATGCCAGTGCACCAGTTCAGTTGGCAGTTTTACATGCCCAAGCCATAACACAACCACCACCGCGCTTGACAGATGAAGTGGTGGCTGTGGGTCACGAGCTGTTGCTTTTTCTCTCAGACAATTTCTTCTTTCCATCATTTTGATAGAGATGGATTTTTGTTTCATCAGTTCATAGAACTTTATTCCAGGACTGTCCCAGTTTCTTTTTGTGTGTTTTTGTGAACTGCAGCCTGTTCTTTTTGTTTTTGAGGATTAGCTAGGTGTACCTAGCTAAAACTAATTAGCCTGGTAGCTGATTATACATTGTATAAAATCAATTAAAAACATCACGACATTTGTTGCATTTAGTTTGCAGTTTCATAGGTGACATAATTTTCCAATAAATACAGCCTAATGCAATATCACTGAGCAAAATGAAAAAGAAAGGAATAGAAGGAATCTTTGAAGGAATAGACTATGGTTGAACACATGTTTGGTAAAAGAGCATTGGTACATTACACATTCAGTTTAAGGGAAAAGCACTATTGCTACCTATTAAAGAGGCACTGTAAACTTAAACATCATTTCTGAGCTGTAAACTAAACGATTCTACTGTACATTGATGAAATGCATCATTGCTGATGTTGATATCAAAATTTCTTTCCAAAGTTATAAAAATCAGTGTTTCATTGGTTGCACAGTTTAAAATCATCCTGAACCTTGCAACTTAGAGCCAACTGTTTGGGACTTCTTTCTGTCATGAAATTTACATAAAAGAAGAATATTAATGGCCTCTAATTAGAGGTGGCCAATCTCCCCCTGCAACTGGGTTGGAGTCTGTGAAACTGTGCTCATTTTAAAATATATACTGATCTAGGATAATCATTCATGGGATTTAACACTATGTCTTGCTTACCCTCCTTGGGACATTGGTTTTGACTTCTGCTTTTGATGGCCATAGAAGCACCATCGGACCATGTTCTGTCCCCTCAGACCCTGATAAGACTTGCCAGTGGTTGCAGATGGCAGCAGATCCCTTGACAGCAGGCTGCTATGTACATTTGCAATTGGCATTTATCACGAGAGTGCTATTCCAACTACATGTTTTGGCTCAGAGAGCTCTGGCTTCAGGTATTACTGGCGCAGGAACCGACAGCTCTAATTGATATGGTTTGGGACCACCAAGGGGACGCTGATGTCCACTTCAGAGGTTTCTGGAGGGGAAAAAAACATCTGCCTCCAAACAGCCATCTAGCATAGGTACCATGTGGTGACTAACTTCCTGCTTCTCACGTCCACCCCCTCAACCTTCCTTCCCTCCTCTCAGCCCCTTGCCCACTTTCTAGCATTTTTCAAAATTATGGCGTGGGTAGAGTTAGGCTCAGGGCTGGGAGTGAAGTTACACTTCATAAAAAATAAAATACCGCGAAAAAAATATCAGCAAATGAGTTTTTACTAAAGGTGAGGTGGTAAAGACTATTTATATGGTCCCTTCACAATATGAGCTATTGGGTCAGAAAGGATTTTGCTGTGTTGCCCACTAGATGGCAACATTGTCTCACGATACACTGAACCCATGAGTCTCCCAAATGTGTTATGTTTGAGAGGTGGTCTGTTTAGCCTCTGAATTTTAAATCTCGCTCTTGTTTCTTTAATTTGGAGAAGGAAACAGATTTGTACTCATCACCTATTCACTCATGTACAGAGTTAGTCTTGTATGTACAATTGTTACTCATCAGAAAATGCTCAAGTCAACTCTCCACTAATAATGAAACCTCAATAGGTTGTCATGTTGGATTAGAATAAGAAGATAATGAGGGAACACTAACAATAGATTCGCAGAGCTGCATTACATGTCTGTGATAAGCAGGATGAATCACCTCCTCCTGCCACTGTTGTAAGTCTAACACCATTTTCAGTGGTACATTTTGTTCTGCTTTATGCTGGTAAATGATCAGAGGTGTCATCCCATCTCATGCCACATTAAACTTTATATCCTTTAATCTCATTTGTCACGGTGCCTCTGAAAAAAAAAAAAAACACCAATCAGATAGAAAGAATGACATGAAAGAATCAAAGTTGTCATGTTTAACCACATAGATTTTTTTTGTCTGTTCCTTTAAAAATAATTTAGTGTTACACTTACACATGAAAAATTCTAATTGTATCCAAAAAAGTTGCCAATTTAGTTCACAAGCAGAACAGTACATTTACATTAATTTTGCATGTCACAAAAATTACTGGGGGAAATATTGACTTAGTTGATTGTCTCCTCTTTATACTAAAAATGAATGTGGTTGTAATTGGTTCAGAACCAAGGAAACACTAAGAGCTTACTTTGTTTTTGATGTTGGAAGTTTGATGGTTAAGTCAATCTCTCTTGCTCTATAAATTTCCATAAGTTTCTGATAGAGATCCATGGGGATATGCAATATACATGATTATATGTATTCTTATTTTATTTTTTTAAAAAGTCAGTTCATTCAACAATTTTCAAAAAGTGAATTTGTAAAAATGCTATGTTATAACCATGGTTAATCTTTAAAATGTTTTTCTTGTTTGGCCTTCAGGATGGTCAGAGGAGCCACACTGAAGTGTGAAGGAATTACTGCTCAAGTTTACTTACTGATACAGACTAATTTTTCTTATTGGGCAGCAAATGCCATAACTCAAAGCATCCTGACGTTTTGTTTCATCGCCACTACAATGTTTGAAACAATACAAAGCAATTTCAAAGAAACATTAGACCTTCTGCTTTCCTGTCTTAGGCTCACAGAGTTTGGAGTTATTTTCTTCATAAAAACAAAAAAATTAAAAATTTTTAAATTAAGATGGGTCCTCTAACACAACATCCTTGGGAGAGGAGAGACAGATTTAAACTTAGCGTCCAATAGAGGGCAGACAGGTGCTGTGCATTTGCTAGGAGTTTAAATATATATATATATATATATATATATATATATATTTATTTATTTATTTATTTATATCTCCTTAAACATGAACTAAACTGGAATAGGTTATATTATTATTGTCCAATAAAAAATATGATTCTAATTTCAATTAGTCACCATTCTATTGTGCTTGAGTTCAACTCCACCACTTCCAGTTCACCTTTCCATAACAGTAAGGATTAATTATTCAGCAGAAATTAGTGTGATGTCAAAAGTAATTGCCACCAGTGCAGTGCTCCTCTGACATTGAGGCAGCCTGTTGTAAGACTGAGATTACGCTTCTCTCATGTTAAAATTCCCCATTTCAATCAAGTTACTGTATGTGTTCAAGCTCCTGCCCCCCCCAACACACACACACACACACACTCACAAAGACTCAGACACACAGTCTCAGACTAGGGTAGGGTAGGTGCAGGGATGCATGACTGCACTCAAATAACCAACACTAATGCACACACATGTACAGACACAGGATATAAACACATACACACAGTTAACTTTGTGAAAAATGACTGTAAAACATAGATAACTGTTGCCCATTTTTTGTTTAACATTTTTAATGTTTATCAATAGACACACATTTACTAGACTGCTTGCTGACATAATTGCCTTCAGTCCTTCCCATTACAAACAGAAGTTTATGTACAGTCTAAAATATGCTGGTGCTGTTACTGACATGGACTAAAATTACATTCCAAGAAAATCCAAAAACGTGTTTTCTTATGGAAACATAAAATAATGCTTTTTCAAGGTTTCAGTGGCCATCCAGTGCATGCAGCACTAAACTGTTTGGATTGCTTGTAGTGTGGAGAGCTGCATCAGTATTCAGTGGTAGTAGTTTGAATGATTAAAATGTCAGATGATAGGCATTGTTACTAAAGTTGAAGTAATATTTAAAGTGAAAATTTTTAACAACAAGAAATATCGTGTCCCTAATTTGGGTTATTTGGTTTTCTTTTAACAAGACAAATTGTATCTATATTTAATTATGAAATGCATTTGATATGGAATAGACTATCTATTATGGAATGGAAAAAATGTCACCTTAACTGAAACATGGGATTGCTGTTTTATAGTGAGGAAAAAAAAAAATTATTTATTTTTTGGCCATTTTTTTTGGCCATTAATTCTGTCCCTTAATGTTTGCCACAGAACAAACAAATGAATTAAACTTAGCTGCAACAATACATCTTTTGACTGCAACCTCTGGCCAGGAAACAACAACAAGAATGTCTCATTTAATATACACTGAAACATGCATCTCTGTGTCAACATACATTTAAACCAAACTCTGACCTTAGAGTAAGAACATGGACCACAGTTGTCCGTAATACTGATGAATCTTTTTAACACTGCAAACAATACTGAGTGTCAACTGGAAAGTGCCTTTGATATGGAGTGAATGTTTTCTGTCTTTCATTCTTTATTATGGCAAGGTCTTGTACTTGTATGATTTATTTATGTGAGTTGTTTTCAGAGTTCCGGCTGGTAGACATCTTCCCCTAATTTCAGCCTCTCTCCCTTTTCCGTTACTTGAATGTGTTTAATCTCCTCGTTTTACTCCAATATTTTTGTCATCTCTCAGTCGCAGTTTAACTGTCTTGATTTAGGTTAAACATCTAAGATCTTAATGTAACAATTGTACAAATGCAAATAAGAGAGAGCTCCAAAATCAAAATCATGGTTGGTGAATAGTAAGGATTATTAAAAATAACCATTTTCAAAACAAGAAGAATGCAGTGTCCTTAAATGTACAAAGTGTTGTTACACATGACTCAGTAGTTTAGAGAATTCTTCTCCCCTTTTTCTGGTTTGTCCCTTTTGTGTGAGTTAACCACTCTTGCATGTTCACCATATAATAAAATAAATTATTATCATTATATTATTAATTTTGTGTTATATGATTATGAATTTCATTACCAATTTTACACATGCTTGATAGAATTTCTTTTAGCACACTGTGGTTTTTTTTTAGCCCAAGGAAAAAAAAAAACATGGACTGGGATTTTATGACAATGCTGAATTTACAGTACCTTAACTTAGTTAAACTTCTATTGCTTGGGGTCTCTGTTGAGCCAACACTACTGTATATACTGTAATGTGGTGTGTGCTGAAGATTTGTGGGCTAAGCTTCTGGTGTTTGTGCCTGTTCTGGAGTAGGTGTTGAAAAGGCTTGCAATGGAGCCAGGAGTATTGATGGTGGTGATAAAGACATGTCATAATGTTGTAAAGTCAGAGAAGACAAGGAGCTGTAAGAGGAGATTTGCTCCACAGTGTAACCAATAATCAGTCAGTGAGGTGAAAAATGACTGGGCCAATGTGAGCGGACAGAAATGGGGAATAAAACATGGGCCCCATGGAGGCTGAACAGACCAGAACTGGGAGACAGTGGGGGTGCAGAGGTGACCTGCTCTTAGAGGTGGGACAGGCCTATTGCATTTCCTGATTACAACCAGTAGGTCTCAATTTCAAATGACAACACCAACTACTCTTTTGGGGTGTCATTTGTATTATAGAGCTTGGAGGGGAGAGGGCAAGTGGGGGTTAATGTCCCATTGGGTCTGTAATAACTTTCTAAAAGAGTAACCTCTATGATCAACTCTATTTTTTGTGCCATCTCTTTTCTTTATCTCTAGTATAACTGTGAGTCTATTCCTTGTTCTCCATTCTTTTTCTTTTAGCTAATTTTAGGATGGTTGGACTGCAGTTGGATGTGGGCATGGTTGATTTTTTTTCATTTAGGTATCTTTTCTGTTGCATAGTATTACTCAGATATACTTTAATTGTGAGATCAGTAAGAGCTCTGAATAAATCAAGTTGCGTTCACTCACTTGAATTAACACATTTCCACTCATTTGACTGACAGAGCTGTTAATATGGTGTGACAACATGGCCTGTGGTTTTAGGGTAGTAAACACTGGAGTTTACAGCAACACAAACAGTCTAAAAGTTCAGGAAAGTGGATAAATGAGTCTAGCCGTTGCTCATGCTCATTCCAGATCTGTAAACCAAAGTTGAGGAGGGAGGAACACACCAGCTAGTTGCTAATCTACTGTTTATGGATGTGACTAACTTCATGAATAATTCTTAATTGAGTATGATGGATCATATTGGTGGGATTATGTTTTATCAATCCCATTACCCAGAGACACATAGCTCCTAGAGGCAGTTGAAGTACATTAATGTGACTGCAACATTTTTTTTAGCTTTTTTGAGTCATAACTTCATCAAAACTGAACACACAGTCGTGATACACATATTTTTAGACTTAGTGTGACTTCCATTTTCTGAGGATGTTATTGCTTAGGTCCATCAGAGATAAACATCTATGATCTGCTTAGGAATACCATAAAAAAGATGCTCTTTTTAGTTTCAGGAGAATTCCTGGAGAATCATTGCCAACTTCTCTTCAGTATCAGAGTAATTCATTGTTACTTGTCTGTACATCCACAGGTGCACTGCATTTGGATAATAATGATGTACTTTTGATGGTAACACTGAATTTGTAGCCCACAGTTGTAATTGTCAGGTGGTCATTGCACCTTGAATAGAAACTACCTATATGGCTGTGCTCCATTAGGGGTAATTGAGAAAATATATATTTTTGTGATATAAGTGAACTGACCCTTTAAGATTGTATTGATCATTTTTAAGCTTCTGCGGTTTGGTTATATATCACTAATTTATATTTTAGACACTGTATGCTAATGGGGCAGGACAGCTGAGATTCTCAGGTAGGTTTTGCTGGTTGTTCCAACAACTTGCTTGTTAACCAGGGTGTAGGCCCTTTTATATTTGATCGCTTCATTCAAGTCTCTTATATACATTATGAAAAGGGCCTTTCAGTCTTGGTCTCTCAGCTTTGGGCAGTGCCACTCAGGCTGGCCAGGTTAGTTTGCTCTTTTAAATCACTTCTTAAAACTGACTTTTATTTGAAGCCCTTGTCCAACTTTCATTAGGTTCCCTTTTTTATTTATTGTGCATTCCCTTGACTTCTTTTATTTTTCATATCTGTAATCTTGTTATTTAACAAACAGTCAGTTTGCGCTTGTTCTTCCTGAGAAATTCTCTTGATTTAAATTGAAGTTTTGGAAGTTGGACTGTTAATGGACTTCACAGGTAATTTCCCTGAAAACACTCTTTTTACACTTATTCCAATCACCAGCCCACACCTCAAGTTTTATGCAGATAAGACTGAAGGCTTTCCCCTCTCCGACCTGTGTGGGTACCCAGCATGCAGGAGTTTATCTGGCACACGTGTCCCTCCCTCCATATTTCACTTCTGGTTCTACTCTCTCGTTCTGATAGCTTTATCACTGCGGAGGGGTCAGATGCTGACACCAGCATAAGGGCTGCTTAAATCGCTCTAAACAACATCTATCATGGGCCCTATAAAATAAGCCTCATGGCACACACACAATACCCTGGCCTTGTACTCAGAAATGCTTGTTTATCATATGGCTGCTTGACTCCAGGAAGCCTTTTTTGATATGGACAGGATTTAGAGGAGGAAGGTTCTGATTTGGCTCTAATCAGTCTTTTTGAGTAATTTCAGATTTCAGACTGCATGGGGGATCTATCACTCATTAAGAGAGGCAGGTAGGCTGGTGATAAATAGCACTAGCCTACAGTTGTATTCATTGATCAGGAAGAAGCTTTAAATCAGTAATAGCCCTGTTAGATACCTTAAAATGTAATGGTGGCAGCAATGGTGGTTCTCAGGTTTCAAAGGCATAGCAGGAGGATGGGAGAGGGACTAGGTGCATAAGGGAGGGGAGATGGATGCTAATTGACTTTGATTATTGGCCTAATATTATGACATGCTGACAAATTGCTTAGTAAAACTGAAACAAATGGAATACAGGTGCTTGAACAGAGAAAGAAGATGCTTTTGTGGGCCTTAAATTAAAACTGTGGGCTGTTTGGTAACCTTTCGATAAATAGCCGTATTCTACCAGATTGCAGAAAATTGTTAGTTCTCAGAGGTCAAAAAAAAGAGAAAAAGATGAATATGTAATAAAAAGAAAAGGCTGCCTGTAGTGTAACTAAGTTTCCTGTTTTGACAGTTGCAATGTGTTATACAAAAGTTATCATTGCTTCATATGTCGCACTAGTTTTTTGACTGGCTTAATTATCTAAATTTTTGTGACCATAATAACTGTCTGGTTCTGGTTACTGCTTCTGTGAATAGGTTATTGAGGTTTACATAGTCATGTGGGAACTGCCTGTCACTTTAGGTTAAACACAATCATTAGCAAGATATAAGACAGATATCATTCAAATTAAGAGTGAAAATATGTAGAATTTGATGGATAGGTATATCGATATATTCAGACTGTGATGTTAAGAATTTATGTCCTGATAGGTTCATAAATAAAATTTCAATGTTCAATGTTAAGTTAAGTGAATAAAATTGTGTCTGATATTAATTTATGTCATATCTTTGTACATTTTGTAGATTTAAACACTTAATATTTAGGATATTTGTTGAGCAAGTGAACATAATGAAGACAGATCTACTATTGCGTGCCAGACGATGTTGGTCTCCTTTCTTTTGTTTGTTTAGTGCCTTTCTCTTCTGCATACAAATTATGGTAAATGGCAAAATGTTCCAACAGAAATACCTGTTTTAATTTACTGCAGTTAACTGTTTTTTTTCATGAACAATTACCGTGCTTGAGTGAATAACTTTTTCAGAAACAAAGTAAGAAATCAAATGAGATTAGAGTTCAGGGTAAATATTTTAACTACCACATTTCAAAAGTAACAAATGTGACACCTCAGCCTCATGCATCGCTTTATTGCCTTGACTTGTCTGAGGTTATAGGGATAAGGCAAGAGCCACTGCATGCAAATCTTAAGTAGAGGAGCAAAATGGGTCTGGAGGAGCCAAAAAAGAGAACAATCAATGACCCAGAAAAGAGGAATTATTGTCCAAGCCCATCACTTAATTTCTTTAAAAGCCTATTGAAAAGTCAGAACCACTCAATGTGCATCCACTACAGTTAACACTCTTGGTATGCCATACAATTTAATTATTAGGACATGATTCATTCAGTGAGTGGTCACCCATTCAGTGGGACCATTTATGGGCCGGCATATTCTTTACAGCTCAAGAATCTTCCATTTGGTCAGTAATCACTGAACTGTACAAATGTAATTTAGATACTTGATTGAGGAAGAGACTTTGCTAATTAAGAGTTTTTGTAGAGTGCATAATCATTTTGGCTGTCTATTCATCAGGAACAATGTGATGATTAGCCCTTGTGGTAGTCTTAAGTGCTGCTCATCTGCTGGAAAGAAAAGTAAAGTCTCTCATCTTAAAGGATCCTTTAGCATATACAATAGCTAATCATGATTTGTAAGGCCAAGGAGTGTTTTTTGGCAATCTGCATAATCAACTAATCAAAAACATAGTGTACACACACATTTAATCGAACATACAAAATTTCCAAATACCTGGGCCCAGGTGTATAAATTATTCATATGCACAAAAACCTTGCATACACCATTCCCACAAATAAATTGGCATTAATAAAAAAAGATAGCATATGGTAACGATATGCACAATTTACTCATACCTAATAATGTACATACACAAGCATTAGCACATTCTACAGTGACCTGAGTGATGGCAAATGGTGAATTATGGTGATTCACATATAGACCTTCTCGTTTGAGGAGTCAGTCCAAGTTCAGCTCACTTGTCTCCAATTCTTTCACGTGAACATTGTGCAACGTATTATTTCCATTTGCAGAGGCTTTTGTAGAATCAAAACTAAAAAGGAAAAATAAACTAGATGTCATCAAGAATTGGAAGATAGGTAGATGTCTACATTGCAAGTGCTTTTATTTTTTTTTTTAATTATTATTAAGAGCTGATATTTGAAATGATGTTTATGTGAGCTGTCAGTGTGCAGTCTTGACTTCAGTGGGGAGCTCATTTCGTAACTGTGGAGCCAAAACAGATGAGCCTTGAAAGATATGAAGGTCTGTCTTCCAGAGGCGGAGGAGCACAGTGGTTTGATCGTGGATTGGAGGTAGAAAGGAACAGTTCCTTTCCTTTCCATGTCTATTTACTCCCCTGTAGGCCAGCACAGAGTAGTTTTGAAATGGATGCGTGCCTGAACAGAAAAGTAAAATGTGGTTTGAGAAAACTTTGAAAGGCTGAACACCAGGCGCGTGGCAGCATTTGGGTTAGCTGCAGAGGTTGGGATCTGCAGAAGTAGAAAATTAGAACAAACCAGATTTTGCAATCAAATTAAGGGCTACAGAATATCAGGCAGTGTAACTGAAATTTCTTAAGACATCACAGTAATTTTTGATAAGAGTTTTAAGAGCTGATGGTATTTCTGTACTTTGAAGAAAATTTGTCTTTTATACTTTTGACATTCACTTGTGATTTTCTCCACGTTTTTTTTTTTAATTTTAATACAGCGTTGTCTATAGAATGCTTTTGGACTTAAACAGACCCTCAGTGATCAAGTGTTAGGTTGAGCTGCTTCCCCGGCTCATAAACATAACAACAAGCAACTTGAATGGCACTCAGCAGAGTGGAGACCTCCGCCAAGACTAAGGCCCAAGCCAAACAACACCAGACTTCAGGGAAAAAAATTGTAATTCATAGTAAATAATCCTGATCCGTCTCAAATGTTTATGGGTTCTTCTCTCTCCCGAGCCACATCTCTCTAGCAAGTCTGGTGCAAGTCGATAGTAGTTTTTGCTTAACCCTGTGACAAATAAACCAACAGACAGACAGACACAAAACATCCTTGGCGATAAAAGGCAATAAAATAGCACTGTTTTATATAATTACCAGGCATGGCCATTTTTTATGGTCGCTGCAACAGTTTCAATCTTAAAACCTAAAGAGAGGACCAACAGTTTTACTCCCTATGTGATTCAATGTAGATGTGCCCTTTAGATATCTGCAAGGCAGATCAGTGAAGGAGGCCCCTGGACTCAATCCTGAGCCACCCGGGACATTCATCCCTTTTTATGTTGCCTTTCATAGGTAAATATTTAAAGAATCAACAGTGATGTTCAAGACCCCACAGTGATATTACTTGGAACAATATAGCTGGTTGTTTTTTCAGTTCTTGATTTTGTTTCATGCTAATGCCTCTATTTTAGACAGGCCAACCACAAATTGAGTGTCAAAGACAAGGTTGAGACTTTCACTTCTTCCATATGCAGCTGCTCACGGGGCATTCTCTTTTTTAAATTTTTATTAAGGTGGACATCTGCTAAAGTGAGAGGATTTTCTTTGGTGATAACCTCCATAATGAACAAATAGAACTGGGCCTGAAAAATGAATTGGACCACATTGTGAGCTTAAAGTCTTCCCCTTAGGAGTATCTTGTACTTTGCAATGAATAGCTGGTAATTCCAGTGTACACAAGGAGACATATCTTTAATACCATGCCCATGTAGAGATCTTATTAACATGGACTGAACATTTAGGCAAAGTTTTACTGAGTAAAAATGGACCCAGACCAACCCTACAGTCATTTCACAATTCACTTGTGTCAGTTTTATACCTTGATGTTCCTTGATTAATTTGCATTAATTGCCAAAAATGTTGGAAGTGTATATACTACCTTCATAACAAATGTGTGTAAGTACAAGGTGCAATCAAAAAGTTCAGAGACTGCACTCCAAAGCAGACACCAGCAATAACTTTCAAGAGTCAATGTTCTGCATTACATTACCATCAGGACCTTTGTTACATGTATATTTTTGACCACCTGCAGGTGAGAATATGCAATTTCCCCATGGACTTCAAACTTGAACAGAGAGCAAACATTAAATAATGTTTTAACCTTGGGGAATCGGCAATTGAGACCCTTGAAATCCTTCGAAAGGCCTGAGGTAATGAAGCAATGAGCTGGGTGAGGCATTCACATTTCAAGGAGGGCAGAATGTCACATGAGGACGATGAGAGGTCAGCGTAACCCTCCACAAGCATAACCCCGAACATGTCAAAGAAATTGAACAAATTGTGCGTCAGGATCATCGGATCAACATCAAGGAAATTGCAGATGTGTCATTTGGAACAATTCACACAATCCCCATATCCAATTTGAACATGCACCATGACGCTGCCAAGTTTGTGGCCAGGCCCCTGATGCTGGAGCAGTAGTGGCACCATATTGAACTCTGTGAACACAAAAGTTTTATCACAACATTATAATAGTTCTCAGGGACAAAACTCAATGCAAACAACCTGAACTGTGGCATGATGGCACTTGGGTACTATATCATGAGAACACATGTTGAAAACATGTGAATATTTTGGCTGCACCAACACAATCATCGCTCCCTACCCACCCTACTCGCCAGATTTGCTTCTCATTGACTTCTTACTCTTCCCTAAAATGTAAATCAGGCTCAAAGTTTGCTGTTTTTAGCATAGTGGAGGAGATCCGGAGAAATAAATGGTGCTTGATACACCATCTACCGCTTCTACGGTGCATTCCAAGCATGGAAGGAGCTCTGGGAACCGTTTATCACTGCACAAAGTGATTACTTCAAAGGTGATGGCAACCAAACTTAAATCAGGAATGGTTTTTGCACAGTTTCGACTGTGTGGATATGAGGGGTTGCATGTTAACTTGTACCTTAGAAGGGAAGCCCACCAAATTCATGACACCAGTTAGGAAAATCATAGAAAAAGGAGAGACAGAGTGAAGACTAGAGTAAAGGAGTGTGTGTCTTGGCACCAGAGCTCTGATTCTATTTACGGCTTTTAACAGAAATCTGATTAACGGAGGCATTTTAAGCAGAGTGACCTGGAGGAGGAGTGAGGAATGGGGGAGAGGAACAGATGCTTTTATTAAATCAGCAATCGATGCCGGCACTCCTCAGAGACCAGCACACACGAATAAAGGAATAAAATAAAATGAAATAAAGGACCCATTTCCTATGTTTATCTGGACTGTTTGGGTTTGAAGTGCATTGGATGTAACATTGCTTTAGTTTTTCTGTCTCTTCCCCTTGACAGACTGATCTTGACTGCCTACACGATCTCTCCTCAGTTATTTTTTTACTGTAGTAGTGACAAGATTGTATAAACTACAATATGACGGTTTATTTTCAGATTATAAGAGGGAATCATTTTAGGGATGAACAAAGCCGATGATCTGAATTGTCAAACAGCCAGCTAACTACTAAAAACACTTAATGCTATAGCTCGGTGATCAAAACAAGCCATTTATTAGAGGAAAATATGAAACACTTGAAAATTTCCTCTGAAATGGGCCTGAGGTGATGGCCTGAGGGGCTGCTGAGAGGGCTCACTTTCACCAGCAGATAGAGCCTTTCAACCCCGCATCATAGCCCAATTAGACATGGATATCACACTGAATGGTTCGTCCATCACTGATTACGGCTGTACAAAAGCAAGGAGACGTATCATTTTCCAAGATAAGAGCTCATTATATGATGCCTCAAAAACAAACACATACAGTAGAACTGGTATTACAAGGTACATGTATTTTTAAGAACATTATTGTAGTTGAGCGGATAATTAAAGGTTAGTGAGGTGTTAGTGGTTTGGATTCAGCCTGCGAGCAGAATGTACAGACACTCTTGGGTATCGTGACATTCCACATTGCTTCAGCACTTTACTTTAGAGGAGTGGTGTTGGAAGAGTGGTAACGATAGCAATGCTGATTCAACAATACACGCGTGGGTCCAAAATGACCAAATGTCTATCACTGAAGAGTCTGTCCCTCGCATCATAATGAGACAGTTTTGACTCTTTTAAAATGTCACATTATGCTAACTTTTTCCCAAAACCTGTTTTAAGTATAATACGGCAGTACTGGTAAGGAAGGTACGCAATTAGTAGTTCACACCACAATCATTCATTTACTCATCATTCATTGACTGTAGCGGAACACAGTACCTTTATCCCTGTGACTAACGCTACTGTAACACAGACAGATTGCGCCCTGGAGTGGGTAAGTCTGGTAAAAATAATCTATCTCCCACTTTGTGTGTATGTGTTGGGAAATTTGCCACAGGGGAACAGTGCTAGTAACACAGTAGCAGCAGGAATCCCTCTTTCGGCTCTGACACTGAAGGATTTAGCCGTTCGCTCGTCACACTACGAATGGAGCATAGAAAACAACTCACTGTTGCAAGGGGAAAGCATTGAGATGGACATGGAGAGGAATGGTTACTGCTGACCAAAAACTGATGTCTTTTAAGATTGTGTTCATGATTTTTGATTGTCCATTTGAAATTGAGGAAACCCAGGGCTTTTCGTCTGAGGCAGTAGTTATTTGATAATGGTATGGGTGTCAGGTCATTCAATGTCATGCTTTTAGTGACACTGAATCTACACAATGGGAATGCTTTTACAAATGGAAACAACCAGGTATGGCTTTTAAAGTTAGAGTTGCTCATCATAATCCAAAGTGCAGTGAAAGTCAAAGGGCTACTTAAGTGATGCCCAACTCTATATATTAATTTGTCCTCCTGGCACGCTAGAGAAATAATTTTTGGCTTACTGCAGCCATACTGCTCTTCCTAATTCATGCATCTGATTTGCTTTGTGTGGACTGATAGTGCTGCCATGGATGAATGGTTAAAGGGAAAGGAGGCAGGGTGAAGAGTGACAAGTCGAGTGGCTGCTACACTGATAAATAGCCTTGGTTTTATTTAGCTTCATCTGTTAAAGAGTGGCTCAGTGTTCTACTCCTTTCAGCTTAAGAGTCCCAGGGAGATTCTTATCCCCAGGCAGGTGGGCTTGGTACACCACTCTCCTCTTTGGATAAGCACCTTTCCTTTAGCCACACACCTAATGAGCCAAGCCAGCATCTGGAGCAGGTGGCCTCAGTAATTCTTTATACTGGAAGAAGAATTGACAGCAAGACACTGTTTTCCTTCTCTCCTTTTGTCTTCTTTTTTTGACTGGCACTTTTTTGTGTCACATTTCTCTAATATTTTCTCCTAATTTCTCCTGCTGTCTGTCTTTACCCTCCATCTCGATTCCTTATTCATACCCCCTGTATTTTCATCTCACTGTCTGTAGCTAACCTTGAACTTGACTTTAACACACATGGTTGAGTCTTGCCAGCCACAATACATGAATTTAAGGTTAAGTGAGAAGAGATATTTACTTCATGAATTCCTTTTACAATACAAGTACTGTTCCTCATGTTTAGATGGGTCTGCAGGTGTAGCTCTGGCCTGTGCGGAGACCTCCATAAACTCTGATAGAGCATTAAAGCAGCAGATGTGCTCCTGAGGGAGAGCAAGCATTAGCAAGGCAGCTTGGAACTATGCCAGGGAACAGGTTGAGAAGAATGCACATATAAAAAAAGGCCCAATTTTGCTACAGTATCAGTGCCATAACTATAGATATGCTGCAGTCTGTAAATAGTCAAAATGTAGTCCCTCCTTTCCTCAGGAAAAGGAGAGAGCGGGATAGATTCAGATGCTACAAAATGTTTAGCCTTCTTTGGTGAATCAAGAGAACCTACACAGGATGACAGACCTGTTTATTAGTACCAGTATGCACTACTTTGGAATCATAGACCATAGAATCATGTGTCCAAATGCCTGATGAATCAGTATTTTAATCCATAATTTTGTCCCGCTAGGATAGAGTCTTCAGGATTCCTTAGGGTTGTTCACAATTTACACTGGGTTTTGTAAGATAATACTAATAGCATCTGTAAGTTAGGTGTATAGGACACTCCCACAACACCTGATTACTTATACGTTTGACCAATAGCATAAATACAATGTGCAACAGTGGTACAAAATAAAAACCCTTTCTATGTTACTATTGTTACATCTACGTACTCCGCAGGCCAATTGTTACCGGTCATCATCCCCTCTTTCACTGTTGTCACCGTAGAACAGGATTTCATTCCCACCAGTTAACAGCCATTCATTATATGATTATAGTGCAGCTACCATGTATCCTTACATGGGAAAGAATCACTCCAGCTGTTATATTTGAATGGCTCCAAATCTCGCTTCACGTCTTTTGAGAGTTACAGAAACAGTAGTCCATTAGTTTGTGCTGTGGCAGCCTTTATTCCCTCTTATTTTAACTATTGAATGAATTGTTTCATTTATTCTTTCATGTGAAATTAATGGCAGCCTGTATCTGCTTTAAGAATGGTAGGCATTTTTGAGTTTTTTTCAGTATAGTTAATTTGATGTTATTCAGTGTGTCTTCTTACAAAAGAAGTAAGAACTAAAATCATTAGGAATTCCTCTTAACCATGTAAAAATTAAATATATGTATGAATGTATTTGTGTGTGTGTGTGTGTGTGTGTGTATAGTTGCAATAAAAATACAAATAAAAGGAAACCGTCACCTGAAAAAAGAGTAAAACCCCTGAATTTTTTATTTATTTATTTATTTTTATTTTTTTTGCTTGCCCCAGTGGTTTCCATTCTCACTTCCTGCTGCACGGGAGGTAGTGTCAATACACCATGACATCTCTGTTGGGTGTGGTAACAATGCAATAGAGCATACCTCTGACCACAAACTTTCAACCAGAGAGGGCAGTGAAACACTTCAGTGGAACAATGGGCAAGTTTGTTCTCTTGGTATGGAAAGACTTTCTTAAAAAAAATAAAGCTGGATTGGTTGAATGATAGATGGAAAAGATGAGTGCTTCTTCAACAACAAGTGTCGGCAATGAAAGAAGCAGCTGCAATAAATTACATTTCATAACTGTTTTGGATAAACTGGGTGAAATAGTCACATCGGTTAGGCTGTACATAGGTTATTTTAAGTCCCACACTATAGAAACTGGTGATGTATATTGTATGAGCCAGCAAAGAGGGGAAATACTAAAAAATTAATTAATCACCCAAAACTTCATCCCCAGAGTGCAGCCCCTAAAGTCTCTAACATCATTATCTGTTTTTACTTTAAAGGACATAGGTAATCACCAAAAATTAGGGATTCATGGTGATAGACACTGGCCTAAGATAGAAGCTCCCTGTCTGCGGACATTTTACACTGCAGGATTTATATAGAGAAAATGTAATACTTCTATACTTTACATTTTAATAGTTGTTTATTTTTTTTAGATTTTGTAACCTTTCACCGAGTAACTTTTAGCTTAAGTACATCTCGACGCTCAACTGAAATACTGACATGATTAATTTTTTGATATAAGTCCTTTCAGTGACAGGGAAGAAATTATTTTGATAACATTTTATATGCCCATATTTCCCAGTTTTATAAATGTCATTAAGTGCTTATTAATGAGTCTTCTCAGAGTATTCTGGGCACTTTAGACTAAATTCTGGGTTCATGTTGTCATTCATGACTCTAATTCCCCTTAACCCTATCCAATTTACCCCTTATCTCTCCCTCTGCTTAGTTTGATATGCGTAAAGAATGCAAATTAGCCACTTAGTAACCACATCAATTACCCACCTGGCCTCTTATCAGACTCACTGTGTTGTTTGCAAAACACTCGTTACGGTCCTGTGGTGATGAAGGCGGACAGTCGTTGGTGGAGTCTGTGTTATGGTTCGCTCTGGAACCAATTAGTACTCAATGCCAGCTGTCCTCTGAGACCAGTAAAACAGAGCAAGAGGCTGAGGCTTAGAACAATAATGTGCAACCAGGCCACACCTAATATAATGTGTAAGTATATTATTAAACAAGGATCATTGTGAAGACTACTAGACTTCATCATAAAGTCAACGCACATTTAACAGTGTGTATTTTGAATGCAACGTACTATGGAGGAGGGACCCATGGAGAAAAACAGACAACAAAAAAAATTCCCAGATAAAATAAGGGAGGTTGCAGAACAGTATATTTATCAAATTTAATTTTTAGAGACCGGTAATCTACTTACTGCATCTCCCCAGTGTCCTGTGCTCTTGATAAAGTGACGTCAGCAAATATGAGTCTTTTTCCGGGCCTCCTCTACTTTCAGAGGGAAAATTGGCCTGGTATGATCTGGTTGTGCAAAAAGATAGGCCTGGGTATACATCCTGTATCTCAGGATGGCAGAGCAGAGAGATCAGAAAGACTTAGCAAAGGGAGGAGGAGCAGCAGATGGAAGTGAAACTGATCTGTCCCTTATTGTGTCCTCTATTTGTCAGATAACCCAGGAAATATCTCAGACTCATATGCAGTTTTTAGAAGCTTGATTTAGCTCCACTCAGCTCCACAAGCTTGCTTGATGAAACAAAAGAATTATGGCGGAATTTTTAGACACAGGAACTTGAGTGCAAAGTATATGATTATCACTAAGAGGGAGCCATGTGTCTTAATCGCAGTGTGTATGCCATGCACTCTGCTGTGGAAGGTTTTTCTCTCCTATGAATGAAACATAGCTTTGGTGAGCCCTCAAGAGGTTAGGTCTAACCTGTTGTGTCAACCTCTACTCCCATGACTTTTATTGCCCTGTGTGATGACCTTCATGCAATAAGCAGAAAAGGTGATTTTTAAATTTTTTTTTTAATATTTTTTGTTGTGTGTGTGATTGTTGTTGTATGTAGAATAACAGGCCGATGATCCCTCAAAACACTGATCATTACCTTTGGTAATACATAACTGTAAGTGATAGCCACGTTCACCAGGTGATTAATAGATACCGTAAACCTATAATTAAAGGTTATAATGGCACCACATGTAACCATGTATTAATGTTTACGTGGCATCAATTGTCCCCTCTAAATGTTTCCTTTTTCTGTGTTATTATTTAACACCATGCGCTGAGGTCAAAGTTACAGTGCTCTGTGACTTTCACAGTTTATCCATTTAAAATGCTGTATTAGATCCATAACCTTGGCAACATTATTGTTTAAAACACATAAAAAAATACACTCAAATTCTGTCTCCTGTAAAGAAATCATTTAAAAGTGGTTTTTCTTTTTTGATATATATATTCAAAAATCTTGATTCATATTTTTAGAAATTCTGCATTGCAATCGTTTTTATTTGTCATGGCAACATAATGATGCAGTATCATCATTATGTTGCCATGACAAATGGACTCTTACAGCTGCCAGGAAGGGAGAAGTTGGATTCAAGAGCCCATTGCACATCCATGTTAGTTCAAAGGACACACATAGGACAGAGGTGTCCATTGTATTCTTGGAAAGACTACAATATGTAGAAAAAGCCAACTGTCATGCATAAGTAAGCCAATCAGCCAATCATCAGTTTTCTTTATGTGTAGCAGAAAATGGGGGAGAAAAAAGCAGGTGGAATATTTAGAAAAGGAAAACATTTTGCTCGGTTTTCAATCGAAGGCCTGTACTAGTTTGTCCGTCTTCACTGGTCAAAGTTCAGTTTATTAAGAGAGATGGTTTACTCTACTTTCCACCTTCAGGTCAACATTGTCAGGTTAGAGCTGGGGAGAGCTGCAAATGGAAACAGGTTGAGGTTGAGCCAGAAGGGGAAGCAACATCAAAGTCAGTAAAGGACCTACAACAAGGAGACCAGGGCAGGGTTGTCGGTACCACATCAGAGTAGAGAGAAAGCCATCCTTGACTAAAGTTATTAGTATGATTTTTTTTTTTTTTTTGTGCTGAGGGAGAGTGTCCTGGTTTAGGGTATAGTGGACTTTACACAGCTGAAAAGGATTGATGTTCGATCTTGCTTGGCCTTAAAAAGACATGCAAATTTCAGTGCCCTGCTCTGAAGAAGTGGGTGGGCGAGTGAAGGGTGTAGAGCCTGTGAGGGGGGCCAGTCCTGCGTGAAATAGAAACAGAATGGCTCGGTTCAAAACAATGACAATTTTAAGATCTTTTTTTGAAGTTGGTCAGAATAAATACCATTACCACCGAGAAATACCATTGCAAGAAAATCCATTGGTGGAATACAGCCATGAAATTTCCCAGCCAGCAATATGATGCCTAATATACACAGCTTTGGAAAGAAAGTATTTTTTTCCCCCTCACTCTTGGCTTGTTTAAAAAAAAAAAAAAAAGGAAAAATGTTACTGCTACTGTACATTTCTCCATTTCCTTTTCTACAACTTTGTTAGTTGCACCTGTACATCAGAAGTCAGATTTCATTCAGCCTCCTTTTTTCTTTTCCGCTTATGCTTCACATGAAATGCTGTTTCAAAGACCATGCCATATGTGTATTTTCCATACTTTAGAATATGAATTATATTTAGTTTGGTGGTAATCACTCACACATTGGGATAACAGAGACAAAGTACTGACTGAGAGAATGGAGCGAGGAGAGTCGCTGATGTTTTAAAACATGTATGGATGATTAATTACCTGGAGCTGCTGGAGGAAAATACTGGTTTAAAAGAACACAGGGAACCTACCACAAAATGAGTTAGTTTCCTCTCTTCCATTGGAATAATTGAAATTTGATTAAAAGGGAAACCAGACCCATCTTTTGCCTGGTAAGCAGAATATCCACAAAAGTATCCTTTCCCCCTTGAATATGGTAAAGTGTCCATCAGAGTTTATACAGGGTCATTTGCCAAAGGACAAGAAGGGAAGTCATTATTGCCTTTCCCTTTACCTGTAACCTCCAACAAATGCATATTACATTGAGTGAGGTGCAGTCAATCAATTCCGACCGTACAATTACAATCTATCAACAAGGCTGTCAGGTTGAGCAGATCCCCAGGCTGGAGTTGGTAATGATGAGTTCAAACACCTGAAACAGGTCTTTCAAGTCCCTTGTACTTTGTGTGTGTGTTAGTGTGTGTGTGTGTGTGTGCAAGTGAGTGGAAAAAAAAACACAGGAGGAGGGAGAAAGCACCAAAGTCCCTTTAGTTTGCCTTTTTCCTTGCCACCCAAAGCATTGAAAAAGCTCTCGCACATTTTAGTAATGAAAGAGAGGTCTGAGCAGCTGCTGACCAGCCGATAAACCACAGATTTTTGTAGTGTTAAATAAGTGGTGATTCAGCCCCCAGACCTGTACTTCCCTCTGTTGTTGTCTTATTCTGTTTAAGAAGTGCTACTGAACAAATATCGTGCATCATCCTCTGAAGACAGACAAAAGATGAGTCTCCTGTACCGCAGAGAACACTGACTGGTTAACAAAGTGGTCATTTAAAATTAATCGTGGATTTGTTTCCTCACAGCTGACTTCACTTCATTTTCCTAAAATGTACATTATAGATATTTTGCTGTCATTTCATGTCTCTGCCACATCTAACTGACATGTTTTTGTGTTTGGCATTGATGTTTTTCCATCAGTCTTAAGAACCTTTCAGGTAAAAGGCTATAAACCCTTTGAGGCAGAGCCCCCGCTCTGATATGTGCTGTGGAAGTGGACTTATAGGATATGTGTTTCTGGGGTGGAGGTGGAATTTTCTGACTTTGGAATAACAACAACCCACCTAACACTGGCATGTCTTAAAGCGAATTCCACTCCGTTTGTAAATCTTTATTTCCTGTCACAAACCCACAAGAACATATCAGACACTCCACTAGAGACCCTATGTTTAAAACCAGGCTCCATAAATTCCCAAATTAGTTTTTGTAATGGCCGAAACGGCATGGGATAGCAATGCTAAAAAAAATAAATGTCTGGCCAGGGTGATGGGTGGAGGTAGGGCTTCAGGAAATGGTTTGCTTGGGGGGTCTGAGTGCTTCCAGGTTGACATTCCCTGTGATGGATCAGTGTGTCTTGGAATGTCCAAGTGGTGATCTGAAGTGTAGCTCCAGTTTCAGATGGATTAATAGGTGGGAGTGTACCCAACTGTAACCATGCTCAGATGGACTTAATTATTGGAGCTCTGTGCATGCTATGAAATCACTAGATCCAACCTATGGATTAAAGGGGCGTTGACTGGCCACAGACTGGCTAATGGTTGTCTGTCTTTTCACCAAGGACTTTAAGATATTTTCTTTGTTGTATAAACAAAAACATTGGCAAGGCTGTTCAATCAACCCTTCTACATATACAGTTATTTACTAATCTTTTAATTTTACTTGGTATCTTCCCTTGAAACCGTGCAGATGACACAACGGGTCATATAATTATACAAGTAAACAGAAAACTACTATTCTAGGATTTTCAGAAAAAAAGTTAAATAAAGAATAGGTGCTTCGAATATATTCATTCCCCTCCTTTTTTCCCTTGGTCACTTTCTTTGTCTCCTTTGTGCTATTGTCTACCAACATCCCCTCTTGTGCATCCTGTTTGACACAAATCACTTGAATCACTTGAACTGTTCCTTTTTAAAATCTCATTTTGATTCAATTAAAAGTAGAATAATAAAACAAATGTAAGGCAAAATTTATAGAGGTGATAATGAGTAAGCTGTCATTTCTTAAAAGGTTCATCAAACTGGTATATCAGTTTATGTATTTCTACTGCAAATATTGAACAAAATCATAGTAAATATGTCTAATTATGGGCTGCATCTTTAGTGATTCCAAATTAGTTTTGACTGGACATTACCTTAAAGAATGAAGGACTGAATGACTGAATGAGTTCATGCAAAAACAGGTATAGACTTAATATATATGTGATGCTTATAGATGTAACCTGCCTCAGGCAAAGTCATCTCTGTGTTGGTGTGTACTATTAGATAGAGTGTGTTTGAATATGTGAATTTTCTGTCTGTAATATCATGGGAGATGTTTTTAAAGAATTTATGAGCTACTGTATTAGCATACATATTTACTGTTGCAGACTGAAGGAGACACTTTGCTATAAGTCTGGAAAAAAAAAAACTCCACATATCACCAAGCTTACAAGTTAATCCACATTTTATTATGGCTGCTGAGCCGGCGAGGGGTAGATTAAAAACAACATGTTTTTGAGCAGGTTCGTGAATCAACTATATTAAGGGGGAGATTAGTTTGCCTTAGAGATTAAGAGTGGACTCACTACATTATCATCTGCAGGTTTAAATGTGCAGGGTGAGTGCGGTTTCCTGTAGAAGCCATGAATGTGGACAGATTGGCTTGTTCAGTAGCATGTAGCTTATTGTCACTGTTTTAATACTTTTTCAGATGAGCCTTATTCTGGATGAGGAACTTTTATTTGATCAGTGAGATGTCACACCTGGATTTTAAAGTAACTAATGCATCTCCAACAAATGCTGACACATCAAGCACAGATGTAGATTATTTTATAGCATCAAGTTCAGAAAATTGGGAGTCTTTCCCTGTGATGGCACGGTAGACTATGTTTAAAGTCAATGTTTTGGAATTTACATGATAAACTGGCAGTTGAGCCCTCTGGTGGGAGCAATGTGCGTCTAAGCACTTTTTCTTTGTTTAAACAATCACTGTGTAGCATCTCTGCAATAACAGTTGACAGACTTTTATCACTGTAGGACCTCAGCCCAAATGATCAAGAATCTTAAGCAGGCCAGCCCATGGGCAAACAACTCTACATGTGTTTTTCTGCACTTTGTCCTTGAGAAAAGACAGAAATATTAGGCACTCAGCTTGGAAGAACTTTTCAACGATGGCAATTTTGTCCATCAGGAGCAATGGATATTAATTCTTCCACATTCAGAAAATGTCTGGACTGCTTTCCCCCAAGTATGTGCAGACCATAACCAAAAAACACTCTTACGCGCAGATTTCCACCCCACTCTCTCCCAAACCAACCCTAAACAAGCCTGCTCTAACACCTCTCTTGGGGACTTGTTGGTTGGCAGCTTATGGACCACACACAGGCATAGACATGCGTGCACACTCACAGTCTCGCATAAACACAAATGCACACACAAGCAAATCCACACACTCTAATTTAATATCCATAACAACATAACCTTGAAGGATAAAATGCAGGACTCATTTAAATGCTAATTTGTTTGTTAACATAACATCAAGATTCCGTGCGGGACAGGTTACGGAACTAGGCTGTCACTTGATATGTATATTTTATTCTACTTTGTTATTTTTATTGGAACTTTGATTATGATAATACAAAACACTAAATAAAACATTAATATAAACAGGAAGAACTTGAGCAACATCTTTTATGTATTCAGGTGCTTATTACCAGGCGGGAAATAAGGATGGCAAGAAAGAAAGCTAAGGGGGGAGGAATCTGTGGGTATGTCAATATTGAGACTGATGGACCAGATCATATTTATTTGTTACGTTCTTCAGAAAGAGACAGTAGATTGAAAACCTGTTCAGTCAGTATTCATAATTGATGTTGGTAATGTATTACTATATGGTCATTATCAAAACTGATGTAAGCACAACCAGTGTCCTTAATATCATCAAAGAGGATTTTGATTTTGCCTGCATTGTTTATAGGTACCCTGTGGAGTTTTTTTGTTTTATTAGCTGGACCCTGTTTTATTTGTATCTCATGAAAAAACAATTACACAAGGGTGAACATGGAAGTGGTAGATGCGATACACATTCTTGATGATGCTTTTTTGCTTTTCAAATGTCCAACATTTGGTGGCTCCAAGATGCCTGGAAATCGCAATGCACAAACAAAACGTGGAGGAAGACTGTCAGGTAGCAAACATAACTGTCAACAATTCAGGTTTCAAAATGTTTACATAATCATATTAGTAAATGTTTTATAATGAAGACATTATATTCACACTGTCTGAGTCCTAACGGATATATGAGTTTTGGTGAAAAATGCCAAATCTATTCAATTGAATTTAATAACAGAACAATTCACTTTAGCACAACCCCTGTGGCATAAATGTTCATGAGCCCCCTCTTTTGAAAATAATTTCAAGGCTAAAAATAACGCTGAAATTCTTTTCAGGAAATTCTCAGAGATTGCTATGGTCTTACTGCCCATTTGTTGAAGGCTGAGAGCTTCTTTAGAAGACCAGTCACCTGTGAGAGTCACTGTGTTTGTCTTTTGTGTATAAGTCTTTATTTTTCCCTTTTTTACAGTTTTTGCCTATAGTTTTATCTTGGCCAGTGCCCTCTCCTGTAGAGACAATTATAACCTCTTGACTCTGGGTTTATGCAGTTTAGATAGTAAAGGTGTTTTGTAAAAGATTGGCTAGATAATTATAGCACCTATGATTGTGGTCCATGTGTGTGCAGAGAATGTTTTTTTTAAGGCTCTGAGATATCTCTGTGTTTAGGGATGACGATAATAGATATTGCTTCCACCAGGTATGGGTGATGTCAGTTGGGACAAATCTGGTGTCGATAAAATGGCCTGTAAGGGACAAAACTATAATGAAATAACAGTCTTTTTTTTCTTTTACAAAATTGTTCATCTACTTTATTGTCTCAAAATTAAGCCAGTGTATCACCGCCTTTCATGGGGTTGTAGCCTCTCTATGAGTTATGAGGCGTCTGATGCATTGGTGGCAGTAATGATCAGTCAGGGTATTTTGTGTGTGTTTGCCAGAGATTATCCAGTCAGTGTTCACCCCTCTGTCTGTCTATGAGCCTGTCTGTCTGTCAAAAAGGCTTCAGTGACAAAGCCCTACAGTGTATGGTCTCGATCAGAGGCTTTATAAACTCGACTCCTGCCTTTGACAGCAATGATACCACTGTTGTGATTGAGGAATGTGGAATGAACACTTAAGTGGGAGAGTGGTGGTTGTAATGGTGGGTGGATTGATCTGGCAGGGCATGATTCCTCATTACCAGTCCCGGCCTTTTAGAAATGGGATCTGTTTATTTGGCTCAGGCTTCTTTGAGGGCATTGAGCTTGAGGGGCAAAATGGACAAGTCTTTCGGCAAACGTGCGGCCTTGTGATTATTATATCACTTACCATAACTTGTCAAAGAGGCATCACTTCTGAGAGCATTTAACTAGAGCACCCAGCTGTGGAAAACGTTGAGGCTCGTTTGCTCCTTCTGTCTTTGGAAGGGGCTATGGCAACAGTGTATGCCTGTGTTTCTTGGCCTGTGGAAGTAATTTTGTGTTGTTTGGGTGTTAAATTGAGTAGGTGTTTGTTTTTATACATGTATGTATGAGTGCATGGTTATTTTTGTATGCATGTGTGTCGTTGAAGTATGGAGTACTGGCCCACCCTTGTGCTTTTATGTCTGTATGAGTTTCATACCACACACAAATGCACTTGGACCGCCAAAGATATAGAATGCTCTGTATTTTCATTTCTGTCTGAATGGGCCCACTTCAGGAGTGCGCAGAGACTGAGGGAGCGCTTCCTGTCTCTGATGATCTATAGAGTAAGTGGTTTGGATGAGCCTCCTCTTGATGTGAGTCCCACTCCAACATGACTCGTAATACGTCAATGTCGGCTGTAATACACTGAACCATATGTTGGCTCATGGGTCTCTTACACTGAAGCAAAGACTTTGCCTTGTCACAGCAGTGGCAGAACATTTTCATCATTATACATTAGGGATGGGGGTCTCTCTGTATCATCACCTACAATGGGAGTATGGGGGGGGGGCTCACACAAGGTGATTTGTCGCTGTTGCCATATATTGGGGCTGAGGTGTTAAGTTGTTGGCAAGTAAGTCTATGAATCATGTGACTGAGTAAGAAGACACATGTAACATTGCTGTCTTTATCATTTAAAGGCATTTTTAAAGCTAGGTGTTGTCTTTGTTAATCCTTATGACTTCATTCAGACATTACAAGACATTCCCTCAAAGAGCCATGTGCTTGCATGATATTTGGCATCTCGTGTGTGAGGAAGCTGCTCTTGGAAGCCACAAGGCAGTTACTTTTGGAAAACTGTGGTAAGATGTAAAGCAATATTGGGGAAGAAGGGTGCTTTTTGTTTTCTTATAAGTTGCATCGCTGATGGGTTGTATATTTTCTTGTCAATTTTCATTTAACATTATTTGCATATTCAGCTGGATTCTTTACAGTCTGTCACTGCACAGGAATAGAATGATAAGACACTGACTTCAAGCTATTTGCTCACCTACTGTATATAAAGTTTTCTGTTGGATGTTCATTTATTCATTCACGCAGTCGGCATAAATTACCATTGAAATGTAGAGGGGGAGCTCCTGTTTGATTATTGTTGTGGTTGTACAAAAGTTCCTCTTTGTTTCCCGCATGGGGAAACAAACAAGGGGAAAAATAATTTTTATAGATAGATCTGACATGGGTACAATCTCCTGAACAACAATTGGCAAAATCACAATGTGCCAATGTGTCTTATGAAATTAAAATTCATTTTCCTTATCCATAAAAGATAACTGAGTGTTAATACACTGCAGTGCTGATCATATGGCAGAGCAAGATGTACATTTAATGGCTCTCTTTGAATATTCAACCTTGTGGTTCTACAGCCTTCAACATAATCCTACAGTGTGTTACAGAAATGTTACTAGGTCTAAACTAGAAGAGGGCCATCATGTTTTTTTATGTAGAAGTGACTCAGGCTGCTTACTCAGGTATGAGACTGACCTGGAGGGTCAGGTGAAAAAAAACAAAACAAAACAAAAACCCACAATTCCTTCATGAAAAATTTCAGTGATTCTGATCCGATTAACCAATGCTACATTTCTGGATTTTTTTTTTTTTTTTTTTTTTGTAATGATGGTATTTAACAATATTATGGTAACACAACGAAAACAGTGGGGCTTAACTGAGAAGGCACAGTGTATCACCTGGATGCTGTACAACAAGAAAGTATTAGTCATCATGTAATTGATCTTCAACAAAAGGCACTCTGGCTAAATTAGAATTAGCTTTGCAACACAAAGGTGACATGTTTTTTCAATACTTTGTTCATACCTTATCACCAACAGTCTAACGTTCATAGAGTGGGGCACTAAAATCCAAAACAGGTGTGACCGGCTAACAGACACACTTCAATATTTCAACCAACCCTGTTTGGGTGAGTAAAATAACTTAGTCCATAGTCTGTTTTATTTCAAAAGACCTGTGCCAGAGCGTTTTGGATAATAATAATGATTTTTCCCAGTACTAGCGTTGTAGCAGAGAGGCTGTTCTCCACCACTGGGGACGTAATGTTAATAATAACACATCATAGCACACCCCCCTCCCCGCCCTTGCAGAGCACACACGCAAGCTTCTGTTTTTACAAGAAACATTTAACCGGTGCTGTTACACTTTCAAGGAGATTGAGATGCCTCTAAGTTAATGCAGTTAACTTAAAAAAAAAAACCAAAAATGTACAAAAAAACTTTCAACAAATCAAGAATCAATTCTGAATCAAATCAACACCAACAATTGGAGTCGAATCGTGAATTTGCCAGAGATTACGACTGCTACTGACCTGACACATTTGTGTAATGAGGTGCATGTGTGGAAGGAGCTTATGAGTGAAGTTACTACATTAATGCAGTCTGTAAATATTCAGACTGTGGCCTGCTTATTTAAATATTCCTGAGTGGTGGGCAAAGATCAAGGCTGGGAGTAAGGAAGTGAAATAGCAGGAATAGTTTATCTTGCCAATGTTATTAGATTTCAACTCTGTATGCACAGTTGCACCCAAAGTTACAGTAGGAATACTTTGGCAGACCCACATTTACATGCATCTATGTGTTAAGCACAAAAGCGCACACAAACATGTGTTTTCAGTGAAGCGGACAGGCAGAAATATAATGGTAAGTGGCAGAAATGGAGTTAGGTTCCCCATAAGCCCTGCTGCAGCGTGGTGGGCAATGGGTTTAGAAGTGGGTCCAGGGGTGTGTGTGTGTGTGTGTGTGTGTGTGTGTGTGCGTGTGTGTATTTACGCATGGGTATGCCAGAGCGACAGTGTGTTTGAGATTGGGTTGTTTTCACAGTAATGTGGGTGGAAGGAGCAGGACCCACCCTTAGTCATGAACAGAGGGCTGATTGTGCAGCAGACTGAGTGGGCTGGAAGGCCTGAGCTGGCTCTGGGGGGAAGGCAGGACAGACTGTTTTCCCTTAAGTTGCACCGTGACAGGTGGCAGAGAGAGAGAGCTGTCACTTTATATCCCTCCCTGCCTTTTGAACCAAAACCATCAAAGATAAAATCATATAGAAATAAACACAGACGTTACTATCTTCATTATTTTAATATGTAGCTGCCTGCTTCAATTATTGATGCTATAAGGGATATCATGTTTGAAAATTAAGTCATGAAAACTGTAAAATTTACCCAGTTCTGTGATCTAAACTGCCATCTTTCATCGGCTATGCTCAAAATCACATCTATCCCTCCTCACCTCTCAGGCCTGAGGTGTAATTTCCCAGTTCTAAATCCAGAAGTGCTACCGGGGGACACGTTGGGTAGATTACGAGGTTAAGGCTTCATTTTGTCCCTGAGCTGTGAAGAAAACGAAAAGCAACAAACTTGAGTGTGACCTGTGCTGGTTTGTGGTTCCAGGGAGAGCCCAGAGCAGCTCGGAGGCCCAGAGGTGTCTGAACCACCTCCACTCACTTCTCTCACAGCATCAAATTGTTATTGAACTGGGGACCTTGAGGGGCTGGCTGGAAATATTGTTTAATGTTTTTGAACAGAAAAAGGCGAGATACAGTACAGCTGCACAGGGCCAAAAGCCACAACCCTGATAGTTCAAGGTAATGAATGCAATTCACACTGTGTGTGTGTGTGTGTGTGTGTGTGTGTGTGTGTGTGTGTGTGTGTGTGTGTGTGTGTGTGTGTGTGTGTGTGTGTGTGGTGAGGGTCTGTAGATGGGCCACTGAACGAGACTGAAAAACTAAACATTGATCAACGTTTATTCCTGTTCGACTCTACATTCAAAGGAACTCTTTTCCTATGTAGCTGTTACACAGAATAAATTTACTTTCAAATCAGTGTAAGTGAACCTATTATAACTTTGGTGCTCTGAAAATGACTTTTCACGGTTTGTGGTCAGTATGCTGATCAAAGTTCTCCAATGAGTATCAGAAATGGATATGCTGAACACATCAGGAGAGAAGAACAGAGTGGTTTTACAGTATATCTGCTGAGGTGATCTGTGAAAATGTTGCCACTGGCACCATGCAATCTGTTAAAAACATCAAATGGACATTTTGAATGAAGAAGACATTCCAAGAAGAAATCTTTTTTCTTTTTAATATGGCAATCGGTTTTGGTCACAATAAGATTTATATAGCACTTATTAAAAGTGCTTTACAAAGCAGTGTAAAAACAATGAAAGGATAAGATGACCAGTAATAAAAAACATGAAAAGGATTTCAAGATCAGATACCAGGAATCAACTGGATAGTCAAAAAAAAAGGTGAAATTTCCAGCAATGAAAATATGAATACAATGGATAATCAATTAGCGGGCATTTAACAAGCCCTTAAAACCCACCAAGCTAAACATTAGTTTTAGACTAAATTATCATAATGATTGAAATGGAATTAGGAGAAAGCCCTTTGAAAAAATGAATATATTTTCACAAGTATATTGAAGAAGATACTGATCCTCCAAGCCTGAGTTCCGCGGGCAGGGCAGGGCAGGGCAGGGCGCTCCACAGCTGAGTTGCCCTCAGAGGAAATTTTTTGTCCCATCATCATGGCAACGGCCATTACAGTTTGGTTGAGAGGAATAAATCATAAATCTTAAAACCCTACAATAGATGGCCAGGAAAAAACTTGACGTGTTTTTATGAGGAGTCCAGCTGTTCTGTCTGAAAAATGTATCCGTTTTTTCTGATTTCCTCCTAGTAAGAGACCCCAACTATAGTTAGTGTTAATCGACAAATCAGTGATGGTGAAGTGTCTCTAAAACTTAACAATGCATTGATCCTGGTAATTTTCCCTAAATAGAGGTAAGAGGTAAGATTGGGCGACCTTGCCAGCTTGATTCTCAAAATTTAGGTGACAGTGTAACAAACTTAATATAGTGACCTGTACAGTTTGACTCCAACATACCGATGACGTGACTAATTTGTATGTTATATTACCCAGTTGCAGGAATTCACAAACACAATGTCATATTACAAACTCTTTGCATAAGGACTTGTACATTACGGAAGTAAAGGTCCTCTTTGACAGCTCTAAGTAGACAAATTGTGTTACCCATTTGTGTTCATCTCATCTAGAGTAATCAGATCTATCCTGCCATGGCCCTATTTACTAAAACATCTTTGCGCTAATTTGATCTTTTCTACAATCGGCATTGTTCAGTGTGATGCATCACAAAGGACAAATGAAACAAATGATTTAGAGGAATTGTGGGTCATAAATGAGATTCTGAAGTACTTCCACCCTTAACAGTGTTCTCTATACAGTTAAAGTGAAAACTGTTACTGACAGCAGGACATTACACACCGATTCCCCTGGTCTCCCCCTTGCCTCCTCCTGCATTCATAAATATCCCCTCGCCTGCTTCCCCTAATTACTTAGCAAGAGCATGGCTGTTTCCATTTTCCTCTCACACATAATAGAAACTGCTTTTTAATATCTAGGCATCATAAAATGTCATGCTGACTTAACAGACATGAGGAACAGAAGGGGAGGAAGGATTGGGTTGGATTGTGGGTTGTTGGGGTGGGGGGGCAGCTCAGAGGAGGGAAGGAGGGGTGGGGAGTAGATGCTTAAAATTCAAGACCGATTGTGAATTTTTACCTCTCTTTACTTTCTTTGTTCTCCCCCTGACATTCTTCTGATTTTCTTCTCTTTGGTAATTTGTCACTTCATTCATTCCTTTCCTTTTATTTCTGCACTGAAATGTTAGAGAACAGATGGAAAGACCAGTAATAATTTTTTTTTCCACACAGTTGAATAAAAACAATTTAGGAAAAGCAGCTACCGTTAATTTATGTGTAGTCTTGATTTTTTTTTTTTTTAAGCAATATTTCTCAGTATCGATGGACCACTAAATAACTGCCAAGATCCAACCCTCTCTAAGCACAGCAGCTTCCATATTTTTATGACTTTCCTCATTCTAAAACTTAAACAGCTCTCATCATTGAAAAACAACCAGTAGATTTCAGATTAGTTGACTTGATAGTCAGCTTAGCTTTTATAGCTTGTCATTACTCAGACATCTGAAGCATTTCACCAGGACCATCAGTCAACCTGTAGCCAACACCATCCACTGGGACAACAGAGACGAATTACTTGCCAGTTTGTGCAGCATTTTTCACCATCCTTAGGAAAGACAGAGAGGGCTTTCAGGAGTGAGAAAATTCAAGTTTATACCCCATGCTCCACCTTGTTTGGACTGACATGAAATGAATTTAGAGTTTAAAAGAACACCTGCTTGTTCTCTGCTCTGATTTTCATTTAGTCTGTCACTTGGCAGGTGCTCAGGTCCTGTACAGCTTAGATGGTATAATTGGGACATTGTGATGGCTGTTGAATTTCACGATTCACTTTTTTTAAAGATAAAGTATAATAATTTCCACTCTTCCCGGTGGCTAGGCCCAGCCTCTTGCCTGCCTCTGTGGGTTTTCATTAATTTTTCACTGGGCAGTGTGTGATGGATAGGTTGTATTTATTCACTGCTGGGCGTCTGCTATGTGAATATGACTCATTTTGGGGCATTACGTATTCATGGCTTGGGAAAGGCTG
Source organism: Istiophorus platypterus (assembly GCA_016859345.1). Taxonomy (NCBI): domain Eukaryota; kingdom Metazoa; phylum Chordata; class Actinopteri; order Istiophoriformes; family Istiophoridae; genus Istiophorus; species Istiophorus platypterus. The sequence continues at coordinate 17,675,700 of CM029118.1, forward strand.
TATACAGGAAGTTATAATTAATGTGTCACAGTAGGAGGTGTTGGTAGACGGCAGGTTTGTTGGAGGGCGTTGTGGTGCATAATGTGATTTACAGTATAAACAACTGGGAGAATGTTTGTCTGCTGTCCAAAAACTGAAAGGCAGTGCTTCCCTCTCACTCCAGGCTCTGATAGCTCTTCCAGCAAAATAATGTCCTGCAGGACATAACCTGCACCGAAAACACTTCCAAGAAGGTAGAATATCAGTAGTTTTATTCTTTGTGCAAGTGGCAGGAGTGTTATGTCTTGCTAATTTGTTCTATTACTGATACATTACTGGTGTAGATCCATGGAACCAACTCAAACCAGCTGTTTCACACATGCAGGAGTTTTCTCCACTTGGCAGACACATTCTGGGGTCACTCGAAAACAACAGTCAGGGCGGGCAGAGGCCTGCTGCTCAGGGGAGAAATTATAGTGTTTATTTTTCTTCATCTGTTGGGGAGAAGGTGTTGACCTTCATTAGTTTTATACTCTCTATGAAGCTCTTTGCAGCTCAAAGCATGTGTTGATCAAGGTACATTGTAGTCTAGAGGCAGATCTTTTTTTTAATCATAGATATCAATGTTATATTCATATAAATATTATATAATGTATAATAATATAAATATATGATTGTGTACATTATTTGTGTATAATTATTATTATTATTGCATTTTTTTAGATTCAAGTTTTTCATTTTTCACATTTTATGTTTTCATACTTGTTTTAGAATAATGCCGAACTATATTTTTCAGAATGAGCAAATATCTTATCGCTGTTTATATCGCTGTATATAATATTTACAACTCCTTTTGTCACTTTTATTTATTATTTTAATTTATTTCTTATTTTTATTCTAATATTATTTTAACAACAAAATATCTAGGGCTCCAGCTAATAAGTTTAATAATTGAATAATCCATAACTCTTTTTATTAGTGCAACAATCATTTAACTTATAAAATGTAATAAAATTGTAAAAATTGAGGTCTTTAATTTTGTTTGACCAACATTCAACCGAATCTGATAAAACAGAAGCAGAAAATCCTCACTTGTGATAAGCTGCAACAAGAGAATGGCTTGAGCTTTTGCTTGTTTAAAAGAATGAACAATAAGTTATTTCCCATTCTTTTAAATTATTGCCTATTATCTCAAACTTTCTTAATAATCATAGCTGAGCTTGAGTTGTGTTTTATGTAAGAAACAAACAACAATCCTGAATACTGCGATCAGTGTCAGCCTCAAATATTCAGTACCGGTCAGTATTAGTCATCAATCTCCCCTGACCAGCAGAGCGGCTGACAATGCCACAGGCTTAAATTCATACTGGAGAAAGGCAAAAGTGACAATAAAAAACAAGTCTACTCTAATGGAGACAACATGAAAACACCTGCTGTTTATCCTGATGGGAAAAACCTGCTTATCTATAGCCCCCTGGATTGCCAACACAGGTAAACCAGTAAGTGTATACCACTTAGGGCTACTGCAGAACTCTGCCAGTGAAATATTTTAGGGTGTGGGTCTGAGTGCATTCCCTAACACCTATGATTATGTTAGTATTGTAAATATGTGTCTGTGTTTGTAGTATGTTTGCAGGTATGTTTGCTGTTCTGTGATATAACTTTTATTATTTATTTATTTATTTTGATTTGGCTTTTTGTTATTGAATGAATTCCTCCTTCCTGATAATGTACATAGTCCATTTCTCCTCTGCACCATCTCCACCTCTGTCTGGTTCTGCTCAGGGTCATGATCCTGAGTAATAGCCAACCTTAATCACATACAGTTTGTTAGTGTTTGTGGCTCTGACCATTTCCAGGTGCATGACCTGATTTTCCTGCTGGGTAGGTGGTCCTGAGGAGGTACGGGACCGTTTATCATGGAGCGATAGTCTATTAGAGGAAAGGCCTGTGTGAATGTGTATATATGTATGCTTACTGGAGTAATTTCTCTTCTAATGCAAAGTGACAGACAAAATTACAGTTGTCCTTTCTATCTTTTTTTATTCACTCACTCTTCTGCATAGCTCCCTGGTTTAAAGGGTTCTTTCCCTCTTTGTGCCAGTATGTCTAAATATGACTGCTGCCCTGTATTTGTGGATGTCAGCAGATCTAGATCCCTCCACTGAGCCTTATAACCTTGTGGAGAGAAGCAGATTTCAGGCCAAGGCAAACATGGTAAAACCAGTGTGAGACCAGTGCTATGGTAAATGGCAACACAATCAACAGATGAAGCACAAATTAGCAGTTAAAGATCATTTGAAAAGCATTTGGAAAACAGGTTATGCAATAGGAACACCCAGATTTATTAATTACTGAATATTTTTATGGACATTTATATTGAAAATGAAGGACAAAGGTCATTTGGTCACCAGACATCTTATTGTTGGGCTTCAGCTGAGACTTGAGGAATGTTTCCAGAAGACCACTAAATAAACTCACTGCTGTTTGAAGCCACAACCCAGCACTCAGCCATGGGCCAGGAGGAATTAGCCTTGATCCACAGTTTAGGAAACTTATAGACCTTCACAAGTCTTGACCCTCAATTCATGCTTTCTTTTGAGTGTTTGAAAATGGTAAAGGTACCCCACTTATCTCTCTCATTCTCTCCCCCATCTTTTCTCTCCCCTATGTCTCTATCCTTCTTCGCGCCAACATATTTTCACTGGCCATAATCCCATTAGAGGCATTTATGTCGTTTATTGTCTGCCAAGATTAGATTTGGAAAGGAATAATAAGAAGAGGTTGAGATTCTGAATGGGGTCTCTGTCCCTCCTGTTAGCTTTAACCAGATTTGTTATTGTATTATGTTATATAATCATATCTGTTTTCATATCGTGCAGTGGTTTTGCCTAAGCTGCTAACGAAACATTGGTTTTACTGTAAAGTGGCTCTGGTACAGATGGTGGTTATTTGACATAGATTTTGAGGCTTAGTAACAGTTTGTGTCTAGGATTTTAGCAGAGGCCACACTATGTGAACCTCAATTTGATAACTAGTAAAATATTGCATTAGGTGCGAGCTAAAAGAGTTTCTAGGCACTCTGGGTCCTCTATTGTTAATACTGTTTGAGAAATACCTTCCCTTAGTGGTTCAAAGCTGTTTTCTGTTTACTTTTTTTATGAATACACATACACTTTGAAGACCTACAGTGATATTGTGGAAGCTGTGATGCTGATCTTGTTTTCTTTCTCCTTCTTGCTTCAATTCATTTGATTGAATACCAGTGCATAAACCTACTGAAAAGATGTAAAAAAAAAAGTATGTGCTACACTGCATGAGCTTTGGTGTTAACTGAAAATGCAGATTATGACTATACTGATTTAACTAAGTTTTTGATAGTAGGCAAGGATGAGATGATCTTCCTTTAAAATCATTTAATATTTTTTATCTCAGTTTTATGTTAATTTATATATATATATATATATATATATATATATATATATATATATATATATATAAATTTATTTATTTTTTTTTTTTAATTCCTGTTGTTTTTTTTTTTGCAGTCATTATTTACAGTATTTCCAGGCACCTACATTGTTACCTCTCACACAAATCCAGGTATTCAATGTGAAATATTAAAATGTTAAAAAAAAGAGAAAAAAGAAAACTTTTTATTTCAAGAACCATAAATTCTGAGGAATTTAGTGTCCTCCTCCTTTCTTTCAAATGCAAATTAGCTTGTTATTTTTGGGAGATTTTTAAATGCATGCTGCCCGATGAATTTAAAAGGCTCGGCAGTGCCCTTTTAGGTTACATGTTTGAAGATTTCTGTAGTGTTTATGGTGTGTGAAATGCACTCTTGGAAAATGTCCAGTTTGCTTAGGCAGAGCGCACATTTTAATTTAATTCCAACACATTTCAGAGGCTCCTCAAAACTCAGCCTCAAATGTAATGTGAAAGCCAGATGCTGCATTGAGCATGTGCTGTGTTGGTTTGAGTTATAGGCAAACACAGATAGACTCTGGTCCAACAGGCTCAGTTATTGCTCAAGTCAAACACAATCAAAGTGACTTTAAACAAAATATGTGCTGGACTATAATGAAATGCTGAGTTGCTGAATGCTTTCTATAGATGTTGTGATAATTATCCACAGTTCTGTGGTTCACTTCGCTAGTTTTAAGCTGTCAGGCACTTTCAAGTAGCCTTTTTCACCCTCAAAACATGTTTCTTTTCCTGTTCCGTACATTTTCTCTATTCATTCCTTTTATGTGCTTGAAATATACTTAAGGATTCACTTAATCCCCCCCCCCCCACACACACACACACACGCACACACACAGACCTAGAAACAAAATAAAGCCATTTAGGCATTTTGATGACTGCCTCATAATCTGCAAAAAAAAAAGTTTTTCTTTTGTTTTATATTTACATTTTAAAAAATTCTAATAGTCTATGATAATACCACATGTATCAAGCCCTGAATTGTTCAAGTCTGAATTTGCCATCACAGAGCTCTGAATATAGACTTAAGTCTCTGTTTAAAGGTCACTTCACATCTAATGACCTTGTGTTGGGATTGCATTGGGTGCCAGCACATTTTGCTCCTGACTGGTGTAAACTTTTGTGGCTCACCAGCACATTCTATGTAACCTTGAAAACCTCACAGTACTTTCAGTATTGATAGTGAATGGATTATTGCGAACATATAAACTTGATTAGGAATTACTGAATACAATGTTTTCAGTCACTAGCACAAGCATAATGGTGCTCCGGCATCTTGCTGACAAGTGCAATGACTCTAATATATGCACAAACAGGAATTTAACTAAAATGGACATGATTACACAAAATGTCCTATACGCGATAGTTTAGCTGGTGTAGATTTGTGTGATTCTGCATGTATTGGATAGGACACTGATTGTGTGTTGGAAAAAGTCTTTATGACTTGGCACTGCTCAAGAAAACGGTCAAAGTGCAAACTGGTCTCATCAGATTAAGTGACTCGATTATCTTTGGCCTGGTGGCTTTTGGTTAATTTCCACATTAGTATATTTTCTCTTGCAGCGCAAGCCTTTTTAATGTTCAGACTTCTGAATAATCACCCTTAGACCACATTTTGGCCTTCCTGCCTTGCGCTTTGGATATGTTTTCTTGGACTGTCTGTAAGCCTGTTCACTTCTGGTCTCATTAAAAGTTACCTAGAGAAACCTGCCTTTGGGTCTGCATTGAGGTCCTCCACCCTGTGCTCCTTACACCAACCATGAGAAATGCTATGAAACAAAGAAGCCTGTCTTTAATTCAGATTTTAATATTTTTCACTGGTGATAAGGTAAGAAAAAATTTTAAAAAAGAATTCAGTTGTCTGCTTGTCTGGGCACAGCTCAGGATGCCTTGAGTTTCTGGGTACTGTTCCCAGTCCAGCACTCCAGTTGTCGGCTGCCTGCCCAGGTCTTCAGCTGTGTGCTTGTTTGGCTTGCCAGCCATCTACCTGTCCTCCACTGAAGGTTCCTCTGGGTTCCTGTCCTCCGTCTACTTTTTCCGCAATCTGGCTCCTGGACATCTGCTCTGCTCTCCAGCCTTCTGCCTCCAGCCTCCTTGCCAGCCTCCACAGCAGCTCTGTATACAAAGCCAGCAGCCTCGGGAGCGGCTTTCCCTTTTTTCTCTGTCCTCAACAGAGGCTCTACCTCTGACATTTTCACTCTTTACAGCAGCTCTGCTTTCGTTGCTGCTGCTGCTGATCAGTGGCTCTGCCTTCGTTGCCACCCTCTACGCTCTGTCTTTGTGTGCGACCTCATTAGCAGCTATGCCCATTTGTCCTGCCTTCTTGTCTTCCCTCTTAGCGACTCCACCCATCCGTATTGCCTTCTCGTTGTAGTCTACCAAAGCGTTTACGCCCGTTTCTTTCGGTCTCTGTAAATGCACCCAAGAAGCCTCTTCTTCCTCTCTGGTCCAGAGACTGTTCACCAGCCTTCATGCTCAGCTGGGGTCCAGTCTCCAGTATACCCTCCTGAACACTTCTGCCCTGCCAAGCTCTAGTTGTCAGGCTATTTCAGGCCTGAGGTCTCCTATTACGCTACTCCCCAGCCCTTGGACTGCCTGCCTGAGCTTCCCTGCTCCATTGCTCTCAAGTCTCCTGACCACCTGCCTGAACTGTCCCTTTCTGCCTTCTTCCAGCCACCAAAGGAGGCAGTGCACCTGAGTGCTTCCTTACAGATGGACTCACTGTGTCTCTGTTTGCAACCTGCTTTGCCCTTCAGATGTGTTTGCCTGGACTGTCTGCAAGCCCATTTACTTTTGTTCCCATTAAAAGCCACCTATAAACCCAGGCTTTGTGTCCGCATTTGGGCCCTTGATCCTGTGCTCTGTACACCTAGGGTAACAAATGCTATTAAACAAAGTAGCTCAGCTTTAGGTCCAATGTTAATATTTTACAATGATAATAAGGTGCGGGAAAAAAGACAAAATAAAAAAAAAATATTAAAGCTACAATAGAAGCTGGATACATTTTAATAGCTTATGATTTAAATGTACAAAAAAGACTTCACATGTGTAATAATATAATCCAGAATTCAGCCACGATGGTGTAGTTCTCTGCTGTAACTAAGTCAAATCATCTGAAGTAACACAGGGAGTTACCTATGATCCTTGGAGCTTGCTGAATGCACTGATCAAAAAAAAAAACCTGTGCTAGCACCTCAGGTATAATTGCACAAAATATTTGCTGGTTACACACACTCACTGGTAATATAGACCGACGGCAGTTCCTGCTTATGCCTTGATTCACAAAAAAAAACAAAAAACCTCTTCACCTTGAGCCAAGCGATAACTGATTAGTAGCCATAGATTCTCCTTGTAGTGCTGATTGATTCTTTTGCATGAGAAAGTGGCTTTTGCCTTCTCACATTGCAGAGGTCAATCAATCTATCAATCAATTGGTTGTACAGGTAGTCACATCAGAAAATTTACACATCAGTGCAGTACACCCTGTGCACCCTGTACAAGTTAAATTCACTTTTTCTATTAAATATTAGGGAATCAACATATTACTGGGTACAACTGATCAGTAGTGGTTACAGAATGAACTAATTATGCAGATAGCATCTGATATGAGTCCAATTTTTTCCCTTGCTTCCAACTGGTAAATGCTGCCCAATAGTTTCTGCATGATTTTTTGCTACATGTCCAGCTTGGAAAAGTTTCCATGCTGTTAAGGATTAGCGTAGTTTCTCCTTTAGGTCACATCAAAGCTAGAGAGACATAAACAACAACCTTCATAACTACATAATCCAGTTGAAGCATTTCAAGATCTACTGCCATGGATGTTCTGTTCTGAAACACAATATTTTACAAGATGATTTGTTTGACTCTTTGTCTATAGAGTTCTATAATATAGAAATATATATATTGTAACTTTGTAATATTTTTGATGTTTTTTAGTATAAGTTTGTGAATTTACAAGTATCTAATGATAATTAGTCAACCATAAACATCCAAGACCAAGCTTTCAAAATTGCACAGAAACAGGGCATGTGAGCTTGCACATTGATTGTCTACCTAACAGTTGATGATGGGCATTTATGGTCCCCAGAGGATGAATCCCAATGACTTTAGCATTCTTTAGGCTTTTTTTCCAGCACAACCATATTAATGGGTTTGAGTGAAATGTTCCGTCAACAGTTGGATCATTTTGTGACTATTTATCTAGCACCATTATCTGGTCAAAAAAAAGGTTTAATACTTTTTGACTGAATACCTGCAAAACTGACAACATCCTCATCAGTAACAGCTGTACACTGTTTATTGCTAATTAGCAAATTTTTGCAAGCTAACATGCTGAACTGAGATGACGATCAATGTATTCCTGCTTAATATATGAATGAGAGCATTGTCATTGTGAGCATATTGGCATGTTATCATTAGCATTTAGCTCAAGCATATAAAATAGTTTAACTTGCCATAATTAATCACATATACTATGAATATCCTGTTTCTAACTGGGCAGGCTGCTGCGAGAAATACTGTACTATTTAACTATGGCTGTAGCACAGCACTCTACAGACCTGATGTGGATGATGAAGTCGGCACGATTAATTGGGCCCAGCTACAGAAGATCAGCAAGTTTGGTTCTTCACATGCTGTTCCTCCATATGGCAGAACAGAAGTCAAACACACAGTATGATTAATAGTTCAGGTAAGAATAAGTCAAGTTGTGGCAGTCGTAAGTGAAATAATTTTCAAATAACAGGTTTTTATCCTTAAACAGAAATGCTAAATCACAAGTTCACTTCTTGAATTCTACTTGCTTCAAACAAATGCAAATCCAAATATTGTATAAAATTTTCATAAGTAACACTTAACTGGTGATTTCACCAGTTAAGCAGATATGCAAAACATTAATTTACAAGTGAAACATGTAAGCTACTTTGCAACATTGTCAAGGCCAACTTTATCAAAGTTGTTCCAAGAAAAGGTAGCCTTGACATAAAGTTAACTCCAAACACCCGCCTCTATTTTTATTTCCGAAAACAAAATTTGGCCTCATTAGTTTTGGTATTTATCATATTTTTCTTACATGACTTGACCTAAAAGTGTTTCCCAGCATAAGGGGTTGGAAATTGCCTCTGGTCTTATTTGCCTCAGTGGGCTTGTGGAGGCGTTACTGTTGTGGTCAGCACTCCTCACACTCTTTGAATTGCAAATCAACTCCGTAACTCAAAAGTAATGCAGCGGGGAACGTCACCTCCTGTCATTTTTCTGCATTTGGGTGCATGGGGGCACCATTGTAGAAGGAGTGCAGTTATTGTTTCTGTCTCTGGTGTGACTCTTCCTTATTGTAGGAATGACTAGGTCCTGCTCTCTCAACCTCCACCTCTCTAATGTGCAAAAAGGTTCCCTTAGCTGTAATATTGCAAGTCTGCGACCATTACAACGTTGTGCAGCGGGTCTTCTCCCTGATTAAAGGACAAACAACTGATTAATAGAGAAATGAACCAATTTTTTGGCCTGATTAACAGGAGCAACAATGAAACTTGTGGTAAGGCTGATTTGTATGTTCAGTAGAATTTCCATGGAGATTGTCATTCAACTAACCATTTATCTATTTAATTTGTTGAGTTGCAACAGGCACCAAGGTGAGGTGAAGACATGTAGTTGTTTAGATTCTTTAGACATTTTAATGTATTATACTTGGGTTTATTACAGGAGGAATGTCCTCATTCCTATTATGTGCTTTTATATATTATCAGGCAGAGGAATAGACAGTGATATTATCAGAGGAAAACCCATGTAAAACAAAATAATGAATAACCAACATTTACGCCGTATTAAAAGATACATCAGACTTTGTTATTATGTAAGGTACAGACATCAGTTTTTGGTATCTGATAAGGCTTTACATTCTACTCCAAATCTAGGCCTATATTTTACAGTACGAAGGAAAATACAATCAGCATACAGTAAGGACACACTGCACACTATTGGCCTGTTTTCTGTCAAAGACTGTTCCAGCTCGAGCCAGAGTATCACCTTTGAACTCTGTATGGATGTGTAAGCACCAAATGGATTACCAGCTTTTATTATCACCCTCTGCTCCACTGGTAATGTGATTATAGATGTGTGTGCATGTGTGTATGAAATAATGTATAGTGTATGTTATTCTTTCAGATTCTTTAAGAAAATATATTAGAGAACAGTCATAATCCACTGGAACATAGACCATAAAATAAAATGATAAAATAAATAAAATAAAATGTAGTTAGCCAGTGTTCATATTCAGTCGCTTAGTGAGTGTACACTATTTAGACTTCAAATTTAGGGTTTTTTACTGTTGCATGCTACAAAGGACAGATTCTGAACTGGTATTTCTTAATTAGTGACACTGCTGATTGTGTGGTTGGCTGAGAGGTGCAGGGAGAAATCCCACTGAGGGGTCAATACAGGGCTCTACTCTCTTTGCCAGGCTAATTAATTCACCATGTCTTTCCTCTCATTGCCTGCAGCCTATTATGACTTTAACACTATGAAACTCCATGGGTTTGAAATAGAAATTATTTTATCACCCTTCTGCTTTTTTTCCTCTTTCTACACTCCAAAACACCTTGGTTTTCTTTTTTGTTTGCCAAATGAAATAACCAGAGATAAGATGGGCACATGCATTCATACAGTCAATATCATTTGGAACAGGATATGGTTCAAAATAAGGGGTGTCTTTGCATTTTGAATGAAGTCTAATCCGTTTATAATTACACAGTAAGGAAGTGAAATAGGGGTCCGACTGTTTGAATGCGTAATCCCCTTCATGTGCATAAACATGAGCACATTTCATCAATGAGGTTGGACTAAGACTTCTGGATAATTACCTGGGGCAAGGAGTATTTCCATATACCTGCCCTGCCCCCTGCTTTTCTCTGCAAATAATGCATACAAAGTTGAAATCAGAGAGGCCTAGTCAATGTAAAATTACCTTCAAAGGCTGGCGTAAAATTGGACAGTTCATCCATGTAGACAGGAAATGAACCAATGTTTCCTTTGTGAAAGAACAAGAGCATAGATTCCATATGTCTAAACGACAACCTCAATGAAAGCTTTCAGATAGGATTTATTTTATCTCTAATGATATTGCATGCCTATTTTAACAAGTTCTATTAAATATAGGGGAGAGTCGACCCCTGGTTTTTCTCATCAGCATTGACTGAGGGACTTCCACATAGCTCCAGGGATCACAGTATTATTGCTTATTATGTGCCCTTGCCCACACACATAAACCCTCCTGCCTTGATGAATATATATATATATATATATATATATATATATATATATATATATATATATATATATATATATTTATTTATTTAATTATCCAACAGTCTAACCCATAACAATTATGTTTAGTAACAATTATGTTATAGAGGTCAGTTCTTGTATTACAGTGGAGCCTTGAATTCAACAATGAGATGAAGAATTGTTTTCCCTCAACAGCCCTCACTTGATATATTACTTCTTCTGCCAGAAAAAACACTGATAATGGCTTTATTTGTTTTTGTATTGACCTTGTATGATTAATGCAAATTATATACAATTTTCAAATGTGATTACATCATCACACACTAAATTTGCAGAAGTGTATGTATGTATGATTATTGTACACAGTCTAACATCAGTGTTGGCACATATGTAGTCACACACATTGTTGCCAAAAGAAATACTTGATTAGTCTGTTATCGCAAGCTTTAGGCCAACAGCGACATACGCTCATTTTCTGGGGAACCATCAAAGTGGTGGTACTTATGTTAATAATACCTTTCTGCTGACTATTGAAATTACACAATTTTCATTAAACTTTTCTGCAGCTCAATTCTGTGCCAGACAAGGGAAAAATAACACATGTTTATACCTTTTGTAACTGTGCTTGAGATATATATTTTTATCTTTACAAAGTTTTCAGCATTACAGTTAAATGTCTTTGCTGAAGCCTGCGTAATTGTTTCAGATTTAAAAGCTAACTTTGCAGCGCAGATACATTCTAAGATAACGTTATTAGTGCCACCATTAGACTATCCTTGGAGAGGACAGGTTGTCTGCCAAAAACTGCAAAAATAAGCATTATTTGCAAAGTTAAAAGAAGCACAGGGAGTTTAATAATTTCCTCATTTTATAATACAACATAAAATAGGACCACTGTATTTGAAAACTATTTTTTGTCAGTTTTTTTTTAGTAGCATACAATGGAACATGTGAAGGAAATTATTGGGGTAGATAAAGATCTTTAAGACTAATGGGTAGTAACTGTAGATTGATCACAGTCAGGATGCAATTTGATACTAGCCTATAAGTACACTGTACTGTATTATACTGTACTGTACCATACTAAACTATACTATAAAAAATCTTTGTGAAGCGTCCAATTCTCCATGTAATTAACACGTAAACAACCCACTGCACAGAGCTGAAAACTTCCAGTCTTAGGATTCCTCCCTGGCTGCTCCTTACATGACACCTCACAGAAATAGACTGGGTGAACAATCCCTGATGCTCTTTTTGAACTTGAGATGAACTAGTGGCGAAAACCTACGCTGGCTGAAAAAAACAGAGATGATGCAGCAGAAAGATGATTTGGAGATGTTACAACACAGAAAAATTCAAATTTGTAATAATTTGTTCTCAGGGTACGGTGCTTTTAACACACACAGCTTGAGAAATGGCTCACTGAACCCTCTCTGTATGTTATTGTGGTTGAGATGGAATAGGGCTTCTCTATGTTTTGCTGGTGTTTCTCCAGTTTACCAGAGAGTGATTCATCTGGCCTCAGGTAACAGCATAAGTGACTGAGCTTTTACAGTAAGTGCTGCACTTGAAGCTATTGTAATACTGGTCATTTTTAGAATGATAACTGAGTGGGCTTGGTTGTTTGAGTGGCTGGTGCCAATGAAATCACACTGGGCTGAAACAGTAGATTGTCAGTCAACAAAAGATTAATTTTTGACAAATAACTACCCATTTTATATCAACTCCAGACTTGTTTTAAGTTTGATAAAAATACTCTGCCTGAAAAATAATGTCTGCTTGTTTAAAAAAAAAAACCTTAAAATTACTACTGCTCCTACTCCTTCTTCTTTTCCCTCACTGAAGAATTCCTGCACTTAATTTTGAGTGTATGTGTACCTGAGGCCTCAACTTAGCACATCATACTTGTATAACTTGCACCCTTGGATTACAACTGGCTTGAAAAATAATTGAGATAATACAAAGTCATATTTTTACTTAATCACTTAAAACTGAGATTTAATATAATAATTTTATTTGTTTTTATCTTTTCCTATCACTGTAAAGGCCTGTCTTAGTGTTTCCTGATTTTCACAGGAAATTACTATATTATTTGAAAATAACGAACATGGTAACTTCTGATGGGAATGTTTACTTTACTTTTAACATATACATTAGTCAGTAGTATAAATACTTGTTAGTTGTAGTGATACTGCTTTATCCAGGGGCCCGTACTGACCTTAATTATACAGGGTCTGCAGCTAGCCCATCAGGTGGCAGGGGTTTTTGATCACATAATGGTAGCTTTCCCTGGAGCCTTAAGGAGAGGTGAGAGACCTCGGCATTAAGTCACTACGTTAAATCTGTCTCACGCCAGTCCCATTAAAGACTATTCTATTACCATTAAGCAGGTCATGGTGTCTCTCCTTGCTCGTTTGTGTAGAAAAGAGAGGGTCTCAGCTTGGCTGCTCTTACTTTGATTGAGTTCTGTGGTGAAGCTTGACATGAGACAAGGTGAAAGCAAGTGTGTGTCCGAATTTTCAGTCAATACCTTTGATAATTGGACGCTTGCTTCTTGCCTTCCTCCATTCAATATTTATAAGTTTTCAGTGTATTTTCTCGATAATGAGGGAGAAAATATTCTGATAAACTTGCAATGTACTAGAGATGCTCCTCAGATGTAACCGCTGCAGCATAGGGAACACATTCACATAAATTAGTATATTTCTTACCGTGACCACCGTCTGCCGTTTCCAAATTTAAACATTGATTTTAATGCGTTTAAATTTGGAAAAGGTTATTCTGTATAAAAATTAGTCCATTCATTTGTATTACAAACCATACAGTATGACTTATCCCTGCATCCCTTCAGTTATAAAACTATCATCATTCGTATTGTTTCTACTTTGGTGTAGCACATTGACCACATATGAACAGGCATGTTCCAAACTGACCTGTGATCTATACTTAGTCATGGTATTTCCATGACCTGTGTGTAATGCTGAAGCTGACCTCATCCTGGGAATCCTTGGAGATTTATTACCAAATGATACACATCCTTACTGAAAACACTACCCCAAAGACACCAACAGTACATTGTTGACTCATGAGTTGCACTCCCTCGAGCCCATGAATCATTTTCTTAAAAAGAATATTTCTCCCCTTTCTCCACTATCCTTTACTGTGATTTCACATCCTCTGTCAAAAAGATAAAGTACTCTCTGTGCAACCAAATAAAGAAACAGTTTTCCCCTGCCATCATGAGTTTCTCTCATTGGGAGGGGAAGGAAATGAAATAATGGTGGATGTCCTTTTGCCACTGCTTGTAACCTTGCCCTTCATAGTCTTCTTTTGGTGTTCATTCAGTAGTTTTACCACAGAAAACTTTTTCTCTCTTACTCTGACACGTATTTTGGAGGGCCCTTTATTTTTTTATATCTACTGTCTATTTTTACATTATACATTGTACATTTCTCTTTTCTCTTTTTCCTCTGTATTTCATATTGCCCCATCTCTCAGTGTTGTCTTTGAGGAAATAGAGATGAAATTGCCTATATTCACTGATCTGACTCCTTTGCTGTAAGATTCTATATTTTTACCAATGGTGCAAAGACCAAAAGTTGTAATGTCATCTCTAGACATTCTTCATCTTGATTTAAGACTACTTCACTTATCCTGGTAAGCATCCAGGATGTATGTTTGCTGTGGAGACATTGCAAAGGTATGATGACAGATGTAATAAAAATAAACCTGCCTGTCGGGGCTCACCTCTACATTCATCAACCCATCTGAGTGAAGCCTCTGGGCTGGTTCAGCCTGGGAAACTCCATTTGTCACTTGCTAAATGCTGCCAATGTGCATGGAGTCCCCACTGCCTTTGTCCTTTAGAGTGAGTAGATGTAGGTTTTATTTATGTCTTTGGAAAAATACACAAGGAAAACTGTGGTGAGATGCCAAAGGGTAAGAGCTTTATCTAGTGCTGAAAAAAGTTGATCAATAACTTTAATTGGCAGTAAATGAATAACACTGCTGTTCTGTGTGTTCTTTCATTGTACTTACATCTTAGACTTTTGGTAAAGCAAATTCACAGGTAAGAATTTAGATATAATCGAACATTTTGTACAGTAATGGATTAATTAGTTGATTAAAGGAAATTTATATTTTTAATGATAATGAAAATTAATTCCAATGTTAATATCATCTGTATGTGAAGTTTCTTGATTGATCTATCATCATTTCTTCCCTTGTTGGGTAAAACGTATTCTAATGAGTGCAATTTATCATAGACTTAATCAGGGAGACATTAGGAGTGATAAGTACTCAGTGAGTTCTTCAAGGGAGCATAACATTACTTTCCTGGGTGAGATGAAATATAAAATAAACTTTGGCAAGTGATAAACATTTATCTTCCCTCCGTCTGAGCTTTATCTGAGCACAGTTAGTCTGTCCATCCCCTCTTTCACTTGCCTTACATTTCCTTAAACGTACTACACCAGTGTTTATCCACTTTTTCTGCACAGTTTTAGTCCATGGTTAAGTACTTAGGTATTGTAAAGTTAAGATTAGTACAGGAAAAACCAAAGTGACTGGCTGTAAGTACAATAAAAGAGCAGCAGATCTTTTCCAAATGAAAAAAAGAGGAAAACAAAAACCTTACAAAGCATTATAATTGTCAAAGCAAGAAATAAGAGGCACTCTGACATTTTTTCAACAGTGTAGTCATACATTATTTATCTGAAGAGTTTATATCAGATGGCAGACACAAAGGCTGAGCAGAGCAACCATTTTACATCCCAGTCCCTTCCCTATGTTTTATGATAAATGTTCTCAAAGTGCTCTGCATTTTACCCAGAGTGCACATAAACTACAGGCTAGCTAAAGCCATAACTCTTCCACATCCACTCTCACAATTACAAGCACCGCTCCAGATACTTATTCAGAATCCCAAAACGTCTTCATAGTTCGAATCAGTCTTCCTCCTTTTTAAAAAGAACCCAAACCACAAACGTTTTATAAACCTTGTCAGGGTAATAATACTACTGACATTATACTTTTCATTATGATAAAGATTAGTAAATTAATATGACAACCAATTACTTACACTGCATAATTTTCTAAATCTAGATACATATAAGAACCATACAGTATGTTCATTCCTTGCCTACCATCTCCCAAAAATAGTGCATGATAAAGATTATCCCGCAGTATACACTTCATACAGTTGAGACATGCCTTGGTTTCACACCCTCCTTCCCATTGCAGCAGTTTATATAAAGTCCCACAGGAGGAGGAGATAATGTGACTAGCTTGTTTAGACAGTTACTGTAGATTGCGGCATTAGCTGCTTTTGTGCTTATATACAACATAGCGAAGGTTGTCAGAATTGTCCAAAGGATCTGATCAGAGCCGCTTTGATGTACTTGGTCTATGTTCTGGGAATCTGTTAACTTTTATCTTGGGTCAAAGGTTACAAGTAAACAGATCTTTGAAACAAATAAAAATGTTTAGTGTTTATTAGTAATTTGCTGAATAGATTATTCAGCTATAAAAAAAAGAAATTAAATGGACTTGATTCATACAGGACTTAATAAATGTTAACCCCTCCCAAACTCAAAATTGTCCACACAAAAAGTAAAATACCAGTTTACATGCACGCACGCGCGCACACACGCACAGACATTTAAATGATGCTTTTCAATAAATAAGAAAGATTTAAAATACTTAATCAGTTACTGGTCACAGTGGACATTGGACATGGCCACTGTGACCAATATAAGAGGTTTAATACTGAGAGGGGGCAAGGGTCTGCTCTCACCATTATCATGTAAGGATATAGGGTCAGAGTTCACCTGACTGCAGCTGCAAAATGATCACATCAAACTGGTGTCTAGAGGATCATTGACTATTCCATAAACCCGCACTTAAACCAATTAAGACAGAACTTTAATCAAGGTTTGGTCTTAATTGGTCTAAAAATCCATTCAAAGACCAGTACATAAATCATAATAAGCAGCAATTAGCTCCCACTGCCTATATCCATGTGTAGAAAACCAAGAAAAAGCCAAAAACACAAACAATGGATAAAAAATTTGAACTTTAACAGTATCATGAGGTACCATCTGAAAACAATATACAGTACATAATAATCATAACCCTGACCTCAACATGGTGACCATTTATCTACCAATCAGATACCAGATTTCCTTTAGTAAGCTACTGATTAATATGGCTATGATGACCTTTAATATTACAATGGATATGATTATCTGTCATCTTGTATAATTTGTTGATGATGGCCTAAAAAATAGCCACACTTATTAAACAAATGCTATTTATCGTATGAAGTAGTGCCTCTGCTTTTTTGTAATGTTGCATGTTGTAAAAATGCATGCATTTTCTTTGATATTTACTGCGGTGGTTTTTGTTTTAAATGAGTTAGCCCATCCTGCTATTAAACACTGTAGGAGGAATGATTACTTATAAATCACGTAGATGAGCGAAAGTGAAAACCAGAGTTTACATTAGATCTAGGTTGGTTATGCAAAAGAAAAAAAATATTGATCTGCAGCTCATCACTTGAATTTTAATCTTCAATCCAAGTTCATTTTTATTTTTTTTATACTGCGTTCATTTTAAAAAGCTACCATAATTTGTCTGTGTTCGTTCTAAAGTATTGGTAGCATATGGCTAGAGGCTATAACATGTCAAAGGTACACAGTACAGTGTATGTATTTATGCTGTATAGTGTTTTACCAATATGGAGTAAGAAACTAGAGCCGTCTGCCATGTATAGCTTGTTCTGTCTGGGCATGTTTGCACAGCTGGGAGCAATGTTTGCCCACAGGATGACTGGGTAAGCGTGTTTCTCATCTGCATACATGTTTGACAGGGGAATTTGAAGCGACTGTTTTGACAGAGATGTGTGGGAAATTTTAATGGAGGATGAAAGAGCAATTTCTGTCCAAACATTGGACCCTTAAAAGAAAGCACCTCCTTTCCCTTCTACGTCACTGTTTAGCTGTGCACCTTAACAGATTTTTAGCTTTTGACAAATGGAATTCAAGTGCAAAGAGGATAGAGAGAAGAAGACATGTTTTAACGAATAGATTGTTTCAAAGTAAAATGGATCCATACTTCTTAGTTTTTATCTGTTGCCATGTAATTTCATGACAGAGCTTTATTTATTTACACATGCCAACAAAGAATTTCTCAGGGTCATGGCTGGTTCGTTTTTCTTTCAAAATGAGTTAAGAGAGAAATCTCAATTAAAGACTTAAATGAAAATATAAATATAAAAATATTTTATAAAAGACACCCCTAGAGAGCAGAATTAAATCTGAACTTGGAAATATGATTCCTCCTAGGTTCAGTGAAAATGGCTGTATTTCAGGGGCTTTTGACTGTGACTGAACAGGATGACCCGAGTGGCCACCATGACTTTCCATGGATGCAGTTACACTGTAATTTTCAGGGATTAGTGGCAGAGCCGAATTCAGACAGGGATATCCTGGCAGCGAGTGTTGCTGTGCAACTGAGCAGCTGTTAAATAAGCAGTTGAATTAGCTGTTGTGCAATAGCAAAAACACAGGCATCTGGTCACTTTCACAGCCCTAAACAGCTTCATCACCGGGCATTCTCCAGCTTTGCTTGAATGGACAGAATGAAATGTGGGTAGAGCTTGTGGATGTACTAATGATAGATGTTGGTTGCGCTGACGTCACATGGTCACACGCCTGGAATTCTGTCTGGGTCAGCTCGTACCGCCATTTCCTGGTGGTTTGTGGATGGCTAGTCAACATCATGAGGGGATCCAGAGGCTGCTGGTCCTCCTGGAATGGTCCCAGCTTAGTCTGTTCTTTGACTTGGTACTCTACTGAACTTCTGGGGTGCATCTCAACTTCGCTGGCCCCAGGCTACCCCCAGGCAGCCCCGTACTGGAGCCAAAATCTAAGCTATGCACCGTGTTGACATCTTAATCCCTCAAAACTACAACCTCCTTCTGCACCCTTACTATTATGTCTGTCTCTCTGCCTTTCTTTCTTTTGCTCTTCCTGATGGTCAAACTTTCATATTTAGTCTTTATTTCATACTTTAACATTCACTCCTGAGATTAGAAAATCTGCCTGCCTCACTCATGAAAGCCATCCTGTTTTTCAAGAGTAGTGGAGCACTGGAAATCTTATGTGCTGCTTTTTGTTTCAGAGAGAAACACTGAGGGAAGGATTTGGGAGAAAAAAAAGTGATGAGCAAATTAGGGATTTAGGGAGAGTTAGAGCTGAGGTTGAAGGACTGGAATACTTGTTTTTACCTCCTGCCCTGACTTTGTGGTCTGTGGAGAGCTGGGTAGGCTTCTATGGACAAATATACCATTATGCTTTACCATCTGTCCCTCCAGAGATATACAAGTCACCGTGAATTTTTAGAGAAGCATTTTAATTGGTATTTGGATGATACATCACTTGGGACCCAAATAGATTTTTTCATAATGACCAATACTTTAATTCCAAAAACAGGTCCTTTATAAGTGGGCCATATGTGACCTTTCCTAGGACACAGACGATCCAAAGAGGTTGGTCCTCTAACCTCGCAGACCTTTAGGACCCTTCTATATACTGGCTCGCAGGGAGGTCAGAAAATGTAACCTGCAGGCAATTGATTCATTATCAAGAGTTCTAAAAAAATATGATTGATTATTAGGTTTTTAATGAGCAGGTGATAATTTTGCAGCATATGTTGGAGAGCCTTTCTGCATGCTTAATTAATACAGAGAGGTTATTCAGCATAATGATGAACATCTGCATCCAACAAAAGTATACCCGGCCAGGAATAATTTCCGTCTTTTTGCTCTTACTCCCAAATATCCTTGTTCTATGTTTTCCCTGTCTAACCATGCCCCCTCTATATGCCCTCTTCTGGGGCTTTAGGGACCCCCCCCCCCAACACCACCACCACCACCACCACCAGCGTGGCAAGGTTGTATTTCTTCATTAGGCCCTCTGGGGGCTGCCAGAGTCCCATAGGATGTCAGAGTACATTAATTCTCATCAGGACATGGGTCCTCTCAGGTGTGAATGGCAGCCAGCAGCTGTCGTCAGGGCTCTCTCAATCCTACCGCAACTCATATATCACCCACTGCATGCACACACACACACATGCACAGACGTACACACACACACATAGATAAGAGTATGTAAAATGAAAAGCCATATACACATGCAAGTATGCTGTGGAAAGAATAATCACACACACAGGAAGATTTACGATGAAATCACTGGTATATGAACATATCTCAATTTAGGACTTGACCCAGGATAATTACAAAAGCAGCCATATATCTTAAAGTCTTTAGGGGGACAGAATACCGTCTCTGCTTAATTTTCCATGTGAGTAAATTTGCTAGGTGCATTTGAAGAGCCTTTGTGATTGCCTCATAGCCTCTTCACCAGGCGCCCTAACCTCCATAGGGATAGATCACATAATCTCTCCTCCCTCTTTCTCACTCTGTGTCTCTTCCTCTGTTTTTCTCTTTCATAGCATAACATTGCCCTGCATGTGTTTTACCAAGATATTTTCTCAAGTAATTACATAAAGTAATTCCTCCCAATGTGGTTGTTATGGCTCCCAGCAGACTTGTATACAAATTACTCATATTTGCTCTGTGGTCAAAGCCTTGAGCTGTCCCTCAAGACTATAGGTTTACATTATGAAGGTCTGCCTATTAAAGCCATTTGTTAAGGTTTTCACGACTGGGGAGCTCCATAGGACACTAAATGAAAGTGGTTAGCCTTTGAAGTGAGCTGTTAATTACTTCAGTTTGTTATAGAAGGCCTCACATTAGATTCTGATTTGACAGCCAAACCTTAATCCTCATGTAAACCCAGACAGTGCTCTAAAGCAGTGGAAATGGCTCCTTTTGCTTATGGCAGTTTGAACATGTTAAAATAAACTTTATAGAGTTGATGGGGTAAATGTAGGGGGCTTTAAGGCTTGTCCAGGATGATTCTTCTTTCCTATTATTATTTAGTCATCTTTTGATTACTTTTTCATCATGGGGGCATATTTTCCAAGGCCACAGGTTGTTCCATGAATTAACTATCTGTACTTTTCATGACCAGCTTAGAATAACTGTATTGCTGTGGGCTGCTGCTCTTTCTCACTTCCAATCCATTTCTTTTGGTCTCTTAGCACCCTTTATTTAGTAATTGGCTCCTATTTAGGGAATGGCTGGATTGAAACAAGATTTATTCAACTGAGGCTGAAGGGCTCATGTTCAGGATTCATTTCTTCAAGTTCAAGAATTCAATATTAAACAAAATTCTGTATGTGTGTGACAACACAGGAAGAGGTAAATCCATGCAGAAGATCCACATGAACTGTCATATTCACCAATGGCCTTAGATCCATCTCTTACATGGGGCTAGGGTGGGAGCTTTGTGCATCCCAGGTTCCTGACAAGGATTTTGCTTTGCCAGTGGTGCGGAGAAGGGCAAGAGGAGAATTTCTGGCCAGATATGACCACTCCCTTACACAGACAAGCTTTAAGGAACTCAAATATGTGGCTATTAACTGTACCCTGTTCATATCAGGAAAATTCATCTTCATCAGATGGATTTTATATATATAAAAATTAAAATTAACAAAAAATATAGCATCATTGTGCAGTGGTTTATGCTTACATCAGTGTTTTGAACACACTGCTGGAGCAGGATGACTGAGGGATGAGGGCATAAAGACACTGTAGGAGTGAGGACACTAGTCTCATTCATCGAAACAGCGTAGGTTTGGGCAGCTTGTAATTCCCCTGAAGCTCTTGTGTTGATGGTGGCTTGGCAAAGTTTTCATTCCCTAGACAGAGGGAGGGAAAATATGGTTTAGGGAGGAGAACAGAACAAAAGAGGAGCACTGTCCCACTCAAGGGCACTCTTCAAATCGAGCAGACCATCCTGGGAGCCAAGTGAGGGGCTACAGGCTCAGAGCACCCAATCACACTTTGACACAGCAAGCACACCCCATCACTCTCCTCGAAGCACCCACCAGGGGAGCCAGGCTTTGGGTTACAAATGAGCAATTATCACGGTCTGAGTTATGCTCATTTTACCCCTTTTTTCATTTAACTTTGTTTATCTTGTATCTTACAGTTGGCTTAAAGAGTAGACTGCCTTCCAAACCAAAAACAACCCCTGTTACTCAACAAGATCATAAAACTTTTTTATGATTTTTTTAAAAGTTGTAATAATAATGTATTATAAAGTTTTTTTGTGTTATTCCTGCCTTACCTTCTGGAACTAAAATAACACTGTCTTTCATAATTATTTGATTTATATGATGCATGGTGTGAGGGTTTTCAGCTCTGTGTGGCCACACCTTTGCCTTCACCATTCCCAGCTGTCAGTGAACCTGCACTGGGCCGTCCAGTCACCTCGTGCATTTCATCTGTGCACTGGAGCTCAGCTTTGTGCTTTTTAGACTCAGGAACGGGAAAATCAAAGTGCCCAAATTAGCCATCTGCATGCTCACACTTTAAATATTTGCGTAATTGTTTGAGCGTGTGGCACCATTATTATACTTCAAGTAGTGGAAATTCCAGCTTGCATAGTATACCGTTCAATTTTGTTTTTCACACCATATCAAGACACACTCAGTAGCATAAAATAGTGTTTAAAAAAGATAGTGTATGTTATCTAAAAACATCTACTCTATTCCAAAGACGTTCAAGTGGAGAATAATCACACTGGCTGCCACAGAAATGTATTTGATTACATACAGCCACTCTGGTTACATAGCCCATCTTACTGGTAATAGTTATATTATACAGTAAAGTGCAGTTGTGACTGCACTTTATTTTAAAGACTAATTGCCTAAGTCTAATTGCATTATTCACAGAGTATAAGTGAAGAATAGAGCTTTAGAAAGTCTCTTAGTGCAGTAGTTGTATGATCCTCACCTTCTCCTTGTTACTTTAGTGCAGTGTCAGTAATGCTTTGGACAATGGCCCAGATGCCCATGCAATGTGACAGGGTAGTCCCATTAAGGTTTCCTAATCAAGTCTCCTCTCCTCCCCCCTTCCTATCCCCCTTTTTTGCCTTCACAGAGAACCAGTGTTTTGGCAGAGAACTCTGTGCTAAGGATTCAAGGCCTTGTTTGTGTTGGATGTGAGCCAATAGCCTCTTCTATCTTACCTCCTCTCCCATATGGGATGGTTGCTGCAAAGCAGCTAAAGGCAGGGGCAGTCATTACCTTGCCTCAAAGAGAATTCACCATCTTTCCATCACTTTATCATCAACTGTAGGAGATAGATATTGTAGATATGCAAGAAAAGCAAGAAAATTAAATGGATAAGAGTTGTGAATAAATAATATTTAAGCCTCATACTCTGAGAATGCCACAGTGGTGTAAACTGATTTTGACCTTATTTGGGGGATTTATGTCCCAACACATCCAAGAGTTGTCATTTGCTCACATAAAGTTAAACTAGTATTGGTCTAAAAGTTGTATTTTCATTTGTGGTTTGAAT
Source organism: Istiophorus platypterus (assembly GCA_016859345.1). NCBI lineage: Eukaryota > Metazoa > Chordata > Actinopteri > Istiophoriformes > Istiophoridae > Istiophorus > Istiophorus platypterus. The sequence goes on from CM029118.1 coordinate 17,698,939, forward strand.
GTTAATTTCATTGAGTTTTCACCGGTTTCATAGTCAAAATACAAAACGATTGCAGTTTTAAGTTAAGCAGTTATTTGGACTGATCTTGGAGTATATATGAATTCACAAGCTTTACTAACTAAACAAACCAATCATTACCAAAGTTATAGTTATCAGAGCAGCTGGTTCGAGTCATTATCCAGATCTCCCTCTGTAGTTTCACCCCTGGTCCTAGCTCAGAACTGCAGCCAGCGGTGGGGGCCTGCTGCTGCATGGTTATCTCATAACCCTAAGCACTGGAGCATGAACACCAGCCACTTCCAACTCTCTTAAAGAACTCATTAAGTAGGACTGATATTTATTCAGCTGCCAGGTGCCTGGCAGCAGCCGTGGACTGGGATGAAGAGGCCAGTGTGTCTGCACCAGGCAGAGGTGGAAACTACAAGGTTATGACAAGGAAACTATACGGCTGGGAGGGAAGAGCAGGACTTGAGGACATTGACCTGGCTGGAATTGACTAAAAGCTATTAGAAGAACGGAGATTGTATAAAAGCGTATCCGTTTTCACCTGCAAGGGTTTAATTTTTAGTGCATTTATTTAGTTTAGGTCTTTATGTAGTTCAGCGTGGAATCTACAGCACTGGCAACGGTATTAAGATGAGAGAAAATCAGCATTTTGAGGCACTATCACTTTGTCAAAAAAAACATGTCTCCTGTTGTAAAAGCAAGGTGGAAATTCATTTTGATGTCACAAGAAATTCGTAAATAATGTTAATTGTAACTTAGTATTATGGTAGCAAGCACATTTATAGTGAACTTATTCATCCCACCTAACTAAAACAATCAAATACTCCTCCAGATTGTCTGATCACAGGCGTAATGTGGTCCTCCACATTACATTGTATACTGATTAAGGGAACCCTTTCAGAGTATTTAGATATAGCTGTAGCATGGAGTACCCTGCCTGCTTCTGTGCCGCCCCACATTTTAACCAGGCATCCCAGGCGGAGTGCAATTGATTTTGGCAGTGGATGGAATAAAGATTGATTGAATCAGAATGGAAAGGACCTCGCTGGAGGATCGACCATGCAGTAACCCTTGAGCTGTGGATGCCTTTGCCAAGAAAGTACTCACACTTATTCTAGCGTAAGGGGCAATGCTATTACAGCCTATAGCTTCCACGCACTGAACGCAGGGAAGGGAGAATGTATCCTATGGAGAAATTACACATGTGACCACCAGACTGTGGTTTTACTGTTAATTAGAAGATTGTCTAATATCTACCTCACTGTGGTCTGGGATGATGAGGGAATGGAAAGAGGCACAGACAGACGAGATATTACTGGATTGAACATAAAGTAATAACAGCCACTGAAAAAATACTCAGTATATGTGGTCTGGTCTAGTCCCTCCGTATGGCGTCTGTTTAGTTTAAACTTACTCTCATCAAATCGATGTTAAACAGGTTTTCACTTTTATTAGTGGTGTAGTGATACAGTGAGGCTGGCCAAAAGAAGGAAGAGCTACTTATCCAATATATAGCCATCGCCTTTTTTGGATGCTTTTAAGAAGTAGCTGGGGTTATGTAGTTGGTTTCAATCAAACATTTTGCAAGCTGCAGCTCAGGGGAATTCAGCTGTTAACAAGTATGCTCGTTAAAAAGCTTTACACTGCCATATTTCTACAATTATCACACTATAGTATATAATTGGCATATCCATTGTGTTTCCTTCTCAAGCTTTACCTAAACATAAACATCATCACAGAGGTCCTCGTCATCTATTTGCCGAGTGAAAGATTTGTCATTATAAGAGTGTATATTTACAGCATGCTCGCCATTCTACCTGGGGACCTTGTCTAACACCTGTCAGAAAGTGGCTTCATCAGAGACAATCAAAGAGCAGTGCGTGGCGTATTAGATGCATACTCAAATATGTGTTGTGAAAACATGTCTATGTTCTACCAATGCAAAGTCTCATTATGTCTTTCTGGCACTGGTTCCTTTCCACTTGTGTGCCTTCAAGCTTACATTTATCCCTGTTTTATACTTCTTCATGCTTACAGACAGAAGTGATACTGCAAACAGATGAACAGGCCTAGAGCTACCAAACAAATCCGTCTGTTGCATATACACTGTGAGTTCCGGTTGAGTTTTATGTTTGTGTCTTATACAACTGAAACTGTAAAAACTGTCTCTGCAATGCTACCAAAAATAACAATTAAATGCATTACCTATGCTTTAGTTATGAGCAGTTCAGTAGTGCAAGAATAAGACCCTCCATTCAAAATCTGAAATAGTTTTTATGCACATTTCTTGGAGAGCACAAGCTTTATTTTGTAAATTCTGATTCTGAACCACTGATCATGTCCTTCTGAAAAATTTAGCTGGATTCAACTTTTTTTGCCCAGCAACTAATGCTCTAAATGTTGTTGTTTTTTCTTTCAAAATCCCTCTGTCAGTGCACTGATCTCAGTGAAATTAATAAAGGGGGGGGGGTGTTTTTTTTCACATTTACATTTTAATTCAGAACACTTTTATAGCTTTTTACACCTTTGGCTTTGTACTGAACTACATATATCCTACAGATCAACAAGATCATATTAGCAAGTTGCTAACGTTACAAAAGATAATTCTGTATCTGTCTTCATTTTGAAATTCTGGTATTTTCAAAAGATATTGTTATATCACATTTTTGAAATTTTCATACAAAAGGTTATGTTTAATGTAAAGGGCTTTCAGAATAATAATATTTTCCCTGTCAGCATAAACTTTGAGGAACAGCACTTGCCCGGTTCTGAGGTCTTTGAGTAGAAATTCAAAATTCTTCCCAGTCCTCTTTTTTTCATGATGTCCCAACTCCCGGCTTTTTGTCTCCTGTTTTTCTTACTGGAAATGATTTTCTCCTCTCTCTAAGAAGGCTTTCAAATATTCTCATGTTTTTCTCTCTTTCTTAAAACTGTGTTTGTCCTTTCGGCCCACTTGTTTTATGGGGAATATCAGAGGTAGTTTCAGAGGTAGGTCCAAAATAGCACAACAGCTTAATTTTCTTGTGTTTCTACTTACCTATTTTACATTTCATGATCTCACTCAGTGTAGTAGAGTTCCAGCAGGTTTGTGCCTCGATGATTGTGCTAAAATCATCAGATGCCCTCTTCTTGTAGTAATCCACATCAGCACAGTTTTGTTTCATGGTTTGTTTTGTGCACCGGGAGATCACCCACAGATTATAGCTGTCGTTTGAGGTACCACCATCTTCCTTTTGCAATGAGGGTCCTCACTATCTAACCAGACTAATAAAACAAGCATTTAACCCATTTCTGATTTTGAAGTAAACGTTTGCTAGAGTGCACTCATTCCCAAAAAAATGGTCTGGCTTTCCTGGGATGGGAGGAGAATCTATGGTCAAAACCTAGAATATTGTTGGACTGTGTATGTTCATTGTGCGAAATTGAGCACATAGTTGAAAACAGTTGCGGAACAGCTGTGAGCAGCTACTTTCAACGGAAAGTAGCTCTTGATGACATAACACTCTAATTAGCATAATCATGATGAATCCTGATGAAGTAATAGAAACTGTTGGCACCAAATCATTTTGAAACAGCAATGGGCAATGTGGAAACTCCAACTCTTCAGCTGACCGATGGTGTAACTTCATCAAGAACTCACTTCTATCGCTCACTCAGTCATAACCATTCAGAGATGAAGTGCAGGACTGTGGAATGTCTAGCCAAAAATAAATCAGTTTCAAGGCCTTTTTCCCAGAAAGAGAAGAAAAGACAAATTTTAACCAGAGCAAACTGTAGCTGTGTGGTCACTTCCTCAAGACTCCTTTTGTGTGTCAGCATCGTTGTTCCCATCATCTCCCCAACCATGTATCTTTTCTTCTAAAGAGTTTAATTCCTACTTACCATTATCATTTATTGGCAAAGCAACATGACTCTTGATGTCCAGACTCTGGATCTTGAAAAAAACAGTCATGCTCTTTCTCCCACACTGATTATCTGCCCGTATTCCCCAGGTTTCAATTCCAGTGGTCTGAGTTGTGCCAGTAGTCATAAAGGATTTGCCATGAGAATGGAAGCCTCCCTCCAAGGTGCCCAAATCCAGTATGTGAAAGACAGAGACATAAATTCCATTTCATCTGCCCCTTTTAGTGTCTGCAACAATAACAGGGAGCAGTAAGCTCTCCATTTCTGCAGAAAATCCTGAATCTGTGTTTTGTTCTCAGACATATATGCATCAGAACAGCAGGCCTTTTCTTGAGTTCTTGTCTTATCTCTCCTTGACCAACGTAGGAGTACTGAACTGGGTGCAGATAATATTTTTTTTCATATCATAATGTAAGTGTTGAAGACAAACCTAGCTGATATTTAAATAGTTTGGTACCACTCCTTCCTCTGCAACAATATAAACAATATATTCTTTTTATTGTGTAACTGAAAGTGACATTACAGGCATTTGCTAACTTTATAAGAATGTCAGCTTTCTGGTCTGAATCTGTTCTTTTTGTTCTTCTTGTGGAACAATAGCTTTTTCTTAAGAAGAAAAAACTGCTGACAGACTGACCAGTTTTAAGACTCAGTTAAAACTGAAGTGTGTAGTGACAAGTCTAATAGATGTGATTCCCTTTCTCAGGTACTTTTATAAAGGCTTGAATCTTGAGAAAAACGGGCTTGTAAACTTATAATAATCGTTATTTAGATGGTTAATCTTGATGCTTCACATCCTCCAACTATATGGCAGGTAAAAAGTAGAAAGCACAGCCTTTGGGAGCTCTGCGTGTATTGGCAAAGTGGAGTTGAAAGCCACAATACAAAGGAGTTTAGCTGACAAGTTATTAGTAAACTCGAATAAAACATAGGTCTTGCTTCAGTTCATTGCTTTAAATTTTCTTTGCCTGTATTACAGCAGACTGTTGCTTGTGTCTTGAAGTGTGATGCACCAACAGCGGCCCTGTCACCTCACTTTATGGATGGTCACAAGTGTGAGTAGGTTTGGAAAAAGTCCGTCAGATTAATTAAGTGTATGATTGATAGTCATTCTGGCACATGAAATCATGGGGGTACTATTACCTTTCCTTTTATCAACTTCTCATCAGCTGCTTGGGTAAAGTTGTTTAACTTAATTAGGTCATCTTTTAGCACAAGGGTAGTTTTCCTTTATCCCATATTAAAACAAGTGTAAATACAGCATATTTAAACCAATTTAGAACACCAACACTCTGCATACATATTTTGTAAACCTGTACATATACACACAAAAGAAGATTTCAAGATCTACTTCTCTGTCTCTCTTGACTAAAATTTCTCTCTCACATTCTGTTCATTCCCTGAGGGTCCTTTTAAGCTCAGTTTGGCCGGCTCTTCCCATCACTTAAGCAGAAGATTGCATAACCTGGCCTTGGAGGTTGTGGAGCTTGTTTCCTTTCCCAGAGCAGAAAATGAAACTGTGTGTGTGTGTGTGTGTATGTGCGTGCATGCAAGTGCGTGTGTCTGCAGTGCATCGCAAGTGAACCCAGTCGTTCCAAAATTTCAAAATTTCACATACACAGTTTACCTTTATCTAACTCCCCCTCTCCAGGTCTCTCTTTCTTTCTCCTCTTACCCAATTTTATACTGACACCAGTGCTAGGTTGGGGTTCTGTTAGCCCAGCTGCATGGCTTATTTACCAGGGGTGAAGGAAAGTCCCATCACACCTTTCGTAAAAGACAGAATCAAATGTAATCTAAAAAGGAAAAGAAAGACCAGGGTGAGGGTAAATCCATGGTCTGTCAGAGTAAGAGGAAACTGAAGGTACTGGACTGCTCCCAGGACAGCACTGTTAAACCTTTGGGGCAAGGCCAATGAAAGCAGCATATTAGGAATTTGAGACCTAGTCCCACACACTTCTTGTCTCTCTCCTCTCACTAACATCAGTATTCTCTCCATTTCTCTCTCTCTTTCCATAATATAAATCCTGGACACACGTCTTCCATTGCTTTTCTCTTCTTATTTTCAGGATTTAGCGGGAAAAATTTACTGACTCATGGAAAGGACTTCCTTGCCCTTGGGCTTGTGGTGCGGTTGAGCAGAGGGAAGTTCTCAGGTTCAAGTCCAGATGGCACCTGTGGCTGTGTGGGATCCCATTGCTCTCTTGTTCCCCTCTAGAGGTTAGGGCTGGAGATTCCCTTGCCAATGCCCAGTCAGCACCACAAAAGTTCAACAACCATTTATTGTTACATTCTTGGCCTTGGGCTCAAACTAATGGCAAAGCCGAGCCCTTGGATGTTGTGCATTTACTTTGACCATTGGCTGTTATATCACCTCCAGTCCTTTTTACACTGAGATGGCCTGCTATCTAGTCTGCATGGAAGTAGACTGAAGGAAAATCAGGAAATTGTGCTTATTTTTATGTATGGTTTGGTTAATTGAGAGGTAGAAATAACTATGTTTAAGATTTATTCAAAGATAACTTGACTGTAAGAGCTTTCCCAAGACACCAACAAAGCAGAATGCGTGTTGATAAATAAACTTCAATTCAAATGGGATACTCTCTGAATTCACACCTTAACTTCAGTTTGTTATCTTCTATATGTGTTTGATATTATTTCCTTGGAGTCTCTTTAATAAAGTGCATACATTTCTCTAAACCTTATTTATGGTGGGGTATTAAAAACACAGAGCACTGCTCTAATCCAGCTGGGGTATTGCCCCAGACGCTAAGTGTCTTTATAGAGCAGTGACATTAGCTTGTTTATTGGTTGCAGGGGTGTAAAGATGCTATTGTTTTAATTGCTTGTACATGCTCCTGGGATCCATGGAGATTACAGAGACTGCAGATGCCAGCATATTGGAAATGGGATAACAAAATGAAACTAAAGAAAGCCGAAATATACATTTGCTGTATTTGATTTCTTTTGCACTCTCTTGACAAAATTGCTTTCAGTGATTATATGTCATTAATGCATTCTTGAAAGCCATGGTAGTCAGGCAAGTCAAGCATCATACTTAAAACACATAACACACCTTACGAGAAAGCAAAATGATTGTGTCTGAATCATACACCTCCAAGCTATAGTCAAATTTTCCTTATCCTTCAATTTGCTTTGTGGATGGAGAACGGAAATTGAAGGCAGTGGAAAAGCAGAACAAAGGATGCTAACATAGAATCAGCCTTTGATTAAAATATTCTTTTAATGGCCTTGGGTCAACTGGGTGAAATGTAAGTGGAATGCTTCCTACCTGCATTAGGTTCGTCATAGTCATACACAAACGCGCAGCCAAACTCAACCAGCCACGTGGACACATACTTTTTCATGTGCAGACACAAACATAGGCATATGTTGTTTAGTGGCATCTTGTACTATCCCAATGTCTTTTCTTTTCAGCTCCCCTAGGCACTCACCTACCTTTTTACATCTGCATGTACTGAGCTCTATACCAAGGCCCTCTGGTGTGACATGAGAGCAGTAGGGAGGGGGAGAGGGAGAATGCGGCTTCAACAAGTTCCTGAGAGCTTTGGGCCTTGTCTTGCATACCAGTAGGGTAATTTCACAATGTTACTAAGGAGCTGTTTAGTGCTTTGAGTATGACTCGGTCCCTGCTCTCTCTCTCATCAAACTCCTTCCCCAGCTCCCCACCCACCCCTATCTCTGGTTGTCCTGTATTTCCCCCTGTTTCCCACAAGCCTCCTCAGACAGCTGGCACTGGGGCTGTAAGTCATCTCCCAGCTCTTGAAGGATGTCTCCCTACTCAGTTAATAAGGATCCCACTTCACCCGTTCACCGTGGGGAGGGACATTTAATGAAGTGTCTAACAAGTGGCTCCACAGACTTATGTTGACTGTCCTCTAGTTGCTCCCCTCCTTGCCTCCCTCTCTCATCTCCTGCCTTCCTCCATCCTCCAAGGGGGAGTCTCTGTGTGCAGTCTGCCAGTGTGGAAGGGGATTTCCCCAGCAAAGCATTGTTAGGCAGGACGTGGTGAGGTAGGAGGAAAAGAACTTTCACTTGTGTAACAGGGAGACATGGTGGCACTGTTACTGTGACAGCCATGCGGTGCTGTGGTTGCTGGAGCAGAACACAATGGGCAGAGGTCCCCACATGCCAGGCCCCCTCAACCACCTCCAGAGCAAATGAGCTGCCAGGCCAGACTAATGGAGTCCTAATTGGTGATTAGGAGAGAGGGAAAGGTGAGGGAGTATCTACTGGCAATCTGCTGTTAGCAGGATGAAACAGCAGAAGGCTGCTGCATTCATTGTTTCAGTGAAACAAAAAAGCAGTTACTGTTTTTATGCAGCTGTGTCACTGTTTACTGCACTACCTGCATCCCATAAACCTATGGTGAAAAAGACAACTATAAACTATTGTAATGTAAACACATCAGTAAATAATCTTCTTGCCATGCAAATGGAGCAAGATGTCATTTCTATCGGATAAATAATTTCCCAACAGAATTTTTGGTGTGATGTTACTTCAGTATTGTCATGTAATTTAATTATTCAGAGAAATTTATGTTGGAGCCTAATCAAGGGCTGTAGTGGATTATCAATAAAAAGAACCTCATAACAAGAGACAGAGCTTTGGTGAGCATTATGTGATTCAGTCTGTGGGAAAATGGACACTTTAGCCTTTATCTCCATATAGATATGAAGGAAGGGCCCATAGGTGTGGATAGTGTTACATTCTTACTTTATATGGTGCAATGGAGAGGAAAGGAGGAGTAACATCCTGACCGAATATCAACTACTGAAACAGGACCCTTCCCCTGTTTGGTGAATAACACGATGGGACTGAGTGTTATATGGGACTGCTTTTGTGAATGAGAGGGCCCCCGGCTGATACCGATTTGGTAGATAGGATGACGTCTGCTGGGATCCAGAGCCTGATGGGCCAAGGAGACCAGGGGATGTGATGACTGCTTTTCTGCTTCCTGCTACTAATCCACCACATTAACTGTGTGTGTTACCCTATTTATAGCCAGACTAAGATGTGAATAGACTGTCTAGTTTCACTTTTCATACAGACTGTAATTTTAGTCTTCTTTTTTCCATATCTCGTCCCTCTGCTTGACTGAGAGTCCTGATGGGCTGTGTGATACGGCACTCAAGATTGTCCCTTCATGGCGTGTTGTCTGGATAAAGTTATTTTGATTGATTTTTGAATTGAAGTTATTTCTATACTGTGAGCTTTATCTACATTGACACTTGAGTTATATTTCGATTTTAAATTGGGTTTACCATTGTACAAATGCTATTGTTATTGCTCTTGTTATTGCTATTGTACGCACAATCATCTGAATGAATAGAAAAAAACGAAAATCTCGTACCATGTAATGCAATCAAATCAGCAGGCCTGGTGTAAAACGTAGAGTTTTTAATTTTTGCTGACATTTTCTCAGTGATGTGATTCTGATTTATTTGTTGGTGTGTTTGATTTCATTATAATTTAAAATGTTGATGATAATAATGATAAAATTTTAGAAACCTTCCAATAAAGGGTAGCTCTTCAAAACAAAACATACAATTGACTTAACCCACAATGTAGTTACGTCTCATCAAATAACTGAACATTTTAAATACTGAGGCTGGTGTTTCCTTTTTCTGGTTACTCCATGTCAAACATCAGTTCACATTCTCTCTCTGCCTCACTCTTATACACCCATTCACGCCACACCTTTAAGCATTGAAGTGACACAAACCTATGAAGTGATGTTACTGAACACTAAAGGGCCTCCAAACTTAGCTGTGAAGTGTGATGTGGAAGACTGCCACTGTACCAGTTCGAGGGATGCTAAGTAGTGGGGTAGCTAATGTCTGTGTCCCTTTTCATTAACTGGCCAGATATTTATCGTACAGCTTTTATGTCATGCACCTCTTTTCTGTCGACACAGCATCCCCTTTTTACACCTCTATCTTGGAACAACCCCTCTTGGCGTATCTGTGGCAGATTAATCAAAAAATTCGGAGGAACTTTGGGGGGAGGCTTAAATCCTCTAATCGTGTAGGTGTGGGAAAATGTTATGGGTCCCCACCCACAGCCTTGAGGTCTAGCCAGAACACTCTTATTTTTGTGTTCTACCTAAAACCTGGGTGGAGAAGCAATGAGAGAGCACTTTTACACAGATGGACACACAGGTATGAGAGCATACAGTCATCCAGTCTGTGTGTGTGTATGTTCAGTAAAACGAAAAGCCAGCAATCCCATTTGCTAATATTGACATGGGTGTCCCTGTTCAATCTTGTTACAAGGATTATTGTCTATTGAGATCCCATTTCATTAGGCTAAAACACACACCTCAGGGTGCACACTGGAGCTGCTGCAGGGACCCCAGCCTTTTAGCCTCTTTGCTCAGCCGACTGGGAGGAGTCCTGTAAGTGGTTTTACTGGGGATCACTGTACTTTAAAGTGTGTCCCAGTCAATACATAACATAAACCTTGTATGTGGCTATAGCATTAGACGTTATGCCTTCCAAGAGAGCAACACAGGGTGAGGACACTCAACTTCATGCCCAGTGGGTGTAGTAATGTGGTCAGATATCCTGATAACTGCTGTAAAGGAATGACTTTTCTTGAATTATATCTAAAATGCATATGAGGAGGCGACACACCACCTTCTCCATGGCCCGACTCCAGATTACGTATTGATTCTTGATATGAAAAGCTCATTACATAAACAGAAACAGCAACACAAAAAAGCCAGTGAACCTTTGCATAAATCCTTTAATTGAATTTCCAGTGCTGGTGGTTGGAGGTTCTCTTTTTAATTGAATCCATTGCTGGTGTTGTGATTTGCATGCATGGGAGTGGGTCCTGTCCCAGATAAAGTGCCATTGATCCTTATTAAAGCTCACCTCTGGCATCGCTGTAGACTAACAGGGAAAATTAAATGTGTTCATGGTGCATATACTTACTGCCCGCAAGGCAGGACTGCTAGAACCAGCACAGAAAGGAGCAGAATGAAAGAGATAGAGGAAAAGGAAAATATAATTATCATGAAATTAATTTGCTAAATTATCTTGGCTTTGGTCATTTTTATCGAGCCATTTTACATAAGGCATTCCATGCAGTTAAGCCCTGGCAGATATAAATAGCGAGTAACATCTTGTTTGGTTTTGGCAGTTGATCAGATCACAAACAATAGTGCTTCATAAAATCTAGATGATCTACAAGTAATGATTAAAATACAGATTTTATTTTATCTCTTTTGGCGTCTTAACGTTTGGGTTTAATTCTAAACAGTATTTTTATCCAATTATTAAGGATGTGAATAACACACCTGTTGGTTAAGCAGCAGGTTCATAAAAGAAGGGGAAGTACGTTATGTGTCTTGATTTGGCCAGTGATATCATATGTGATCAGTCTGCTGATTTGCTGAGTGTTGATCTAGAGCTGTAGTCTCCTGGTCAACTGGTCGATCGGTTGGCCGATGTGCTCTCTTCCGACCAATGAGAATTTGGTCAGACAGTCACCAATGTTACTTTTGTGAGAAGAAACCACAACATCAATAGCCTTTCAGGATTAATCATTTACTGTTGACAGCAGGAGGCATAGACTGCCTGTGAAAATGGGAGGGGGTTGTTTTCAAAACAACTTGCATAACCTAATGGAGATTGGTAGGTCTAACCTGTTTAACATTTACTGAGTGTGTTGAACGTTTATTGGATTGGCTCCAAACTAATAGACACCATGTCAAAGAAGTCGTTGGTGTGGCTGCATTTGGTAAAACGGATGTCTAAAGAGTCAAGTTTAACTTTGCGAACAACAGTTTGCATGTCCCAGCTTTACAAGCAATGTAGCATATAATCTGAAAATGTTAGGCTAACTTTTCAACTTTCACATTCAACGCTTGTGTATATTTCTCGATAATTCTTGTGCTGGCATCACTAGATGATATTGTTCTGTTTTTGGAAATCATATGAATATGGCAAATGCATACTGGTTGTCTCTGAGTCTGTTGTTATTATTTCAGTATAAAACAATTAGGATAAAATTAATTTAATAAGCTGCAATTAGTAGCTGTTTATGTTTATTCATAATTCATTTAAACTAATAAGGCTACCAAGTAGAGTGCACACAGTGCACTGTGGCCTATTTAGTTAATCTATAGATAATTTGCAGATTTGTTTTTTCCCCATGACTGGTTGAAGAGTAGATATGATTTCAGTGGACAAGGATTTTCTTTGGGTGACTACAGTCCAACATTGACCAGTGTTTTCTTTTGGTTTGGAGGAGGGCATTAGTGACACTGAGTGTTCCTATTGGAGAATACAACAGCAGGCAGGCAGCTTGTATCACACTTTATCAATGCAACTTGGACCGGGTGCCTGGGGAAGTATTATTCTTTTTGGTTGAGTCTATTGTGTTTCTTCTGAGTGGTTGTTTTTGATTACTGTAAGATAACTAGTCCAGTGTCTTATTGTGTGTGATTTGTGTTACCCTCCCTGTCCAAAACTACCTTGTGTCTCCACCTCAGCACTTGTGCAGACTGACTGACAATCAAAGAGATTGATTTTGATCAGGGTTGTTAAAAAAGCAAGCAAACAAACAAACAAACAAAAACAACCCAGGAACATGTACATGTCCTTAAGACCAAACAAATGTGTTAAATGGATTTGCAAAGCCTTTCACGAATGCTTTGAAACTACAATGTAATTTAGTGGCCTTTTATTCTATTATTAATACAGATGATCAGAAATAAAAGAGAGTCATCCAAACTATCAGTGATTGGATATTTAGTTTTCAAAGCTTTTTTTAAACATTATCCTCAAGATCTAAATCTTCAATTTCTTTGAATTACAAACAAAAGCAGACCTGCAAAGACACACACAAAGAAGCATGGTCCTCTATCCCACAGGCCAAGTGTTAATCTCTATGCACAGTAATGTCCACTCAGCAATAGCGTTTAACTGTATTGACTTGGATGTTGTCCTCTCCTTTGGGCTTTTGCTTCTTTTACAAGCGTGTGAGTGTGTTTGCATGTATGTTCAAGTTGATACATTTTGACATAGGGCTTGTGTGATGGATGCTCGGGCATGTTGGAGAGTGATAGGAAGTCCATTCTGTCTGTCAAATGGCCACTGACAAGTTGGGAGTAATGCTATTACCGTGGAACACAAACAGGTTTACATAACATCCTTTGTAAATGCACTTGAACATACATGGCAGTCTGACTTTTATGGTGTCGAATTTACGGCATGTGTACCTGCCAATGGCTCCATACGGTGGACCAAGGTTTGGAACACCCAGATAATAGAGTAAAACAACAATGAGACTGCAGTGGATGTTGGAAAAAAACACTATATTAAGCTAATAACATGCCAAATTTTGCATAGGCCACACTGAGGGAGAATCGCTATTGTAAACGGCTGGCCACCACTTTCTACTTGTTTCTCTTAATGAGAAAATATATACTTTTTAATGTCGTTTTGGTAATTCACTGTAGTTTTAGTCATGTGTAAAACCTGGTGCTTGAATAAAATGCATACTTCTTCTCTTCTTTTTCTTAGGTCAACTAGACACAACTCAAATTAGAAAAAAATTGACTATTTATGCATCCAGAGAGATAAGGATATAGGGAACAATAGTACATGGTCAATGTCATGCCATGTAGTTCAGACAGTGCCTTATGTAAGGCGGATGAAGTGCAGGTGTAAAAAAATCAATCAATATCATCAGTCAATACAAGACCAAAAGGTAAACATGTACTCTATGATGAAATTCTCCTCTTAGTGCTCCCTGTATGTCAGGATCTTCCATACATTATGCAGGATTTCTCATTCTTTAGTCCTCTATAATGTAAGTCTATGCATGGTTGTGTGTGTGTCATAATATAATGGCCAAATGCCAGTGATGGAGGACGGTTAAGGATGACTAGGAATTGAGGAGGTCCAATTTTCAATGCAAGACAAATGCATCGCAACTAAAAAAGCTGACACACATAAACAGCCCTTTGGTCTATATATTTTGAGGACTGAAACAGCTGCCGAAACAGATTCATATGTTTGATCTGGCTGAGATTATTTCCCCAAATGTCAAAGTAAATGGCAACTGTCAGTAGTGTGTAAATGCTAATGAATGTTCTGTACAGAATGAAACAAAACATAGCTTTTTATTTGGTAGAGTGTGAAGGCAAATTAGCTTCATAAGGTGTTCAGAAATTATCAGTACTTAGGGAAGTTCTTGGTGTAAATGTATGTTTCATTGAAATGATATGAGTTAAAATCAGGCCCAGAAAATCAGGTGTGTTGCATTTCACATTGAAATTTGTTCCAGTTGGAGGAAGACTTTTTGTTATGCTTGTCTAGTCCATCATTCTCCTTGTCTTTGCCAATGCTGACCCTGCCCCTGCAATAAAGTTTGTATTGAGCAGTTTTTGAAAAATAGCTGTACTGCCAACTGCTACCATTGATTCAACTCAGTCAGGTTAGATAGTAAGATGAAGTGGAAATAGCTGCTGTAAATCAAACTCTTGAATGACCATCAGTTTTCAATTGTCTTGGGAATCAATGATTTGTTAATACCGCTCATTTCTCCTTTTGTCATCACCAGCTCTCCTTCAGTGTCTAGGCTGTGTGATTTCTGGGAGGTGGGAAGTTGTCCTGGTCGGGCCATGTTGTCGTATTGGCCTCTGGGTTGTGTTGTGTTGCATTTTCTATGATTGTTTTTATAAGAAAAAATTTAAAATCTTCTCTAATTTGTCCTTGAAACTGAGGACCTATCTTGTGGGAATCTGATATTTATACTCCATGAGTGTTATTTATGGGCTTTCAGTGGCAACGTGGAAATCTCTCTCAGTTCGAAATTATATAATGAATAACAAATTCAGTGACAGAAATCCACCTTTGGGACATGTTCATTATTCAACTAGCCCCACCCGAGTGGCAGCAGTTGGCTGATAAAATAAGAGAAATAAGGCATACCTAATGGAGGCAAATAGTGGAAATATGTTCCGTCAAAAGTGATTACAACTAATTAAGCTTTTTTCACAGCTGGCTGCCTTGCTTTAATATGCATGCTTGCATCATATAAAGCACTGAGAGAAAAGGCAAGAAAATGCTTAGAGATCAACTTGAGTCACACAACACTGACTAAACGGATTAATAATAATCAAAATAGACAAAAGCCGACATTATCACAATTATGTGTTTAAATATTTCCTTTTGCAGACAAAAAAAGAAGAGGCAGAAAAACACTCGAGTACACAGCAGTGATGAGAGAGTAAAAAGTAAAAGTAGACATGACAGAACCTTTAAGAGTGAATGTGGGTTTCTGGTGTTAGTACCGTCTCCCCCTCCTGCCCGTGCCTGTGTCTGTGGTCAGCGTTGAGTGACACACCTCTGGCTCCGAGGCCTGCTGGTTCCTTTCTAACAGACGACTGATTGTGCTCCTCCACTTTGTGTGGCCCCGTACCGCTCGGCGGCACATCAAAGAACTCCCAGGCTTCCGGGGAGCCGCTGTTGTTCAGTGGGGCTCACTGGGGCACACTGATGTTTTTCTTTCATACAAAAGTAGTTAGCAGCCAAAACCCTGCACTGCGAGTGGAGGGAAATACACACAACCCCCTCATACTTGGACTGTCATATAGGTGTTCCCCCCTGCCTTGATGGGCAATGGAGAGGATCAAAGTTTGTATGGTGGAAGTCCAAGAATCAGAGGAGCGTGACGTCAGCAGTCAGTGCATCTTATATAAGATCAAAAGTTTAGAAGTATTCAGAGAAAGTTTTTCAAACACATTTTTTTTTCAATCATTTTTTTTATTATTTAAAAACTTGAATGATGTGCGATAACATCTGAGGTTATAATGACATCAGATATTATGGCTCAACATAATATCTGTATTATATCACCTTCCCACAGCACCCTTAAGTTTAGTTTCTTTTTTTTCTTTCAGGGGAATCACACAGATTTATAACATATAAAGGACTATTTCAGGGTTAACTGTGAATTCTCCTCTCATTTTAAAGTGATTTGTTTAATTAGAAAGCGTGCAGCGGAATTATTAACAAAGTTCTTTTCTTTCACCTGGCGTGATGTGTCAGTGTTCATAGCAGTTATTAACTTCTGTCTTTTGAGGCTGTGTTTCCTTCCTCTCTATGTGCATATCGAGTCACTTGATTAATCACATTTGGGGAAGTGAGATTAAGAATGAAAGAGAGCCTGTCAGCCCCTTACAGACTGTGTGTTTTTTTTTTTTTCTTTCTTTCTCATAGTGGATTGTTTTGTTCACTACTGCCAAACCAGGCGTGAGGTCTTTTAAGTACCCCAGTGCCAGTTAAAACCACAGCAGGGAAAGAAGTTGTCCCCTGTTCTGGAATTACGACACCCTTTTCCACCCATTTAAAGAGACTCTTATTTTCCTGTCTGTCCTATGGTTAGGAGATCAAAGACACTTTAGATTTGGATGCCTCTGAATCAAAGGGAGAGGTTTAATTGAAATAAAAAGGCGGATGGGGCTAATAGCTCTGCTCAGGTATGTATCATAATGTCTTTGGCTGCATTGCATTGCTTCTCTCTCAAGGCTCTCAAACTGGCATTGAAAGATACCTCCTATAATGTTTCTCACGGTATTTGAAAATGAAGTGTAACAAAATTATTCATGAACACTGTCAACAGAGTTGGCTTTCTTTTTCTTTTTGGCAAATTATTCTTCAAGAGGTTTGTTAAACTTTGCCAAAACCATTTATAAAAGCAGCAGCTGCAAATCTTTGCTATAATCCTATTTAAATTTGTGCAGCTATTACCATTTCTCTCCATCTACTCTCGCTTTGCTGTGGTGCCCGACCCCTGTCCGTAGTCTGCAAGTGTTTTATGGTCATCTGGGAGCTCTGGGAGACGTTGATGTTTTCCAGGATTGTTTAAGCATACCAAAAGTTTTCAGTTTTTTTATCCACACATGGAGGGGACAGTGGGCACAGACAGAAACAATAGGGGAACAGAGTTTAGTGGTGAAAATGGGGTGAAGTCGGGGAATGGCCTACCATTATGTTGTAAGTGTGGTAATTGTTTTTTAGTATGATCAGTTTGTAAATGATGGAAAGTAGATCTTAATTTATATATTGCAAAATATAATGTGTGTCATTTGGTTCCCATTCATTGTTTGTGTTAATATACCTTATAAATCAGTATCCCAAGGAAAAATGATCTCACTTTGCCCTAGACAAAAACAGCCTGTGTAAAGTACTGTTTGCCCTAACAGACAGAGGTTGCTCATCGTTTTGAAGCACTGGACAGATGGGGTCTCCATTGTTTTCGGCAAGCCAAAATGAATGTGCTAAAATATCTCATGAAAAAAAATATCCACTAAT
This sequence comes from Istiophorus platypterus, assembly GCA_016859345.1. NCBI lineage: Eukaryota > Metazoa > Chordata > Actinopteri > Istiophoriformes > Istiophoridae > Istiophorus > Istiophorus platypterus. The sequence continues at coordinate 17,716,200 of CM029118.1, forward strand.
GGTGTCACAAACAAAGTGATCAGTTAAAAGCTGCATTTCATATGCACCAAAAAGGGGAGGAAAATTAACTGGTTTAAAAAAATTTGTTTTGCTTCTCGGCACTGTGCCTTTAAAAATTACGCAATAGATATTTCATTTTGTTATATCAAATAATCAATAGATATTTCATTTTGTTGTATCAAATCAAATTATGTCAAGATGAAAATTGTTTTTTAAAGTCATGCACAAACTGACCGTTCATAATGTACAATTTATCAGTACCTAGAAGCAGATCTTTACATCCATGTCTAACACACAATCACAATTTAAAACTCCTTCACCTACCCAGAATCCACATCAGTTTTTTCTAAGGGGCATGTGTTTGATCTGCCATGATGGTACCACAGATACACAGTGTAGGACATTTTCCTCACCCTGAAACAGCAGCTGAGAAGTGTAGCTGTCATATTAAACCTCTGTGCTCGCTCACTTAGCTTGCCATACTCTCCAGTGCACCCCTGTTTGTCGACACAACTGTTCCGGTTCAGTAGAGAGAGCAACACAGAGATGAGAGGCTCAATGTGCATTCCTGTCAAGAACTCCTTCACTGATCCTGTAAACCATCCTCATTCAAATATACACAAACACACACATGTGCTCGCGCACACACAGAAGCAACTCTTACCTCTCAAAAACTGTCTGCTGACCCTTAATGCTGGAGGAATTCTCACGATCCTTGCACTTAACTACTGTGGTTTCATTCACCATTGTTCTAATTAATACGTTTTACATCCTAATAAGGCCAAACCTGATTATGGCAGAAACAACTGTTATAGCAGAATAATGTTTGTAAGTTAATAATGATGCATTCTGTGATATTCAGTAAGTTAATAAGGACAGTCTTTGAGATTTGAGGTGATTGCACTTCAATGTGATATTTCTGCTGAGTGTGCTGGAAAACACTTCAGTCTGCTTTTAGTACGATGGCCTTTGTTGGTGAATCAGATGCAGTGTCACACCAATAGAGGGCATTGTTGTTTAACTGCAGGCATTAAGATCACAGTCTTTGTTTATGTCGGCATCAATGAGTGCTGTTGTTTTTCTTTCAGTTTTTCCCCTCTTCTCGATTTAGGCTGACTGATTTTAAAGGTTTTGTTTGAATACTAATTTAAAAATCACTATCAGCGTTAGGTTTTTTTCATACTATGTCAGCATATACAATGGCTAAGCACATTCAATCTTTTCTTTTTCTCCACAAATTGAAATTACTCCATATTATGTTTTATTTGAGATGTAAATTAAAAGGATTCATTTCATCAAGCTGCATTCAATTCTTCTCTCTAAGCAGAATAACTGAAAATGTATTTTTTCTTTCACATTTTCCCTGGGATATTTTGCTAAAATATGTAAATAAAATTAACTTCTTCCTTCTTGGCACTTATGTTCATGTAGATATGAGAGGTTGGTTTTTTTTTTTTTTTGCAATTCGACTAAAACACAGTAATGGGATATATAACTAGCTCTCCTTAAGCTTGGATAAATTCTAAATTGCAGACAAGTCCATCTTTTTTAAAAGGGCCTCCCTGTATCAAGTTATAAGAATACCGAATAGATTTTACAGGACAGTACCGATCTGCTGTCTTTTCAGCTAAGGTCCGCTAGTAATTAATTCTTCAGTAGGCCTTAGACACATCTGCAGATATTGTGGTAGGAGGATTTATTTGTAAAATGTTTTTAGTGTCACCTGAAAAAAACACACACTTGATATTGAAAACAATTCAAACCCACATTAAGAAAAAAATCTACTTGCAGGGCCGATACTATACAGTATAGCTCCGTTACTTCCTCCAGAGCCCTAGAGAGTCAGCAATCACACATACACACAAATGCATTCAGTGACACACGTATATTTAAAAAAAGGCAACCAATCTGATAGTTAACCAAAAAAGTAAGATAGTAACCATATTATCATAATTATTAAAATAATCAAATGCAGGTCATATTAGTTCTGCTTAATATGGCCATTGAATTTATGGTACTGCTGTTTATTTTCCAGAACTTCATTTTTTTGCCCTATTACAATTTTTTTCATTATTTTATATGACCCTTCTGTTTGCCCTTTTAAGAGGACAGTCTGTCTTCACTATATCACTGCAGTTTGGATATATATCCATTCATATCGTTTAATATATATTGATCATTTAAATTTATATGGAAAGTTTGAAAAGGGCATACCAGTTGTGTGACCACAACTGGTATGCTCCTTCGGAATCCTTAATGATGAAAACTGATAAAGGACAGTAAATATTTGCTGACAAATGAATATTTTACAAGTCAGAATCAGGTTTTTCATAAATGGATGCCTAATCTGTTCCTTCTTGAGAACATTTGAAAAGCAGAAATGAAAACACCCTCATTGGTCAAAAGGACAAAACTCATTCAGCCTCATTTTAACACAATGGATGAGCATTCAATCAAATGGATGCCAATTTATTGATTTAGGGGAATGCACAAAAGAGAGGATTTAAATCTTGGCCAATAGCCATTAACAGTGAATCTAAAGATAGACAGGTGATTGGTCATAGATCACAAATGGCAGGAAATCCATCTCTCTTTGCTCATTTCTCCTTTGTATTTTTCCATGCTCCCAATCTGAGATTTTTTCATACCAGACTTTGATAAGGTCCAGCCATATAATCAAATTCATACCCTCCTGTCCCATGTTTTTTCTCAAAACTGCCTGAGAAAATCAGTTCTGTCTGCTCTTTAGGTTACTCTAGTCCTAGGCAAACGGGCTGTCAGTAAAGTTTATTGTGCAGGATTAAGTGGCAATACATTGGGTCCCTGTCTTTGGAGAGGGGTGTGGGAAGATTGGAGTGGAGGGGTAATTAATATGCCGCTGTCATGACAAACATGAATATCTGAGTCTAAATTGATTTCAGATTCATCATGAAATCTGCTTCCATCTGCTTCCAAACAGTCCATCCTAAAGGGCTAATAATTCTGACAGAATGGGCCATTGAAGGTGGAATTAAGGAGTTACAAATTTAAGCCGCCTATCGAAAAGCTCAAACTTTACATAAGACCACATCGAGTACTGTTGATTAACAAACAAATGAAGAACTCAATAAATAAATGCTGGTTATTACGGCATGCGTGGAATTTCTATGAGTTCAGTCCCATATGTGTCTCATAAGCTTTACTTGCACTACATTAGAAATATACCCTTTTCTTCTTGTTATCAAATTAGAGGATGAACTGGCCAATTGTAAGTTTGACCGCATGCTGATTTAACTTACATATATACGGCAGCGCAGAGGGCATTCATTCTTTAGGCACACGTTTTTTTTTTTTTTTTATTCCACTGAATTCAACAAGCAATTGATATGTGATCTGGGAGAGGGCAGTTTATTGATTACTGTGGGGACTTAAGCGGTAGCATGGTGGTGTATGGACAGATTGTTCCAGGGTCTTGTACATTTAAGCCCCTGTCTTACTCATATGGAGCCACATAAGGTATCTTCTTTTGACATGTTGATAGTATGTGCTCATTGGAAAAGAGCAAACGTCAAACATGCACAGAGGCAAGACCAGATAAACAGACTATTATGTTACACTGCAAACAACTAGCCTGAACAGTCTCTGAAAGGCATACATTTAGACTGGAAACTCTTGCCATCATAGCCCATTATTTTTCTCTCAGTGGGTGGACAAATAAGTTTCTTTCTTTTTATTTAATCAGCCCAATCATCTACAAATTATTCTGAAATTTTTGTACAGCCATTGGGGGGCATTTCTATGTATAATGTCCTGAAAGTGTATTTACATATACATTAAACAGAGATCACCATAAAAAAGACAGTCCCTCCGAGTTGGTGTGAGGATGTCCAGAGGGGTTGGAATCCGAGCTTCACTGTGGTCTGTGTTCTCAGGTGATGGATAGGGTAGGGGAGTAGGTGGTGGGGTGGGCAGGCTTTGACCTTGGCCATGGAACACTAAGCGCTAGCTCAGATATCTCACATGATACCCATACATAGTGGCTCATTACGGAAGAGCCCCCTTATGCAAAGTGCAGAGCTCAACACTGGCTGGCTGACAGGGGCTAGCTTCGCACTGCTGACCTAACAATAAGACAACAGGGCCGTCGCCACCTCCCAAAAACACAGCTCCAGTAGTGTCCTGGTTCCTTCATCAGGAAGGGCCAGCTACAGCTGCTTTACAAGGTAAACTGACCAGGACCTCATAAAAAGGGAGATGCACACCAATTTTTCTCTGTTCCCCACAAAGCATAGAGAATTGTAAAGACTTGTACTTGAGAAAATCTCTCCTCAAATTTAAGAAAGAGTTAAACATTTTCGGAAAAATGTTTGCTTTCTTGCTGAGACATAGCAGACAAGATTAATACCACTCATACTCACGCTTAGTATGGAGTTATCGCCAGTACCAGCTAACTTAGCTCGGCATACTAGAAACAGGGAGAAGGAGTTAGACCGGCTCAGTCCAAGGCTAAAGAAATCTGCCTACAAACACCTCTAAAATGCACTAATTACCGCATTATCTTTTTTATTTAATATTTACAAAAGCTCAATGGTTCAACAAATATGATTCACAGTTTTATGGGGGCTGTGTGGCTGACTATTTCTTGGCTGGAACACTAACTCTCTAGGGTGAATAGTTTAGCATATAACTCCTACCCCTGTTAAACTATGAGGTTTATGTCAGGATTAAACAAACTAGGTACAATGTGTTGCTGAGCTTTAGAGGTGAAAGTAGGCAGATCTTGTTACTTGGACTGTTATCAATCCTCTCATCTAACTCTCAGCAAGAAAGCAAATGTGTGCAGTTATTGTTATATTAAAGCCCATTCCTTAAAGCAAATTCATACTCAAGCAGTAAGAACTACACATTGTATGTACACATGCCCACTCTTTATTTCATTTTTTAATGTGTTTAAATCTTTCCACAATGACTATAAAAATTGAATGGCATACTCTTGCTTGCAAATGGTAGCTCTGGTAATTGTAAGTCATGGATACTGTGTTATTGACCGTTTTGATTGACTCTCTCTCTCTTTAATAACAGCACCGCTGTAAATGTTTTTATCATCAGGCTTTACATTACTGAACAACGACCAAACAGGCCTGAGAGCATTTGCCAGTTTGCTTGGGATAGAAATTATCCAGATTCTTTTTTTTTTTCAACCAACATGTGTCATTTAACCATTCAATTAAACAATGTCTTTCATATGGTTGATGTAATTAGCTTTTATGTCCCATGTTCAGTGTGAGTGTGAAGATTGAATGTTCATTGAATAGGACATTTGCAAAGATGTAACAAGATCTCTCTCTGGAGTATAGATACACTTTTAAGACTGTTTTATACTTTTACACACTTTCTTTTAATTTCAGCTTTTTAAGTAATAAGATGGCCCTAAAATATCAACCAAATCCAAATCCAATTATTGTATTTTTGAAGGCGTGCGGTTATTTTAACATGAATTCAGGAGGCTTTTATCAGTTAAAATTAGTGTTAGGGATCTCTCCAATACTGTATTTCACCTCTGTAAATTAATTGCACTAGAATGTCACAGAGGTCACATGGCAGTGATGTTAACACTATTGGGAATTTTTGTGATGCGATGTTGTTGAAACCATTGCCTTGGTGACAAAGGAGTGGCACTGTCTACGCCGTTAAGCTCAGTGACAAGCGCAAATATTTCTGCATCTCCAAGACTGAATATTCCTGGTGATGCAATATAAAGTGTAAGATTGAACTCCTTCAAAATTCAGCACCTCAGTACAGGACAAGTGTGAGGATGAAGAGATAATGCTGACAGTTTGAAAGACACTGAGAAGACTGCATTTGAGCAAACTGGTCATTTTGTTGTTATGTGTTACGGAAAATTTTAGAGAAGATTCTTAATTTTTCCCCAGCAGGACAAAGTGAGGGATATCCTTGCTCCACTGCTGCTAACAAGACAAAATTTAATCAAGTTTAGGAAAAGCAGTATGTGGGTATATGCAATAAGTTCACAGTGATGAACACTGCAGGAACAGTTGGGTTGTTAATTTGAATGTTTAGGTCTCAGATGAGCAAACATACCCTGTGTCAACAGAGTACTACCGTCTTCACTCTTTTTGTTTTAATCAGTGAATACATTCAGTGTACATAATGTGTGCGTGTGTGTCTGTGATTGAGAGATGAAGAGAAAGACATTAAACTCCTGTGAACCTTTTTTTAGGAGCAGGGGCGGCAAATTGTGTGTTTGTGTGTGGGGGTCCAGTAGCCTAGCGGACTGGCCTATCTGCTCCAGGGTACTCGCTTATCAGAGCCATTGGCATATCTTGTGCAGGATGACATAATCAATAATCAGAACTGTTAATCAATGGTATTCTAAATAAGCATCGATTGGGCCCACAAGGTTAGCCAGCTTTATCGGTTTACATTAAGCAAAGCAACACAATAGACAAAGACCCATGACTGGGACAGACCAGTTTAACCCCTGCTCATCCGTCTTAAGGAGAAACAAAGAACATGGGTGGGCAAAAGGCTGCATACTATCTCTTTTTGTCTCTCAGGGATGAAGCCTCTCTTTACCTTTTTACACCTATATATTTATTCTCAGAGAAGTTAATGCCGGTCTTTCTTCACGGGTATCTCTTCGACATTGCTGTCACGTGCAGCCTCATTTGAATACAATGAAGCTCCAGTTGCATCTCATTATCGACATGGACAGGTAAAGAGAGGTCACTGATTTGTGTCACCTTTCACAAAACGGCCATCTCTCTCGGGAGCCTATTGGATGAATAGGGAGGAGTATGGCAGCTTGCTGTGATTGTGTAACCCATGGGGCTCCACGTCTCCCTAATTACCAGGTAGTGGAACACAGTCACAGCTGTCTGCAGGTTAGTTAAAGATGACCCATGAGGATATACAGTTTAAATCGGTTTGTTGTTCCTTTCAAACTAGGTATTCTAAACAGTTGTCAGCTTTTAACTGTCAGTGTTTCTTTAGCAGTAACATGAGGCTGCCTACCTTGTTTGCGTGCCTTAATTTCACAGTTTGCAGCGAGCTAACATGCTTCCCACATTCTCGCATAAAACATGACAACTGTCAATGTGTCTGGATCACCCAGTAACAGAAAGACTAGTAGGCAAGTGTGGAAAATGAGCCGAAATAACCCTTTTAGTCTCCCCTCACTGCAACAAAGCTTAGTTTCACGATTACCGTGTCGCCACCATGGCTACTCCAATCATTTTTTCCCCACTGGCAGTGGCTCAGTGCCAGAGAAGGGCTTAGATTTGGCCCATAACCGAAATGCCTTTCAAAGCTCACACAGACCACCTGCATCATATGTTCTGTCTTTAGCAGGGTAAAAACAAAAGTGCTTGTTACAAACATCTCTTTTCGATCACTCTTACACACACTCACAGATAAATATTTGGCCCTGCTGTTAAGCAAAGAAAACTATTAAGCTAAATTGGCTATTTGTGGGGTTTGTTATCTATTATTCATACCTGAGAGTTTTACACAAGACTATCCTCACCCCACGTAAGTGCACAAAATGGGTAGTGAGAGGCAATGATACTTCTTTGATCCTCCCTGCGCCGGATCTCTCTGAAGCTCTCTGTATCAGTGCAGTCTCTTCGGCGATCCTCCCCAAACCTCATGTCTTCGCCCCACCTCTCTCCCTGCCTATCTATCCCTCTCCCTCATTCTCTTTGTCCCTTGTGAAAACCCCTGTCACCTCTGGCCCTCCTCCTCTCCTCCCCCTCTGTGAGGCTATTACAGGAAGCACTCCTCCTTCTCTGCTTTCTCCATGTATTACCATTAGAAGACATGCATCTTGGGAGCTGCTGCTCACTCCTCTGTGTTTTGATTAATATTTTAGCAGCCTCTGGGAGGAAATGGTTCTTCCTCTGAGCTAATCCGTTATAAGGTGAATGCTTGGCGCAGAGGAAAGGGAAGATGATAGAAGAGGAAGGTCAAGCACGACTGTTTTTATTTTCCATATCAGAAGTTTTAAAGACATCCAGTACAAACCAAATGCCTTGAAAATGCGAATAATCCACCAGTTGAAAGTTATGGGACGATGTCGAAGTGAGCTGAATTTTATATAGCTTAATGTTCAGAATCATAGAAATGTATTAAAGGGAAGTATAACAACAACCTTCACAACATTTTTTGACATCCGATTAACCCAAACTAGACAACACCGGTGTATTTCTCTCTAGTCCAGCATTTTACAGCTCAGTTTATTGGACTTTTGCCACGTCAAGCCAAGTGTCAACGTATTTTTCCTCGGTTCACCTTATCTTGAATGTAGAAAACTGAGCGATTCTCGTATACCCTCTATGAGAGAAATATCAGTAGGGAGAACTTAATTTTGTTCGTGTTCCTGTCACAGACCATAACTGCAATTACCAACTCCGAAAGAGCAGGGCTGTCTCTTTTCCCGAAGATCAAGTTTGGACAATGTCTGAATGACATTTGCTCCGCTTGGCTCTGGTGCCCTTGCTGCTTCACTTGTGTGGCAGGCTAGCAGGTGGGTCCGCAGAATTGTTGTCTGCAGCTGCTTCGTACGAAGTCTACAAACAGACTAATCTTTGTTACTTACTTTGCCATCTACAGTGTAGAACCCAAAATACTTTCGAACACTGCTTCTCAGATGCTTAGGTGTCGTGATTGTCCACTCAAGACTGCTTTGCTCGCTAGTGTTTATTTTCGTGGCAAAAATCATACGTTGCAGATAGGGTAATAGGAAATGCCATAGGTCAAGTTGATAGTGAAGTTTCAGAGCACCCTCTGCTGGATCACAAGGCAAACTACTTCAAATGGTCTATAACGCTTTACTGTTGGCTGTTAATTTTATATATGAACAGGTCATTGCAGTTTGAATATAAGACACCCCCCCCCATGTTTAAATTTCGAATAAAAAGTGACAGCCCCAGTGTAGAGAACAGAAGTGAAATTCTTAGCCACGGATTTTATTTGTAAATGTGGATTGATTTTTAAATTTAATGCGAGTTCTACGCGCGTTGTCATCAAGTGATGCATGAGCTTGAAATCGCGGCCTTTGCCAACCTAGCCTAATTAATTCATGTCTCGGCTAGTCTGAGCCCCAAACTTCCTGGAGGAGACCCAATCCCAGGCCTTTAAATCTCTGTTCACATCTTGGGGCGTCATCTTGCTACATAACTAGCTAGGTACTGACCTACGTCCATGGAACAATAACTACGGAAAAAATGACCACAAAAATGGTGATTAGCATGAATGAGATCAGTTCAGCTGTACGGGTTAATTTTGCTGCAGATACTGATGCATAGTTATTGGTGGTAGTGGTAGTAGTGATTGGCTCTTTCATCTTGAAGAATTTACTAACTAGTGAATTAATAATTGTCAGTAAACGATGTACAGTGAAAGCCCAGTCTTACTTCTCACAAAACTTCACACACACAGACTAAATATTTAAACTCCTCACTACTGATATAGCTTGTTGTACAAGGGTGGCAATCCCAAGTTCCTGTGCCATGTAAGACATTAAATATATAAAATATGCTTATAAAAAGATGCCTCTATATATATTTACCATATGCTTTTTCAAATCGAGAAAGATGAGATACTAAGAAAAACATAGCAAAGCATGAACTAAAATAATGTGTATAGACAAGGTATTGTGGGATAAATGTAGTACATTAAATTATTTTCTTATGCAACAAGCCGACTGATATTTGCTGTAACTAATATTTAGACTTATCAATTTCTTTATGATTTCCTCTCAGTTTTATTGATAAGGTAAATGGTGTCACTAGTGCAACAATTTAAAAGGTTGTGTCAAAAATAGTAAGGGATGAACAGACCTACCAACAAAGAGCCATAAGGTCATGTTTAATTACTCTAGATACGATCAGTTTTCAGTACTGCAGAAGGAAAGATACTTCTACATGCTCGAATAAAAAAGTGTTGTGTCATAGTCTAAAGTTACAGTTATGCAAAGCTGTATGTCTCAAAGTGAAAGTTACATCAACTACTACTGTACAGTAGGAAATTAATATATACAGTGCATATTAATATGCATAATTTTTTCTGCAAAGCTGTGTATATTTCTTTTTTTAACTGGGGGTACCACCTGGATATTGGTGTGTCTGCTCCAGGGTCTGTGCGCTGCTTTTCTGTGCTTCCTCTCTCATTGATTCCCACTCTCCTTTATTTATGTTTGTTTACTGTGCTGCTTGACTCAAGAACTACCTATTGCTTTTATTGTCGAATGCAATGAAGGGTGCTTTTATCACCATTTGCCTGCGGGTCAAAGGTGAGAATGGAGACAAATGGGCCAACTGTACAATGATGAACAGCGTGTTCTGAACCTGGAAACATGCATCCAGTTCATAGATCCTAACAGTCTATTCTTTTGTCATTGGAGACAATCCTGGAAGGATTTCCTAGAAGACAAATGGGAAAGGCTCAAATTTAAAAGGTCAAATAGATTATGGCAACTAATGTCTATAAATTAATTTTAAAAATGGCACTAAAACCCATAAAGACTTGATAAAAAGCTACAGTATGTCGGAAGTACACTGTCAATAACAAATTTTAAGAAGACGCTGGAATATTTTGGCTTCATCATGAGATGTATTAGAAACAGAGTAAATTATTAGCCTTAGACTTAGAAAGCCTTATCCTTAGAAAAAAGACACACTTGACCCAATCAAGTGTGTTTTTTTTCTTCTTCCTCGCTTCCATCGGTATTTCTCTCAGGTAAACTACAGTAACCTTGGCTCTGAATCATGTGACATCTTGACGCCAGCCATTACTTTGCACATTCGTTCTTTTGACCAATATATGAATTATTCTGGCTGTATTGTTCGTGAATTTATCCCCATGGTGTTACCGTGTTGATTAAGTGCAGTATGGAGGTCGAGTGTTAGCAATTACTCACCATGTGTTGAGAGCAGCGGGCCAGGTACAGTGAGTGAAGCTGGCACATTAGGAACATACAAATGAACGCTTGTCTTTGTGGTATGTGGACTTATTTTAAGCTCTGCCAGCCCATTTAGCTGTGTGTCCTTGGGGCTGGGGGTATTTTGTATGCCTCTGATAGGTGTTTGCTTGCTAATGAAGGTGGTATTTAATTTGCTTAAATACTGCAGGGATAAGGCATTTGATATCTGTATGGATGGGATGACATTTACAATGGCGGATGGGCAACACTAACTTAGTCTTGTATTCTCTATTCACAGAGGGCATTATGTGTAGAAGGACAGAGCACGTAGCAGAGAGCTAATGTGAACATAAGGGAAGATACACCTGCCCCCAGGTGTTTTTCTTAGTAGGTATAATAGCAATATATTTCCACTCATGACATTCCCTAATGTTTGTTGAGGGAATATCTGCAAGAGCAAGTTGGGCTGAAAACCCTGTGGCAAACCATTGCAGTAAGACACTGGGGCTATTAATGGGGTGACATCCTTTAAGTAAGTTCAACAGTAGGAAGAAGATTCAATTAATTTTTAGCTGTTGAGAATATATTTCATTCTTTTCCAATTTCAGTCTCAGGTTTTCTGTTGACCTTGAATTGTAGTGTTGTGTATTTATTTATTAATTTATTTTTCTATTTATTTATTTAAAATTGCCAATGCAGTCATTGAAACACATTTAAGAACCAGTGAACAAATCTCCCTTCTCTCTGTCTCTCTCACTCTGCGTAGTATGGAGTGGTTTCTTCATTAAAACTGACAGAGAAGCCAGAGGCACAGGAAATGTTATAGCTCTGCAGACCTGTCACCACTTTCTCCACCAAGTATAATTTAGTGCTGTACAATAATTGAAATAATTCTTTCATTTACTGACGAGGCTGCCAAAATGTTGAACCAGAAAACTGCCGACAGGAAAGATAATGTGTTCCCTCATGGCATTTTCTTTTTAAATTCATTTTCTATTCTAATACATTAAATGCATAAATTCTCTCACTAATGGTTTGTGTGAGGCAGAGCAACAGCATTTTCAATGATGGAGTTTAGAAGGGGTTTGATACTTAAAACAAGAAAACCCATAATAAATGCTGATAAATCTGTGGGCATGTCCATTTTCCATAGCCCCAAACGTATGCTTAGCTAATCCTTTCCTCTGCATTGGCCATTTTCAGTAGGTAATGGGGGGGAGGGTACTGCAACCAACTGCAGAAATGGGAAAATGAGGGGAAATATTTTAAGAATATGTAGATAACCTGTCAAAAAAACCCCTTTTGAGTATTTTCATTTTCTCCAATGAAATGTTGTATAATTAATTAGCATTACCAATAATAGACATACATTTGGCGAAACATGCTTTAATTCCTCAGACAAAAAATGTCACTCAAAATGCCAGTGTCTGTGCAGGAAATCACAATATATTGTTTTGGCAGACTACTTAATTAGCATAGTAAGTATAGACATAACCTTCAATCCCAGGCTAAAGTAATGATGTTTTCAAATGAAGGGAGGTACGGAGGTAATATATAGGGGTGTCAAATTAATCTAAAAAGTGACAACAAATGGAAACTCATACCAGGTTCTTTTTTTTTTTTTTTTTTGAAAACTGTATCAAATTCTATGCACATTAAAGTTATATTGTATTTTCTAGATGCCCTCATGACAGCTCAAACTGTGACATGGTCTAAACTTCAGAACAAGAAGCAGTCACCTTCTTTGCTGAGGGTCATGTGCTCCAAAAATAAGCAATTTGGAGAATTATAAGTTTTCCTGACACTCATAGTGAATTAGCATTTCATTCTGCTTCATTATTCATCGAACTGCCATCTTTAAGGCTGTTTTCCACGTGTCAAAATTGAGGCATGTTATGCAAACTGAATGCATCAGGCATTAGACTGAAATAATACTTCACTTCTCAGCCTCGATACTTCCTTTTAAAGTGGCAGTGTTGGATAAATGCCCAATATTCAATTGTGGACATTGGTACTTAATTACAAATGGGTTACTCAGACAATTAAACCTTTGGCTGAATTAAAGTTTTAGAGAAAACGTTGGTTGAAAATCTCAAAAATTAACAATTTTTCACCGGTGTTTATTAAAAAAGCAACTGCTTTCAATGTTTTTTTTCTCAGAGAGACAAATCTGAGCTCAGAGAACAGTGAATGCCCAATATATTTTAGTTAACTCTTTACATGATCTTACACAAGTATGGGGGTTTCTCAATTTTTTTTTTTTTTTTTTTTCAATCTATGGTAGCTCTTATTAAAAAGACAAAAATTGTCAGCATTTACCTCAAGGCTCAGCACTTGAGAATCCTATCACACCATCACAGGAGAGCCAAGCAGGAAGTTTGGGATGCTCAGAAAATTTAAAGGAATGTTTGAAAGTAATTACGGATCTTAGAAACATTGAAACCACAGAGGGTTTTTGCTCTGTCACTCATCTACAGTATATATTTATAAGAGTGGCCAGTCTGAAGGAATAACCACTGTTAACTGCTGTTAACTAGTAGCCCAACTATTAACCTCTACAGCGTCAAACTATTGCTGTCTTTAGAAATAAACTCTTTTTCTGTTCTTTCCTTTTCATTGCCTCCTCCCTTTTTTTCTAATATTTCATAAATGTGATGATTCAGTGTTTGGCAAGGCTGCCGCTTTCTCTCTCTGTCACTTTCCCGGGTTGATGTCCAGGGAGGGTCACTGTGGCCAACGGGAGAACTCCATTGTGTTGATTAGGGCAATGATAGATAGGTTGTGCGATGAGTCTCAAGGAGCGAGGCTGAGAGTAAGGAAAACCTGACCTAAGAAGAGAAGAAATTCATACATAAGAAAATGGAAGTTTGGCATACAAGTCTGGAGCAGATGAAATTGTGCAAGAAAAAGGTAAAGAGGAGGTGACTATAGGGAAGATGGAGTAGAGAGCGGAGTCAGGAGAAAATTGGGAAGAAGTAAATCATGAAATTTGTCGAGTATTTCCTCCGGGATTGGAATCATGATCAATATTAAAATTAAAATAAGTGTATTGTTTTTTTGTATTTTTTTGAAACGCAGCATCAAGGAATGAATGTCCAAAGCCTAAAAGCCTTAAGAATAGCCTAAAGAATAACAGTATCCTATCATCTCAAAAGGTTGCTTTATGTTATACAGTAGTGTAGCCTTGAGTATATGCCATTAAGTTGGGAAGCTTAGAAGATGTGTTAAAATTTAATTTTCAAAATATGTTGGATTCCTGATAGGCACAGGAGAGGAGACATCCCTGAGTCTTTGCCAGAGCAACTGAAAGATGAGTGCTTTATTTACTGTTAGTGCTCCCTGCTTACATCAAGCTGCTTTCTGCTGAAATGCCTGCACCCTTAAACAGATATCATCTCTGTTACATGAAATTTTGGTTCTCAGATGATGTATTTCAATAAATCACTGACTTTTCCTGTAGTACCACAAGAAGGGTGACACTTGTGGATTGATGACCATGACATTAAGTATAGAAATTTGTTTTGTCTCTTCATAACTTATGAATTTTTTTTCCCACTAAATGGGCTTTAGATTTTAGATTACTCAAGAAGCATGGCAGGTTCAAATATGTTTCAGGAATAAGAGAGTACTTTGTAATTTTAGTTTACAAAGAAGCCATAATGCCTGACACTATCATTATTCATATTTGGCCAATTGATAAATATCCTCATTGCAGTTTGTTAGAATGATATCCATGTGCTTATCAGGTTATATTATTTAGGTGAGAGATGCTGAGATATGCAACAACTAAATCCAACAAGGTGTTTGTAATTTACTGTTAAGAGTATCTTGTTTCCTGTTTATTTTGTGATAGATTAAGCCAAAATGTTCCAGGCACACACACACACACACACAGACACAGACACAGACAAACATGCACACACCCAGCCACACACACACACACAGACACAATACCACACAGCTTTAACTTATCATGACCATCACTGGGAAGAGATGTATGATTGATTAATCAAGCTTTTATCAATACAAGGATAGGAAAATGACCCCCGAAATCCACTTACATATCAGCAAGGCACTTTTATCCGTCCTTCCATGAACTTGATTTATGAAGGCAGTCAATGCGTAATGCGGCTTACACGTGACTACATAATGAAATGGTGGGTTAACTTTGGAGAGAACAAACCCCTCACTGAAGAGCATTTAGTTAAGTGTACAGATTAGCATGAGAAAAGCAATCTCATAACATGAACAGACCTCTCTAATTGAGCTATTGTTCGTGTAAGCAGTGTGATTTTCTATCTCTCCAGGACTCACTACCTCCTCTGCTTCTGGAGTGATGGGTTATGATGTTACATGTGTGTGTATGTGTGAAGGGGAATGCATCCCTCCTAATTGATCACCACTCCTCAACAGGAAAGGACAGAGGGGGCGTTAGCGAGCGGACGCTAACTCAGCCAATAATGAACAGGGTCATTATAATGTGAAATCCATTGCCTCTCAATCGAGACCATTGATCAATTGTGCCTTCTATATGTTTGCTTCTCCGCCTGGCTTGTTTAGTTGGAAGCAGAGTGTTGCTTTCTAATTTATTCCCCCACTCTTCAGCTGCTGGTTATAGAAAGTGACTCTTATTGCAGTTGCTAATGTAGGCGGTATAGAGAAACATCCTTTAGTTTCATCAGAAACAATCGCCACCTGGACCGACGAAAGGATTGAGTTTAGTCACCTTTTTATGAGCTCCCACTAAGCTCTGACTTTGACTGGACGTCTCCCTCAAAGCTTTTAACAGGCAGATGTAATAGCCCTGTGGTTTTGAAGAGGCCACGGTTAAAGCACCTCAGGAAGAGCAGGCTGGCGTCTCTTGTGGCTTCAGATGCGGTCTGACTTGTACTTAATGCACCGACAGGTAATCCATCTGAAAGCAAAATGCGTTATGCCAATTTGGACAGGAAATCAGAAACCTAGTATGGTATCAGCCCCAGTGTCTCCTCCTTGTTATCACAGCCAAATATGC
Organism: Istiophorus platypterus; assembly: GCA_016859345.1. Taxonomy (NCBI): domain Eukaryota; kingdom Metazoa; phylum Chordata; class Actinopteri; order Istiophoriformes; family Istiophoridae; genus Istiophorus; species Istiophorus platypterus. Next base: position 17,732,135 of record CM029118.1, read on the forward strand.
AGAGGGGATTTTATATAGATTCCATTTTGGAGGATACTGATTTTGTTGTTGTTTTTTAATCTGAGTTTTTATTAGAAAAGAACACCTTGACGCAGATGGCTAGAGGCCATTCATGTTGACGTTCCACTAAATAAGAACACCAGATAAAGGGGTTTCATTTGCAATGTGGTTTTCTGAAAAGTGAGGAACTGAGTGTTTCAGTAAGTAAACATTTAAATTCACTGACCTGGGTCAATTATTTGAGTTGTATGTGCAAATCCACAGTAAGCTGCTGTCAGCTGTCCACCATCAAATAGTGAATCATATGAGTGAATGGAAGGTGAACATTTCCAGTGGAAAGCTCAGCTAATTTTTTTTATCAGACTCCTCTTTATCTATAGGTTGAGGCCTTCTTGCTGTTATCTTGTGGATTGCGTCTTGATGGTAAAAGTTTGGTAATGGTTGTTCAAAACTAGGCTTGGGGGGGGGTTACTCTCGAGGAAACAATAACTGGATAGCGCGTAGTGTTTCGCTGACCTCTCCGCTCGAATGTCTAAACCCTGTTTCACCTGTGTGTGGTCAGAAGAGACGAACCTGTATGCCACTAGAGCGAAGAGGGAAGTTAAGCCACTGAAGGACAGCAAAAACAGGATTTTCAGGGGATGTTACGTTGCTCTTTAAATTATTTGAAAAAAAGTATTTAATTTACCACAGTGCATGGTAAAGTGAACATAAACACCATGCTGCATTATTAAACCTGTCTCGAAGCCATATTTAGATAAAGATAAACATTAACACATTTTACATCCTGCACCCTTTTTAGTTCTCTCTAAAAATTGTTTACCATTAGCCTTACTTCCTATCATATGTTTTATCCTGTGCTGAGAGCTTTATCTGAGATCGGTTATGTTAAAAGCAGGTCTAACAGGAAATCAGGTTCACACTGACATTGTCCCCATGTCTTCAACAGTTGCTCTTCTCTTGATATCTAAAGAGTCTTTACAATAGACTGTAGAAAATATGTAGCTGTTCAGTCTAAAAAAACATACACTCTGGACTTACTAGTGGGAAATTTGTCTTCCTCAAAATATCAATAAGGATTCATATGATTGGATGGAAATGACTGGTACTTCATGAGATGAAGTCAGTCGATTCAATTTCTGCAAATGTACCTGATGAGAGCCACAAAAACTACCACTGGAAATAAACAACGTACTCTACTTGCTAGGACATCTCTACCGTATGTTTACAGCTCCCTTGTTGAGCTAAAACGAATAGGAGAATAAAATTCAAAAAGGCTTTCCATAATTAATGGAATGTATTCTCTTAAATTTTTCTTCTCTGTTTGTGTTCCACCTCATAATGGTGTGATGAAATCAAAGCTGGAAAATTGATTTATCTGCCGTATCTAATATACACAGAATACTGACACATACTGTCCCAATCAGTCCTCTCCAGTGATATTTTAAAACCATCGTTCCAACAGACCTGTTCTCCTGAGACCATTGTTCTTTTGAATCCCAGGAAAAGGCAGCAGCATCCAAAGGCAGCAACAGCACATCTCTCTCTGAAACAGAAGAACCCCATTACATTTTTTCATTTTTCAATCTTTCCTCCCCTCTTGCCCTCCTTGCTCCTTCTCTCTCTGTCTATTTCTCTCCCTTCCTTTTTTCTTTCTCTACAGTACATCACTGTGGCTTTATCCATTTCATGTTTAGTGAAACTCCCCAGGCGAGCCAACACAAGGCAACGAGATGCCGCAAATCTTTGATATCTTAAACAGAGGGCATAGTGCCAGCACTCTTGCCAGATAGGAAAAACGGTAATCCAAGGGAGGAACATCATCCTGAATCAAACAAAATGAATAAATAATCGGGGCTGCAGACACACTTTCATACTTGCGGTGCATGTCTATGGAGAATTGGTTTACCAGCCCAAGTGATTAGTCTGCTGGCAGGATTGTTTGGTTTCTGTGGCTCAACCATTTACAGTATGATATAACAGCAGACCAGATCCAGTTCTTAACACAGCTCTCTATGGAGCTAATGATATTTAGCCAAATGGGAGGAAAAAAGAAGAAAAATCAGCCCATGGTTACTCAGCTGTCACTTCAAATTTGTGGCATAATGCATGATACATATTTTACTCCTTGCTCATTTTTTAGTTCTGTGTAAAAAATTGTTAACCATTAGTGTTACATTCTTGTATTTTATCCTTTGTTAGGAGTATTGTCTGAAATTAGTCATGTTAAAAGCAGGTCCAACAGTCTGACTGCTTCATTGCCACAGCAGCAATTGCATTGACATTGTAAATCATAATCGATACCGCTTTAACGTTATAACTTTTTGAAATGTCACATAAATATATCATAAACACGTAACTAATTAAAGAGACATGCGAAAGCATACTTTTTGTGCAGCCATTTAACCAAACTTCCAATTTTTTAACAGGAATCAATGCAAAGATACTTTTCTGATTTTATTTTTTCACTGCAACTCTGCAAGGACTTTTTATTCATGCATTTCCATTACAGACTTATTCAAAACAATGCTCCCTATGTAACCTTTTGTCAGATTTATCTGAGGTAACTTTATAGTTCGTTTTGCCACAGCCACTTCTTATAGATTCTCTTCGGTATGACATAAAAATAAAATAGGGGAATTGTCTCATTGATAGTGGCTACATGCCTGAAGTTGCATTAATAAACAACCAGGCAGAGATAATATTTTTCAATGCCAAATCGATTATCATAAGGTTACATTCCTAATGTTTATATTTCAGCAACCTCTCTCCTGTTTATACAATAGAGGGTATTAAAAGGGAGATTAAATTTTACCCGCCTGAATATAATACAAACACAAAATTATGCTTCTATTGCCAGGGCAAGCTGTGCATTGTCATTTATTTATGAGTTTTTTGCCCTCCCCTCCTTTTCCTTTTCTCACTCAACAGTAAATATGGAAATTGTGTTTGTCAGTTTGTGTGTATACACACACATGCATGCATGCATATCTATACATGTGCCTTTGTGTAGAGATCTTTTAATGTCTGTCTTTTATACTGCAGTGAATGCAAACTTGTACTGTGTTTTTCCATGGATGCAATAGGCATAGGAGGGTCATGTAGCTCCCGCAGAGAAAACTTCTCTGTCCTCCATCAATAAACACACTCCCTCATCCTGATGCAGTATTGACAGTCAAGTCATCTGTCTTCACACTCTTGTTCTTCCCTCAGCGTCTCTCTCATCCTTCTGAAGACACAGCCAGACTTTTATTGCCACTATTACAGTGAGTTGCCATCATCTTTTTGAATAAGAAGGGGCATACATCATCCAGGTTGGATCCACAGTTATAGGGCTTTGAAGTTAAAGAGAGCAAGGTGAGGGGAGAAAATATTTCATTCTCAGTTTTTCAAATTATACATACAGAAATACTACTCTCATAATTATTGGTTTCCAGTGGTCATAATCACTTAAATTCCATTATGTCTTTATTTCCATTCTACTTGGAAAATAGTGCTGAAACAGCATCTTTAGATTTCTGTTATATACGTTCATCTATAGAATGGATTCTAAGAAATCACACCATAATAATGAGAGCTCATCACAAATCAAAAAATGAAGCCGTAACAAAGTTCTTTCTTACAGTAAAACTGTAATAAAATCATGACTATCTAGCAGTGATACATGACAGTTTTATTCAAATGTTTTGGGTTTTTTTTTAATTGATATTTAAAATGCATTTGGCCATATCTCTGGAATATATTTTATGTGTTCTTTGAAAATCCTCTCTCCTCTAACTTTTTTTTTTTTTTTTTTACTATTTTCTTCTTCATAACCCACATTAGATCATTATTCATTAGTAGTTTCTGACTAAATGCACCTATCTAAATACATGGAATGAGCATTCTGTTAAATAGTGTCCATGTTGTATATTTTTCCTGTTTTATAAAATTTAATTAGCAAATGACCAATGTAAAGGTAAAATGGATTGTCATGTCATCTAACCTTCTAACAGACAACTTTTGCAAACGAGTTGAATTCACATGAAAGATATAGTACATGGCAAAACAAAGGGTTCTGTCTTAATAAAGTGGCATTTTCCTGAAGCAGGGATAATTTTACTTCATCTCACCTGGGCTAGTATGGTGTTTTGGACACTTAAAATCAAGGATGAGTGTTTTATCAATTTTGAATCAGGTATCAAATCCACTTATTGAATCCAAATACTTTTCGATCTTCTATTATGGGTTTAAGTAGTTAAAAGCTAAATGTAACAACAAATTAAACATGCTTAATCACCTTTTGTTGGTTCGGAAGGAAGAAAAATCACACTTTTCAGTGGCAGCCTAATTATGTTTTACAACCTGTACCCACAACTTGAAAATGAGATTAGAAGCATACGGTGAATGAATTGTTAAAAAAGATAAAAAAAATAAAAAATAGCACAGTCAGTTAACAGCTTAAGCCTACTGTACTTGATAAGAACACTTACTTCAAGTGCTAGTGGTTCTGATTCCGAACATTTTCAGAAACATTTGATTGGTTAAATGAAAATGCTTAAAATATATGAACCAAAGACTGTATATAGAGAGAAGAGTAGCCATTATGCTGGTCCCTGTTGAACTACAAAAATACATAGTCCATTGGTGGATGTGAAGTAGTGTTACAGAGTGATGTGTCTTTTCACTCACTCCTAAAGAGTCTTTGGCTGAATACAGGTACTAGCTGCAGAGAGCATTTTCAACAGAGAAAGGTGAAACTTTTCATTTTAGCTGATAAGTAATTAATATTATTGAACCACGGCTGATCTAATCTGTCTGCCATTACAGCCAGCACCCGTTGGCCATTTTATTATTTATTTTATTTCTCTCTTCTACTAAAAAATACTGAAGATAGAGAAAGGATTTGGTATTAGATTTTTTAGCATCTTATCTTAGGTATTTTGCCCGTTTGTTGACTGGATCCATAATATATCCAGCTTTTGGAACCCATCCTACTTAAAATTCAATGTGTGTTGGAGATTGGTATTTTGGAGAGTTGCAATTCATTATGTTTTATACCATGTTTTCCTGTTTGGACTAGGTGAACACAGCACATTGTCTTTTGCATCCTAGTCAATGAAAATCAAATCTGATTTAGATACAGAAACATGACATTATTTATAGGACTGACAAGTGCCTTCAATCATCACAAACTGTATTTAACTGTTGACTTGATTTGTCAGTACTTACTTTCTTGATTTTTTTGATGCTCACATCAGAAATTGTCTATTCTGTTTTTTGTTAAGACTTTTTTAGACTTTCTTAAATCTACGAGACAGATAATAAGAGACAGATTTTGATATCTTCTGTTAGATTTAACTTATTGTTACATTTGCAATGATTTCAGGATGTTATCAGGATGTTAAGTTTTGGGGTTGCAAAAAGTGATCTGAATTCTAGTCTAAACATTTCTTAAAACATGTTTAATGTAATGGACACATTAAGAACTTTAGCACTCTGTAACACAAGCACTCTGTCTTTTACTATCATAGAAGATGGCATTGTATCTGTGGCCTCTGATAAATGCATAATGTTTTCATGTCACTTTGCTGCAAGTAAGGTTATACATTACAGAGTCAACCTATATGCATATGGTACGCTTGACAGATAATTAAGGGTATTAACTGCTCTTTTATTTGGAATAGTTTGATAAACATGTATTTTATATTATATAAATTATTCTAGTATTTGTTAGTATGGAACTGAATTAGACTAAAATGTCTGTTTTCAACATTTTTTTTATTGTACTTAATTGATACATATTGAGTATATTTTATTATTGTGGTTTTATTATTGTGACAGGTTATTCAAGACAGAAACAGGATTAAGGAATTTGTTCTAGTTTGTATGTACAAATATAAATGGTTTAATCTTAATTATGAGTATCTTAATTGACATTTTTGAATCTGACATTAATAAATGTACTACAAACAGATCTCTCTCTCTCTCTCTCTATATATATATATATATATCTATATATATCTATAGATATCTATAGATATCTATAGATATAGATATATATAGATATATAGATATAGATCTTTTTATCATTAGCTAATGTATAAACCTGACAAACAATTAAATGATCTCCCTTATGTACTCTTCTCTCTCTGCTCTCATTCCAGCTGTGAGATAATGTTACTGCCATGAGTAAATTTCTACATTTCCGCAGGGCCAGATCATTTAAACCACAATGCCGGTCCTCAGTAACTTTAGAGCCCCTATAGGCCCACTTCAATAGACCCCCCGGCCCCCAGTGTGAACCTAGTAACTTGTTCAGCAATACACACAGAGTTAGTGGCTGTGAAACCATCGGGATAATGCAGCACTAATGGTGCTGATGTGTTAGACCAGTGATGTTCCTCTCACAAAACATTATAGGTAATACTCATTGGTTTGCTCTCAGACTTGAAATAAGAGAAGACACCAAAGCACTAATAGAAGGATGAGGTTCTGGAGGTCAAAACAGTGTGAGGACTGTCTAAACTACAACAAATTAAATATTTAATTCTGCAACACCCTTGCAAGAACTGTTGGACATTAACAGGGACATAGGAGCTTTATAAAACATCATGTTCACCAAGTCATTTTCTTGGTGATGTAGCATGGTCCTTGCATGCATCATGCTTTGCTGAGATGTAAGCGCACACTGTCTACGGCCTCATTAATATTTGTCCTTTTAACTGTTGGATCCAGATAAAGTCCAGATGACATTCAATTTTTGTTCACAATCAGCTGCACAGACAGATAAGTCCATAAGTATTTTGACAGTGACACAATTTTCATATTTTTGCCTCTGTACAAAAAAATGGATGTGAATCAAATATATCAAGATATAATTGAAGTGGAGACTTTTTAAGTAGTTTAACAAAAATATCACATTAAAAATTCAGGAATTACAGATATTTTTGTACATAGTCCGTCATTTTCCGAGGTTCAAAAGTAATTGAGCAATTTACAATGCAAACAAAGCAAATGAAAGGAGGCCGTCGTTAGGCTGAAAAAAAAACATTTTCTAGTTTTCTATTTTGTCATATTGAATTTTTAAAATATCAAATAAGTTCCGTGCTCTGTCATATGTTATTTGATTACTTCTCCCAGTGTTTTAGGTTTTTTTCATGTCATTGATTCAGTTTCAGTATTAAGATACTTAGGAAGGTATTGTATCGAAGTCATAATTTTGGAATTGCAGCAATACTACTACTTAGCAATAAAAATACTCACATATACCTCCTTTAAAAGAGTAAAAAAGGAAGTAATAAATAAAGTATTCAATAGTCCACCAAAATTTTTGTGGACATTAGTTTAAAAGAACTATTAGGCAGTCCCCTCATGGTGGAAGATGTGCTGCGAAACCGCCAATGTCTTTTATAACCTCTCCATTAGAATAGAAGCATAAGAAAGTGTGCTCCTATCTGTATACACACAGACACACACTCACACAGGATTTCATTATCATAGCTAACCCCCTCCTGTGTTAGTTTAGACAGGGAAAGAAGATTCTCTGACACATCTGACAACTACACTGTGAATTTAACAGATATAAGAGATGACCTCTGGTCTGTCTTCCTCAATACGATACACATTTCCTGATTCAAAAAGGAAGAATCTTTCTTTTGTAGTTGTGAAGAAAAAAAGGAAACAGTCTCCTCCCCAAAATGTGCAGCACATCCCCTTGTTCGCCCACTCTTGAATAGCAATTAAATTAATTCTCTTTCTTTTTTTTCCTTGTTGCGCTTGTGAGGACTTTTGTCTTACAGGGGATGGGGGAGGAGTGACACATCTAATCTAGTGCAGCTCTGTATCTGGTAGGAGACTTATGAAATGAGAGGAAGGGGGATCTTTATCAGTGTGGAATTAGCGCTTCTCCTTGCTTCATCCAGGAAGTGTGTGGAGTGATTCCATTATAAAGAGGGAGCCTTCAAAGGGGCTAGCACTGCCAGAGGACACCTTGGGGGGAAAGAGAGGACCATGCTGAGGAACAGGATGGAACCTTGCTGAAGCAGCACTCTGCAGAGAGAGATCACAATCAGGCATTTGCACAGGGCCTGAACAACTACCTTCCAAATAAAGGTCATTTTTAAATCATTCCAACACTTTCATTGGAGAAAAAAATAATTGTAGTTATTCCAAAAGTACACTGAAAGTGGAATATAACAAGTTCTAGCTATGAATTTATGAGCAGGAACAACAGTGTAGGACAGGGGGCAGAGAACATGTATCCAGGTGGGCAGCAAGTATCAGTGACACTTGGTAAAGCAGTAGTGATCAGACAACAATGAACTTGCTGCCATTGTTTAAATAGACCCCTCATTATGCATCTTGGGCAGATGGGGTAACTCCTTGATATTTAAAAAACAAACAAAAAGCTATTGGCAACTTGCATCCAAGAAGCATGTGAATTCAAATTCAACGCAAATGGTCATACAGACGTTGTACTGAGTTGTTATAGCATTTATCTGATCTGTGATCAGTTCTGTTCGGTCACTAATCTCTAAGGGCAAGAAAGCAGAGCCAGTGTGACACTGCAAAGGTGAGAAAAACTTTAGTCTGGTTTTATAGTTCATAAATATGACTCATCCATGTGTTGAAATTAGTTTATGCGTGGTTGTTAACTATTATAGTTGTAACAAAATTGTTTTAGTGTAGAAATCATTTTTCTGCTAGTATTTGTGGCAGTAACTAAACAGCTTCTGGTGCAATACCAGCACCCTCCAACTGGAGTGGAGCCAAGGGACGCATAAGTACAGTTAGGTCCCTAAGTATTTGCTCAGCAGAGTGCAGCCTTTCACGAAGGAGAAGGTGTATTGAGTCATTTATTTTCAGTCTACTTTGGTGCATTACTGTAGTATGAAGGCTAATAACCCTGAGTTTGAGATTCATCACCATGAAATGCCAGATTCACAGTTAATGCAATTGATGTTTTTTTTTCATGCTCAATGAAATTGTAGTTTATGTGATAAGTTTTTCCTTGTTTGTTCATTTTTTCATACATGTGGGTGTGTTTTTGACAAAGGGTTTTTACATTTAGGATTTTGTTAATTACATTATTGTAAATAAATCAATGTCATAGTGTTAGTAAGCTTTTACATTTTCTGATGTTCCCTATGCTGGAGTTTGTGATTTCTTTGATAGTTAACTTCATATTTGAACCAGATATCACTTATTAAGCAGCATTTAAGAACATTCAGTTTACCTCCTTGGGAGACTACTGTGCTCTACTGAGCAAATTATCTGGTAGTACTAATATTTATTGACTAAAATGTAAATGCCATGATTACCATTACAACTACAGTGGTGTTGATCTGCATCTTTGTGAATGCCTGATTTTTAGCAGCTTGCAAGTTATGGTAAGGTTAGTGTCACCGGTGTGAACATTGTGTTTGCATGTAGAGCTGTTTGCCACATTGTTATCCAAAAAGATAAACCCAAATTGACCAGTTATCTCTGCAAATAACCGCCTCGTCAATATCACATTCTTAAGAAAAAGTTTGCTTTTGCTTTTGTCAAAAGATAAATCACATTTTTGAGAACACAGGCATGCTGTAACTGTGTTACCTATTATCTTCGGTAACTTGTCGCTCTCTGAATTCTTTGAACGGGTCCGGGTGTCTGTCAGCAAGATGCTTTGCCAAATTTGACATGTTGCATTCCTTGGTCTGGGTAGATTTAAACCATCTTTTACAAATGGGCTTTGCAGTGTTTGTGGACTTGCCCTGACTGTCGACCAGCTGTATGGTTGGCAAGAGCACTTGTATTAGCAGCCATGCCTTTCATTTTGTTGTTTTCATGGAGCGTGGAATCCGAGCGCTGCACACACACTGCACCACTGTTGCACACTAGAAGCAACTCATGAAATGCAGCGCTTATTAAGGCAATGTCATTCTTAAAGTACCAATACTAATAAAATGGAGTATCAAACCTTTTGTTAAACGCAGGATGTTGCAATGTTTTTCTAGTATCTGTATATCCCGCAACACTACTACATAGCAAATGTAAGCATTAACAGGTGTTAACTTACTTTCATACTTACTTACATACAGTTTAGAAGAAATGGTATGAGCTAGCCTCAAACTTATTTCATTTGCACATCAAAAGCTGTCTCCAGTGGCCGACAACAGCGCCAATGTTAATTGTATTTTTTACTCAGTATCTATCACTTCTTTTCTTTGCTGCCAATCGTAGTTGCCTGGTGGGAGATTGCAGATGTTAGTAGTGATCATGGTTGCTTGCAAAGAGCATTAGCCATTGTTGCGTTTACTGTTGCATTCCCTGACTAATTGACAAGAGGTTGGAATTAACCTTCTAAGCAGTGCCATTACTTCATCCTCTCGTGTTGGAGCAGCTAGCCCAGCCTATTACAGGACATAAAAGGCTGGGCTAGCTGGTTGGCACGCTAACTTCAGTAGATATCTCTGTAACACAGTAAGTTGATGTCTTTGACATAAAACTATTAAAATTTTGAAATGTTTCAAACTAAAATACTAACAAAAACCATGTTTAAGTGTGTATTTGTGTTTTTATCTGTCACTGCTAGTTGCATTACATTTTGAATCTTATTTGTTTTTCAGAAAAAGAGGAAGTGTTGGAAATGGTGAAAACTCTTTTACTGTGATCTTTTGTCACAGTGGACTCATTATACTTGGTTATTCTTTATGTGAAATGCTACTGTGAACAATAATTGTTACATAATGTTTTAATAGTCAGTAGATCAGTTTTCACTAACTCACAAACACACATTTAATAATTAACTAAATAGTCAACAAGATTAATAATGATAATTAAATTATATCAACTCTTTGTATAGTATTGTAGGAAAGTGAGTATCTGCACCGTCAGGTTTAAGTGTTTTTAGTACTGAAGGGCAACTTGTTAGGACTGTCACCATTGAAACATTACCCTAATAACTCCCCTGTTCAAAAACAGTATCTTAATATATCCCTTTTGTTACAAATTATAAACAATCAGTCAAACAATAGAGGCACTTTCTGGGTTCTATATTTGTCCCACAGCCCTTTTTATTTTTACAAGTGAGGAGGCAAGTTTGTGGCAGTTTGACTGAAATGTTGTGTCATTCATGTCTTGGTCCTCCTCTTTCCTTCTTCCTGTCTCTTTGTGCTGGGTAAAGGGGACTTCCCTCCAGATGGAGGCTGCTCTTTCTGAACCTTTGATCAGAGGTTCAAAATGGAGACAACAAAGTTGTGTGTCCATGGCCCTGTCATAGCAGTAGTAAAAATACCTTTTATCACATGCCTGTTTTTTGTAACAGCATGTAAGACTCAAATCTAACCATCACATTGTCAGTTTAATTGTGAAACCCTTGAAATTAGCAGTTATCATATAAGTCACATGTAAAGAAAAAAAAATTGAGAAAGCGCAGACATTTCTCTTGAACTATCCAGTTTCATTTCTCATACTTAAATTCTCCATATATAAACCCCTCTTCTCTCACACTCTGCCGGCTTCTTTTGAAGCACATATTACTTTTTAGTGTGGCTTTATTCAATAAGACTAAATCACTAAATTTAAAATTGCAGATATCACAGAGTAACGAGTTTTTCCTCATGCAAATAAAAAAAATGTGACAGACATTTAATACACTTAAACATTAAAGTGTTGAAAATATCTGTCTTGCAAGACATGAAAAAACCCTCTTGTGTGAAGAGTTTTATGTAAGTAAATAAGTGAAATTGCTTAGATTCACATGCAGGAATTATTGAAACGTTACACTGTCTCTCAGGGTTAGGCTATTTTAAATGACTTAATATTTTCATTGTGTTGGTCAGACTTTCCCTTACCTTGAGCTACCCTGTTGACCGCAACCTCAGAGCAATCTATAACAGCTAGCAAGTACTTGGTTGTGTTTTGATGTGTAGAGGAGACTTTGATTTATTTATTCATTTGATTTTTGCTTGGTCACCAATAGTTGTGAAACTTCAGCTAGTTCTTTCCCTGCTGGACACAGGAGCTGTCAGGCATCATATTTCCCTCAGGTTCAAATGTGCTGTGCTGCTTTGATAATAAATGGTGAGAACTCAGATGACCAGGCTTGTGAGGACCTTATAGAACTGGGATATGAAAACAGCAGTTCCTGTATTTGAATTTGGCTGTAGTTTTGGTTGTCTCTACGGAATTTCTGCATATTGACTCAAAGTACTGCAGCCCAGTGATAACCTTTTTAATGAGAGAATAATTCAGTTACAATTTTCTTAAAGTCTCTTGAGGACTTCTGACCGGGACAGAGATTTAAATGTTTGATCAGTTGTTGGGCATCAGTTTTACTTGACCTAATATCTGAATATGATTAAAACAACAAGGAAAAAACAAAACTTTTTTACTTCCTGTTAATTTTACGAATACATTAATATCCCAGATACTTTAATACATTTTTTTTTTTTTTTTATTGTACGTAACCTAGATCATTAAGCCAGAAATATCTTCTGCAGAACTGATAGAGGGAGGCAAAACCAGGACATTGTTGTGCAGACCAATTTTCCACAGATAAGAATTCAGTACTAAATGTTGCAGCATACAAACAAACAAAACAACAGGAAAATCTGGGCCTGCCTTTTGTTTGTTTGTTGTATTTTCAGTTTTCACACAGATTAAACAGTGTAAATGAATGTGGTAATTAACTCAGGGTGTGTGAGTGTAGGCGCTGGTTTATCCACTTGTTTGTCTCAGATGAAAGGAGTGTATTTTCTATAAAACAAAAAGTGGGATTGTACTCAGTGCATCATACCCACTTGTTTACAATGTCCCATGAGGGCTCCCCTCTCTGTTTGTTAGTGTATTTGCAAGGGGAGACTTAAAATAGCCCTCTAGCTCAAGCAGAGCACCATCTATAGGCAGTCTGTGCTACGCATGTGTTCATAGCAGCCAGATTTACTTTACTTATCTGTAAACAGCATAAGCTTTACTCGGATCATCTCATCCTTCTGTGTTTGATCTTTGCTGCATTGGCTGTGGAAGAAAATTTTCATATATATCTATATATATATATTTTAAACATTCTCTGTATATAGCTGTGCACATGTGCAGATGTTGGAACATGAATAGCCACTAAAAACAAATAAAGTAATTTTTACTGCTCAAGCCAGTGTGTATGTTCTTGATGAGATACTATTCATGTGCATAATACAGTGCATTTACTGTGAATATTCCATATGGGCCTAACATGTCTGTGCTGTTCCCAAGATGTAACTGAGTAGTCTTAGGTGCATTAGGTTAACCTTACTATAAGAAAAAATGATGTCAAAATATATGGTCAACTTGGCTGAGAAAGCAGACGTCATATTAATGTCTTTAATTAAGCGAACCAAAAGCCAAATTTGGTACAATATGAGCCAAGAATTTTCAGAGGATTAAGCAGATTCAAGCTTACCAGTTCTACATTTTCCCAGAAATGCTTCTTTACATGTGGTAAAAGGTGCAAAGAATCTTGTAGAGCAGTGTCCCCACTGGGTTGGCAGTGTGTCTTAAACTACATTCACTGACTCGACATAAGGAAAAATGGCATGTTAAATAGTTGAATGCAGATTAAAAGGGATGGAAATAGACTGTTAAACAAGCCTCCCCTGGTACACTTCATATGATTTTCACTTAGGCCAAGTGTGTGACCTTTATAATCAAAGAATATGCTAATTACATAGATATTATTAGACTGATGGGAGACTGTGCTCAAAGCTATGCTATCTCTGCCTGCACAGAATTCACAAATCAGGGTCTAGTCACTGAGATGGTGGACCAATAAATGTCACATTGCCCCTGTCATGCCCCCCTCCACACTTCATATAAGTGAAGAGAGAAAAAAGCAGCTCCGAGACGATTAGGCTGTTGCCGCTGCTCTTAAAGCTCCCAGCCGTCCTCTCTCCCGACCGCTGCTTTTTAAAAGCCCAGTCATTTGTAGGGGCAAAAATACATGAATATTCATTGCAGTGCCACCTCTGCAAGGTACGCACCTCAAGCCAATGTGTAAAGAATCAATTTTTCAAACTTTATTTTAGATTTCATTTGCAGATTGCATTTTTTTTTCCAAGTACGCTTCATATTCTTCCCTGTGGCATCCAGCTCCATTCCTGTGCTTTGTGTTCCCCATCAGTAAATTTGCATAGAAATAATTTCTGGGCATGATCACAGGCCATTGAAAAGTTACTTAAGTAGGATTACATGACTTTAGTGTCACAGCACTGGGTAACATCTCAAACACTGTCTTGATTTGTACTTTTTTATTCTATCTCTTTTTCACTTTCATATCTTCTGTTTCACTTTAACATTTTAGATCCCTTTGCCTCCTTAATTTAATGTTTGTTTAATGTAAATGTATTTTAGTTATATTCCCTGTGATGCATTTTTGTCAGGTTAACCTATGTAAGAAAGAGTAAACAAAGATCTCACTGTCGTGGGGTAGATCTACTTAGAGCTATAGTGCAAAGCCCTTGATCAAATCCAAAAACCAAAATCCAAAAATCCAATCCCAATGGTACTATTTGAGTAGCCACTGAACAGGATGCCCAAGTTGAACATTTCACTGTGCTGTTCATCTTGAAAGATTTATTCTGGATCTTGCCCTGTACCTGGAATTTGTGGTGCCATGGATTTGTTTTACACTAATAATCATAATGCGTTTTGCTGCTTTTTTGTTTCGTTGCTGTATACAGCAATATGCACATTTACTTAATCTATTTATGTCTCTTATTTTAGAAGTCATTCAACACACTACATCTCTGCACATGTGTGCAAACACACATGCACACACACGCACATGCATGCACACAAAATACGTGCACACATGCCAGGATCTAAATTGAACAGACCAGCATGGAGTAGGCCAATTACATCACCGCCCCAATTAAAATAAAACAACAGGACTCTTTCAAGCTTTCCTGCAGGGGAGAGAAAATGAGATGGGGAGAGAAAGAAATAGCAATAACAAATCCCAATCCAGTCAGATCATCATGATGTTCATTTTAATTAAAAAATTGGATTCACTGCAATTAACTCCAAACTAGTCCCCCGTGGCTCAATGGAGAAGAAAATGATTGGTTCTGAGTTTCCAAGCAACTCCGAGAGTTCCCCAAAATCCTGTGATAATTGCTCTTTAAATAGTGTTCACAATTTCTTGTGAATATTTGGATGTTTGTCACAAGAAAATGCTGCTTGATTATATTAATGTTGACATGACTCTTAGCGTGGCAATTTTCACAAATCTGTTAAATGTCTCTCCTTGGCTTTCTGAAATTGAGGGGGTGTCTTAAAGCCGAAGAGGTGACAGCTGGGAGCACACAGGATTGTGGCCAGTCTGACACTTAGACTTCCAGTGATTGATATCGTCACTGATCAGTTTAAACATTCACTTATATTTTTACCAGTCAGCCTCAATTGACCTTGTTGTAAGCCAAATGTCATGTCATGTGGACTGATATTTTCTATTGAGTATGGGTTCATATGTGTGTAGTGTATGTATTGAAATGCGTAGAGTAGCCATCTGATGGTATGGATTACTCTAGTGATAGGGGTTGAGTGGCTAAAGCCTTATGACTAATAGCCTGTCAGAGTGGCACTCAACTCTACTTGGTCACACAGTTCAACACCTCTCTGGCTTAAATATGCATGCAAACACACACACACCCACCCGCACACACACACACACACACACACACAGATGCACACCCACACACACACACACAGATGCGCACCCACACATGATGAACCACCTACACAGCTAAGTCACAAAATTTGGTTAAAAAGAAACACAAAATTGAAATTATACTTACTGACGCTCAAATATACATTTTTTATATCTTTTTTTTTAAAGCATTTCCACCAAACGTATTGATTCATTATTCTAAATTAGTATTAATTGTTTCTAAATATCTAAAATGAAAATTGATGACTCTAGTTTTCACAGGCACATATAATTGCTAAGGGCAACTTTGCTTAAGGGAATACTCTATATCAGATAAGGTTTTTTTTGGTCATTAATAGAAACAAAAAATAAACTGAATTTTGTATACACTTTTTTAAGGGTGTCTTCAGACCAAATGCAAAGCAAATTCTTCCAATGGCAGGATTGCATAAAAAGTCAATGGAAAGATCTAAATAGGGACTGAGCAACACAAATAGACGTGAATAAGTATCAGCATGAGTTGAAAATGTTTCTGCTTAGAATTCCCTTTGTGTTTGAAGTGTACAGGTGGAAAAGGATATTGTAAGTGGTCCATACTGATTTTTAGTCCTTATTATGACTTAAGCCCCCAAAACACTGGATCTTAAATTTCCCATGATACAAATACTACCATCACTTTGTTTAATCCATCATACTTAGTAATTCCCTCATCTATTAAACTTTTTACCTGCATTTTTTTAAAACAGCCATTCTTTTAAAATTTGCAGTTTCTATGCCCGAACCAGGAACACCCTGATGACACCATCAGGGTTTTTATTCTCAGTCTTTAGAAAGTTCTCTTCACAGCCACTGGAGACAGTAATTAACTCTATTACTAGGCTAATTTACTACTCCTCATGATCAGTAAACTGAATTTAATGTATAAAAATGTAGGAGTGACTTTTTGAAACCTTGCATTAGCACATCAGCTTTTTGCTGGTGATGAATAAACCTATCTACAGTCTAAAATACTCACTGGTAAAGATGAACAGGAATAGCTTAACTGAAACAAAAGTACATGCATGCACACATGAAGAGAGACATGAACAACTCTGGGACTTCTGTCCTCAGTTTTTTCTTGCCTGTTCCTCCTTTCTTTCAAAGCAGGCTAAGATAAATATTCACTTATTAAAGCGTAACTGGAATTGACTGTGTCATGCATCAGGCTAATAGCTGAAAGCCATGGTTCAATACAGCAGAGTTGGGACAGGCTTCGCTAATGGAAGAAGTGACGTGGTTGCAGCCCAAATGTCATTCATCAGACTGCACACTGTTCGTTAGGGGCTACAAAGCCCTGCCATCTCACACACTCAGGCTCATCTATTAACCCTAGGCAATGGCATCTTCCGGATTATGGAAATAACAGATTCAGGAAAATAGGACACCGATAGGCCATCCATGTGGAAAAGATTGGTGTCAGAGTGTTTCGTATACATCTGAGTGCAAAGGGATGTGGCCGTTTTTCTTTTTCTCTGAAGATATATCTAGGTGCTGTTGCGCCTGGAGAGCTAAGGGTTGCATCAGGAGGAACCTGTGCCAGATGTTATGGTCCCACTTATTACATTCCTGTCCACCACTAATAGGGTACGATGACTGTGGTCTCCATGTTCTGCGTCATTGAATGAACTCAGTGTTATTCACAAAGATCTAATATGAGGGTTAATGCCTCTTCATTTTTTGGAATGGAAAGTGCACTAATACTGAAATCAGACAAAAAGAATATGACAGGAAGGCTGACAGAGTGGAGGAAGATGGCAGGAGTGAGTCTATGGGCAATAAATTGGTTCTCATAGATTAAGACACGTAATACTCAATCGTTAAATCTGAGGTAACCACAAAATCAGACTATATGGCCCCATTCCACCAGGTTTCAAATTAACCAAGACCAAGAAACCTCAAAAGATGGAGTTTGGTATATTTATGTGGAGTTGTGAGAATGTGTCGAAAGGATTTGAGTAAGGAAAAGATCATTTCTAAGTCACTGAAATAGTTTTGTGGCTTATAAAGAAATTAAAGAAGCCATTTCAACACCAGGCAGTATGTACAGTACAAATGGTAAATACACAGTTGTGATTTGTTCTAGTGTGCTTTCCCCCTGGATCTCATGTGCCTCAGTAAACCTCTGGACCATGACAAGTGGAGAATATTTCTCCCACACTACCTCATAGTGTGAGAATGCCAGGGTAGTGCATCCAGACCTATGGACAATAGAGGTGACATGGCAGGATGATCCAGGACGCGTGCACAGGGTGCTCTGGCTCTGGATACACAAAGAGCTTGAGCCTGCCCTAGATCCCACACAGCCCCAGGGGATGACGTGATGTTACATGCACCCCACCCTGCAACAAAGATTGTGTTTAGTCAGCAGTTTGTTATGTCCAGGGCTTGGCCGGCTCCTCCGTCCACAAAGGGCCCGAATGCCCAGAGATTCATGGCTCAGATCTCGGTTAGGCAACAGGTGTGCTGTGATGAGATGGATGGATGTTGGGGGGAAAAGTGGTTTGGAAAAACTCCATTCAGATAAATTGGTTAGCTTCACTTTGATCAAACAATTCATTTGAACCATAAGTTTGATTTTTGTTTTTTTTTAAAGCCATGACTCTGCTTGTCTTGACTTAGTTGCCAAGACTTGCCTCACTTGCAACTCATTCATGTCTCATTGTCTAAAATAAAACTTGTGTAATGAATTCAATTTGGAGATAAGGGAGTGAACACCCTCTTTGCCCACACTCATGATGGATATTTATTACTTCTTTTCACTGCCATAATGGTTTCTGGTGTTAAATGTGCTTTCTCTTGCCAACAAGAATGTTGAATTTTTTATCGTCTTACTTAACATTGACCAAAAAAATCGAATTGCTCCATGACGTTTGGATTGAACACAGGCACCATTCAACACCAGTGTAGAATATTATGACAGGGGCTCTTATAAAACTGTTAAAGATTTACTGACAGCCTTTGGGGTAAAAATGACTTAAGTAATATGTTTATGAGGTTGATTTGAGGAAACAAATTATTGGTATTTAGGCTGGAGATTCGGTATAGATGAGATATTATAGACACCAGGGGACACTGTCTCCCAGGCTGCTGGGGCTGTCCTCAGAGCTGCAAATACATTAAGCACGTCTGATTCACCGTTCATTCTGTCAACTGCCCTGTGAAAACTTCTTTTTAAAATAAGGTGAAGGATACTTAAACTTTTTTAAGTTAATTTAAACTGTTTGATTTGAAGAAAAGAAAAGAAAGGACTGATGGAGCGATTAAAGTGAAGCCAAGAAAAAAACAATTCTCCTCAAAACCTACTGATTTTCATTCTTTGGAAATCAGCCATATTTGCAATTTCTATACCCTTCTCATGTTCTTAAACATGGATTTTTATTGATCCCATGACTTTACCTCTAGCACTTCCATAAGTTTTTTTTGGATTAATGTGAAATGTCTAACTTTTGGATGGATTGCCATTAAATATGGTACAGATATCCATGGTCTCCAGAGGATGACTTCCAATAACTTTGGGAAGTATAATTAAATATCATCTACTTGAGGGATTGAAACATAAACTTTTGTTTTATCAAATACCTGCTTTGTTTTCTCCTTACAAATCTTGCTTGAATGTTGGCATACAAACTGCTAAACTAAGATGGTATTTATGATTATGCTGGTCTGATTACACCTTCTTTGCATCAGCTTGTTAGCACTGTCATTGCGAAAAAGATAGCATCAGGAATATGGAGCCTCACACCTGCTATCCTGACTGTAGACTCTTTGTCTTGACTTTCAGTCAAGAAAAATATCTATTTACATTTATGCACTTTGTCACACAAATGAATATGCTATTTTGAATTCAAAATTTGTAGAGAACAAGATTCTGTATTCTCTGCAAGATAAAAGGTTCGTCACTCTCTAGTTCCCATCCCTTCAGATTTTATTTGGGCCTGGAATAAGTCCCTGGGGAGAGATTGTAATGTGTGTAAATGAATCTGATTTTGTGGCATGTACTGTCTGTACAGCACTGTGATTTAAACTATGCTTAGCAACTGAATATCAAAAGACACACAAATGCTTGCCAGATGCTGCCAGATGCATCAGATCTGCTTCCTCTGAGGAAGTGGAGGGAGACTTGTAGCTACCACCATCACTCTTCCAGTAGCAGTGTGGATTTCACTGACTGAGCCAAGCTTGGATTCTAAATGGCTCTGTGACTCCCTCCCTGCTCATTGCCAGGATTCTCCTGTGTTGGCAAGCTTGTGGCAGGGTTATTAGATAAGGAGACAGACTCTCTGGCCCCTCTTAACATCCCTCTCAGCAGGAGAAAATAAAATGATTTCACTCCCTCCCTGTTTACCCATAAGTGGAAATAGAACAAGACAAAGCAAATGACTACACACAGAGAGCAGCGCGGCAGCAGACCTGTGGCCTGGTCTCATCTGATGCAACATTTACGTTAATTGAGGATTCAGTTTCTTTCATCTTGCAAGTGATTCACAGAGTCTCATAATCATTTAGCATATATGTTTTACAAGCCTTTGTTTTCACTAAGCGTCATCGAAAGAGAGGTCTATGATCAAACAGCACTCATCTATCGTGAAGTGCTTTTTTTTTTTATCTCATATTTTCCTCTTGGCTGACTGAAAAGCACCTATAATGAAAGTGCATTAACCTACTTAACTGAGGTCTGTGCTTCTTGTGTGTACCAGCTGCTCATTCAGCTTTAACACATTATTTAAATTGAAAAAAACTTTTATGTTTTTAATTTTGTATACAGGGAACAGCACTAAAGTGAAATGAAATGAAACCTGATTTTCAATCAGTATTTCAGCAGTAATATTCCAGTCTTCTGTAATTACTTGGAATGCCAGCTGTAGGCCTCTTGCTAATACAAAGTCTCCACAAACAGGCTTTCTCCTGACCCAGCTAGCCCTGGGACTAATTATCATCTTATGGAAATGCGACTATTTCGGCAGCCTCCATATTCCTAATTATTTCTGTTATTCCAATATCAGCCATGCTTTGATGTCCCAAATCCTGTATTTAAATAGTGTAAAATTCCTATTCTTTGTGCCTTCTGAGGATTGTTCATGTAAAATACATGGACTAAGAGTGGGTATTACCAGGGCCTCCAGGGGCTGGACATACCAGGTCCACAGCTTCCTTGTATTTCCCTCTCTTTTCCCCCCTTGTTCATTGTTCCCTATGGGGTTGTCTGCTTGGAGAAAGCAGACCAAGGAAATACACGGGAGTTATAAGAAGATTGGGCTTGTGGAAATGCATCTTTGTTTGATATCTGTGGTCTCGTTACCAAGTAAAGAGAAAAATGCTCACCAGAACAATTTATTCATTTTTATAAATCATTCCTCATCACAAATACTACAAAATATAATATGACAAGGTGACCTGAAAGAAGCAGCTGTTCTTTCATTGTTGGGTTGGTTGTAGAAGGTATCCTTGCTATGCATAGATGTCTCATATTCTTTAGGGCACCATATTTTACAATTCTACAATTCATTTTGCAGCTGCTTTTATCCAAAGCGACATACATCTGGGAGCTGAAACAACACAAGCAAGGATCAAGCCAGGAGATAACAACATGAGTAAGTGCCACAAAGAAAAGTTCAAGTCTGAAAGGATGTAGGTGCCTGCAGGCAGTGCAAGAGGCGATGCATAGTGTGTACTGGATGCATAACTTTTTTTTTTTTTTCAGTCTCTACCAGGAGTTGTACAGCATGTTCAGGCAGGTAGAGTATGATCTTCCTGATGTTGTACAGGGAAAATCGACACGATCTAGCCATCAAGGCCACATGAACCTTGAAGATTGATTGTTCATATGACTCTAAATGATTGGTCAAAATACAAACTTTTGGCCCATTGGGAGTTTCAAGTGTCTAACAAAAAACATCCATCAGTGGTGCATAAAGAGACTGGTTTCATTCATTTGTAAGGTTAAATGTCAGTGTACCATATGGTTCTTTGGTGCCATCTTGGCAGAGAGTTTGAGTATGAAACTGATGTACAGTCTTCTGAAAGAATTTCATCTCTCCTACACCTCTGTCATGCCTGAGCTGCTTTGTGATTTGATCCCATTCACCTGCATTGCAGGTTTAGACAGAATCCCAGAAAAGAACCACAGATTTTGTAGAGTTATGACTGTGTGTACTTCTCAGCATCAGCTCTGCTCTGGCACATGAGCTCCATTCTAAAAGATGACGCTGTGTAAAACCATCATCATGTATTTTCATATAGATGAGCTATGGCTACCTGCGCTCCCAGCCATGCTTTTATTAATGGGAAGCTGTCAGGAGTAGGATGCTCTGCATATTCGCATATTAAACAGGCAGGGGGAGATGCCCAGTTTATTACCGTTAGATATAAATCAGCTTAAAGCATCTCTCCGCCTCCTGCTCCACCTCTTTTCTTATGCTTTAAGGAAGGTCTCCTCAGCTTGTCCCCTCTTTCATTCCACTGCAGTACAAGTCTCTCCATCTCTATTTGCTTCTTCCATCAGGTTCTTGCAACTGGTTTCCCTTATGACTGTAATACACGAGAACCAAAATACATTTTAATAAAAAGATACGGGACAATGACTCCTTTTTCACTAAAAGGTGTTAAGTCCTCCATCCACTTGCCTAAACAGAGTTGAACAGCACTTGAGCTGTTTTGATATAGTTTAGTTATGAATATTTGGCTAAAGCGATTAAGCAGGCGAAATTTAATTGTAAAATTTCTTTAGGCTGCCACTGTGTATGACTGTGCGCTTAAAATTAAAATGCAACACGTTCCTCTACATTTGGATTCAATTTGTTCGTCATAAGAATATTCTGCTGCTGTTCTGTTTTCTGCTCCAGTTAAAGACTTGAAATGCTATATAATCGTGTGGGAAAACAATGTTTAAAATAAAATTTCAGAATATTATGTTCCAGCGGTGGCAAAAAACACATTAAGATTCTCACCATAGGTTGAAAAAGTGGAATTCTGTATGGAAACATTGATTTTCTGTACCCTTGGGTGATTTGTGGAACACAACCTTCAATAAATATGCAATTGACTCCATTTCTCTTTTGTTAGCAGATCATGATTTAGGATAACCATTCAACACATGGCATGATTGGTCAGAGTATTCTTTTCATTGTTTTCTGTATATTTTTTCCTCGGTTATCGAGTATTACTTTTGAGAGGAATGGAACCAAAGAAAAGAGATTATGCAGGATTTTCTCTTTAAATATATTTTCCTCACACTGAAGCAAAAATAATATTAATCTGTTAGAGCTGTTACTTTCATTTACCATTACCCTGCTCAGGGGATTGCCAAGACTCCAGGGCTTCATACATCTCAAATAAAGAGAGGCAACTGCTTCATGTCTCAACACTCCTCCACTTTTAATAATGTGCAAAGTCTTAAACCCCACAGAGGCCTTTTGGAGATTCATGAGCCTAAAGACTAAATGTAAGTTGTGCTTGTTCCTTACTCCCTGTTCTTCCTCATTCACTACTGGTGCATACACATTGGTAAATGTTCATCCAACACTTATGCAGTTTTTCCAATATCACAATTAATGGATAATGTAATTACCCATGCTAGTCTACAAAATACACACTCAAATCTGTCTCATCCCCACTATGACCGTTTAGGTCAAGTACATAGAGCTTGCGTGGCTGCAGTGTTAAATGGAGCATTGTGCTGGCACCTGTCCCTAGGTAGGGCCTGGGCTATGGTGTGCTTGCTCTGGCATGGCTATGACACTAAACAGTTTATTTCCTGGCACCCCTCCAGAGGTACAAATTATAATCCCCATTTAAAAGAAAAAATGAACAAGGTAAGCGAGGAACATATTCCTCCCCAAGAAGCGTGCAGGGCACGGCATGATGTGGCTCTAATCATGTCTTTAGTCTGATAATGATCCTGACATGTTTTGTTATGGCTTGTGATACTGATGCCCTCTTCAGTGGCTCTAGGGCGTATCACTGACAAATCACATGGGAGATTTAACCTTTTTCTTTCTGTATCGTATGTTGGGTTTTATACCTTTTTCATTAGTATAAGCCACTGTTTAGAATCTTTTCATTTATTTCACTTTGGTCATGCTGCACAAAACCAATGGATTCAGCGCAATTTCAATATTATTTTAAAGAACAAATTATATTTATGGTGAAAGTTAAAAGATTTAGCCCTCAAAGATTCGGAAAAGCCCGGTGAAGACTGACGCCTACATGCTTGAGAAGAACAGCAACTTGGTCTATAAATCACTGGCTCTGTCCTCTCTATCCCCCTTCCCCTTTTGCTTCTCTTTCTGAGGGCTACTCTACTGTACCCCATTAGCACATACGGCTCCTATTTTTTGGAAAAACTTCCCAGAGGTATTATTAATTAACCAAAATGCTGTAGGGTATGTGGGATTGACGCTCCCAATGCAGGTCCAACCACCTTGCCTTCTCTGACCTTGTCTGGCTAGCCGGAAAGGGCAGATTAATCGGATATAAAGTTTCATTGGTGAGCCAAACAGCCCTATAAAATTAGACCCATGATTATTTAGATCTGTGGTTTTTACATCCATTTATTTAATCCCATGAGCTCTCATCTATTCTGTATTTCCTTTTGTGTGTTTTTATTGCTCCTATTGAATCCACTTTCGCCCCAAAGACATGTTAGATGCTAAGGGCTCATGGAGAGAGCATTCTCTTCTGTGCGGTGGGCCACCGTGTCTAGCTTATGCATGTTTAATGTTGTTGAACATGAACGCATAGTCAGCCCATCATAAACATGGCAGCTGGGACACATAAAAGGTCATAAACCTGTCAATGAAATTAGAGTGGCATGTCCACCAGTGCCAGTTTACCGGCACAACACCTGCTTGGAGAGGAGGATGGGCAAGAATATTTTCCATCACTATCACCTCTAAACCACAAGGCAGTGCTGCACTGACTGGCTCTAAAAGGCAATAGCTACTTGTGCAAATCACTACTTATGGCAGTTATATGCAGTTATTCCTTAAATATATACACGTAACAACTTTAAAGCATTTTTCAGCATGGAACTGTTACATGTCAAGCACATACTCTGCTGTTGAGTACCTTTAAAATTCACCAAATCTGGTTAAGGACACCTCTAATTAAATCTATGGAAAAATAGCTTAATTGTGTTGAAAGGACCTTTTTATCTTTCATCATGTGTGGGAGGACTTGACAAAATGCCCTCAAGTGTGATCTTCACTTCTTAGGGTTAACTGTGTGTACTACCAGCTGCCACTGGGTAAAAATAACATTCTTCTTCTACGCCATTATTCATTCAATTCCATTAATCATTAGCGCATTATCTGGCATGCGAAAATTCACTTGCTGATAAGGAATGCATGACCCCAATATGAGATTTCCGGCTATTGTAGAGCTAGACTAATTGATCGTGGTCTGTTTCTGCCTTCTGCCTTCTGCTCTCTCTCTCTCTATCTCTCACTGGTATTCTCACTCGCTTTCTTTTTCCTCTCACTCTCCCCTTCAATTTTCTTTTTTTCTCTCTCAGTATATTGACTAAAGAGATGTTTGGATAGCTTAAAATCCATAACATATTTAATTCCTTTGGTAAACTATGATCAAACAAATCAGCAGCAGGAACATTGTAATTCTATACAATCATATTTACTATACTTCTCTTTTTTCAGTTCCAAAGCTTTAACAAAGCAGAAATTTGTTGCACCTTGTTTCTCTGTGACTCTTAGAACCTGAGCTTGCAGAGCATCCTTTCTGGCAGCATTGATGCAGAGCTGGTATGGATGGTATGTTATTAACACAACTACTTCATAAGAAAACAGTTCAACATCAAATTGAAATTACTGATATTTCCTGGAAGAGGCATTTAAATTTTTCAGATCCGGAATTTCTTGTAGATAAAGGTTATTCTTTCAAGAAAAGCAGTCACTTGTTAGAGGAGCTGTAAACAGTCATGTTTAAACTTAGTAATAGAAAGTACAGTGTTACTCATCTATTAGCCTGTTGAACTTATTTTTGATGATTAATAAATGGTGACATTTACCCTGTATGAAGATGTAAAGAACATGCAGGATTTTTGCATGAGTGAAGAAAATGGCTTTTATGCGTCTGATTCAAATGTTCTGGGCTAGTTATGAAAGCTGTCGAAGGAAACTGACAGGAAAGTGTGGTTACCTTCTGCCTTTGAACTTTCTATTATGTCAAAGGAAAATTACTGTTAATGTCACAGTGCTTTGTAATGTGTTACCACTGAAAGAAAAATTATTTTTTCCTCACATTACCTCATTCATACATAGAAGTAGGGTTGTGTGTTGGTGTATGTTAGTGGCCGCGTGTCAGTGTAAAATGATTAAATAGCAACTCCAAGCATTGCACTGACCACCCTGTGGTCTTCCCCTGGCCACGGCTACAGAACAACCAGTTTTATGTGGTTTGTGGTCAACAAACAGCCTTTGACCTCAGAGAGTGGTAGGCATATCCATTGTGTGAGTTCTAAAGGGCAAGGGTGGGAATGTCCGTAAGCCAGCCTGTGATTGAGTTACTTTAGGCCTCAGCTCTATTACCTACTGCTCTCTTGTTTTGTTGAATTATTTAATAGCTCTCCACAGCATCCCAAGGACAGAGATCTAAGACCTTAAATCACTGGACATGTCTCAAGTCTAAAAAAAAATAAATAAATAAAAAATAGCAAACTGCAAACTGCGAAAGAAGATATTATTTATTTATTTGATTAAATATATTTTGACCCCTTGAGCTTTGCAGGACCGTTATAAAAGCAAAGAAACAAGAAAATTAAACATGTGATTGGCCAAAAAATGTGGCTAATACTGTATTATTGCATTGCTGTATACATGCTGTACTATGCTAACCAATACTATGTCATTCCCCACAGTTCCTCAGAGTTCCTCAAATGTTAATAAAAAATCTGCATAATTTCTCAAACTTAAAT
This sequence comes from Istiophorus platypterus, assembly GCA_016859345.1. Taxonomy (NCBI): domain Eukaryota; kingdom Metazoa; phylum Chordata; class Actinopteri; order Istiophoriformes; family Istiophoridae; genus Istiophorus; species Istiophorus platypterus. The sequence continues at coordinate 17,758,750 of CM029118.1, forward strand.
CGAACTAATTATTTTAATTCTGCATTGGCTGACAAGTGTCTTTTTAACAAACAGGCTGATCTCTCAGATTTTAAATGCTGTTCTAGTAATCTGTACATTAACATAAAGTTTTGAGAAGAAAGCATCAACCAGCCACTGCTGGCCGATAGAAGGAGTTGGTTGATTTATGACAGGGAGGCACTTTTCCAAGCACGCTTATGAGTATCCAAGAAAACTTTTCAACACATGGCTCAATTGCTTGCAGGTTAAATGACAGCGGAATAGCCAGGTCGTTAATTTTCTTAACAGAGCCAGATGTTGGGAGTGTGACAGAGAAAGGACTCAGGTTTCACAGATGCATGAGAGTGGATGGCGTGTCAGGGCTGCCTGATGAGTTGTTTGTGTGTGTGGTACATAGTGGCATTATGTCTCGACGTGATTGTTTGTTGGATTTTTCTCCTTTATTCAAATTTATTTCCCTTGTCTCCTCTTAAAGGAAAATATTTCTTAGCATTTCTATATATGTATTTTAGGTGCTAAGGTTCCACATTTTATATTTATTTTCTTCACAACATTGTTGACATATATGGCCGTTCTTCTTTATGCATTCATCAAAGTTGCTTGGCAAACTGAAGCAAGGCATGTCTCAGTTTGCAAAGGCCTCCAATAAAATGCCCATTTGCTGGTAATGGCAATGGATTACTTTATCGTATTCTGTTTATGATCTGCATTGATTGCTTTACCCTCTGCTCTATGCACTGCACAATGTCATTTGCCCATTCAGATTCAGACATTTGTTTTCCCTTGGCAATCCTTTTCAATATATGTGAAACATCTTCCCAGCTGCAAAACAGATCCATGAAATCCTATTCACAATGTCAACATGGGACCTTTCTGTAGTGAAGCATGTGTGTAGACAGGCATGAAATAACATGGTTTAGATATTCCATGTCCTACTAAAATTATATCATCAGATATGACTGTCCTTTGCTTCTGAGCTAACTGACTAAAGCATTGTTTTTTTCCTTCATATCTGCCTCATAGGCTTTAACATATGCTCTCATGAAATCTCTAAACAGGCAATACTCAACCAGCTCTTGTAATCAGCACAGGGAATGTGGTGATCCCCTGCATGACAGGACATGATCTTGTTGTGTGTACATCTGAGTGAACGATTAATGGTTTTAACTGATTTTGCTTTCAGTTAAAGGTCTATCATTAAATTACCTATAAAAGTTACAAAAATAAAAATTTTCCCTTAATTTGACGCTTCATTTAAAGTTTGAGGTCAGTGATGAATTTAATGGATGAATTGAAAAAAAAAAGACTGCAGTATTTATGACAATATAAGGAAGCTTTCTTCTTTTAAACAAACATAAATCTAATATCATGCCAAAAGAACAGGCAGGAAATAAAAATAACAGAAAATAAAAAATAAAAACTATAATTACCTCTAATAAACACCCGTAAATACTAGCGCTGCACAATTGATTGTATTAAAATCATGACCTCAGTTCCTCAATTCATACATTTTTGTGATCTAGTTTGTATATGACAATGATTCTGCTACATTTTCATTAGAGACACTGGCTGCATCAAAACAAGTACTCCTACTTCCTCCCTCAAAAAAGAGAATGCGGTTTCAAATAAAGTGATGCAAAGCAGCAGAGAGTGAGACACTGGCTAATGACAGTGTGAGAGAAAAGTTGTGTAAGGACAAATAGAAAAAAGCTGTGTTTTGCCATAATAGCAGCACTGCAGAGTAACATTACAAATTTATATGATCACCTTAAACCACCCTCAACCACAAACTGGCAATATGACGTAGCTGTAAAGGCCAAGAAAATGTCAGCAGAAAATCCCTGCCACCCGACCACACAGACATCAATAACGGGAACCTTCTACAGTACATCACCATACCCGTCAAGCTCCCATAAGCACAAGGAGATTACAGAGGTGATCACTTATCAGTTGGCCGAAGATATAGCTCCTATCAACACTGTGTAAAACAAGGGATTTAGGAAAATGATAAACACCCTAGGCAAGCGCTACTCACTGTCCTCTGGTAACTTTTTTCGGAGGAAGAATTTTGTGAAGTACATCATTTCGCTGCAACGACCAGTCCTCTCTCATCATCTTATGCACAGAAAACGCACGTCAAATACTTGTTCAGAGGCTGTGTAATTCAGAGAAGACAAGGGACTGAAGGTAATTGTTTTATGTTCACTGTCAGATTCATGAAGCTGTTAAATTTAAGGTAAATAAAGGGGCGGTTCCATTCTGTTGTCCAAAGCTGATGTGCCAGTCCGCTATAAAGTTGTTTTTGATGCATCAGATAAATTTCTGCAGTAATCATTTATATTGAAAAGTATTATGAGAAAGAATCATGATCCCAGTTCTAAGCAACAAAGTCTTAATTCTCATTTTATCCAGATTTGTGCCGCCCTAATAAATAAGTAAAAATATATACCTGTAAATTACATTGTATAGAGTTACAAAATCTTAAAGCCTTAAAAAAAACAAAACACAAAAGCATGCTTGTCTTATCAAAGAATCGTTTCCTTATAGTGACGTGCTATAGATGCTATAGATGCTCCATCTAAAATAGTTGAGTGTGTGTGTGTGTGTGTGTGTTTTGTATTTCTATGTGGCTGCGAGTGCTTGCAAATGCTACTGTGTGTCTGCATGTGTGGATGTCTGTATGTTGACTGTCGGGTCGTTGGCTCCTGTTCATTATATTTTCATGAGGCATGCAGTATAAAGCGGATCATTCCCCCCATGCTCCCTATTGCTCTCCAGTCCAATCCACTCTCATGGAAGTGAGCTGCAGTACTCCCTACTGGCTGTATATCATCCCAGCCCTGCTCTCGCTGGGTTTCCTGTTTGTTTTTCCAGATGCTCTTCCCCGTCTCTCCCACTGAGACTATAAGGAAACGATTCTTTGAGAAGAGCAGCGTTGGACACACGACTTGGCTTCTTTAAAAGAGCGGGGGGAGGGTGGGGCGGGGTGGAGGTGGCGGTGGGATGGGGGGTGCCCACGTTCCTCTGAATCAATACAGTGGCTCTTCAATCTGAAGCAAAGAAGCTGAGTGGTCAGAAGATTGTTGCACATATGGTTGTAATGTACTGAGGTTAAGTGGATGCATGCACTGTACATATTGACACTGCAGAGTGCATATAATTCTTGTATAGTAGTCACCTAAATCTTATAGTAAACTTTTTTGAAGGCTGAAAAATGGCCAGCACTAACCAGGTTTTGTCTTGGTCATCAAAGTAATGTGCTTTTTTTTCCCAGTAGATATCAATTCCCGCTTTGCACAAAGAGACTCTGCAAGTTATGTAGCCTTTGCTTCCTTCGTCTGATTTGACTTCAAGCATTATTGTTTTGAAAGGGTTGTTTATACTTTAAAACATCCCCCCATTATCTTCACAGTCACTAACAATCCCTCTGATTCTTTTATTTATTTTTTAATTTTTTGGGGATCAGCCCTTAATTCTGAAAAGTTTATCCTCAGGGAGGAATGGGTCACTGGCTGCAGTTCCCTGGACACTTTGACAAAACATGTAATTATCATGAATAGGAACAGCCCTTTTACAGTCCTTTTTATAGTCTGAGCTGGTAGCAAGTGGACACTCTTATAGATGGGAAGCAGTAAAAACACACTGCGGTGGTTTTGATGAGACTGTAGATAGGTGATGAACATAATATGATGTTCCTAAAAGTTCCAGGGAATGATGTGTCGGTACACTATGAAATGCATAGATTAATGCTTTCTCTTAATAATCTTCAGCCATAATCATTATATTTTTTCCATCACTAACACATTTTTATGTCTCAACAAGGATTGGCAAAGCCTGCTTTCTCCACACAGGCAGCCTCACGTGGCCCAACTAAAGGCCACTAATAAAGCAGAGTTTAAGGGGCTCAGAAGTATCTCGCTGTAATACCATTAATTATTATTGGCATTTAAGAGGATGAGCAGAGTTGCTAGGTACACAGGGACATGCTTTTTACTGTACTGTGCACTCATAGGTTTACAACGAGGCTCTCAATTGCCCTGCTCGTGGTTCACTGTGACGAATGTGGAAGAAAAAAACAGAATCAAGGTTGCATTGTAGAGAAGGTTTCATAGTCAATAAATTGGTCATGTAAAAGTCTCCACTTCCAGATCCTAAGCCCTATTTACAGAGCAGAAGCATGAAAAAGTTGGATGTTATTAAAAGCACAGTCATTAGATTAGATTTAATTAAAAAAGGCAATAGTATTGCTTCATATTCTCCCTTCATTCTCTCTGTGTTTCCTTAGAAATGATAAAGATTTAATCCAATTAGCTCGGCACTGTTTCACCAGAGTGCAGAGGGAAATAGACTCTAATTGGGCTGAAGACAATTAGCCGAGTTCATTTCAACAGAAGTCAGAGAATATCGTGAGATTTAAACAATATTCCCTCTGCCAGCCTCACCAGACATTGCCTCATTTTATTTTACTCAAATAACCCAGTGCAAGCTTTGTTAAGCAGCAATGTTACTGTGGCTCATCTCTTGTAGAGTAATTGCCTAAAACATATTTATTCATATTGGTTTGCTTTTCATTTCTATTGTAAATAATCATCTGCGTAAACTAGTCAGGCCTCGTGACACAGACACTTCGAGGCCTATCAGGGGTGATAGATCTCACTTTATTTGACCTCCTTTTAAATTTGCAGTAAGTTAATTTTCAAATTTCTGCCTCCATATTTTAAAAACTGATTGCTTTTTTTCTTAATTGATTCTCAGCAGGGTCATATTCTAGATGATAAAGCTGTACAGTTGCTAAACGGTTAGCTTTACAGAGAGAAAACAGAGGTAAAAAAAAAAAGGCCTTGAAAGAAATAAAAGCACATCAACCATCTGATGCTGAGTGAGTGGGAAACGGGCATTGTTCCTGGAAGTCAGAGCTAATTCTTCCTCGCTGGCTCAACCATCCCAGTTAGGCATAATTCACAGCTGCCTTTGAACAGCAGAGGAATGGAAAATAGAAGGTTAACGGAGAGAGCAGAACACAGGACAAGGAGAGGAAGGGGGCACAGAAGGCCCTTAGTAAGACCAAAGATCAATAGAGATGGAGAAACAAGCAGGTTCCCTGAGCAGTCAGGTTTACCTTTCCCCCTTTTTCTCTTCTAAACAAATGCATTTCAAACAGGCTCAGGGAGCACCCCTACTAACAATGACAAACGACAGCACATGGAGTTTTCTCTCTCTATTAACATAAAGTAATATAAACTGAAGGACACTAGTCTATAGAGAGAGTTAGGGGCTAATGTTCCATATCAGATGTGGACAATGTCAGGACTGAATACAGATTAGGCTGTGTCCTTCTCTCCCCAGGGGGAATTAAGGGGTTGACACCATTCTAGCTGCCAAGTGTATTATTATAACAAGCTGGTGCCAGGCCTGTCTTCCCTGGACTATTAACCCCACTGTCCCTAAAGCACTTTCCCACTGTCCCTCAAAACCATAACACCAGATAGCCTTTTGCCAGCTTTAGCCCATTGTACTTTACTACTCTAACCCCCCCTTGTAAACTTATTGATGAGAGTCTCCTCGGGCCTCTGCACAATTATTATATTATACTGGTCCATGTAACCTTAGTTTATATAATGTCTCTCACTATGATTAAACACCACAATACCATCAGTGTATGAAGGGGTCAGAGTTTGACGGGTGTTAGTGCAGAGTGACTGAACCTGTGCAGTTTCAGAGATCAGTAGGAGTGCAATGCTGTCAGCTTGATCTGTTCGCTGATGAAAGATTGCTGTCCATTTTCAGTATTGGTAAGGCTCATTGCGTATGAGGTGGGTGGAAAGATTATCGGAATAGGGACGCTTTAAAGAAAGCGGAAGTGAATGTGTCCTTTTGCGGTTCCGTGGGTGTTACTTCTTATGCAGTCTTCGTAGAGGTTGCTGGAAAACCTTTACTGCATGCATAGTGTGTGTGTGTGTGTGTGTGTGTTTGTGTGTGTGTGTTTTGTCAAAGTTAACTAGTTAACATCAGCCATGAATAGATACAGGTCTGTTTTTATGGATATACATGGAATGCGTTACATGATTCCTCTAATAGGGTTAATGAAACTGCTACTAAACATAAAAACACTGAAGGAAAAGCTGAGAGAAGAAGATCAGATGAAGAGGATGATTGGAAAAGCCCTGGTTTCCTTGTAGGAGCTTATTCTTGAGTACCAATGGTCCACAATTGCAGCTAAAATTCAGCAGCCACAGAGGCCAGTTGGAGCGGACAGGAATATGTGAATTCAGAACATGTGGATATTGTGTCTGCAGTGGCTATTGACTCATCCATGGTGACTAGTCTAAATATCTAGTAGAGGTAAATGTTTCTGGCGTTAAATATGAGATTTCTTAGTTTTAGGAGTATTAGAGTTGATTGTATGTGATTTCTTTACTTTTAGCAATATTGTTTTTTCACTTTTTTCCCTACTTGTCTGAGGAGACTTTTCACTGAGAGGTATAACCATATTGGCGTGGTACCATCACACTGTGATTAAAAAAAAAAAAAAAAATGTGACAAAAATGATGACATCAAAAAAAGAAATTATTAAAAGTAAAGATTGGTAGAGAGAAAAGCAAACACTTTTTAATTGACTAGGACAACATTGACTTTATGTTATTCCATTTTTGTTTTTATTATCAGAAACAGCAATATGATTTATTAGTTATTATTATCAATCCACCCATCAAATCATTCATCTATCCGTCTATCCATCCCTCCCAATAGGGAAATTGTCATGTTACATCAGACTGGGGCTAAAAATAGGATTTAAATTAATACCACAACTACACAATTGCAGACCTGCAGTGCCAGATACTGAATAAAAGTATACTATATGTATCAAAAACAGCATTAAATACAAAAGACAATATATAAACTAGGAACAACATTAATTCTCTTTAATTTATGAAAGGTTGTAAGTTTGAAAGGTTGGAGTGATAAAAGAACTGTGCAAAATTAAGGTGGTAAATGAATGCAGCAAAAATATGATATTAGGTTTTGCCTCTTTTATGTAAGGTATTCTACTGTGTGCTGTGGTTTTCACAGGCCTGTAGAAACACGGTGGCCTCTGCACACAGGAGCCAGTGTGGCTCCTGTTACCGCTTCTGTGTTTGGGCACCTAAATTGCCACCGCGCATGGAAACATATTACGCTGCATGATGAAATGCTGGTACTGGAAAATTCCGCGCAATAATGCCTGTGGGTGTCGGTGCCATGTGAGCGATAATGTGTGGGCAGAGGCTTATTTTCTCTTTAATACGGGCATGCCCACACTGGCACCCACAGAGCGCCCGTTTGAGCTCAATAATGAAAGAAACAAGCCATCATTGAGGCTGGGGTTTGAGGTGTTGTTAAAGTCTTTGAGGTTTTCTCCCTGTGGGCCTCTGTCTGCTGCCCCGAATAAGAGGGGCTTTGTTCGATCAGCGACAGAGGCTTTGGTGAGGCTTGTTGGGCAGGCCTTTCTCTGCTGGATTCGAGGTGAGCTCAATCCTGCCTATAACTAGCCCATTTTACCTCCCATCTCACATTGTCAGACAAAGAGACAGAGAGATCGCACACAGACACAGGCAGACATAGACAGCCATTCTCTTTTTTGAAATATCGTCTGATACAGTTCAGAAACACTGCTTCGATTAGCAGCAGTGATGTCACAGCTCAAGAGGGAACCACACAAATGTCATTTGTTGTTTTTCTGATTTTTCTTTTTCTCCCGACGTTTTTTTTTTTCTTCTCAGCCCCCCTTCTTCCTTCCCTTACTCTACTGTCCCTCTCACTTAAACCTTCAAGCTAGGCACGACATTGGCTGAAGTCAACACTGACTTCTCAACATCCCTTCTGCCCAATCAAAGCATGGCTTACTCACCCAACCTGACCAATAAAAAGTGCCTGTGAGCAGCCAACAGGAAGATACCAGCATTCTGCTCCTCTCCTGGAAGGAAGTCAGACTCCGTAAAGGCCTGCTGAGTAATGTTTCCCATCTTCCCAACTTTTCCTTCTCTCTTCTCTGACAAACAGGGATAAACTGGTCATTAATATGGCTGCCATTCTTCCAAACGGAGCCTTCTTTGTCAACTCTGAGTCCCATGTGAGCGAGAAATCTTCCAGGTTATGTTTTTCTTCATGTCCCCTCTGTCTGAAACTCCCCACACTTCACCATTCTGCAGTGCAACTTGCACAGTAGGAGCCATATGCCTCATTCTTTACTTTCTCATTTTTCTCTTAACTGTCTGCACTGAGCTCTTTGGATAATCAGCGTTTACCTGGCTGTGTTAAACTCATCTATGCTTCTGAAAAGACAAAACACAAGCATGTTTCCATGTAGTCTACATGAACAGTCTGGACAGCAGCATGGCTTGGCTGAAAATTCTGAAACATGAACTATCCAAGTGGTCCCTTCACACTCAAGATAAAGATCTGCTCATTCAATTTTCTTTTCCCTTTTTACGTGATATGATTACTTTTTGTGGAAACGGATTGGTTTGGTTTGGATAGTAGTTTTCACTGCATGGAATAAAGAAAATTACCCTCTCCACTGTCAAGAGTAGTCTAGCAATCGATGTTATTGGCCTATCAGAGTAAATTTACAGTGTTACTCAGCTTTTTAAAACATTGAATAGTGCTGTGTCCAACACAATGCTTCATGAGTACTAGTAGGTATCTCCCAGTATTGTATCTGATGGTCATCTTTAAATGTTGAGACAGTGTCTTCGGCCTATGGTGGTGGTTTGTGTGTGTGTGTGAGTGCTTAGCGGGCAGTAGAGGGGCTTGGGGCAGTGCCATGCCCCCTACAGTAGTTTATCTTTGGCTTGTACATGCCCCCCTTGGCGGGATCGATCCTCAGGGTGCCCTGCCCCAGCACAGCTCCATTAGCGGGTATGCTAACCTTGCAACAATGTTGTGACACTCTCGTTTTTCATCCGACCCTGCCTTCAGCCTTCTTTCTTCCCTCAGCCCGACCCTAGGGCTTCCCAGATGAGACAGAGGTGAGAGGGCCTCTCTGGTCCGACTGTGAGAGACAGCCCACTGCCATGCCACTCAAAAGAGCCTTAGCTGAGGAAGTTAGAAAGGAAAAATGCTTTTGTTTGTTTTCCAAAGAGGATAAAAAAAATTCACGTAACATATTCATAAAGGTTTTGTAATGCACGACCTATCAGCACACTCAGACTCTGAGATGCTAAGATAAATCCACAAATCGCACATGTATTTTAACAGGTCAAGTACACACGCCAAATTGTTTTTATCTAGATTTTCAAGCAAGAGATTCAAGTAAAACAACAAAAAAATGACTCCATAGGTTTCCTACTTGCATGTGTCTTATCTATATTCATGAGGAGTGAGTGTTATTGAATCTGGATGAAAGAGCAGTTCAACCTTCCCATGTATATTGGAAAAACTGACTGCTCCCTATGTCTTCATCCTCTCATAAAAGAAACATAAAAGGAGCTGTGCTCCCCTTTATCGAAAGTGTCTTTTCAAGTGTTACAAAACTGCTTCCTGCCTGCTACTCCTGTTGCCTTGTTTTTCTCTCTTTTTGGTGCCTCTCCCTTCATCTTTAGTGATGTGTGAGTCAGTCAAAATTCCAGCTTTAGACAAGGAGCAGTTAATTTAAAACTAGAAGGTATTCTGATGGTCTGTATTTGGTAAAAACACACATTCTGGGGTGTTAAAGGCTTGACATGTGGTACAGCACACTTTGAATTAAGGACAAGAGACATGTTTACATTTTAGTACTGAAAGGGGCTACTCGTTCTGTAAATGAAATGCAGAAGACATGTCCTGTAAAATCGATTTAAGACAAGATCTCTAATCATCATCAATCACATCATCACCGCGAAGATGTCTCTGGCAGGGCTTTCTCACAGCTCTTTTTTCCATTCATGCAGATCACACTTCATGAATACATTTATCCAGAATGACCTTAATGGCCCGGTTTCATGTGGGTGTAAAAGGCTGTGAGTATTTTAACTCTGAGGTTAAATAAGGCCTAGGGCATCAAGACTGATACGTGCGCTGAAATGATGATGAGATTTTTAACCCAGTGAATACCTCTTCATTTTTCCATTTTTCGTGTCCCTTTTTAATGACCTGCTTCCATTTACAGGGTAGCCATTCTGGATGCTCTAACTCACAGCTGTGAAAACTCTGATATCCTCTGGCATTTTTGCCTCCAGTGTCTCTTTGAAGGATTAGCAAACTGTCACTGTGTCAAGGTTTCAGCTCACCATTCCACAAGTGGCAGATTGTGGTGAATTTTGTGTTGCTGTGCTGGGGAGGTAGATTTTCATCAGTACACTGCATACTCAGAGCTATTTATCTGGGTGCCTAAGCAGTCATCCATTCTTTCTTTTCTCTCTTGTCTTCTTGCCTGCTTTTTGTGTATCAGTTAAAAAGCTTACTGCCTCTTCTTCTTGGCAGGTGTTTTGCAGCTATGCTCACTGCTTCTCCGTATATAATCAATCTAAGCAAAGCTTTTGAAGGCGGCGGGAGTAGAGAACGCAAGGCCCGCCTGCCTTCCTAACACACATGGATGATTAAATGGATGTAATGTATATTCCTGCTGGTTTTGGCCTCATTGTATTTTGTGTTGCATGTCTATTCATCCCTGACACCACCATGATCCATCATATGCACTGCTGATGGATATCCATGCCCTTCCTAAGCTGCCCTGGACACTTACTTATTGTATCCATTTACTGAGGTGGAGTGATGAACTCATGTGGCCCTGGTAATACAGTGGCAAATGCTCAATAGGTGAATGAGCAAGGGGCTTATAAAAAGCTGAATTACAGCACACGATACCCAAGTATAGAGCCGAGTGCAGAAAGAAAGAGGGATGAAAAGACATGAGTAACATAACAAATCAAAGTGCTCTGAAATGGCAAAATCTCAGAGGAATTACATGGTTGTTACAGTCCTTTAGTTGAGCAGGATGAATGAATTAGTTTCTTTATTTCCGCCACTCAGGATTGTCTGTGATAAAACATTCAATCAGAAGTAGCCCTGGGTGATACTATTTTAGTGCTGGTGCCGTGTCCTCCTGCATTTTACTTTCTAGGGAATTTAGCCTGATTTATGGTGAAGCCTAGGATACATAGATGATGGTTTTCCTGCTGGTACAATATATCCATGTATGACTATAATGAAATTCTCCAGAACACAATTCATAATTTGTCACTGAGATGATATAGAACTAATTTGAGCTAGACACAGTTTTGTGATTTGTAAAAATGCACCTCCATCCATTAGTCTCAATTATTTTTTTTAACACATTAAGCATTTACAGGGGAGAAATACCTGAACACTTTAGTTGGTCCTGTAGATAAATTAAAAGCTTAAAATGAATATGACCTGTGCTGAGAAGAACAATTTGCAGCAGGGATATGAATCAGGGCTAAGCCTTTTATCTGAGGACCTACCACCCACTAGCTGTTATCAATAAAATAATCAGATCTAGATGAAACATTCAGATCTATGCGCATTTTACACACACACAAAAAAAAACTTTCTTCCTTTAGGCGCTGGATTTAGCACATATATCTGACTCTATCCACAATTATTACAAATAGAGGGGAAGTTAGGGCCAAATCTAATATTAGTGTGCTGTCTCCATCTGGTATGCACTGTTTAAATTTAAGAGAGGAGCACCCTCATCAGCTGCAAATGTAGATCTAAGCCCCCTAATAAGGAGGCTTAGGGAGCGATGAGACAGGGCCACACAATGAATTAGCTCCTGATTATTTGGTATCATGGCAGTATAATCTTGTATAAGCCACCTTTTTGCCTAACCCTGCACCTAACCCAGCGCCCATACTGATGGGTTGACCTGACTCGCTGCTTTCCTGCCTGAGGGCCTAAACAGAACTGATAAGTGGAATGGTATTGAAAGAAGGAAAGGGTATACTACTACTGTATATACTCAAGTATTAGACTAGAGAATCTTTCTCCTCTCACACGGACTTTGTGTGAAAAATGTTCTTTACGTTGTCTGCCCTTCGCAGACCAGCCAATCATTCATGAATCCTGTATGTTGCTCCATCTGGGGGTTTCCTCAAGGATCTATATGAGGGTGGAAGCATGAGAAGGGCAGGTGTGGCTGACAGAGTATCCGGGTGACCTCGGCATGCCCTGGAGACTGTGGAGCCTGTGTGGGCACAGGTGCTGTTGGCACTGAGCTGCTGTGTAACAGTGTGTCCCATGCAGCCTCACCAGCCGGTGTGCCCTGGCAAGGAGCCGCGTCCTTCCCCTCTTCTGCCTTCATGACCACAGACGTATAGAGTGTGATGACTTAATTCTTCCAAGCTGTGTGTAATTAAAGATGCCCTGATAGTGTTATTGATTAAGGTAGTACAATTTCATTTTTTGATTCTATGGTCTTCCAGGGTATAACACATGTGGTGAAGTGTGTGTGTGTGTGTGTGTGTGTGTGTGTGTGTGTGTGTGTGTGTGAGTGTGTGTATTTGTTGGTTCTTTGGTACTTATGTTGTCTTTACTTGAAGTCTTATACTGAAAGCATAAGATGATGTGAAGGATTGAAAAAGAAGACAAAGTTTACAGTTTACCTCACTGTGACAATCACAGTTCTTTTTCCTATTTTGCAGCAATATACAAGTCCAGTGCCCAAACCAGACACTTCTATACCCAATTTTCTCGCTCATTTTCTGTCTGACAGCTTTCCAGCAGTTTTAGAGAATTTACCCTTTCCTAGACATGGGTAGAACAACGATTATGACACTAACAATTAACAACTTTTACATTGACACTTTTTTTCTTTGTGAAAGACAATATCAAAGTGGTATAGTCATTATACAATAGCAGCCCAAGTGTTGTACATGAGAGATTTAAAATGTCCACAGGGGATTGGCTCTTTGCTAAAGACACTCCTCACATCTAAAACTTCAAGGACACACTTTTATTTAAAGATCTGCTATAAATGATTAATTTAATATTGATGAATATTTAACATTTCTTAATAAATTATTATGTATGCTATTAAGTACTACATGCATCTGCATAAGTAGCACTGTGAGCTGTTTGGATGGCTGACTGTTTTGAGCATGTGTATCTGCAGTTTGTGTATGTGTGTGCTCCGTTGTGTGTTTGAATTTGTGTGTGTGTGTGTGCGCACCATGGGAATTGTCTTGCTCCAGTTGTATTTTGACATTTGATTTATGTCAGTGTGAAACCATTTTCATGCAAGCCATTATGCAATCTATAAAAGCGAACGTGTGGTTTTCACTGAGCATGGGGACCTGCTGCTGCATTGCTGGCATACCAAGTGGCTCTTCTTCGTAAATTTCATTACACTACAGACACTGCTGCAGCTCTGACCATAAGCTAAAGGTGCCATTGGCTAATGAAGGAGGAGGCTGCGGCTAAGTGCAGATGGATGCTGGCATCACATTGTGGGATGTTATATATATATATATATATATATATATATATATATATATATATATATATTTATATGTGTGTGTGTGTATGTGTGTGTGCAAATTTCTGCAAGATATGAGAGTAGCCTGACACTGTTGCTTCGTCCATAAGATGTGACTGCACTTTACTGACTTGTAAATAACAAAATATCCATCTGCATATATAAAAAGGTTGGTTCCGTTTTGTATGGGTGGAGTGTCCAACACCCCCCCCCAAAAAAAAAAGACTAAAGATGATAGTGAATTTCAAAGATTATTTGCTATTTAGAACAACCCAGTTTCATAGAGGGATTTGACTTATCATTATTATTGAGAAAATTTAAATATGAAATATTTAACTAAACTAACTAAATTAGTTTAAGGAATGCACTCTTTTCATATTTAGTCTTGAAAGAGGTTTAATATATACCATGCTGAATAAGATTAAACTGCTCAACAGAGATAAAGAGAGTGGCCGATCACCTTCTGTATTTAGAAACGGACAAAGAGAGAGACAAGTGTGAAACCGCCCAAGGATAGGTAGAGAGAGAGAGAGAGGAGGAGAGAGGGAGAGAGGGAGAGAGAGAGAGAGGGAGGAGAGAGAGAGAGAGAGGGAGGAGAGAGAGAGAGAGAGGGAGGAGAGGGAGAGAGAGAGGGAGAGAGGCGTCTCTTTCCCCAAGTGACCTTCACTCATGACCAGAGATTAAGTTAGATACTTTGGTTGTTCTTTTTGTTTCCCTGTCTCTTTTGTCTTGTCTTTTTCTTTGGTTTGCATGTTATACTTTAAAAAAGACAAACATTTTTTTAAGAATTTCAGAATTTTAATATAAATAAAAGTCTCTCTGCGAAAATGATAATTACACTTCTTGAGTTTTCACATTGAATTTTTTCTGCTTTCAAGTATATTCTTGGCACTGTGTTAGTTTGTGTAAAGATGCTGTTGAACTGGAATTAGATGGAGATGTTGGGTTTTGATTTCTCCATTGCATCATTCCAACACAGCTCTATTGTGAAACCTGAATAACATCACTATTCCAAAGTGCATCTTAATACTATACTAGACTCCTTTAAATCAGTTTAAAATCGCCTACACAAGCCTCAGACCTATTCATCTACACTCCAATCCCTTCATGATACTGAAAAGAGATGCTTTTTACATTTGAAGGCAATACAATGACAATTAGATTATGGTGGCTGCACTTTGGTCATCCATGCGGCTGCTCTGACCCCAATGATTGGTTAAGCCCTGGCTGCGTGGCTCAGCTGGGAGACAGAGGTTGTGCTCATGGCCGACACATTGTTCAGAATAGAACTTCTTTATGTGCAGCTGGTGTTGCCTCTGATGTGATTTGGCCTTTCTCTCTTCCTCACTTTGGATGATAAAAGCTTTTCTTTAGGGGCTGACTAGAGTGGCTCATAGGCCTATTGAGGGATGAAAATTAGAGGAAGAGTGTGATTGGAAGACTTAAAGGTATGGTTTCCCTCTGACACTCTTTGTGATGTCTGACTACACTTGCAGGTGGAGCTAACATCAATGTTTTGACCTGCCGTAAGCAAATTTTCCCTACTGGTGGAATAGGAAACTTCCTGTCTCTGAATTAAGAATAAACAAAATATATATTGTGCTTTTTCAAACTGTTGAACATTTGGTGCTCTATTTCTCTCCAAAAGCGGATACAGATAACATTTTTAAAAAGTTGAACGACCGTGTGAAATGGTATGAGATAGTCTTAAGTTTTTTTGTTTTGTGTCTTCAGTGAGTCAGTCCTTATCTCAACTTACATACACCGTTGCTGTGTCTCTAGCCAATATATCTGATGAAGAAAAATAAGGCTTCCTCTCTGACGCTCTACATTCACATGCTACTTCTTAACATTTACCTTCACACCAGCAGAACCACAAGATAAAGATAAGAGAGCGTTGTTTTAACCAACCCTTCGTTTAGGCCACCATTTCCCTATTACTTATTCAGTATCATATCACTAAGGTGGGGGAAACAAAAACAGCCCTATAACCAACCTTGAATAAACTGCATCTAACTGCCTGTCCCTCTTCAGTTGTAGAATATTGTTTCTTACTCAACCCATGAGGCTTTCTTAGATTGGCTAAGCATCTGCCTGTGGTGCTATTTTGTATCCGGTGCAGGCTGTTCTTCCTCTCCTGTCAAACATACAGCAGAACACATAGGCCTGCTGTCAGAGAGTATTTTCCAGCAGCCAAAAGGTTTTAAGAAAGAGAGACAGAAGCCTCCCAGCATTCAGCCTGTTTGCTCCACACCTCTCAGGGCTCCACGGTACGTGGGAGAGAAGCTGTCTGACAAGACCACCTCTCCTGCCAGACTTAGAGAGAAGGTGGGGGAGGATGAAAGGAGAGGGGGAGGGGGGAGAGAGAGCACGAGGGAGAGGGAGAGAGGAGCCTAGAGACTGTTTCCCTAATCTTTATGTATTAACAAAAACAACATATTCACTCAAGCTTGCCAAAGCTTTCACAATCTCCTAAAGGAGGAGAGTCTTGGACAGGATTTGTTTATCTATCCAATAGTGTGTGTGTTTGTGTGTGTGTGTGTGTGTGTGTGTGTGTGTACACATATATGTGTGTGTGTGTGTGTGTGTGTGATAGAGAAAGAGTGTAGAATGACTTTTTATTGGTTTGAGTTTGTCTAAGTTTATGTCTATCAAAATGCATGTGTTGTGTCCAGACAGTTGAGTTTTATACTGTAATTGGTTTGTGTTTTTGAACTCTGTGCTCTCTGAATGGCGTCTAGGTAACAATGGTGTATGAATTTTTCATCGCAGGGAGCAGCCACGGCTTTTCGCTCCGCTCTGGGCAGATCTGTGTTTGTCTAAACTAAACTTAGGGTGACATGGCATCTGCATCTGGGTGTCAACAGGAGTGTGAGAGTGTGGGAATTCATTACCACCCCAATCCCTCAGCCTCAGCGTGGGATACTTGATGCAGCTCATCCTTGTATATACACTAGTGAGCTCATTGTGTTACTCAAAATCACTCCAAAAACTTTCTATCTTTCCCTGATTGGCAAGACAGTTCATGACCACTTTAGTCACAAAGGAATTATATGAAGATATTAAATTTTATCTTACATGTAAATATGTACTTGAACTTATCTATCTCTCTTTCTGCTTGGCTGCATTTCTTTTTTTCCTCTCTAACCTTTTCCTTGTCTATCTTTCTCTGGCTGTGGTGATTCTCTGGGGCTCCTCATGTTATCCAGCCAGTTGATAGTGTATGCCTCCATGCATCACAGCTCCTTAGCTGTGATTGAAACATCAGACAAGGAGGACGGGGCCCTAGAGATACTCCTTGCCTGACACGGCTCTCAGTGCCAAGTTTTATCATGCCTGGTGCCTGGCTCCCACACACATCAGGTATGCTCCACAGCACCGATGTATATTAATCAATGACAATATGATTACCTCTGAATGGGCCATATGCATTATTTAAAGCACTGTCCCCTGGCTTACAGTGCGTCTGCCTTTCAAATTAAACTCAGAGTCAATAATTAATGTTGAAATTAACTGAAAGCACCTTCAGAGGGCAGGTGTTGAGAGCACATGTATGTTGTTTGTGTGTTCGCGTGCAAGTGTGTGTGAAAGTGGGAGAGAGAAAATCTGTATGTGGGTTCATGTGTTTGTGTTTGCGTGTGTGTGTGTGTGCGTGTTTGAGAGAGAGAAAGTGGGAGAGAGAAAATCTGTGTGTGTGTTTGTGTGTGCACCCTATTGACATGGAACCAGTCATGTGGAGGAGTGATCATGATCTTGGCTCTGTCCCTTGAGAGATCATCTCTAACAGCCCTAGGCAGAGACTTTAAACTTCCCTACTTCTGTTTGGAGAGAAAGTCTTCCCTCCCTCTCCTGGACATGTGGATGAAACTAACAGAAGCTGAGGAGATGGTGAGGTTTTGTTTTTCTCACAGCGACCTGGGCTGTCGAGTTATCTACATCTCTACAAGACAGGGGGTCATATTGTCTGAGCGAGGGCCTGGGCTTTCTCACACGTGGATGGACTCTCTGCACGGTTCAAGGCCCCTGAAATCTGTCTGGGTGATAAGCTGCCAGCACAGAGGGGAACAACAGTAGATAGGGCTTTTAAAGCAGTTCAGCTCGACTGGAGGGCTTCTGTCTGCCTGCCAAAAGCCTGATTACTCAATCCGGCTTTTCTGTTGCTCACAATCTGGCCAAAGAGCTCGCGGGGCTGGGCCACGCAACTACCTGTCAATACCTGATACTGGCATAAATACTTCTGCCCCACAAAGACGGTGAATGGAAGGTTACAGGAAGTGTAATCACAGTTAGCAACACGTTTGGCTCTAAACAACCTCAAACACAACAGCTGAACAGAAAGGCTACTAGGTTGGCTTTTGTCCTCTGTCAAACCAGTAAACTACAGGTTACTGTTGTAGACAGTGTGTCAGTTCAACAAAAAAGGAGGAAAAAAATACTTTCAACAACAAGGGGCAAAACAATAGCTTAATGGACCATGTACAATATTTCTCCCTGGGAGGAAAATCAAAAATATTTATGCCTATTTCATGAAATTGTGCAAGAATCAAACTTGGGCTGAGGAAATCTTGCTTTGCTATGTGTTACTGATGAGAATTTCTCCGAATGTCTGTGGCTGTGAACAGAGGTGTGGCTTCAAAGATAACAGTAAGAGTAACCTCAGACTCCCATAAGCTGTACAAAAAATGTGCCAAATTATAGCATATAAAGCCTCAGTGATTACATAGAGGGCTAATTTTTTTTTTAATTTGATAATTGAAACTATACAAAAATAAACAGCGTAAAGTTTATTTCAAGGAACTTCATACCTGTCTTTGCTTTATAAATATATATATATATATATAAATATATATATATATATATATATATATATATATATATATATATATATATATTTATATATTATTTTAAATTAATACTTGTTTGGAAAAGCAACTCAATAAAGTGAGCATGATTTTATGAAACTGATCGCCCCTCAACCCTGAAATTTGAGGTATGCAAATAAGAGGGCAGATGAAAAAGATAGAAAAAATACAAAATAATTTGGTGTAGCTGTTTTTAATTAGGCCACGCGACTGAATTACAGTTCATCCTTAGATGTCACTGACTGAAGGCAAGTTCTATTCCAACAAACCATCCTGCAAAAAAGTCAGTCAGTGGTAGTCCGTTAGTTAGAAGCAGTTAGTCAAACATGAAACACATTAATCTTTTGAGAACACATCCATTATGATTAACAGTTGTTTCATTACCTGCACAATAACAGTGCTCAGTACAGTAATTTAAGTTAATTCATTCTGGCTCTTGGAAATACAGACTAGGTTTAACAAACAAATACTCACCACATTAAAATTACATAATTTTCCACAAAACAGTCTTAAGACTGAGGGCCAAACTCTGGTTTAGGGTTTTGGTGATTAAGATTCCTAGAAAAAAAAATATCCTTTCCAGAATGTGGAAAGCAAAATAAATTCCCAAACACCCCCCCCCCCTCCCTGCCCCCACCCCCCTCCTTCATACACACACACACACACACACACACGCACGCACGCACGCACGCACGCACGCACGCACGCACGCACGCACACACACACACACACACACGCACACACACACACACAAATCCCGCGCACATACCAAACCCTACCACACACTTACTTGTGATCATCTCTCTGATGACCTCTGCTTTCAGTGTATGATGGATCATCCAGAGTTCCAGGGCATCTATTTTCCTGCCCAGAAAAGAGACACCATCTTTGAGCTAGGACAGTTAGAGCCAGATGTACAACTTTGTGAGAACTCAGAATTTTCTCTTCACACCATTAAACCAGAATGACCGGTAAGAGCCTGTTTTGGTTGTAAATGCATACAGTTCAATTCATCCCTTTCAAAAAATGAAAATTAAGATAAACAGAAGGCTAATACAACTTAGAATCAGATGTAGACTAAGTTCACCATGCTTGGTGAGGTTATTCTTTAGCTTTTGAAGGATTACATGAAAGGAGGAAGATGTCACCTCAAAAAATATCAAAACAGTTATTATGCACCATTATGCATCATTACACACTGAACATAATGACTCATAATAAACATGATTTTAGTATTTCCACACATGCACTGAATCAATTTCATGTGTATTTCTTTCCCTAATAGACTGATTTATAGTTTGGATCGTAAAACAAACATCTGAAAAGTAGGTCAACCCATGGTTCCTAAAAAAAAAAATTCACGACTATGTCTTTATTTGGTACAGTTAAAGGGTGAAACATCAGCCAGCCCACACTTCCAAAAACGTGATGAGGACAAAGTGATAACATAATCACATTATGATGAGAAGAAGCAGAAAATTCTTCTTTTCTCACCAAAAAGATGACATACACCATATTAAAGGGGAAACACCAGACCATTTTTTAACATATTGTACGGCAACATCTTCCCTCCTTTAAGAAAACTAGATATTAGAAAGGTAAAGATGAATAATTACTATACTACCACAGTACGACTCACACACTTCCATATCCCACACACAACTGACTTCAAAGTCTGCATTTTGTAATGTGAGTCAAAACTCTTGCTGTTTTTAAGATACGTGTCAAATTCCCATGTATAAGAGAGTAACTTGTTTATGTATCAGTTTGAAATGGATTGTTTTAAAGTTAAGCACCTGGCATATTTCTTAATTTACATATTGGTGATGAGATATTTTCATACATTTCATCCATATTATGTTCCCACAATAAAAATAATAATAATGTGTAGTTAAAGGGTTAAATTACAATATTTAACACGTCAAAAAGAAAAACAAGTTAATTTTGACTTGTGTGTCAGAAGTAAAAGTTGAAGCCTATTTTTCAGTAAACCTTGATATAAATCATAAATCATTTAAAAAAGATATGTTGCAACATGATTCTGCACGACCTCTATAATTGGTCAGAGGAAATATGTTGTCTGCTTTTTTCTTTGCAGAGAATGTTGACAAGGCTCAGCGGAAGTTTGCAGTGGTTTACAACATTGTATAGAGCCATTATACAGAACATGCACGATTTTCCAGGTTTCTTCCCCGCCCTGCTAACCTATTTTTTTTTGATTGCAAAGGTGTGCTTGTGGTAGCAAAACAGATAAACGACATATCTATTTTTGACTAATAGGACAACAATTGTCCCCTTTATTTGTGGTAGCGGAAATTTTCTGTGAAGGCTAGCATTTCTTATCTGAACTGTTAGAACATGTGGCTCTTATAATTGCATAACACAATACAGACAGTCTGAAATGATGCGTTGTTTGTTATCTTGTCTTAATCCTTTTTCCATCTTTTTTCTTGTCTTCAATAGAACTTGAATGAAAGATATAAAAAGAAGAGGTTTTTTGTTTTTTACCTTCTAAATCTTAATGATATGAATTTATATCTATGCCATGGACAGGATATGCCGTTATTTTATTGCTGTGTATCTACATTGGGACTGGTCTGATCCCTGAGCACTTCAGAACCTTTCCCTGTAATTACCTGCCTCTCATATTGTTCTGGAAGAGTTGAGGTGAGCTTCCTCCTGCTCCTCCTGCACACTTTGGGGCATTATCATAAATACAGCACATTAACACTTGTTCCTGGCTTGTCAGGATATAAATTAAGTCTGCAGGTGTCCCACCGAGGTTTACCCCTGATACTAATTAAGGCATGATAATTAGGTTTGTTAAATTCGGTCCTTTCAGCCTTGATACCCCCTTGGAATACAACAATCGTAGATTGCAGACAAGAGAAGGGCTTAGAGGATCCTCCCCTGGCTAGCACACATGAACAGACCAATGGGTACCTGATAAAGTCATTCCCCAGTGCTGGAGGGAATATGTGGGCTTGTAATTATGATTTTGTGCTTGACAATTCTCATTCATCTGACTTGAATGTGGTCTCATTTTGTGAAGGCAAGAGACAATATTTTGATGAGGTTCTCCCTCTTCATCTAGAGAGCGAGATAGAACTATTCATTTACACCAGAGAAATACCCCCGAACCCCCCCTTCTCCTCTCTCCTGTCTCCATGACCTTGGCGGCTGGCATGCCTTATCAAGCAAGAGACAACAACAAAGACCTAGAAGAATAACAGAAGGTTATGGCAGCTCTTTAAAGCATTTCAGAGACTTAAGCATAAGTTCCTTCTCTTATAAGAGTGAAAACAAAGTCAGTGTAGCCAGTGATCCTGAGCTCATTAGGTGAAGCCAAGATGTGGGCGGAGAACTTTGCACCTTTACCAAGAGGTCAAAAAAAGGACCAAGTTCTGAATATCATTAATCATTACTTTGCCACCACAAAATGCATCCATGCTATAATTTAGCTCTTAAGTTTTTTGAAGGTGTGGCCATTTCAACCTAATAAGAGAGAATTATTTTCCACATTTACTATGTTAAATTCTAGAGAAGTCAAATACCACAAGCCATATATCTGAGTAGACTGAATGAGGTTTTTTTTCATTGTTGAAATTAACACACCGTGACACCCAGCACTGATTAATGACCTGAAGGTTGTTTTGATGTGTCAACGTTCACTGCGATACTCCTCTGAGACTCCACATGCAGAGTGTCACTCAGCTCCCTCACTCAATAGCCCTGCCAGACTGGTGTTAGGGAAAGGTGAACTGAGGAGAAAGAAAAAAAAAAAAAAACAAAAACAAAGAGGGTGGGGGGAGTGAGGAAGATGAGAGGATGAAGGGAGCGAGGGGACAGTCCTGCTGCTAAGGAGTCAGCTGGCTCAGTTGTAGAGCTGTTCATCATCCTCTCCCCCGTGACTGTGACCTGTGGACCTTTCTGTGGAAGGATGGAGGAAAGAAGGGGCGATAGAGAAGAGAGACTGGGCGCTACAGAGAGAGAGAGAGAGAGAGAGAGGCAATAAGATTTGAAAAAAAAAAAAATCTGAGAATTCAGGAATGTTCCCTCTCGCCTGTGTAGTCCAGATGTCAGACTGTGTGCAGGCCTCCCAGTACAGGCCTTTGGGACAGGCCCAGCCTGGTGAAGCCTACTGACAGCCCAGGGAAGACAGCTGTGCACAGGTCCTCAGCTCTGCTGCTCACAGTTCAGATGTGGGACAAACAGATACCGCTCTTTGTTTACACATGGTCGTAGTGTGTGTATTGTGATTGTTTACTTGCTTTCTGTGTACGTGTTGTTTTTTGATGGTCTCCCATGACAACCGTTGTTCTGCGTGGTCATCGTTTTTTGAAGTTTGAGCATCTGGCAGCTGATGGCCCTCCAGAGGTGTTAGGGGTGCACGCCACAATGAGCATTTGGAAGAGACAGTACCAATTTAGGCCTCTTATTGAGCAAGACTGCACCTGATGTCTGAGCCTCTGATTCTTCTACCTGATATCTAGGTTCATTGATTGCAGTTAACTCTTTATGCTTTTTTGTGTACACTTTTGTTATATTAGTTGAATCCATTGTTACCGCCATACAAGTAAAATATGGTTGAAAAGTAATCTGGCTTCCATAACCATAGTTTGCTCATTCATGCCTCCCTGTTTTTGATCAGCCCAGGATCCCATCTTCTTTTCTTTCCCCCCAAAAAAGTAAGTTTTTAACTTAATCTGTCCTCACAATGAACATGACAACAAGTGGATTTTGTGTCTGTAAGTGACTACTGCTTTAGAGATCCATAGCTGGATTATCAGTCATTGATAGACTCCTGGTTACAGCAACCCAAAGAGCTATCCATTATGAATGAAGCAGTGAGAAAGAAGACTGAATTGACTGAAACTGAAGAAGGCCAGGCAGAGTGCCTCACATCACTGCACACTTGACTGAGACCAGAGACAGGATTGCTTTAGTAATGTCGTACAAAGAACAAAGAACTACACTTTCCCCCTATGCTGTGGATGGTGATGGGGTCAGACGGTACTGATTCCAAAACCAAAATGTTGTTTTGGTCATTGGTTTTGTTCCTTTGTATTGTTTACAGAACAACCCTTTAGATCCAATAGAAGAGAATGAAAGGGGAAAGGAAATGGGAATTTGGAAGTGGCTGTGAGCTGACATGCAAAAAAGGCCCCAGTCTGAACTTCAATTAGAAATATAAAGTTTATGTGCAAAGTTAGAAGAGAAAGCCTCAAGAACAGGAAATGACTTACCTTTTATTTAGGTATTTTTTTCATTAATGTTACTCCTACTCAATAGATCGCTGTTTTTTTTGTTTTGTTTTTTTTTTATTTGTGTGCATATATTTCTGCATGCATGCAAATATTGTTGTGTATTTCATTGTTTATTAACAGCTGCATATGTATATGCAAGTACTGTTGCTAAGTTTTAGTGCACAAATACATACAGCATGCAGCCTCATAGTAAGTGCCTGGAGGAGGGAGAGAGAAAAAGCGAGCAAGAAGTGCATTGTTGGAGCTAAATACCCTCACTAACCATATTATCAGTGTGTGTGCAGCACCCGAGTGGTTCCTGGCTTTCTCCTCTTCAAAATGTGATAACCTGTCCCCCAGCCCCCACTCCCACCACCTCCACCCCCCATTGCCCCCGTGATAAATCCAAGGTCCAAGGGGTTCTGCCAGCACTGCAAGGATGCAGTGCTGGTGGGGAGGGGGAGCTAGGCCACAGGCATCCTGAGGACAGTCTTTATGGAGGGGAAACGCAAGCGAACAAACAAAGGGGTTTGCAGCCAGGAAGCCTTAATCACTGCCACCACCATTAGAGTAATGAGGCCTGATGGACGCACAGTCTAGTGAGAGATGAGGGAAGGGGGGAGCTTTCCTTACAGATGAGGGCTGATAACCCCTTTCTCATTCTTCTACTACTGCCATGATACTCTCAGGGGTATATTAATGAAACAACATTGCCCCCCCTCTCTTTTTCTTTCAAGAATTTCTATTTCTTCCTGAGATTATTGTTTGAAGGAGTGCTGTGTAATCTTAAAGGAGACCCTGGTGAGACATGTGAGTGTAGAGTTTGAAACATATGAGAGAAAAGGTTGCACCGTTAATCAGGAAAAATCAAATCAGAGTCACTATTAAAATATCAGACCCAGACGCAATTCAGTAACTAAAAAGTGCACGATATGTACTATACTATAGATATTAACAGGACGCCTCAGAAATTAAGCTTAGCTGTTGTTATATGTGACCATAGAGCTTTGTGATCTGTGTTGTGACCATCACTATCCAGGGAATGCCTCTTGCGTACTCTCCTGTTTATGGATCTCATAGCTCTTTACAACACACTTCAAAAATTAATCACCCCAGAGTCCCATACAAGTCTCTGGCATCCATCTGCTGAACCGCCCTGGACAAGCTCGCACACACAATGAGGCAGCCGCCAGTGAACAAACTGCCGCAACACTGCAGACCTTTTGAGTAGATGGTAAGAGGAAAAAAATATAGATATGGCTCATGTTATATACAATAGATAGCGATTAAATCACCCCTGAGAAGAATTAATATCACGCTCTTGTGTGTCTGGTGTAATGTCACAGAGCAGAGCTGACACTGATAGCTTGTCACAACAGTGTTTGCCAATGCCGCGTGCTACTAGATCTCCCTGCCTGTGTTGGCTAATATTTCCAGCAGGTTTCAGTTTTAAAGCTCTCAGGTGGGCCTTTAAACGGTTGCTCAGACGACGGTGAAGGCCTCCCTCTGATTTTCCATCTCTCTCTCTCTCTTCCTGTCCACTGTCCTTTTCAGTGGCTGATTTATGGCCCACATAAGTGTGCAAGAGACGCCGAGATTTCAGAGGAAGTCATAAATAGAACAAAACCTAGGAAGAGAGGAGGAAAGAGGAAACAGACTGAAGAGGTGACAGGGACATGCCAAGTGAAAGCGAGAGCAAGAGAGAGAGACAGAGAGAGAACTTTGACTGATTATTTCAGTTTTAGTGTAGAGAGAAGGCTTTCTCTGCTGAATCTACTATACTTGCTGTCTGTCTAGCTGCCCTTTTTCTTTCTTTCCTGTCAGCTGATCTTTGAACTGTTGATGGTGGGTATGCCTCCCTGTGGTTTGTTCTCCTAATTGGAGTCAGGATGCAGATGCTCTGGCAGCTTGAGAGTGGCATATATACCCACCTTCTTTTTGAGATTGAACCAACACAGAAGAGGGAGGATGAACTAAGTGAAGTTTCATTGCAGGAGCGAAAATAAAAGAAGATGTGAAGATTGAAGGGTTGAATATGTTGGTTTGTGTACATTAGCAGGGATATTCCCTGCATACTTAGCAGGTACATGCAACTTTTTTTAAAATGCAGTTTCTTTGCTTCGTAAAAAAAATGTGCTAAAGCTCCATTTTCATGGAAAATATATGATAGCCCGTGGTACAATGATACCTTTTGCAAATGTGAGTTCAGATTTTTTTTTTAATGTGTGTTCAAGATGAAACCAGTTCCCCTTGAACAACCCTTCATAATGGGCTAAACCTGGTAATGATCCCCTGTTTCTCAGCTCATAGAAACAGTTGGTTCCCTATCAACACACTGAAGAAGGGTTTCTCCATCAGATAACCTCTTTATCATAATGATGAGGAGGCTACTGCTCCTGTGTGTCCAATAAAGCCATAACTAGCCTACCTATCATCTGTCCCACTTAGGACCTAATCTGGTGTGGTGTTTAACACAATAGCTGGTAATCACACATACACAATTTTATGTATTTGTCCCAGTAAAATAGGCCTGTACATGACTTTTTTAAAAAACAGATTGTTAGGGGTAATGGTATGTAAACACGTGCTTCCAGGTCTTAGATAAAGCATTAATGTGCGGCCTAGCTGCCCATAAAGTTATACATTTTTACTCATTTTCAAAAGACACTATATATCAGGAAAATATTTGAAAACAAGAACAAGTGTATATCACTTAAAAACGCTGTAAATTCTGACCAGTTACACATTGCAAAATGTGTGACCCTGTGATTTTCAGTATAATACTGCAGTAAAAATCTCACCAATTCAATACTGATTTATTTGTGCTTTGAAAGTAAAACCCCCGTGTACAACTCAAGACAGAGTGATACCTCTGACGCACCAACACCTTGCTTATGAATGTGGGGGCTGGTAGGTCACAGTGACCTTTTAATGACCTTTTTATAACAAACTGCTCTATTCTACATATGAGGAAACTTCTCTACCTCTTCTTGCGGGTTTTTTTTCAGCCATTAAGCCTGTAGCTTGGTTAAAACTAGTGCAAAGACCTGGTTTCTCTTACACTTATGTGAGTCTCTCTTAAACATGCCTATAATGACTTTTGTATGTCTCGTATTATACCGTGAACTGTGTGCTGAATGCATGTATGAATTTGTCTGGGCATTGTGTGAATGTCCTTCTTGCATATTGATCAATGGCTTTACACTCCAGTCGACTGCATTACCCACAGAAAACTTTTTCAAAGGGAAATCTGATTTTTGTGAGCAATGATATTGTCATAGCAATTGTTTTAAGATCGAGCTAAATTCTAATCTTCTTCACAGTATCAAACATTTGGCAATTTATTTCATTTATATTGGTAATTATAGGAGGAAAGATGAAGAAGAGAGACCATTGCTGTAGGTTGTTCTGTGAGGTACTGTTTTTTTTGTTGTTTGTGCTTTAATGCTTTGGTGTGTGTGTGTTTGTGGTGTGCAGACGGCACATACATCACGTCCTCTTTACAGTGTTTCCCTGTGAGTCATTTGCATGTCATTACAGCTTCGTTTTATAAGTGAGTGGCTATTAAGGAAGCTGCTCCATAAAACGCCTGTTAAAATGGAGGAAGGCGGCAATACGGATCTTAAAAAGCCAAGAGCATTCTCCATTTTCTCACCTTACATAGTTGATGAAAACTGTGTGCGTGTGAGAGAGACAAAACACAGATGTCTTTCCTTTGGGACTCACACATCTGTTGGGTTTTTTTTTTAATGACAGCTAAATTCATGCAATCCCATTTCTCTTCCCACTTTCTCTACCCTCCCTCCTGCTGCAGTCCCTCTGTTCTTCCTCTTTTCCCACATCTGGACTTTGCTGTGTGAGCCCTGGTGTGGTCCCCATCTGTGAAGATCGACACAACTGTTGGCAAGAATCTTACGAGCCAGGCCGAGGAACAGACAGGGCATCCAGAGAGTCTGTGAATTCAAACTGTTCCTCCTTGACAATTTAGATGTGTGTATACATTAATATGATTGTCTGTCCTTGATTTTTTTCAGTACTCCTGGGGTAAACTAATAAAAAAAAATACATTTTTCTTTTTGTTCTTTTTAAAAAAAAACAAAAAAAAAACCCTTTTAGAGTAAATATTCTACCACAAAAATGCCTTCTACAAGGCTACACATTGCACTCAATGACTTTTCTGCAGTGTATGTGTAGGGACTCCTACATGTCAAGATAGAACTTTAATCACATAATCAGTTACAGTGCTCTCATGCAAGGGCTAAATCTTGGCCATTGTGTGCAGTGTACAAGAATAACATTTAATAATCTACGGCAATTTCCAGAGCAAAATGAGTCCACAACACATTTATACTATAACAGAACTCAGGAGCACGGAATGACTGCATGACTGTATGTTTGTTTTCTTGTGAGAAGTGAAAACGCCTTTGCTAATGAAACACCAGTGACTGGAGTGTGAGACCTGATTCCAATTGTTAAGGGTTAGGTGGTTTGGGGTGTAGTACTCAAACCTCAGCTTGGGATTGGAAGCATGTGGCTCACATCTGGATTTGCTTACAGTGTCAAGGAGGGCGCCTTCGTGACAGCCAGGCACGTGGCAACAAAGTAGACCCTTTGCAGAGAAAATGTCCCTGTAACTCACTCGTGAAAGAAATGCTAGTGTGGTGAGCAATTTCGACAAGCTTAGCATTGTATTTATAACAGACAGAGGAAGAGAGGTTGTGCAAAGTTTAACAATGTTTGGCCCGAGGAGGAGAGCTCGCCACTGCCACTGTAGAGATATGAGGTGTCATTTTTGAATTCCATAGCATTTCCGTCTGGCACACTAATTAAAATGGTCTCACTAGACAACTACGTAAAAAACTTTAGATATGTATTTTGAAATTAATTACAAGTGTTTCTGTGTAACCAGTCCATGAATAATTAAGTGCGACGATTTGCCAGTTGGCCAATACATGTTGTAAATATGTAGCCACAAATCTTGCGGACTTAAAACTATACTCTCCATGATTATACACATGTTACTAGGTGTAAACTGCTGTCCTTTAAATGTCACAAAGTGTTGTTTTTGCCTTAATGGGCCAGTACACTTTCCTCTTCTTTCTAATTCCTGTCTTGTCAAACAGTTAGTAGGAGAGCTGTGGGCAGACCAACTGGTTCTCATTTGTAGCACAAAGACTGGTCTGTTTGCAAGTTGTGTATTTGTCAGATTACATTCCTTTCCATCGTTACATGCATATGTCTAGTTTGCAGTTTGTCCTTTTATGTCTGTTCTTCATTGGTACTTTCTCTGTCTCCTTCTAACTCTACCGTCCTTTTCTCACTCCACTCCCTCTGAACACTCTTTTCTACAGCTATTTCTCTCCCTTCCACTCCGGCCCACTCGCTCTCATGGACATGACAGTGTGGGGGGATAAGGGAAGAGTAATTATGGTTTAGTGAGGCTGCCAGGTGTGATAAATGACTAATAAGGGGAGCAGAGCCCTGGGTCCTCTAAGGAGGACCATTACAGTCTTATCAGCACAGGGCTGCACCTCACAGCCTGGCCTGGGACAGAGGCCCTTGTAGCTGTGCTCACTCCTTTCCTAACCCCTTCACCTCCGTCATCCTCCACAGCAAGCATCAGGCCAGCCCACCCCAGAGACAAGCTTCAGCTTTAACACCTTAGCTGCTGGTTCTGCAAAGGCTTCTGACGCTGCGCATGAATTCCTTATCAATGAATTTCCATGCTATATATACGCTAGCAATTTTAAGTGACGAGACACCATCAGTGTTGTACTTTTGAGACAGAAACCCAAGAAAAATGCAACAGGATCCCGACAAGGTCAAGAAAAAAAATCCTGGCTATGGTCACCAATAAAATGACTAATAAATCTGTCTGTCCAGTGCTCTGATTAATATTTCCACTGTGTTTGAAAAAAGACAACCTTGAATTAATGTTTATGGGGGTTTGTTTGTCAATGGGAATTTTGGGTAGTCATTGGTTTCCACAAAACTGCAGATACTACATCTGATAGAGAGTCGCTGTCCGTGGCATAAGCACCTCTAATGAAGCAATTGCTAACATTTTCATTGGCCTTTTAAAGGCTTAGTTTTCTTGCAAAATATATAAAGTACAATCTACATTACCAATGACTGTTGCTCATAAGTGACCTATTTTTTCCACTGGGTAGTTATCATGCATCTCTGGCAATTACTACATGGAATAGCATTCATTTTCCATCACTTTGGTAAATTAAATTATAACTCTATTTATAACTGTTGAGAGCTTTGGAGCTTGTCGTCCTTAAAGGAGATTTATGGGACTATGTTGAATAACAACTGAGTAGACAACACAATGAACCCAGGCTGTGGAAAATGCCCCTACAATGACCTGTTCCATGTAGCCAAAGCATAGAATACCTAAACATTCAGCCAAATTGCAAGAGCTGATACATTTAAATCACATGTTTCCTGTTTATACCAGCCAAATTTTAATCTCATTTTATGGTAACAGCGGGAAGAAATTTTGTTTTCTCTTGTGCCTCTAATACAACTAAGCCATACAAGTTGCCCATGCAAAATGTTCATGAAGGGCCTGCTGCTCAGGGCACACAATGTGTACATTCTTAGGCAACTGAATGATATCACGTCTGGTTTAAATTGCTCTGCAGCTAGTTTTATCTGATGGTAGTATGGCTTTCTCTATGCATTACAACAGAAAGATGGTGTTAAAACATGATAAGGCCTCACTAAAAAGGCCTTCAATGTGACCAGTTCTGCGGCACACTCATCTGTGTCTCCTCCCTGCTGTCTTCACAATAGAGTAATTCATATTCCAACCAGTATGTGATTTTACCCACTGAAAACGGCAGGATCATTCCTTAATGATGTAAATTCCTCAGTTATTAGCCTTGCACAAAAATTGTGTTATTATAGCTCAAGCTCAGCTTTATTATATAAAGCTTCATTCAACCTATATTCTTCCTTACAAGCATGTCTTTCATCATTCCTTTATATTTTATATTTTTTTTTATTCTGCTACTTTTTAAAATTATTTCTTTTACATAAGATAATCTAGTAAATACTAAACAAAGAAGTGAAAAGAAGTGAAATGGTGACACGTGTGAGATTGAGCGAGACCGAGACTAAATCTAACGTAAGAGACGGAAGCAGCAAAAAGTTCATCCATTGATTGTCCCCTGCTTATGCTCTTTCATGCAGGGAGCAAACTAAGCAAAGCCACCTCCACAGCCTTTTCCTCTAACACATCCTTCAGCCCTCCTACTCTGAGTCTGTCCTTGGGTTGACTTCCAGTAGGATGTCCCCAGAGTACCGCCGTAGGGAAGTGTCTTGAAGTCATCTTGATCATGTCTTCATCACCTCAACTGTGTCCTTTTTGAGAGAACACCAGTCGAGCTTTTGCATGAATGAGCGTGGATGTAGGAAAAACATTATGGCCACTCATCTACAGTCTGATTTGTCCAGTCACTACACAAAGCCTACACTCATGTCGCTATATTTACTATGCCACCTAATTTCCTCCTTTGCCCCTGTCATAATTACTATGGCCTCTAGAGTCCACTTAACAGTAAAGCGCAACTAGGGGTCATAATAAGCTTGCTTGCTTGCACAGATGACCTACGGGTATGTTTCTGTATATTTATGTTTGCATAAATATCAGTCCTTAAAAGGGATCTATCATGGATTGAGAACTGTTTTTCCACATAAGGGATGGTTTGTTTAGTTGTTATTTATTCATTGAGCATTTTTCAGATACTGTTGGTTGTTCATCCTGCCCGACTATCTCTGTTTTGTGTTCCCCAATAAAGGGAGAAAAAGCGGGAGAGAAATGTGCTTAAATCCTCTATTTGCCTGATTTCAAGTGCCATCACGTGCTAAAGCCTTCAGCTTTAACCATAGGTTGGAGAGCATAAAGTTGCTTATAGCGTCCTCTCTGATGATGTTTTCAGAAAGAATGAACGACAAATGAGTTAAACATGCGCCCATTCCTTTAACCCCCCATCTAAAACCCAAGGCTAATTCATAGTCTGTTGATTACCCAGGGGAATTCTTTTATCTCCCCCATTTCATTGCTGAAGCGCTCAGTGGACATTTTAATGGCTGCACTTTCATCGTCTGTTAGATATTTAAATGGTGAAGTGCGTGTGTGTGGTGAGGAGTGAGGCGGTGTGAGGACCCTCTCAGATTCTGCATGTCAATCTTTAATGCCTAGAGATATGGACGAGCTCTGACCTCTTACTCTGTCATTCTACCGCTCCCTTGCATAAATTGACCTCCTGATAATCATTTCCTGCTCCTATCTGCTGTAACGAGTGTTCCAGAGCACTTGGCAGTCACAGAACCCAAAGAGCCATTAGGGTTGAGAGATTGACCCCTGTGCAATGGTTAGGGCATAGAGCTTCCTTCTGACATATGGACTACACTAAGACTGTCATGACAAGTGAAATTCACTCTGCCTGTTATCACCATGAACATCGCAGAATGACATGTAATAGAAGGGGGAACTATTGGTGTAATGGAACCGCAGGAACAAGTCATTAGCCATCACTGCTGTCTGGAATGTGGGGCTAAGGAAAACGAGTGAGAGAGAGAATGAAAGGGTGAGTGTGTAGTTTGATAAATTCTCTGTCAGAATTGTGGGCATGTTCATATTGTTTGTACTGGTATGCTTTTGCTTACATATTCTGTAATATTTCAGCCTGAGTTCCACATGCCCATTAAGAAATTGGCCCCTGATGGCGCTACCTATTGAGAACTGCTGCTTACTTGGTTTAGCACCAGTTTAATGAGGCCCTAGTTTCCAGTCTTTCTCCTTCCCAGGCCACACGACTGCAGCCGTGTGCATATGGTTACACACCTGCTCCACAGCAGTGACTGTTCACAGATGACCAGACACTTCCAACAGGAACTGAGGCCAATAGAACCAGTATTAGTATAATACCAACTAATCGATCCTTCTCTTTCCTGCTTAATGATACCCTTTGCTTCTCACAACACCTCATCCACAAGCGTGTCCATATGCTGTGTTTGACATATTTGTGTTCCAGCCACAATCCTTTAATTTCACCTGATTTGTCACCTGATGCCATAAGCCTGTCTCTCTGGCTATAAGGCTACATTTAAAAGAATATAATTATACTACATATGAATGGTAGGAAGGATAGAAGGATAAAAAAAACAAACAAACCTCACTTTCTGGATCTTAAAGATTCTCAAATTATATACAACCAATTATCTCCAGATACAAACTCTGCCTAATTACTTTACTTAATCCTTTCAAGAGTAATGGCCACATGCTGGTGGTCCTCAAATGAACATTTAATCCATCTGGGGGGCACCTCTAATCTTTTCAAGTAAAGCTAAATAGTCAAATCTGAGTATCGATCTAATTATACATGGATTGGTCTGGAGAGGGCTGCAAATTAAATGTGTCCCACATGTGGCACCATGTTAATATGTTAGACTGTCAGCAAAAGTGTAGTAATACTGAGCCAGACTGCATGGTTAGTATTAATTTAGACTGTGGTGCTACTGGTAGCCACATTATTTGAAAAAGACTAAACCTTACATACCATATATGTTCTGTATAAGGAACATTTGCCCCCTTTTCTCCACTGATTCATTTTTTCAATCAGCTCAATCATCTCATGTTACTAGAGAGCAAATTCTGCTGCCTGTTTCAAACAGTGCACAAACGTTAAATGACAGTTACGCAGGTGCTGGTGTACGCAGATCAAGAATGCTTGCTAACTGATTTTCATACAGTACAGAAATTAATGCAGTGCAATAGATGCTTATAGTAGAAGAAAATATGTTTACTACTTTAGAACACAACAGAAGGGTCTGTGGTTCTACAAGAATTTTTTTAAACCTCTTTTGCCTCTGGCGCAGCACTTTTATAGACCGATCAGATATGACAAAAATCTCAATCTCCTCAACAACCCCAAATCAGCTTTTTCAGTGATTTTAACAAGTTAATAAAACTGATTTAATTTTGTTTTTGAATGCTAGATGAAGAGTAAGATAGCCACATATAATCTGTGCTGTGTTGAAAATGGAACGACAATGTTTTAAGACCGTACTTGATTAGATTGTGGGTTTTACCTAAAAGTGATTTTGGCGCTTTTTCAGATATGAGACTGATGCTGTCAATTTAAAATAAAGGGTTGCATGTCTGAAAGGGGCTTAAGATGTCCAAGGACAGTTTTCTTTCTTTTTTTAAACTGTGAAACATTTTGTGCATTGCTAGAGGACACATGTTTTGTGCCCTTGGTAGTAGTTGGTGCACTGGACTGGAAATGTAATTGGTTTTGTTTATTTTGTTAGGAAATGTAGTTTTGTGCTTATGTAAGTGAAAAATTTGTGGACATACATATACCACAACTTGGTTGGCTCATAGGAATATCACAGCTGTGGTGTTGAAAAATAGATGGTTGATATAATCGCTGAGCAGAAATAATGCATAGAGGCAAAGCTCAGATCTTTTTAAACAACTGTGTTTGTTCTTAGCAAGAGGGCCAAACACATCTATAGATCTGGTAAATGATAGTGGTTGTGAAAAAAAAAACACAACACATATAGTTTTCTAATTCACTTTCATCTAATCTGAAAATTGTTACATGTTATATGATGATGTATTAATGTGTTTTCACAAGTTATTATCTCAGTGGTAAAACTGCATGCTAACGAGACTTTTTATATGTACTGTGTATCAACATTGTCATGTTCAAACACAGATACCAGTCTATTCAGTATCTAGAAAGCCCTTCAAGGAAGTAATGATTCAACTTTACATTTTTGCTCATCATTTTCCGATGCAGAGTATACAGTGTAAGATTGTTGAATTAAGTTAATTTGTGTTTGTTTATGACTAAATTGTGGTTTTATGTTTAAATATTTGTTTGCAGTTGCATTGCATTTATGTTGCACTTATACTGGAATTTTAATTCCCTTAAAAATGTGTTGCTAAATTAAAATATTTACGCTTGAATTGTATTTCCTGATGTTGCCTTACACATAAAAGAAGGATCCCATTATCTTTCACACAGTGAGGCATGCAGCTAGTTAATTAAACACTGGTATTCGATCCCTATTTGGTATCGGCTGATACGCAAAGCCCAGGTATCATTATTTGTATCTGGACTAAAAAAGTGGCATTGGTTCATCTCTAATTATTTGATGGTTCCAGGGTTTCAGTTTCACATTATATCACAGTGAATATTTTTTGGGGTCTTGGACGCTTAATGACATCATCTTGTGCTCTAGGATATTGCGATAGGCTGTTTTAATTGCTTGTGATAGGAAATCTATTACAATAATCAGTGTTATAGCCACTGTTACATTTTTGTTGACTAGTAGTTTAGCTTTAGTGCAGATTAATTAGAGAATTCCTTACTGTGTCATCTCATAATTTCATCTCATAATTTATAACATCTCATAATTTTCTCATTGGGCTAAAATGTGCAAAACCATGGATATAGTCCTTTAGAGAAACCAATCCTGGGATGCTATGAGGTCTGATGGGAGTTCTGAGAAGTCTGCAGCTATAAACCGTTGATTCCTCGGGCCTATGAGCGCTCCGAGCCTGTCAGTGCTATCTCCTCCCTAGTGGTAGGAGACATACTCCATGGGAAGGGATATCACCATGGACTGGTGTGGAATCAGATTCTCCTATCACAGCCATTGACCTCACTGTTATATGATAGAATGTGAAAGTTAACCTGGATAAGTGCCTGGGGACGGTGTCTGCCTTTGTCAGGGGAATATGATGTTTCGCTGAGTTCTGAGACTCTCCATCCTCGCACTGTTCGGTTTGCAGTTGTGTGCAAGTACACCCACGCTCCCACATATTGTATTAAATGCTTGGACTGACCTAAAAAGTTGGTTTCTCAGTATATGAGAACACTCCTCTTTGCACATTTATTTGTCAAATCACATTTCCTCTTTCATCGCACCCCATTTATTCGCCGAAAGAAATACCTTTTTCTTGAAATGCTTGCTGGTGGAAAAATTGTACAGAACTACTTGTTTCTGTTGGCAATTATTCACTTACAGTAGTTATTCATCTTTAAAAATGTTTATATTTGGCACTCTAAACACCTGCATTAAGAGTGACAGTACTTTATAAGGAACAAATCTTCCTCACAAAAAGGGACGGTAGAAGGTGATACAAAACTCAACGAAGGTTACCAGCAAAGCTACACCCGAAATCATAGAAACAAAGAACGTATGCTAAATGCAGCTGTAACTTTCAGTAGATGTGTGGGAGGACTCGCTGCTTCTAATCTGATTACAAAGGGGGTTAGTGCCATAGCTGCAAGTGTCCTCATAAATGGACACACACACAGTGCAAAACCACACAGTTCCTTGTTCACAAATTAAAGTCATTCACTTACGTTTGTAGACTGCAAAATCTGCACATCTAATATCATGCTCACAAGACAATAGACCAGACTGAGAGAAGTTAATACACAGAACTGCTATTACCGGTGTCGTAGACATGATAACTTCCACTATTCCCTTAAAGCCTTTATGATAGCAAAAAAATGTGCAAGTTGGTCTTTGTGAGCCTTTAGTATCTGCTTTCTCTCTTTCTTTACCTCGTCTGATGACCTTTCGGCACTTTTCAGGGAGTGACTGGCACCTTGAAACGTGGTGAAAGGTGAGCGACTGTGTCTGTGTCACAGGTCCTTTGTAGTGTTAACAACTCCACAGCTAAGAAGTTTGTGCAGAGTGTTTTCAGTTCCGCTCACATTAAGTCAGTGATTAACTTCATCAAAAATATATTTAAACCATAAGCCAAACATAATATCGAAAAGTATGGCGAAGCAATTTTATGATTACAAACCAACAGGAAGGAACCAATATATACAAAAATGACAGCAGGACAAAGAGATTTATTTTCACAGACTTATGTCTGTTTTCTATTCTTAAAGCTGTTTACAACCATATCTGATCCAAGGGATCAGATGGTAGTCTCCCCCTCTCTGTTTTTTATGTTTTTGATGTATGCTACCATTTGCTCATGCATGTTCAAATTTTCCTAATGTGTCTGTCTTTGTGTGTGTTTTATTCAGAATCTATATCTTATATATCATCTCATTCAACTTTACTTTTTTATAGCTCAGAATCTTAAGAACTGAAAGTTGATGTAAGAAAAGTGTTATACTAAGCCACTTTGCATAAAAAAAAAAGTGTTCAAAAGTTTTGTAGATTATTCCCATGTATAGTTTATCTGCAGGACAGGAGAACTGCAATTAGCTTGATGACATGATGTCCAGAACAGGTGGGGAAAAGTAAAAAGTGAAAGGTCTGATGACATGCAAGTGAATTTACCAGCAAAGGCAAGACACTGGCAGTATACGATGCTATAATTAATGATTAATTAAAGATAAAACAAGATTGTCATGGCATTGCTAGAAGAAAGAAAAGAGATTCTAAAAAGCATAAAAAATGAATAAATGGAAGGGGAGGATGGTGAGAGTGAAAACAAATGAGATAGAGTTGCATAGAGAGATCGCGTTAGAGACGGGGAGGGCTAGAGGGATACAGGCAGTGTTCTAATGACTTCACACCCCATTAGCCACTTAGTCTGATGCGTCACACCTCATTATGCTGCTGGAGCAGCAGTGCATGAACGCGTGAAACCGTCCACTCAGCCAGACCTGTCCACCCGCTCCAAACGCTCACTCACTTATAGCAATTAGTGTGTGTGTTTGTGTTTCTGTGTTGTTTGCATGCTTGTGTGTTTGTGTAAAAGTAAAATCCCAACTGGTCTGCTTTTTTCCGAGAACAAATGGTTAAAACTGATTGTTCAAAGTCCAATGAAGACCTTCTCAACACGGATGTGTGATGTAGCTATTCCCACTATGTGGCATTTCAACTCAACTTTGCCATGGCTACTCTACAGCTCAAGCTGGAAATGCTGCAAACAGGCCAGAGCAGCTCTTTTTTGGCAGCCTACATAAGGGAGGAGGACGGAGTAGCGTGCTCCAGAGGACTCTCCTTAATCACTCCCTCTTAAACACGCGAGTGCACATGCACACACTCCTGCACAATGGCGCGCACACATAGACACACACACACAGGGATAAGGAGATGGGAGAAAAGAGAGGGCTCCCCATGCCATTCCCTACACGGGCAGCCCCAGTTGGCAGAGTGTGAAGTGTTCCTCTCCAGGACAAGACCTGCTAACTCAAATCCCTGGCTTACAGCCACACTCCTCTCCATTACAAACACTGGGCCGATTTATCCCAGTGTCCCTCCTTTCCAGTCGCAGTGCCACCCCAGGGGGACTGGCTCTGAAGTCCCACTGTAACTGACATCTCTATTCAGCTAATGTTTGTTGTTTTTCTCTGCTTGGTTTGTTGTTCTAAACAAAAAAAGAAGAAAAAAACAAAATGATTAAATAATTCTATCATTGTGCCAAGCTTTGTATAATTCATGGACCCCAGTCAAGTATTTCATATTTCATCCGAGTAGTCTCCTGTTTCCGGCCAAGTTCGAGTGTGTTAATATCCAGGAGATGAAGGAACTCCTGTATTATGCAATTTACCTCTGACTGGCATTTTACTATGAGGTTGAGAACTTGGAATATGTTTTATCTCCAAAGCTGAGCTG
Organism: Istiophorus platypterus; assembly: GCA_016859345.1. NCBI lineage: Eukaryota > Metazoa > Chordata > Actinopteri > Istiophoriformes > Istiophoridae > Istiophorus > Istiophorus platypterus. The sequence goes on from CM029118.1 coordinate 17,796,933, forward strand.
AAATCATCTGTTTTTCCTATTTATATTTAATTGTCCATCCTGAATGTTTTTGCCCCATGCTGAATCTGGGCAGCTGTTTCATATAGTTTACTCTTTGGATTTCATTCATGTGCCAAATTAATAATATTTAAGCGTTGTTTGCCTGATATCAGCAGCCTTTGCTTGCTTGGCCCATGCTGTGAGCAGGATCCCTCTTTGTCAGGCTCCTCCCAAGGTGACTTTCAGTGTTTTTTTTTTTTTTGCAAATGAGGTTTGTGTGATTTTTCCCCTCATCATTCCTTTGTTCTAATTGAGGGTTCAGATTTTTGCTGTCCTTTGCATGTATTGTAGCCTAATGTACAAATATGTTTTATGTATCCTGTCATCAGTTGGTCTGAGGAGCAGGTTGGATTACAGTGCAGGAATACATAAAGGCACATGTGCACATAACTTGGAAACAGTAATTTTAAAAAAAGTGTTTGAAGATAGCCTCCTTAGCAAAGGCAAAAAAAGCACATTATGTCAATTATCTTGTCTATGTTGCGGTTAGCATTTAATAACAATAGGACTTACCCCCGGAAGTAGATAAATCATAGTATATGTTAGCAGACCAACTTATTTCTATAAGCAAATGTCACATATTGCATCCAAAACCATAAACAGTAACATTTATAAACAAGAGAGTCATGTAATGTACAGTGAACTACATCAAAAATCATCATTTTTTGGATGTCTTTTAAAAACGTGTTTGGTTTATGCTCACTACCTTGGGCTTTCCCCTGACCTTCATCAGCACACCAAGATAATGTAATCAAGGTCAGGTATTCTCTGCTGTCAAACACGTCTCCTCTCTTTGACGAATGCATGCTGTGTGAGCATGTCAAACATCACACACCTGAACACCTGTCTGTTTCTCTCTCAAGCTCCGCCTCACCCATATCATCATATACAGGACGAGGGAGGGAAAGGACAAAATGGGGGGAGGAGCTGTTTAGAAATACAATGAAAGCAGAAATCCTCTTCTGCACTCAGAGACAATAGGATTACAGCTCACAGTAGATTACGACTCACAATAATTGTGTTGTTACTTTGCAGAAATTGAGGCTTAATTAAAGAGGCTTTATCAGTGTGTGGTTCACATGGCGGGGTGCATATATATCATAATTTGTCAGTTATCAAACCTGGCTGACTGGCAGCTGTGACAGTGGGCACAGTTTGGGGTGTGTTGGCCCCTGCAGTGTCCTGTTACCGGGTCACAGAGGCCTTGCTGTGACGCTGTGCGCCGCAGACAGGGGGTGGCCTTCAGTGTCAGAGTCTTGTGTGACCGCCCTCTTGCATCCTCACCTCCCTTCACCCCCTTCATCTCTGCCTACTGTCCGCCAGTGTAAAACGTGTCTCGCATTTCACGCTGGGATCACAGTTTAGAGGGAGTTGATTGATTGCACAACGCGTACATGGGTGCATGTCTGTAGATGTGCATGTGTGAGTGTGTTGAACTGCGAGTGTAAAAGGACAACAGGGTGAGCAAGTGGTATCACGTTCTGTCATCTCCAGAAATCCTTAATACAGGCAGGCTGTGACTTCTCAACCTCTGAACTTAACCGTCGCTGCTGGGAGGAACCAGCATCAACCGACATGTGATGAACATGCCCTTGCCCCATCCAGTTGTCCACAGAATAAATATTGCACTTCATTTTGAGCGCATGGGCGAGTGGGGGAGGGACTATGTAACGTACCACGGTCAAATATTCTCATTATCTGTCTCAGTTCATTATTCCCTCCACTGCCTCCATTCAACGACCCTAAGCCTGCCTTCTCTCTCTCTCCCCGTCTCCCCTCCTCTCTCTCATTCACTCTTTTACTCTTTCTCTCGCTTACTCCCTCTTCTCTTTTGGACAGAGGTATGGGTGAGATCATAATTATGTTTTGACATATGGCGTTAGCCCCCAGAGCGCCTGCATTTTAACTCAAAGTGGGAGTTGTCAGTGCGACAGCACTTACTGCTCTTAATTGGAGGGGAGGACCAGGAGGCCCGCCCACAGACCTGGGTGGCAGTTTTAATGAGGTTATATTTGTACAGGAAGTCAGAGTTATGACAGGAGGAAACTGGCATTGGCCCGTTAAAGAGAGCGGCTGACATCTCAAAGCCTATTGTGTTTGTCAGTGAGAGGGGAAAACCTCTCCACTCCTCTCTCTACAGGTGGAAGCAGGCAATTAAAACAGCAATGAGTAACTAAAAAACACCCAGGGCAGCCACACCAACTTGACTACATCGCCAGTAAACACTAATCAGAAGCTGATAGAATAATAATTGCTAAATGAAACACTTATTAACCCCCTTTGCCTCACTTCAGCAGGACCCAGTTGAAAAGAAGTAGTAATTACCCCAACTAAATGGCAATTAACACAAATCAGCAGGGGTATATGTGTGTTTCTGTCTTTGCGCATGTGCACTCACATATGCATGCATTGACCATATTTGCTCGTTTGTATGTTCTCTATGTTAATATGTCTATGGATATGTGCATTGTGTGTGAACGTAGAGTTAAGGGACCTGGTGCTAATATTTTTCAGCCATTGCTTGAGTCCCACAAAAGTGGAAGAGAGGGTGCTGAAAGCAAAGCAGCAGACGTCTCTGGCCGAAACACTGGCCTCAGTGTTCTCCAGGTGCACCCTGTTGAGGGAGTGTGCTGTTGCCAGAGCTTTGTGGCTGTTGGTTTTCTGCCCTAACAAACAGGCAGTGTGTAACCTTTGATCTGCACCACCCTCCAAGTGAGAATCCCCCGAGCTCCAAATTCTGCGAAAAGTCCATTTACAAAATGTATTCCATTCTTTCTTTCAGTAATAACCAAAGCCAACATACCGGCCCAACATTTTATTTCAAACAGACATTTATTTGGAATAGGAGCTATGTTTATTTTCTTAAGTAGTTTTTGAACAGGTTTTAGTTTCACCAATGCTTTTAAGTACACACACAATGTGTGTCAGTGTCCAACTAAAATCATCAGAGATCATAGCCGTTTCCTCTTGGCGTGTCCCTCCACAGACCTCTGCATGTTAAAGGCACACCAGTTTGTTTTGAAGACAAGACTAACTTAGCAGGCCAGGAATTTTGTGGGATGTAGAAAAGTGTTTTCACAAAAATGAAAAAGAAAAAAAGTGATCCAAGTTTTACTCTTTTGGTGCTTTGTTGGGCATAGCTCAATTTACGGGTATTTTAAGAGAGAGTGTGTGAGTTTCCTTTGTGCTTCCTCCTTAGCCATAAAAAAAATAAAAAAAACAAACAAAAAACATTTGTGGTACATGTGGAGAAATTTGATGACAAACTAATGTGGCAGTAGTGTATTTCTAAAGTAAACATAGCCGATGCCAACTGGCTTCATTTTGACATGTAACATGTCTTTGGTTTGCTTCACCTGGACCTTATATCATGAACTTAATAGGCTCTCTTTGTCCAGCATGACAATATGTGGCTTCACACAATTAGAGAGGACTCCTTTCTGCCATACTATAGATAAGCATCACCTGCTGGCTGTATAGATTGGAACGGGCTCTTCAAGGTTGTCTGGAGGTCCTTCTGTGTTCAGCTCTGCATTCACACAAACACCGCAGAACTTGCCTCTCTGAGGAGATGGAAAAGAACATGGGAGGATATGTCATGACCTTGTGTGACATGGGTCATGAGGAGTAAGATGGGGATGAGGTAAAGCATTTTGTCCCAAACAGAACAGGGACAAGGTCACTGTGTTTTTCAAAGGGCCGGAGGAGGTGGTTAAGTTAGTTGACATCGTCCACATCAAATGAGCTTATCAGGAGATGTGGCCACCAAGGTGAGAAGGGGCAAAGTCCCATTTAAATCTAATCTGAATTTAATGCTAGGGTGAACATGATTCTTTCCCATGTTGCACACCAAAGCCCTCTATGAGTGTTTTTCGTGTGAACCGATCGGAAAAACAAGCCGGCGAGGTTCCTTTATAAAAACTAATTCCGCAGGACGAATGATTTCTAAGTCTAACGAGTCAGAGTTGCTTTACCCCTAGGTATGCAGGCTTCAGTGTTATCATTTAGTTTCAGTTTGTTACCTGGGTTCTGCTGTCGGCTTAGTCTCTGAGAACTGAGAAATGTTGAGATGGGATGTTTGAGGTGAAACTGCAATAGGAGTGTGGGGTGTGTGTCATTTGAACTTCATTCTTGTATGTGTGTAAAATCAATGCTTGTTTGTGCTTGCTTGTGAAGAACTTATCCCACCCACGAGGTATCTGTCGATTTGCCATGATCAGGTCTGACTGTAACTTTACCACAAGTCAGGTTCACTCTGCTCGCGTTCACCCCCGGAACATTGTCATGAGTTTCAGTGGAGAACATTATTACATAACTGAGTGAAAATACTAGTGTTCTTTGTGAGAGCTGTGAGAACTGACATGCTAATGCTGTTGCACAGTACTTCCTCTGTGTTTCAAAGACAGAAACGGATGTGCTAGAAAAATGAACATTCACCAGCATTATGGAACGTTCTGAGCACATGATTTATTTTACAACAGGTTAAAATCCTCAGCTTTTTTGTGTATTGTAATGTTCTTTTACATGATGAGGAAACAGTTGAAAAGCTCATAACTCAGCAGGAGCAGTTGAAAAAAAAGACATTGGTGGAGTCTGTGAAGGTTTTCTTTTTTTCACCAAGAGCTGAGGTTGAATCATTACAGATTCATTTATCTGAATGTTTCCAGCAAATCTGTCACACTGTTGTAGAATCATGTTGTACAGTATAGACTTTGTGAGTCTCTACAGTGATCACCTCTGGTTAAACCAAGAATCCGTAATGCTCTAAGGTCCACTTAGCCCAGCTTCTCTAACATTAATAATGCAGAACATTTTCCTAATGAAGGAACATATTTTTTCTTTTCCATTTTTCTTTCAACATGTTGGATAACTGTGTTAATCAAGGCTTTACTTTCAGATTCCCTCTCTAATGGCATATCCAGTGGAGGGAAAAGGTCATGGTGGTAATAGACTGATCTGTAGTCCTCAGGGAGATTCTCTCTCTCTCTCTCTCTCTCTCTCTCTCTCTCTCTCTCTGGCTCCCTCTCTTTCTCTTTCCTTTCTCTTTACACCCCTCTCTCTTTTTCTGCTCAGTCCCAGACAGACAGTCTCCGTCCCAGACATCCTCATTTGCCTCCCACTGCGCTCAGCACAGTTCGCCAGGATTTCAATCACAGGGCCAAATGAAATTATTAGGAGGTGTTAAACTTATTAATCATTAAATTAGCTAAATGATTCTCCAAGTACAGCCCAGATGAATGACGTGTCATTCATTAATGCAGTTTGCCTCTCCAGCAGGTGAAGGTCAAGAGAGGGCCCACAGCATGGCAGTTGATGGCTTCTTTTTTCTTTTCATAAATTCTGATTTCATATCCTCCTTCCTTCGTGTCCACTCTAAAGCTTTCTCTGACCCATGAAGGAAGACTTGAGAAAAAGTGCACAACACAGTATGATTTGGAAAAAATCAAAATACTACACATAATGTAGCTACACATTCAGTGACAGAAACAAATCTGTGAAAACACATTTGATGAAGAAAGAAATTTATGAATACATGACACTTCCTGTCATAATTTCCCTTTTGATAACAGACACGTACCAAACCAGCTATCAAGTTTTAGTTTCCTTCTTATCTTTGTTCGACTGATGGGAAAGTAGGTGCACATATGTGAAACACACCTCCTACAGAACACCCATTGCATATTCTGTGTTTAGTATGCATTGACATTCTCTTGATATCATTTATTTTTTATACATATATACCAATCAAGAACTAGAATACAGATGTTACTGAGCTGATGTCAGCTATCTCCTGATGAATAATTCACTTTTCAGGAAAGTGCCACAATGCAATAATGTAGGTTAACACATTTGAATATAAACATGCCATATTTAAAGACTCCATTGTCAATATTAATTATCACAGCATAAATTCTTCTAAATTTCCTTACATCTATACTTCATTTCTCCTCTTCGGATCAGCACCCAATTGCTGGTGCTTGAGCGTAACATTGCAGAGCCATCTAAAATGCGACAATGCCGAGCAACCAGTGCCATTATTACAGAATTTGCAGAAGGCAAACAAAGCGTACCTCTGGTCCACCAGTTACAGCTGCAGTTAAGGTCATTGCTGTGGATGAGCAGGCTGACTGGACGGGGGTTTGAGGGGGGACATACAATGTCAAATCAATCAAAACGTTAAAAGACTTTGTTCTGAAACCACTATTTACAATTAATTTTAATTTCAACATATATAGAATAAATCATACATGTGTTATATATACAGCTCTGGAAAGCAAGAATAATTGCATTTGTTTGCGCATTGTGATTGGTTTTTTCGTTTTCGCTAATGTTAACATGGAAGACAATGCTATGGAGATGTGGTCAGAAGCTCCATAGATGTCCTTGCTTAAGCTTACAGGTCACATGAATGTTTCTGCTTACCTGCAAATTACACATCTTGCCACCACCATCCATTCCAATGCAATACCTGCTGGTATACCTGTGTGTGTGTGTGTGTACATGTGACATACAAGCCACTAGTGCAGATTACAGTCCTGAGGGATTTAAATATCATTTTAATTAATCTGCTCACCTGAATTTAATGAGACATATCCAAGGGGCTATATGCATGTCTGTGTCCATATATGAATGTGAGTAATGCATGTGCATGTGTATCTGTATGTTCAAGTGTGCATGCCTGTGACTAATGAAGTTCATTGCTGGACTTCAAATGGCCTCCTTCATTTGGTCTTTTCAGAATTTGCATATATTACCTGTTTCTTAGCCAGAAAGGCAGAGGCAGCATGAAAGTGGGATCAATAACAAGGAGATTTTCTCTGTTTACTTAAGAATGAGAGCTCCTCCACAAACAAAACTACACTACAATTATATAACAAAGGAGCATCGAGAAATCAGTTTCATCTGATGATAATACTAGTATGATTACTTTATTTGTCTGTGATCAATAAAACATCGATTCCAATGCAAACAAGGGATTAGAGCTCTCTGTGTTCTCTGGTCAGTTCAGCAGACATGATCTGGACATGTTCGACAAGCTGACCAGGTGGCCTGTACAACCTTGACCAAGTTTACATCAATACGTGATTGAACAGAACACAGAGGTTATGGGAAAATATAGAGTTAGAATTTACCAAAAGCAAATGTCTTTTAACATTATGTCAATACACTTTAAGAGTATGGCATAATCATGTGATATTTAATGATAGCATGGTTCATGATAGCATAAACTTTACTAAAATAGTTGTAATAAGTGAAAAGTTGTAATGCAAATCATTGCTGGCATCTGCACATGATTTCAGCCAACACAGGCATCTTTATAGCACTTTGGAAAAATGTAAGATTGTGAGATCTGCTGTTGCTACTGTATTTTTGCAGATCAAAAAATGAGCTGTATTCTAGTAAAGGCTGATATTACCAAAAAAAAGTTGATTTGTTTTTTTTTTCATAATTATTTACCTTCTGCAGTATTGTAGAAAGATCAAAAAGGAAGAAAGGAAGGAGGGAGGGAAGGAAGGAAGAAAGGCAGTTCCAAGATACGAGGTTCATGATAATCATTGTATAAATTAACGTATATAATGTGTTAAATTTTTGCTCATATTCCAGGCCTGTAACAGCATTTGGTGTGCATGTTTGAGTGTGTGTTTCTATTTTTTGTTGAGTGTGATGGTTGTTAGTGCGATGACAACAGATGACAACAAACATGCGAGCACATTGCCAGACATTACACAATAGGCAGACACTAACACTCCCTGCCTCTATTACAATTGCCTGTTTCTCTCTGTTCTGCTTTTGTTTTGCCCAGCCTCATTTGTGATGGTATTTATGTTGGTAAATGATACAAAAACCTCGCTCTTGTCTGAAAGAAGAGTCATTTACAATCATTTACATTAACAAAAACTGTATTTTACCATTACAATAACCTCAAACAATAGTATCTATCTGCCTCATTCATTTTGTGCAACAAATGAATAGCGGTACACACGCTTCCATTGTTCTGTGTAAAATGTGCCACAGACATAATCATCTCTTCCTGCACTTCGTGTATTAGATAGTGAGAAGATGCTGATAAATTCCTCAATACAATCTGCTCCCCATTGGCTAATCCACATCATTCAGTATTGTGAGGATCACAATGATGGTTTATTATTGCTCATTCAGAGCTCAACAATGACTTAAACGTTTCAAATACGGGAACAAACACACTGTCTCAGATCACTCATCCATTTAAGAGGATGCCAGTTCTGCGTCGTAGCAGCCGTGTCTTGCTTAGAGGGTGCAGATGATTGTTAGTCTCAAAGCTCTCCAGAAGATGTTTCTTGGAAAGGCTGTATGATGGACTGAGAGAATGTTTCATAAAGCAAAAGTCTACCAAGTATGGCTGTGAGCTTAGGTACAAGCAAGCTTAATTATACACTTGAATACATATCGATTTGCAGTGAAGCACAGAAAATGAATTGAGAGTGGAACTTGGACATGATGTAGCCACAGTAAATGTTCCCATTTCCCCAGGATCTTATAAAGAGAGAACATCTTCTGTTTAGCTCATCTATCCCTCTTCTGTCAAGCACCTCAGGTATTGAATTTCACTGACACTCAAGCCCTTAATGAGAAGCAGAACGACACCTTCATATTATAGCTTGTGCCCTACCTCTCTCCATTTCTATGACTTGCTTTAATAAATTACTGTCCAATAAGACCTTTTATGATCTCGGCATATGTTGCCTTTTATAGGTGAAAATAATTGCATTCCCAGATCACCCTGCCTATTCTGAACATGAGAATGAGACTAGCGGAGCCTACAAAATGAGATAGTTTCACAGTGTCTGCACAAGTCCTCATTTGGGTCGTTATGTCTCCTCCTCCTTTTTTCTCAGTTTCCTGGCATACCTTCACAAGCACCATCCCCCTTTGCCACTCTCAACTCCACTCATGCCTAGAGAGGCCCACGCTTGCATGCCAACAGGCACTCTTAAACCCACAACACCATCCCCCAGTCGGCTTGACACACACGCACATAACACGAACACGCACACAAACGCATACTGAGAGTCTTGTTTTTGAGTTCCCACTGAAGTGTGACAGAAGCCACTTGACAGGTGACACACACACTTGATGTTATCGGGTCAGGGCCAGAGATTCAGCCTCTTGAGTGATGAGAGACTGTCACTTGCATTGTTTATCTATGCTAGAGGAGGGGAGAGAAGGGAATGACAGAAAGAAAGCAAGTACTTCTTTCTTTCTTTGCCATATATCACTCAAGGGGAAAAGGAGGGTTCACAGAAATTTGCTCACTGCGGAAGCCAGAGTCTACATGTGGAATGTCTCGCCACAACCAGTGACTTAAGCAACTTTTATACAATAAAACCTGAAAACATTGTCATGGTATATATAATAATACAGACCATTTATATTGGTTTCTGCTAAAAAAAAAAAAAAAAAAAAAACAGGACAAACAAGCACATGTGGTTGCCTACAAGAGAAGTGCTTTTCAATCATTTAGACAAATGCGCTGGAGTCGGCTCTGAAATTGATGTTGCTCTGTTACCGGCATTGTCAATTGAGTACACCTAGGGCATTAATGAAATAACTAATTGTATGTGTCCCCTTGTAAACAGTTTGTTGAAACAAACAAAACACAAACAGCCATGTCTTGCCTCTTTCTATAAGAATGAGTGACTTTTAATTAAATTAAGACTGAGTCTAATAACCTTCACAAAACTATTAGCCGTGCCTTTAGTTGCAGGCAAGGAGTACACATACCCCAGAAATCCGTATTTGTATCTGGCAGATAAACTACAGTGTGGTGTCACATTTGGTGGTCAAGCATCAAAAATGAGATCTAACAACCTAACAGCAGTCTGTTAGTCAAGATGAAGTTGAACTTAACCTCCTTGCTCCATTTTACACAGCTGGGAGCCGGGGACCATTGTTCCTGAGACTGTTGTTTCTTTATATTTCATCAGGGATATAATGAGCAAAGAGGCCAGTTTACCAGGACACAAATTCCCCTAACAGCCCTCTATAACTAACCTCTTATCACCTCCTTTATTTCTCTTTTTCTCTCTGTCTTCATTATCCTTGATGTCTGTACAATATGACCATGGGAAATATGCAAGAGACACTTCAACATAACACAACATGTTTTCTTGTTACAATAATTATTTATTAAATTTAAAATATCTTTAGCACAGGTTAAAAATTAGACACTTCCATCTACCATGAGCGCCTTGGGATTTAACATGGTTCTAACATAGTTGAAAATAAACACTGTAAGAAACCAAAAAGATTTTCTTTTTACTTCTTCCATCCCTTTCTTCATAAAATGTCACAGGAGTTGCTAGGGCAGAGGCAAATTTGGCATATAGATAATCATTTCTCACTGGACTATAGTATTACAAATGAGAAAAAATAAACCGTCAAAGTTTTCAAAAATCTCACTTGCGTTATGATTTGGAGAATTTGGAATGAGCCACAATTTCTTTTTCCAGCTTCATAGTTCATTATTGGTTTTACATTCACCTCTCTGAAACAAATGTGTGCCATTTTGGAAATAACGCCACACTTTAAAGCTGGTGATGTGTCTTTTTGGTGAGATAACTCGAAAGGCAGGCCACTTTCTACTGCTTTTAAGCTAACGGTTTTGTCATGGCATTTTATTGGCTGTGTTAGACACTACGGGTATGTGATTAATTATTAAGTGTGTGCATGTGAACGTGCAGTGGCAATGGAAAAACTACAAAGAGTATGGTCAGACTGCCATTCTTCCCCTCAATCTTATTCCCCAAACCAACCATTCCACAAACCAGTAATTTATGGTCTTTTTTGCCTCAGCCCTATCTTATGAAACATAAAAAAGATAACAAGTAACATGAGCAGAGCACTGTAGTAAAGGGCAGGCCAATGCAGTAGTCATCAGTAAGAAAACATTAACAGCAAAGACATATATTTTCCAGTTTTGAAGTTGTTTACAAACCATATCTGTGTTCACAATTTATTATGTTTTTCCATGTTTGCTTTTTCATCATTACATGCCATATGAGAAGTCTGGATTACAAAAGTACCTGAACAAATTGCTTGTATATTAGCATGCATAGCTGTTTGGTATTTACATCCTATTTACAGACTTGAACTTAGAAGAGAAGCATCTACAATACATACTCTTTCATGTGTTTCATTTACATTTCTAGGATGGAGAACAAAAAGCAGCCTCATACCAATTTGCAGAGTACACAGGACATGCACATAAAGTAAAATATTTGCTTGACTGAAGAAAGTGTGTGACTGACTAGTGCTACTGCATTGCATAACACAGATCTATTTTTTTCCTTTGTCTATACTGTGCACCAGTCTCTGAGCACAGGGGACTTGAAAAGGTTAATTTACGATGGTAACCGTGCCGTGAAGGGAAAAGCAAATAGAAAAGAGCATGCACAGCACCAGAGAAGGACATTAGGCTGTGGCAACATCTTTCTTTTTCTTGCTCCCTCTATCTGTCCAGTGATAACAGTAGGGTCCCCTGATGTGTACAAAGACACAAGGATATCACCATCCATCACTGCAGACATACTTAGGGGATATTTTGCAAATGATCAGGCTATGAGCAGGCACACACTACTGATACTACAGTATTTTTTTTTTAGCCTTTTGTCATTCATAGCCACAGGAAAATGCCCATATCAGTGTAAAAAAATGTTAATAGAAATAAAAAAAAGACATCAATTTCATAATTTAGTTAATAGAATTAGTGTAAAACAAAGGAGACAATAGTAAAGGAAGATTTTGTCACCTACAGTATATAGTGGTGCTAACAGAATAAATAACTTCAAAATATATTATTACATCATATCTATAAGCACATTTTATGTCTCTTATGGTAGAGTCAATTTTTTGTAGAAAGAATGGAAGACATGGATATATTTAGATTGCAGACAGTATTTGTAATCCAGGGGCCAGTAAGCTGCTCATGGGGTGTTGCAGTTATTAAAAATATTGCTCATTTAGTGAGAATAACCTCAGTATCATATCCTCAGTTCTCATCACTACCACAGGTCCTTTGTCCAACTCCAGCTCATTTACACTCAACCTCTAATATAGGCAATCAGCTGCACTATACCCTCACTGGGGGTCCATAAACATGTGATTTCATAGAACTGCCTTTGAAAAGGAGGGAGGTGACTGCCAGAGCATGTTAATGTGCTTTCCCATAAAGCTTATCTCTGACTGGGGTCATGGAGGCCAAGTGGCAAGGGGCTGATCGCCATAGCAATAAGACCCTAGAAGCCGTTACTGCAGCTTACGACCCCGCTGACAATAACAGAGCCAACTATGGCCGATCTTTGGATAATCAAACCCCTCATCCAGGCCCATGTGGGAAATAATGTGGACATTTACTATGGTACAATTGAAATGAGGGGCGAGCACAAATTAACCTCTGGTAACAGAAGGGGCTCATTGTGATAGGAATCATAAATTTTTAATTGTCCACCAGCAGTGGTATTTTTAAAGGCATGTAAATACATAATCATGAGCTGACCCACACTATTGGGATATGGCCACAGTTAAAATAAAGTTAAAAACAAAGAAATTCCAGGAATAATATAAATGTCCCTACACTGTTCAAAGGCAACACTTTTCGTAAAACATTCTTAAGAGATTTTTTTTTGTGTGTGTTTGTATGTTGAGCTGCATAATTATTTTTCTGTTTTTGTCAGGTATATGTGATGATACTGTGTAATTTAGTGGACTAAAGATGGGAGCTTTGAAGAAACACTTTGATAACATATGGTTATCTCCTGCTGTTTCTCACTCTCTGCTCTGTAGGGGGCCTCAGAAGGGATGTATGCACAACTTTCTGGTCTCTAAAAACTTTTCACTTCTCTGAAACTGAAGGATTACATCCTGTTTACAGCAGGGAGGACAGGATGTATCCTAGCATCTCCCCATGAGTCACTTTAATCTCCACTCTATACCCTAAAGACAAAACCCAATGACCCCCCTTAACAAAGCTAGGCTCAGTTGGGCAGAATAAGGGTGCATTACTATTACCTTTCTGACTGTGCCAAACACCTGACCCTGGATGAGTGTGTACAATCTTCTCGGGACCACAATAAGCTTGGTACAGCTACCAAAAAGTCTACATTAGCTTCATCATTGAGTTTCAGAGCAGGCAAATTGGAATCTAGTTAGGCTGTTTTTCCCGTTGTTAATTTTCTCTCTTTTCTGGCTCAAGTGCAGGAGCCTAAATCAAGCTGTCAGAAACCAGACTGCACAGCTAAATGGTGCAAGCTGAAATGCCACCTGTCCATAGCTTCTGGCGATTTATTATTTCCACACTTATTTATTTCTATAATGGAAGCCTGGGTATTTGTTAAAGTCCCTACTGCTTACAACAATTTCAGCTTGTATGTGTTTTGATACATTCAAATACAATCCAGGCAATCTCACCACAGTTAATGGTTGCTAGAGGGATGTTTTTGCATCCACTACCTAATCAGATGCTAAATATCTGCTTTACAGCATTTATCAATGGCATTACACTGGGGTCAGCCCAGAGTATTTATCTAATTGAGGCATTTTGGTTAATCCGATTCTGTCCACCCCCCCCCCCCCCCCAGAATCTTCTTGGGAGCCCAGCTCATCTCAGTGAGGGGCTCAATGGCTAGCTGCTAACCCAGTGCTCAAGCTTATGGGCAGGCCAGAATGAGGTGGAAGTAAGGGCTTTAAAGGCTCTATAATTCATCCCTGACATTAGCTATGTGACATAAGGAGGCCTGCTCTGTCTTTGCTGTTATCCGGCCATTAGAACAACCCTCATCCAATGTATCCCTAGCACAAAATGCATGCTGCTTGATATGCTACATTACACACATTTTTACAAGTCCTCTTTTAGTTGTAATACACAAACAAGTCAGTATTTTTTGTGAATAGTAACAGTTATGTAGACACAATGTATTGAGCTGATACATGTGGATCATTTTGCAGCGTCTCGGGTCGTCCCGAAGGTCAGGATTAGAGCAGAGAGCTGACATGTGTTGCCTCACTGTAATCATTTCACCTTTGGCCACACTCCCACTACTCTGACCACGTCTATCTTGAGATCCCTGTTAATCATGACACCCCACTAGACACAGACGAACACAGGAACAGAGTGTGTTTGTGTGTGGGCTTATGTGTGTGAGAAAGGGAGGAAAAGGTGTTTTTAGGTGTATATGTGTGCGTTTCAGAGGTGGAGGAGTGTTTCATAAGGGTTTTTTTCCCATCATGTACTACCGTCTCAATTTTTTTCTTTTAAAAATATCCTCGAATTTACCTAATATAGAAACAAAGAGCCAGCGCGTAATATTATGGTCCTGTAGCTTTATTCTATAGCCACCAGTTTTAATTGTTTCAACTTAATTTCTGAACAATTATATTTTTTATTGTCCAGTTTGTCGTACTGTAAACACTACAATACCCATGAGCCTCACAAGAAGCCAAGCAAAGGCAACACCTGAGTATTCAAAACGCTTTGATGATGCAGTTGTGAGAAACACACAGGAGGATAGTTGCTCCAGAATCCAATAGTGAATTTTTTTAAGCTGCAAATTGTATTACCAATCCTCTGAAGATATTTCATGGGGGAAAAAAAGATAATTTCTAACACTGTTGTTAATCTTTTCTACTGATGAGTGTTTCATGTCCGTTCAAGGCACGGAAGTGCTACAAATGTCGAGACACATAACACTGTCTTTGGGGAAAAACAAATGAGACTTCTACTTCTAGAACCAGAGAAACAGTTCCTCCCACTCAATAGCTCTATATGTGAAAGCTGTTGTAGCTGTTTGACTCACCTAAAATGAGACATACTTTTCATACTAGCATTTCAAACTGTCAAAGTTACACTTTTTTGTCTATTTGAGTCAAAACAAAATTGTTACTAGCAAGCCTGGTTGAGATCAAACCATTGAATTGGAATATTTAGTGAATCCACATGGTCATTTTCGAATATATTTTTATCACATATTGCTTGTCCATACAAGAGCTTTAACATCTTAAGGCAAATAGGCAGAGGGTCTTAACTGTTGCTGTTATCATCAGACCAGCCACCTTTGCACCTACTGTCTGTCTTACAGGTTGTTTTTCTCCCCAGTGTTCTGCCTCTCTGTTTACTCTGTCACTTGGCCCCAAAGTGTATCTGCTTCAGTGGTCCACAGACATATGCAGTACACACAAAAGCTAGCCAGTGATGACACTAATGCAGTATTTAGTCAGGAAGACATGGACTTATTAACCAGTTGAGAGAATGAGCTAGCTGGTAATCAAATAAAGCAGAGATAAGTTAATAAGCTCTATGTGCAATGGAGTAAGCTACACAGGATTTATCTTAACTGGCACAGCACCTGTATGTTACTACTCATTGAGACACATGAGCATGGTACTTTCAGCATGGTTAAATAGAGTGTCGAATTATCTCTGTTCTATTTATCACATTGTTCACAGAAATATAAACATATATATGAATAGCTCTAACCTGATGCTACAAACACTGTCTTTCCATCTATTCTTTGCTCTTTTTCTGCTCTTTATATATCAGACATGGATGAAGCATCCCAATGACCCTGTATATCTCAGGACCCCTCATCGGTTAAACAAGGCCGTTGAGCTGCTTTATCCTGCTAGCACACTGACCACAGAACTTTGCTGAAAGAGATTATATCCATATCCAGAACATGAGAGAAATGAGAGGAAGATGAAGGGAATTAAGATAGAAAAAGACAGGACTGAGGTATTACAGGGTTGACATGGTTAAAACAAAAAAATGGAGGACTATTGTCTAAGAAAGATGTTGGTGAATGGGGGAAGGAGTAAGAGGAGAAGTAGGAAGGCTGATTAAATGGGGCCATTACAAGGGAGGTAGAGGAGGGAAAGGCAGTGGACGGAGCTCGATAGGGGGTAAATCTGAATGGGTAGAGCTCTATATCCCTCATATCCCTGCCGCCTCCTCTCTCCCACATATCCATCATGTTAATATACCTACAGCGTGGCCCTCTGGGTAATATATCTTTGACCTGTGATTACGCTAACAGCTTATTGTTTGCACACTGAACAATCCCATTATGTCGACGATCTGTTTACATACAGCCTTGCTGTTTAGATTAGCGTGGTGTTTGTGTATGTGTGTTAGAGAGAGAGAGAGAGCAAGGATGTGCCTCTGCGTTTGTGTCCACTTTCATAAATTTTGTATATGAATGTGTACATCTGTGCATGTTTATGTATATGTCCTAATCCTTGTCAGGGTCATTTCCAGATAAAAGTGCACTCACTGCCTGACAATCAGAGCAGAACAACACAGTACTACTTGCAGTCAGAACCATACAAAAACAAATCAGCCTGCCACAGATTGCCTGCAGCTGTGCAGAATTGGGGCTTTGTTTCCCTTCTAAGAAAGTGGAAAGCCTTGAGGCTCAGAGAAGATCAGCATTTGCTTAATGTTTCTTACGATGTACAACATCTGATGTTTGAGTGACATCTTCATCCTTCCTGTATTTTAAATCTTCTTTAACTAATCACTTCTAAGTTCCAAGTCTTAATTTCAAGTTTGTTTACATTTTGACTGTAAATGCGCTCATCAAGAAGATTTCTTCGTATGAATTGGCTTGACAAGAGGCCAGAGAAATTAGGTAAACACTTGTATTCTGCTAAAATTATTGTTCTCCTTGTTATATAGTTTGAGCTGCTTAGATTTTATTGGAATTTTAATTATTTTGAGTCAAAAAAAGGAAAAAGGAAAAATACTTGTTATACAGAGTTTGAAGTTAAAAATTCCTCCCTCAAAATCTTCTCAACATAATCTTTTACTTGTCAGTATAGCTGTTTCCAGAAAGAATACTGCTGTAGTGGGCAGACATTTAAGAATCACTGGGTTAGAAGGGTACCAGGGATTTAACCCCAAGGCTGAACATCTGGTTGAGCTTAGGGCCATGCTCATTAACTCAAAGTTAACCTTAGTCAGGACCTGAGGTCACAACAGCATATAGAGCTAGAAGATGGTGTTACAGTTTGAGATCAAGGGGTTAATGAACTCTCCAAGAAAAGAATATTCTCTACATGAACAGTGGACGGAGAATATTTGAACATAAGCAGAGTGCAACCTTAAAATTTGGGATAAAAATCCACTCTTTTACTCTCTGATCTTTTCTCTTGAGCCTTGCTCCCTCTCTCTGCCCTTGTCTGCTCTACTCTCAGATTTCTCTTACAGCGTGTAGACTCATTGAGATGTGATCACCTCTGACATAGGATGAATGGACAGTTGCTTTAAGGATGCCCAACGCCACTTCGTGGGCTGCCACTTAATTAGAGCCCCCCACTTTTGCCTTCCATCTTCTCTTCTACTACCCAAACTCACTGTAGCCAGGTACTGTCCGACGTCAATTACAAGGTTATTTGTCCCCTCAAAGAGTTTAAAGCTCATCAAAAATGCTGTTTGGGTGAAGAGGACCTTTCAAGAGAGAAGAGTCGAGCGGTTAAACTATTTCAGTCATGTTAGTATAGATTTTCTGAAACGAAAGTAAGGAGATGTAACGCTGACGAAGAGCTTGCATCGGTTTAGAGAGTCAGTCCAGTGACAAAGCCTACCTGCACAATCTCTTCGATGTTATGGCCACATTCCATCAACAAGTCAACATGCAAAGTACAGCATCTGGTTACTATACATAGTGGATAAACTGTACATATATACAGCAACATAATCGACTGGCGCTGTGTATGATTGTGCATCTGTCTGCATGCGCTCGTATGCATCCGAGTATGATTGAGTCATAGTGCGAAAGTGTTTGTTTCATCTTCCCCACTGCCATGTGTGTCCACCAGTAGTATTCAACACTGGGCAACATTCTCCTCTTTGTGCCCCCTTTACTTTGAAGACAGTAAAGTCATGGATTCCTTAATGCACAATACACGCTCAGAGGTAGAGGATGCATGTCGGTGGAGATGTGGTGTTCAACAAGCTAGTATTTTCCCTGTTGTCTGTGCAAACGTTTTTCTGTCTTTACCAGTGAGGGGGTTACCTTTGAGGTTTTCACTTCATTGACTTGGCATATTATCTGTCAGTCCGTTTGGTTATCTTCATAGTCCATAGAGTCCTCATGTCTACATTGCAATCAACAAGATGTTCTTTTTCCCCATGTGTAGGCTCAGGATCAGAACACTCTTTCAAACCATGGAAAGAAAAAAGTGTCCCTCTCAGGCTGACAGCTTCAGCAGTTCCGACTCAAAAATGGGGTGGGTGGAGGCAAATTTTGCAAAGAGCAGGAATAAGTAGGTAGATACTGAGAGAAAATAGTAAATAATACTTTATATAATAAATTTTTAAATGTTAAAAATTATATTTAGAATTGCCAAGGTGGATTCATGGCTTGGGTCAATCACCTGCTTTTTCCTCTTCAGTTTGCCCATTTATTTCCTGGTGGAACAGATTGATATAAAAAGAATTGCTACCTTATCCTTGCAAGGTAGTCAAACAATAACATTACCTATAGCTACTGCCTTTATGCATCTATTCAAATACACAGGAAAATCTCCAGATACCTGGGACTATGTCTTTACATATCAGAAAACAAGTTCAAGTACTTTAAACTTTTAAAAAGGTTGTCTGAAATATCCACTTACTGAGATTTCTGATCTACTAGGGGGAATGGTAAATATACACTATAGTCTGTTCCATGCTGTTGTCTTCATTCATCTCTATTTACATGTACTAGTGTGGATATTGGAGAGGAAGCCTAGGCCATTTTTGTAAAGAGAATAACAAGAATAGGAAGTACAATTTTTACAGTCCAACTAACTCCAAAGAGTAGAGAAATAATATGGGAAATGATAATTACCTGGACTCTGGGGAGGTAAGAAGAATACTGACTTTACATGGAGAATGTGGAACAATGAGTACTCTATCCACAGTCAAGTTGGTGAGCGACTTGGTATGCTTCCTATACTAGGAATAAGAATAGGACTTTATTATGATCTATTTACAGAAGCATGCATCAGTGATCTTCCCACCAAAGAGAAAATAGTCCTTCCAATGTTTGGCATTGTCATCCATCTCATGAATATGAGTCTGTCATTTTTTTTTTTTGTTCGTTTTTGTGTTTGGTAGAAAAAAGCTGGAGATAAAATATCAGGGAGGGAAACAGGATTAGTAATAGGCTTTCAAGAATTTCACTGTAGGGCTTTTAAGGGATTTCAGCAGGTGTTGTCTTTTGTTCTTCAGTGAAGTCATTTTGAATGTTGTGCTTTATAGGTGCCTTCGTGCGATTGGTAAGCCGCTCTGATGTCATCTCTGCTCAGCCATTAGTTTGCCTGTTGACAGAAAGGGAAAGATGGGGGAAGAGATGAGAAGAGTGGTTGGACAAGAAAGGAGAAAAAGATAAAAAGTCATTAAAGTTTGAGTCACACCACAACTCTCCCACACACTTTGGTGTGATGCTTCCATGCATCCATACACATACATAACATGCACTATTAAGCAGCGAGTGAAGTCCGGATTGTGAGCTATACAGGACCCCTGTCTAAAGTGGGTCCCCCGTTCCTGGGTTTATGGTGACACACGGTGAGTCATAGTCACAGTATTTGGGGGGTGGGGAAGGCTCTGCTGTCACTGTTGCCAGTGTAAAAACAAAGGCAGAATGACCACCCTGTGAGTGTACGTAGCAAGCCCACTTGGCTGAGATTCAAAGTGACAGTGGCGTCCGCATGGGGGGTGACTCTTTAATCAGCTTCAATTAAGGCCAGGGAGAGACGAGTAAATTCACAAACAGTGCGGGTGAGTGTCCTTTGTGTCTACATCCATCTACATGAATCAATCAGTTCTTTTTTCTGCTTTTGTGTCTTGAAATACACAAAGTTTGGTGAAACACCTGAGCAGCTTGTGCACTGAGTAAGAATGAGTCATCTAGCGAGAGGGAGCGGATGGATGGGACATTAGATACATAGACTAAAGTGGAATCCAACCACAAAATACTGGGAGATCCAGCTACATGACGCTACTCTAAAGGTGCCTAGCCAGCACCCACCATAAATCACTATTAACAAAGCAAGTATTGACATTGCATTACATCTAGTAAAATCTCCACTCACATTTGTAAAATCTGAGGTTATAATCTTAGTCATACACATCCAGTTTTGTCTATAGATGTTTTACTCATATATTTACTTACTGCATCGGTTTCAAAACTTTTGTTTAATTTAGCCACACAGCCCCATCACATGAGCCCAATCTTCATCATCACCACTCTTATATTCTAAATGAACAGATTTTACATTTGATCTCACATAATTATCTCAATTACTGTATATAAAGGGGAAATTGTCATATGATTTAAAAAAAATACATGTTTAATCAAATTTACATTCATGCTATTAGCATTTTGAGGGGGAGAGCCTTTACAGCTATTCATTTGACCTCTGCTTGCTCACTAAGAAGTTTTCATAAATTCTCAATACTTACAATACAGTAATCTATCGTTAAATACTTTCCATCCACTTTGTTTGTCACCTTTTAGCCTGTTTGGCTGTTGTTGCATATGGTTCAGCTAAAAATATTTCACAATAAAAGCCCTGTAAAGAAATGAAGGGTTTTGCCCAATTAAACACTAAAGGGCTTTGAATTTGTAAGGGTTACAGGAAGTGTAGAGTTTGTATTAACAGTGATATGCCGTCTATTTAACGTGAAAATGGGAGCAGATCAAAACGAGGCCTCATACTAAAATATGACCAATTATACAAGCAGAGGGAATTAGAAATAGAGGTCTGCTTCTAAAAAAGCTTGCAGTAAATAAAAGTCACAATTTGAGAAAATATGGAATATATTTTTCTTATATTAGCCAACTTACTTGGATCTTTCTACATGCATGGAAGTATCCTATGGAGAGGGTGTGGATGGAGTGAGAGACAGTTTGTGCACAGGGTTAATAAAGGATGCAGCCAAGACTGTAAGTGCATTCCGACTGTTACTAAAGAATCATAAACATTTATTTGTGATATTACTGTTATTGCATGCACACAGTCCATCCAGCGGTTGCCTTTCACTACTCACAGCACAAATCACTACGAGTTATATGTCTTTGCTTTGTCAACTTTTTGCGCAGTGAGCCAGGTTCTATGAGCTAATATTCTTACAAATGGGATCACAGCCATTGCCCTGCGGCATGCTACATCCACTCTCGGAGAAAAGCAGTAGTCAAGACTCTAGCCCTTCAAGTGATAACAGAGAATGTGATGGGAATACAGGGCCATTTGGACCTCCAAAGCCAGGTGTTAGCACTTCAGATCATTGCCTCATCAATAATTGACAGAGGCAAACCAATCAGAACAATTTGCTCCCCACAGCGAAGTGCTAGAGCAGCCTAACACCGGTGAATCATTAATGAGGCAATTAGATGAAATGGTTAGACGGTTAGCCCTCACTGGCACCAATCCTATGATGCTACTGCAACAGGGTCCTTATACAACGGTTGCACATGATGGAGTGATGTATGGGCCAACACAAGCTGAGGGAGTAGAATCGCACAGCAGCACCTGGAGACAGAGCTGAGCCTCCTTAAGGTTGGAGTGTAACTTGTTTGGTGATGCCAACTCTCCATCTGTTGACCACAGCTCAGAGGGCCAATAATGGGAACAAACCCAATTGGACATCACCATGGGAGATTGACCTTTATTGGTTGTTGTTACCATTGCCCAGACCAACGGGAGCAATCTCCCGGGTGATTCAAGTGTGGGAGAGCCTTTATGGACATGGATAAAATCGACCTCAGTGACATCACTCAAACACAGGGGAAGCAACAACAACAATAACAGCAAAGACGGGGTTTGCCTTTGAAAAGCGGAGATCCTGGATTGTTGTTTGAGAGGAAAATCAAAGCCCCAAGGGAGCTGCTCACAAAGCCTCATCGATTGGCCATATTGGAACCATTTCATAGTTTATCGATGCTCCTCTGCCTGCTCACTCAGCCTCGGGTCCAGTACAGGCTCAATTAAACCAGCAACCTTGATCTCGGGAACAAACCATGCAAACACTACATACTGCATAGATTATTCCCAAACACACACTCCTTAACACTCATCTAAAGTAAATATATTACGCACTGTCCATTTTGTTTAGGCCAGATGAGATTAAAATGAGTTTGTTTACTGTTGCTCATTTACAGCTTTTCCCTGCAAAAAAGAAAAAGAAAAATAGACTATTTCCCTTTAATTTTTCAGCTTCCCAATCATCTTAATGCATTCTCAGTTTCAATATATCTTTGTGATGGAAGGATTTGAAATGAGAGTGAAAAAGCAAGTGAAGGAGGGGGGGCAAGACTGAATTAGAGGAGGAGGAGGAATGCATACTAAACTCTTATGGTTCATTGCTGTTGCTTTCTGCAGAGAAGGTCCAAGAGTCGGTAGGTTTTCATTCTAAGCGAAGACAGAAGAATTAGGTTTCGATAAGGTACGTGCATGTTAAGAACTCACTGATGGCACTTTGTACCAGCTAGAAATCAGACATGTGCAGATAATCCTTGAGTGCAGTGCTGCAATGCTACTTCCTAATTCAGTTTTAAAATGTTTGATTATTCATTCGTTTTTCATTTAAGTTATCACAGGAGCTGTCACCTAGTTCCACACAAAAATGAACAATTTTAGTATGAGTGCTGGCTCTTTTAACTATTTGGTCACATTGTAGTGTGAACATAATATGTACTAAACACAGTTTGAATTGGTTTAAAGTTAAGTACTCTGTTGAGCCAAACAGACATGGAGAAAACTTGTGCACTGAGTAAGAAAGACAAACCAAAGTTTAGGGAAAATAACAAATGCAATCACCTACAGAATATCAGGCCTCCATGGCATATTAGGATCATAAGATGCTTTGAACTGATCAGCAAAAACTCATTTGACTTTCTCTGGCCATGGTTGCCTATTCACACTATTCGCCTATTAACTGTTTACCAGTTACACCTAAAGCACAATGTACAGAAAAAAAAAAAGAAAAAAGAAAAATTGGTTTCCTTTAATTTTTCCTGCTTCACCTATCATCTTAATAATCAGATTTAACATATATTAGGTTTCATAATACAATGCTGTTAATTATGGTGACACTTTATGCCAAGCTAGAAAATTTGCAGATAAAAATAGCTTCAGTGATCTGCTTCATTATTTATCCTTGTTTCAATACTTTTGGGCTCCATTTCCTGAAAAATTTGTCACATTCAAACAGATAAGTTTTCATCAATTTTGTGTAAGTATATGGTCCTTCATTAATACAATGCTGTCAAATTAGAGAACCACAGTCATAGGAAAACATCAAATCTGAAGAACTATTTAGGCTGCATTGAGACTGATTTATAAATCACCAGAGATTCTTAGGTTCGTCCAGCCACTGAAAGCCATTTGGCATTGAATATGCCAGAAATAATAAAAGTATCAAAACACAATTTCATCATAATTTAAAAATCATGTGTCAGGTTGTTTTTTGGATTTATTTTTTGATTTGATTACTTTTTGATAATAACTCATATAGTAAACTAATTAATTGTTGGATCTTTCAAAAGGATCAAAGCACAACTAGGAATCATTTTTTGTTTGCACAATAGAATAGAAAAGGTTAGATCATCTAGAAAGTTAAGTTAAAAAAAAAGAAAAAATCTATATTCACAGATGAGAGTGAATTTGGCTTTAGAAAATACAGCACCGATTTGTTCTGCCTGTGTATTTTAAATCAACAAAACCTTGGTTTTTTAAGTTTGGATAACTCATTTTATGTTTGTCATGATAATTATGGCCTTTAGGGGGAAAAAGGACTACAAGTAATTGATTAGTAGCCAGGTCAACCTATGTGGCTGATATTGACACTTGTGCAGATATTGTAGACAGTTAGTCTCTGTTTAATGATTGCTATTCACTTTTATAGCCCTCTCAGGATGCCATCCTCAATAAATATTTGCAAACAGGAAATTTGCCGTATGACTTGAGAGAGTCATAACCCTGGCACCTATGTGTTTTGAGATTAACATGTAATTAAAATAGTAAATCAATATTTATTAAGCAGTAGTACAAAACAAATGAGAAATGTCGTCAGGCCATAAAATGAGTCACTTGATGGAGGAGGGTCCTTGAAAGTAGAATTCTGAAATGAGACCTACATGTAAAGATTTATACATAAAGATACAGACACCTTAGATACCTACAAAATTACATTAATAATAAAAAACAATTAGACAAACTGTAAATCAGTAGCCACAGAGAGACACACATGTATGCCCTGCACACCTAAGTGTAATCACATATGCAGGGACAGAAACCTCACCTCAGCCTGAGACCCCCTTCCTTTTCAAACCACAATGTTTAAATGTCGATTTTTACAGTTTTTCAATTACACACCACATCTTTGCCATCGTTCTCATCTTAAGACTTTGATGTTTACAGTAGCTATGACTGTGGAAAGAAAAACACGTGAAAACACCCCCATCTCTCACACTACAGCGCACAAAGCACAAAGAGAGAGAAACAGGCCCCAATGCCTATACTTTCCAGCATCTACTGAAGTATGAAAAATAGAAGATTTTAAAAGCTTAATGGACTGCTCCTTTTATTGTTTAAAAATTGCTCGAAATATAACTGGCTGTAGGAAACATTGGTTGGCCTCAATTATGCATTGAAAATAAAGTTATGAGCTAGTGGCTGAATTATTGATGCTGGCACCAGGAACAAGAGCATGTTGGCAATGTGTCACTGCTTTTTTGCTGATGCTTCATCTTGTATTGATAATTTTTCATTTAAAAAGCCCATGAAGTCCTGATCTGTGAAAGATGGAAAAACACACCATGAATATTGGAAATCTAATGCAATGTTACTGGAAGAGGAAAACAGATAACATCAAGAAACATAATGGAAAAATAACAATAATAAAAAGAAATATGTAGCTTTGAGCTAGGACTTAAATCAAGCCTGTTGAGAAACGTAAGCTCCCTGAAATGTTGTTTTCTATATTTACAGAAATGAAACGATAGTTTCTAAACACCCCACGCCTCATACAGATGTTATATTAACGCCTGTATTCCTCAACGGTACATCGCTATACTGATTGTGTGTATATATAAAATAGAATGTAAAAGCAACAAGGCTCTCAGCCTTGGGACTGTCCCTAATGCTGAAACACTTCCTGAGATGCAAATGCTTGTGGTTCACCTGCCGATAGCCTCTTTCTACATTATTTGTTTCACTGACTCTGTCTCAGTGAGCTATGCTCATGCACACATACACACACATACAATACACACATGCACACATACACAATACACACATGCAAGCAAGCATCAGCATGTGCACAGCAAGAAAAAAAAATGTAACTCCTGTGAATTTTTGGACATTTTTGCTGTTAAGTATTGCTGTTATTTCCATTTGAAAGCAGCTCTCATTAACATCAGCAGACGTAAAAAAGAAATGAAAAGAAAGAAAACCGAGAAATTGAAATAGAAGGAGTTGTGCACAAACTCCCATCATTTTTGGCTCCAGCAAGGTTATTTAAGCAGATGATTTGTTGTGTGGAAAATTCCAGATGAACTTCCTCTGATCTTTTCACTGAATAAAAGACTCTTGGTGTTGATGATAAGTGTCTGATGTACTCGTTTCCATTTTTATTTATAGCCATTTACTGATGAGCATTTCCTACACTTGTTGTTTTCTTCTTTTTCTCACAATTTAATTTTCTCTATCCGAATCACCACCATCATTGTAGTTCAGAGTACACACACAGTACGCTTTTCATAAATGCACACTGTGTATGCTTTGCTCTTAATGTCAGTGGTCGAGAGGTGAAAAGTGTCAGTATCTTGGAGTCAGATAGTTCAGTTTTGTAGTCCATGAGGTCAAATTAAGCATAATTCAAACTGCAGGGAGTAGTGTACTGTGGCTCACCTGACTGATTCTCTATTAGCCTGCATTTTGTAAGGTCACCATGCCTCATTCCACCTCAAATTAAAGTACATGACCCAAAAATATGACTGCTTGGTAGAGATAACTATTATTTGTCACGATAGACTCTAGAGGTCCACCTATACAATTGCTGTGGATATTCCCCATAATATTAGTAGTGAGTCCAGGAATACTCCCTTGACTCAGCACTAATATTATAGGGAACAGCTCTTATCTTCATGTATGTTTTGAGAATTTCCTGAAGAGCTGTCTCCAGTTCACCATGGTAAATTGTCCAGTTTAAAAGACCATAGCAAAGGAGATAACCAAATCAGCTCTCATGTTTATAGACTAAGCCACAATGAGAGCAGCACTGCACTCATTTAGTCTTTCACAATATGCTGCCATTTCACAGCGTCTGCACAGCAAAACACGATTTTGTCCTTTTTGTGGTTGTTTTAGTTTTTTTTTTTTTTATATATATATTCAGTGCAAACTGAGCTGTAGTTCCATTAATTACATTTCATTCTATACAGTTTTTGTATGGCAGAAATAAAAGCCGTGTTTAATTAAATTTCACACCTATACATACACTTTCAAGTTATGAATGAAAATATAGTTTATTAGAAAAACATATTTCTCTCATTCATTTCAGTTCCAAAAAAAATATTCAAAATGAGTATGGAGATGGATCTGCTGTTAACAGTCAAGTTGTATTTAAGACATAAAACTATATTTCTTTGTAAATGAGAGCACATTATTTTTTTGTTTTATCATATGGTGAATTCAGAAAGTATCCAGACCCCTTCACTTTTTCACATTTTATGCTGGCTTATGCTGAATTTTTTTAAACTAATTGTTTTCCTCATCAGTCTACACTCAATACCCCATAATGACAAAGTGAAAGCAGATTTTCAGACCCTTTACAATGGCACTTGAAATTTAGCTGAAGTGCCTCCCGTTTCCTTAATCATCTCTGCAATGCTATTATACCTTGATTGAAGTCCACTTGTGACAAATTCAATTGGAAACAGTTTGAAAGGCACACACATCTATATAAGGTCTCATAGCTGACAGTAAATATCAGAGCAAAAACGAAGCCATGAGGTTGAAGGGACTGCCTTCAGAGATCAGAGACAGGACTTTGTCAAGGCACAGATCTAGAGAAGGCGACAAAACCTTTTTGCTGCATTAAAGGTTCTTAAATGCACAGGTGCCCCTATAATTCTTAAATCGAAGAATTTTTGAACAACCAGGACCCTACCTAGAGCCATCCAGCCAAACTGAGCGTCAAGGGAGAAAGGGCTTGGTGAGAGAGGTAACCAAGCACCCAGTGGCCACTCGAGCTGAGCTCCAAAGATCTTGTGCAGAGATGGGAGATACTTCCAGAAGGACAACCATCACTGCAGCACTCCACCAATTTTGGCTTTATGAAAAGCGCCTTTCTTTTGTGAAAGACACATGAAGGATGCTTGGAGTTTGCAAAAAGGCACTGAAAACCCTTGCAGACTGTGAGAAACAGGATTCTCTGGCCTGATGAAACCAAGATTGAACTGTTTGGCCTCAGTTCTATTTGTCATGTCTGGAGGAAACTAGTCACTACTTATCACTTGCCCGATACCATCCCAGTGGTGAAGCAGGTGGTGGCAGCATCATGATGTGGGGATGTTTTTAAGCAGCTCAGAAAGGGAGACTGGTCAAGGTTGAGGTAAAGCTGAACAGAGCAAAGTACAGGGATATCCTCAATGAAAACCTGGTCCAGAGCACTCAGGACCTCAGGACCTCAGACAGGGGAAAAAGATTTAAGACTCCAATGACTACCAAAGAAGTTTCAACTAAGGACTGAGTAAAGGGTCTGAATACTCATGTCAATATGATATTTAAATATTTCCTTTTTAATAAATTTGCTAAAATTTCGAAAATTTCTGTTTTTGCTTTTTCATTATGGGCTACTAAGTGTAGATTGATGAGGGAAAACACATATTTAAATGATTTTAGCATAAGGCTGAAACAAAAAACAAATTGTGAAAAAGTGAACGGGTCTGAATACTTTCTGAATATTAGTCTGCATACTGCCAAAATGATTATTTTTTCCATATTTATGGTTTAATGTTTTTGGCAAACATTCTTCAGGGGTTATGATCTATTAAGAACATATTTTGTTTTTCATGTAGATTATTTTTTTTTCCCTGTTTCATTGTATAGTATTGAAAATTATAAATGTAAATCTAAAAAGACGTTATGCTGTTAGTTATATGAATACATAAATATCATTATATGATCTCTAATCTAAAAAGTAAACAGAAGTTTGCTATGTAAAAGAAAAGAGGCAGGTACAACCATGTAGAGACCTAGAAAACTGACATTTTCAGCAGGCATTAAAAAAAAAAAAAAACCTCAATGAATCACTTGCTAACGTTTAAACACAGAAAGGCTGAGAAAGGTTGACAAAGACAGGAACAGGGAGATCAAAAGAAAAATACAGAAGTGAAACTGAGCTGTAAGACAAGTGCCGGCGATATTTCTCACAAAGCATTATGCGTGGCCTCAGCCAGTGGCAGAGTCGAGGCCAGTCACATTCTAAGACTCAGAATATCTCCTCTCATGATTCACTGAGCTACACTCACGGTTAATGTGGTGCTACAGGGAAGAGGATGTTGTAGTGGATGTCTAAGTCAAACAACCACAGGTCACATTTAAGTGTCAGTTGTACAGGCCCATACCTCTCAAGCCTACTCATGTGTGGCTTTGGATGTGCAGCACAGCTTTAAAAAAAAAGCCAGCATGCGGATAAATCTTCTGCTCTCTGTCAGTTTCGAGCCACCGTGACTCAACTTCTGTCATGCTTCGGTCTTTCATCTCCATAACGATGACTGCTGAGATACTCTTTACTTTTATTTCCGATAAATGACTGAATTTATGTTTAACTGGCACTCGGAGGCCACTGTTAACCTTTCCACACCTCTGCAACAGAGTGTTTTTCACCTCATTTGTGAGGTGTGAGATGTTTGCTGGAAGAGGGCCGCCCACTCTCTTCCCTTCCAGGATCCCATAATAGTACCCTGTGGAGGAACCTCTGAGGAGATCGATACCCATCAGACTGCTAAAATAAATACATTTATCACACCCTGGTACATGCTATACCATGCTACTACAGCATGTTACAACTGATCGGAGGTAGAGGCCACCATCAAACTTTCTGCTTCTGTCACTTAACACATGGATTGCCATTTTCAATGGTTCTGAAGAAGATGACTGGCTTATATGGCTCTTTTCAACTAAAAGAAGAACAATATTTTTGACTGTGTACTTCTTTTTCTGTGGGTTGAGCGAGCTCTCTGGGTTTTTAAAATCTCATCTGAAGAAAATGTTCCTTCTGTCCTCCCTGTACTGCAGATAAAGAACAGGCGTTTGAGTAATTATGGTGCATTATCGCCAAGGAACGTTTCATTGCTACATTTTAAGCTGTGTAGTGAGCGGTGACAAACGAACGACCATTTTAATTTCTATCAGGAGGAAAAACACATGGCTGGAGCCAATGAAGTCAGCTTTCTCATTCTGCCACTGACTGAGACCATCTGGACCAAATAAAGTTTTTCCCTTTGAATCAACAGCTGTTGGAAATTACACAGCAACACTCCTTCTCAATATATGTCTTTTTTTTCTTTCTTTGCACTTCTTTGAAAACCAAACATGTTTTTTTCATGGTTTTAGTTTGGTGCCAGATTTGATCAGTGCTCATGTAAAACAAAACAAAATAAAATATGACTTTATAAATGCACCTGTTTCCTCTCATTCTCTGTTTCTCTCTCTCTCTGTCGATGCATGTCTTTCCTTTTGTACAATTCTCCCTCTTACCCTACCCTTTCTTTGGTAGTGATCGAAGGGCTGACCATGTCAGTCAATCTGTCAGTGGCTGACAGTTTTACAACACATGCACTACAGTGACGGGTACCATCACTCACAAACCGATTGCCCTCCACAGCGAAACCAAAAGACAAGAGAGCGAGGGGGTTGGAGAGGGCTGAAGTAGCGGAAGTAAAGACAGTTGAGTAAAAATAATGGTTGTTTGACTAAGAGAGACACAGTAACAGGAAAAAGACTCAATTTTATATCAGTTTCATCTATGAAACTAGTCTTTTTTTCTCAAGATTTTCATAATGTTTTGAACTCAGAGGTAGATTTTCCCCTCTGTGCGATGGAGATGGAATCACTATGTTTTTTTCCACTGGCCAGAAAAGAATTTGTTCCACTCTGCACAGATATTATTCTTAACACTACATTTTGTCCTGGATTATCATTATAAGGCTAGGCCATTAAAATAATTTTGGCAGTATATTTTTTGAAACCCGAAACAATCAATCTGTGTTAAAGTCAGTATTATCCATGTTAAAATGATTTGAACAGGAATTTTTATATTTAAACTGCAGATTCACTGTGTATAAAGGAACAGACATTTAATGCACAAGAAAAGGATTATGAAACTTGATCTTAGAAGCTTTTTCAATTATACTGTTTTGTGTGCCAAAAGGATGGCACAAGCAATCATGATCTTCGCGTATATAAATTTTAATAGATATATTTAATGGCATTTTTCAACCTGCTGGTTGACAGCAGACACTGGTGGGAAAAAGATTCCTGACAGCACATGTCCTAGACGGCTGGGTCAGTTGGAAGCCATAAATATGCACATTTGTGCCTGGACTTTTACTTACATTTCAGCCAGTTTGAAGATGTGAATGATCTGATGGTTTTTAATAAATATTGCTAGAATTACCAAAAGCTGAACAAGAAAGTTTATGGTTTTTTTTCTTTTTTTAAAAAAATATTAATAAAAAAAAAAACAGAGTGATTCCATCATGAAGAAATGGACCAAAGTTTTTTTTTTTTCTTGCATCAACATTAATATACAACCACTCTCCAACTTATTTATGTAGCAAAAAGAAAAATAGAATGTCTAGTGTGTATTTAAGTTCATGCTGACTTTACGACTTTTAAGAAACATTTACTCATGCAACGACTGTGTTTTTGCACAGGGATCTGGCATAAGTTTATATATCTGTCTCACAGGGTGCAAAAAAGTGCTGCATACTTGGAAGATAAAATGGAAGAAAAAAGAGCAACTATTTAAGATGTAACATACATGCATACAGTTGTTAGACTAATACTTTCTTAATTATGTAGACAATTTTAAACCTTTGTCTACTTATGAATTAAATGGTTAAGATCTGCTTTCAAAGTGAGTTTGGTGTTTGACAGCCGTGTAGATTAATTAAAAAAAGCCATTCTAGAAATTGAAATATGGCAAAGCAGTAGTCTCTGCAGAGACCCAGGGGAACAAAGTCCTAAGCATTCCCCAGAAAGCGGGAGACTAAAGCTGCCCAGAGAAGAGAGGCAAACAAGCCAATCTGTTTGTCTGTTTACGGAGAATGTCAGCAGAAGCAACCTGCCACCCTGCACTGTCATATGGGAGCCAGGCTCCCACAAACACTTGCTTAATGACTCAATTTATTCACCCTGTCAGTATCTCTTCATCTTTGCTTCTCTGTTTTCTCTAATGGTCGTGCCCATATGCACCTCCAGTTTTCTCTCCCCATTGGTATATTCAAGTTACAACATTAGCATCTTACTGAGTTTCTGTGGTGTGTGGAGTAACTCTGAATTTGAAAAGTGTGCCATATCCCACTACAAACTTAGGTTTCTGGTAGTTCCCACCGATGCAGTTACAAAGAGGTTGGTTGTGTTTTGAGAGGCTGCGCAATGCATGTCAGTGTCAACTGGACCAGCATTGCCAGGGCATCGATCAGGCTGTAGCTCTGGAAGGTCTCTCAAAAGCTTTATTCTTAAATCTATGCTGACAGGCGATGACATGACGGAGACAGGGCTACTGAATTGATTGTGTCCTCTCTCTCCTTTCACTCTCCCGCTCGCACTCCCACTTCCCTCAGCCTCCCTCTTCTCCCTCATCTCTTTGTCCCATCACTCTTTGCCTTCTATCTTTTCTTCCCCCTTCTACCTCCTTTTTCCCCTCCCTCCGTCTCTCCTCATCGCTTGGATATGTCGAGCACAAGATGTCAGATTATTTCCCAGCAGACACTGCGCTGTGTGACAGAGGACTGGAGCTGTATATCACTTGATGACACCCCCCCCCCACAACACACATACACACACACATAGACAACATCAAATATTGCCAGGCCTTTTTTGATCCCTTAAAAGGCTTGTATTAGGAGAGGAGCCAGTGCTTAAACAAAAGCAAACAAAGTGTTTCATCTGTCATGTTTGTCAGCGCGCCATATGTGCAGCCTAACAGCTTTTCTATCAGAGAGGTGGTAAACCACATGAAATCACACATTATGGTACTCAAAAAAAAAAAACAAAAAAAACAACTCGCCTCAAACATTCTGAAATGTTAACAGAGGGAGCAGAGCCATTCTTCAGTAACTTAAATTTAATGTTTGTGTTAATCTCCATGTGATTATTTTTTTCTAATTTTTTATATGAAGCAGAAAATTGTTTTAAAATTTAAATTTAAACTTAACTACTCATGATGAAACATATAAAATCCCTTTGGCCTGCAATTTTTTTTTTTTTTTGGTTTTGTTTTTTTTTTTATGTTCACTAAAACTGGGCTTCAGTCCATACCTTGTAATTCTAATTGAAAGCACTGAGGGCTTTGGTACGAGTGGGGTCGGCCGAGTATCCAGGCCAACCGCTCAGCATATTGTTTCTATGGCACCTGTCCCCCCAGATTAATAACTTCAAGGTCTGTGCTGGCAAAGCATGCATGGATACCCGAAATTACAATACTAATTCAGCACTAGGGATTTATACACCAGCCTCTCCCAGGATTTATGACAAAGTGAGCAAGAGATCAGGGGAGAGAGAGACAGAGGTAGGAAGAGAGACTAATAATGCTAGCAAAAGTGATTAGCTCAGTGGGAGAAATTGTGCGTTTGTTGTCCTGCGATTATTATTGTGTTTCTCATCACATAATGAGTTTGAACAATGCAGTTAATGGTATTATTGGCGGACCACCAGAAACGGGGTGTATATAAGCTTGATAGCACTTTTTCATCAATAAATCACTCCAGTGCACATGGCAATATTTAAATCTATGTTATTAAAATTGTTGGAACAACACTATCAGATTTATGTTGTGTTATTTTATTATGGATTGATTATCATCATCACAGGCATATCTGATTTGCATGGAGGCAGCTGAAGCATGGTTGGTTTAATCCGTTTTGATTGCTCTGCAGAGGAATGCCACTGCTTTGCTTGAATAGACAGCTACTTGCCGGTACCTCTGACGATTGGCTTAGAGAGAAATGAAATAAACCAAAGTGTTTTTCTCATGTTCCCACTTATTTGTATTCACACAAACAGATGTGATAACCTGTTATAAAGAAAAATATTGAAATATCTCCATAAAAAAAAACAACTTTTACCACGCCATAGGTCATTTGTCCTGATAGGAGTTGTGAAATAGGGAGTCTTTATAATCATTATTAGTTTGATGAAAGCATTATGAATCATTAAAAAAAGCCAGTGGTATTCTGAAGCAGAAAAGGGAACAATGGTTGCATAAAAGGCACACTGGATTGTCAAAGTAGATTCAGTTACGTTAAAATGGAAAAAAGACAGTGGGGAAAAAAACGCGTTAGACCGGACAAACACTAATATGACATAGAAAGAGCAGGAATGCGACCACTAAATAGAGACACATTCTGCTCACTGTTTACAAAGTAAACGTGACGTGAATCTATTTATTATCATTTCTTAATTCAGATTTGAAATGAATGTATAGAAGAAGGTAGTGTGGACAATGAGGGAAGAGACCAGTCCCAGCATGGAGAGGCATTCGATTGCTCCCACTCATCGGTACAGCAACAGAATTACTGGCTTTCAGAACTGTGACAGCCCTGAAATTACAATTGAGTTTCACTCCTTCCTGCTTCTCACACCTACCTCCTTTTCCCTTCTCTGTTCTCCCTCCCTCTCAAACATGCTCTTTCTCATTCTCTCTCTCTTTTTGACGGCTCAATAACAGGTGCCATGCTAAGAGAGCTGTTACAGCTGTCCCTGAGTGGTTGTGTCAGCAGCAATGTTAGGGTTGAGCTTTCCAACCTGCTCACCATGCAGGAAAAAGGAAAGAGAGAAGGAGGAAATAACACTCTCTCTAGTCCCCAAATGATGCCCGCTGGGAGCCATCGTTTGCTAAATTCACCGGGTGGTTCTCCCCTGTTTTCTGTCTTGTGGCCCCCAGACTCCAATGTACAAACAGAGCCATATTGAGCCTTTCTGCATGGTGGGGCCCAGGCAGCTGTGTTCAGCAGAAAAAAATGAGAGCAACAAAATAAAGAAATAAACAAGTCAACACACACATAAGAAAACCGTATTTCTTTGCAAATGCTCAAATAAGGACTTTATGTGTGCCATCCGCAGAAAAATGAACTTTACAGTTGGACGTTGATTGCAGTTAGACAGGTTTAGCCTGACTATTCCAAAAAGCTGTGGCTGCTGTGGAAAATTCAATCAAGTGTTGGGAATGCTCCCATCTGTATCAAAACAAATTCATAAAAGTTTTTGTGTACCTTCTCTGACTTGAAGAGACAATTTACAACGTGCAACTCAGCTGATACTGATATTCCCTGCCTCTAACACAAACAAGGTGATCTGTCGTTATGATTGCTCATCTTTAACTCCACTTTAAGCACACCTCTTAAGACTTTGAGAGGTTCTTGGCAAAATCTATGCAAATGAAGCTGCTTTGTGAAAAGACGCATCACAGTGCAAGAAGCCTGAAGCGGGCAATAATCACAGACGGATTGTCTGCAAACAAGAGATGCTAAGCACCTCAAACCTCTGCAAGCGACAGAAACACAGTGAGAGAAACACACCACAGGGTGAAGAGATAAGTCAGACAGTCAGGTGATTGCTCAATTTTTTTTTTTTCGCTGATGAGCAGCAAAACATTATGTGTACCTTTAAAACTTTCTGGTTCTGTGTGTTGATACCCTTGAGAAAAAGTCTATCATTGTAAGTACACAATTTAGTTGCACAGCTGCAAACAGGGAACAAAAGAAGGCAACAAAGTCAAATGTCAAAGATCAGGCTTTTGATATTACCTGCCACAAGCACACTGATATATGGACTGAGTATCTTCTCAGATTCATAAAAATTCATAAAAAAAAATCTGCTTTTTCTTTTTTGGGGGGGGTGAGACATGTTAGCATATAGGTACTCTAAAATTAGCTTTCATACCATCAGGGGGCGTTTCATTTTACACACACACAAAAAAAAATGATAAATTTCAAAGGTGACCTGATGGGTTCCATTACAGCTGATTGATCGGCTTATGTGATGGTGTCACAAAATGGACAGAGCAGACATAGTACACCTTCAGGATCTTACATAAGGCGTATAGGCCATCTAACCATGGCACCTATATAAGCCACTGATATACAGTACAGTGTGTCTGCAGGTTTCTTGATGTTTGTCATTCTGAAATACTTGATTTGACTAAAGGCATCTTGGGTTGAAGAGTTTCATTATAAATTATCTTTTTTACCACCTGAAATTCTAAAAACAGTTTGAAATTAACCTCAAAAACTGTAACAGTTTAAAACAGTCAGGGACTCACTAGTAAAAAGACAGAGTGCATTGAGTAAAAACATTTATATAAAGCCATCATGTACCAACTTTTGAAATATTTACTTTCAAATGTTAATGTCAAATGTTAAAATGAAACAAATAAAAAGTCTACTTTTTAAAAAAATAAAAAGTAAAATTAAAAAGTCTACTTTTTATTTGGTCCTTTTTCTTTCTTTTTTAAAAAGTGACATACACTAAATTTAAAAAATTACAGATAGTTAATGAATCTGAGATTATATAGAGTAGTTATTTTTATGGTTGTCTCTGTATTCTTAGCGGGTGTTTGGGAACAAAGCAGCGATCTGTGCCTCTCTCCTATGAACCAGTAGGTAACCCCTGCAATTCATCATAAAAATAAGAAGGAAATGTCAAGGACACAGGAGTCCCTGTTTTTGTCGAGGTCACACACAAAACATAAACAGTAACATGCATGCAAAAACATACGCACACATCAACATGCTGCATTGTGACCACACTGCGCTACATAGAATGCAGAGCATTGACAAATCACTGAGACCTGAATGTTGGGCCAAGGTGGGACTAATTGAAATGAACTTTAGAAACGGGGGGACGCCTAATTAAAGATGAACTTTCTG
Organism: Istiophorus platypterus; assembly: GCA_016859345.1. Lineage (NCBI taxonomy): Eukaryota > Metazoa > Chordata > Actinopteri > Istiophoriformes > Istiophoridae > Istiophorus > Istiophorus platypterus. The sequence goes on from CM029118.1 coordinate 17,833,154, forward strand.
TCCCATGTTTTTGTTGACATCATGGGGTCTAAATTTAAGCTCATCTTTGTTTGGCCAAACCCGGCAGTAAAGGCAAAAGGATACTGTATATGAATATGGAAAAGGAATAAGGTCAGGCTTTTCTCAATACAAACATATTTTTCCATGTCTCAAGTCACTTGCGACACTTTTCTGGAGTTTGTGAGCAGCCCATTCATTATACACTTTTCTTCAGAGGGACTTGAACGCCTACGGTGTCCTGTTTTGTGTGTTTTTAAGTGTTTATCTGTAGCGGCTATCATGACGGCTGCTCTGTTTTTCATACATACAGCATGTCCTTATGCACCTGTGTATGTGTAGTGGATTTGGGTGAAGGAGTTTGTTGTGGGTGTGGTGAATGTGTGTATTTGTTTGTTGCCATTTATTGCCTTTTCTATTTTCTGTATTACTCAGTCGACACGGCCTGGTGCAGGAGCTGTGAAGTTTTCCCGTAACAGACTAATTCCTCAGTGGCTGTTTAGAGTGTCTCCAGCAGTGCTAAGTGTTCTCCTTTCTGTGCCTGATCAGAAAAAAGGACCACTTTAGTTAGTTTGTTTAAAGTCCCCCGAGAAGGCTCTCATATCCTCCCTCTGTGCACCCTTTCCTTTTTTCCGCTCAGTCTCTCTTGCACTCACACACACACACAAACATAGTCAGAGTGGTACTTTCACACTCCCAAACATTACAAATTATACATACAGAGGGAAACTGACTGTTGATCAAGTTTGTTCATATCCTATCATTATCCTTATTTGTTTCCTCATTTTATATTAAGCTTTATTTGAAGAAAATACAAGAGAAGTGAGAAAGATGTATGAGGAGTTGAAAAGGCTGCAGCTAAAATTTATGCTAAGGATTAATGTTTATGTTGTGTAAACAATACAAGCACACATAAAACAAGGCTTAAATTAAATTATGCTCAACAGGTGTTTCTTTCGATTAAATTAACAGTCAAACTAGTAACTGTGGACAAAGTCTGTTAAATTTTTTTGTCTCTGTTCTTGCTATTGCTTGTAGCCTGATCACTGTGAAACTTCATAAAGAAACTGTAATGCTAAGCTGAAAAAATATCAGATATATGCTCCTGGCAGTTAGGCATGATAGGCACCTTTCATCCCCACAACCTGTGTGAGGACGTGACTCATAAATGCATAAGGATTATGAGTGAAAAATAGTCAGTATCTGGACATAATGAATTTCATCAAGGTGGGAAAGGTGCTGTTTAAGAAATAGTTTTAATTAATTTCCTGTTTATACCTCACTTCTCCACTTTAATACCACCCAACTCATTGTGTGTGTAGACATGTGTGTACATGTATATGATAACTTTACTCTATTTCACCCATCTCTGTATCGCAAGATAATACATAGTGCCCCTCATTAAAGCTCCCCCAACACAGCTCCATCACACACATATTCACAATAGCATACATGCACACAAACATATTCCCTCATAAAATAATTCCAGGTGATTTAGACACACATCAATAATACTGGAATCATATTTTAGTCATTTAGGATTTTTGCAGCGCATACTGTGTATTCTTTCGGATTTTATTTTTTACGGATTGGCAACAAAGACTATGTTGTATAGAATGTTGTTTAGTAATTGAGTGTAAATTCTGCTCTCTTTCAGTATGCCTTAGAATAGGATATATTTGCAAGGGAAATTCCTTGCATAGAGACAACATGAAGACACATTCTCTCTGTTTTCTATGGCCCGGTCTGTTCTGCTACCCTCATGTAAAGGTGAAGTTTCCTCACAAGAGCTGACAAGTGTGAAATTACGATAGGAGGTGCTTCATACCCTGCCATTTACCTTCATTTATTACCAAGCTGTACACATACACACACATACACACATACCTACACACTCTCTACAGTCCACAGCTGACTAGCCGATATGGCAGTCATTTCTTTGACCAGGAGTCTAGGAAAATTCTACACATACTATTATGCATGACAGTTTTGCCTTCAGATTCTCTCAAACGTTGATGGAGTCCTCAAAGGCATCAGCTTGCCTTTGGATTGGTATTGAATATAGAGGCGCAAAGGTACAAAGGTAGAGGAAAGGAGGTTGGAAGTAGGGACCTACATGGATTACAGCTCATCTATACATCTATACCACTAGTTTTCAGCCCTGGAACTAGATCCATATGATGTTCAAAGGAAAGCTGGACAACAGAGATTTTCTAATGATAGGTGAGGCAGGTCACAGGGCATGACAGTGTCCTTTGAGGGAACTCTCTTCCTCACTCTCCTTTAATTCGAAGGAAATTCAAAATTAGATACACCAAGAGCCTTAATGTGGTGTGTAATATGATATTTCACAACTGAATTGAAAAATAAATCAGACAATGTTTACAGTGGCATTAGTGTTAATCTCAGTGTAATAAATCACATAGTGCTTACATGTTGTATTTACAGGATAGAAAGACAACATCATTTTGCTGTCCGAAATATGGAAGCAAGTTTTTTCAGAATCAGAGAATAAATTAAAAAATTGTCATCCGGAGTCTTACGCCTCCCTGGTTAGTGTGTGTTGTCTGAAGGTTACCCAGCTGACTCCGTGACCAGAGGAACTGAGGAGACACTGGGCGATCATAAGTCTTTGTCTTTGAAGAGTGCACGCTGTGTCCGTATCGCTGCTGCAGCATAATTGATAGAGGCTCACGCTGTTGGGCTTAACGGAGTCCCATCATAGCCTTACACTCAGATCTCTCACAGCTGTAGGGCTGAGACTACTGAGCTCTCACAAAATCACACAAGTGTGTGCTGGCACACACACACACATACACGCACATACACACACATGCACATGAACACACACATACAACACCCGGCTGGCTTTTGGCGAGATCACAGCCAAAGAGACGCAGAGCAGAGCTAGTTACACTAACACCAATGGAGATGAGCTGCCTGGTTAGCTCAATGGAAAATTGAGTAGTGTTGATGCTTATTCCCTCACAGTAGTAGTGTTTTATGCATGGAGTGCACAGTCAACTTATACCAACTTTAAATTTCTCGGGGGGAAAAAAAAAATTAGTGATTGTGAGGGAGCTGGTTGGGCCACTACAGAGCATGTTTTGTAATCTGAAGTATTATGGTGTATGAAAATGCATATGATGGCTGATTTTTCATCTAAGTAGAATGCACAAAGGATACATTTGTCAGGGCATGCTGTGCTCAATCAGTGCTCTTCCACTGACAAGACGCTCTTCTCGCTTGGCTCTTTAGTAGCAAGTGCATTAAATCATCTCACGAGCCGGTCCAGTGAAATCTGGGCCACACCTGAGTGCATATGTCCTGCCTGGTAGCACTGTAGCATGGCAAAAACTACCGAGGATCACTGGCGAGCAGGAGGAGGTCCTCAGCTTTTATTCCTCCGCCTGACATTCTGTGACATTTAAGAAGTCGTTAAAGGTATGAGCATGTGGAGTGGGAGAGCGTAGCTCCCCAGGCAGAGAAAAACCCTCGACGCTGTCACCAAATAAAACCGTGTTGGATGAACTGATTATGCCGTCAGAAAAATCACAGTATTACATTATGCTCTCCTGGAAAGATGTATTTACTATGCTGACAAATCCTTTAGAGTGGTTAGCGCTATAAAGACAGCTAGACGCCCATAATACTGTAGTATCATAATTCAGCCCAGTGACCCATGTAGATAAGAGGCTGCTCTGAAATTATAAGACTGAGTGCAGTCCATCTCTGGACTGGACTGGTCTGGTTGTGTATCATTATGGTCAGTGTTGGCTGTGACACAAACACACAGGGTCCGCAGAAGATAAGCGTCTCCTCTTTTATGAGCTTCTTCCTCTCCACCAACAAACAGCTATTAAAGTGTGGCCAGATCTGGCTCCTGCCGGTGCTGCTGACAGCTAATGTCCTGCTATTTGTCCATCTCTGGCATCTGTCTTCATAAAGGCTTTGCTGTAAAAAGCCCTGCTGACATACATCGTTAGGGGCCGACCCTGTCTTTACAGCAGTAAATGTTTGTTTAGGGGCAGTCCCCTGTTCTGAAGTAGCAATTAGCCTCTGGTAGCTAGAGAAGCCCTCAGGTTCAAATCCCTTCCTCCACTAAGAGGCTGTCAGCTCCAATACAAATAGAAAACACAGACAGAGAAATACAGAGGCAGAGACAGGACAGTGATTACAAAGCCTCCGTGCTCTGCTCTGAGCCTTGTGCTGCTTCTCTGGTGGAAATAAAAAAGAAAACACTACTTTTCTCAACCCAATGAGCAGACAACTGGATGTGAACAGGCACCGTACTGTGGAAGTGGAAAGACATCCCAGTTTGTGTGTCTCTCTGTAAGTCCAACAATAACTCAAAAGTTAACAGTTAAAATGAAATGCAAGACCATGTATGATTAGCCACAATGATAAATCACAGTGAATAGTATGTTAATCCAACAAATGAGATGCTTGCAAGTCTAAATAATGTCCATATTTCATTATCTCTTGTCTTTTTGTGATCAGCATGTCTAATCTTACATAGTTACAATTTCTGATTCATTCTTTGATTCACTCTTCATCTCCACTTCAGAGTGATCTATCTTTACCTTTTGAGCAAATCTTTAGACATGGTGCTCATTTAAAGAAATTTCAGGAACTATTTGCCCATAAATCAGCAATTCAAGCCTTCCCCTTCTATAACATTTACCCAGAGACATCATACTCTTCTCCTATAGTGCACAGAGCCCCATGCTTGTACCATGTAAATCTGTCTGTGTGGAAAGAGTGAAAGTCAGCCAGGTCACGGTTAGACCTTGGCCCATCAATCTGAGATACATTCTCTCCACACAGGGAGGTCCTGACATTCTCACAATACACACAGAGGTAATGGAGTCCCAAAGATGCCTGAGGGGACATAAGTCACTGAGAAAAGAGATGGTGATTGAGTGACAAAAGCATGCTACAGTTGGATGCCTCCAGCCTCAGGTACAGGCCCAAAGTAGTAGCTTCATTCCCAGTTCCTTTGTGGTACCTGACTCAGGTCTGTCTTGAGCCACATTCCTCATCACATGGGGAGGATGGAAGGGCTTTATGATATATGTTAAAAAGTTGATGGCTGAAGGTTTGGGGTTTTAAATTTGGAGCACATTGCTAATATCCTCTGTGCCCCCCCCCCCAACAGCTGCAGTAAACATTTAAAATCTTTTTTCTGTGTCTCTGCCAGTATAACAGCCACAGGCCACAATGATGCTGTTTGGACAGGTACAGGTCAATCAAGACAGAAACCCGTGGAGCTTCTTCATCTCCCCGAAACCATCCACCACTACCACTGACTGAACAAGTGCAGATTTAATGCCATCTTTTTACATCATAAGCAGCTGCAAAGTGCTGTACACTCCACTAACCACAGCATGTAGCATGTAGATATAGTGGCAACACCAGTCGGCCCTTAGCTGCCTGCAGAAGACTGTATACATTCAAATAATGCCTTTAGCCAGTCATCAACAACCCAGTGCAGTTATGTCTTTTATAATAAACACATTTAGTCACTACAGTAAAGAACATTAACATTGATAGGGCCATATTCAGAGCTCCCTCGGCTTTATCGCTACTTTTGATGAATAATTCAAGTGGCACTTTAAATAATTTACATAAAGGTTATAGTGAAATGTCATGCAAAAAAACTACCTTACCTGCTAGTGTACCACTGTCTTGGAGTTATGAGGTGATTTTTTTTTAACCCTCCATGATATAACATATGCTGTACTACATGCTTTTGCTGTTGTTATGATATGGTTTTCATTGCTGTGCCTGACGGCACCTGGGAACACCATGGTTTCGAACAGAAAAATATACACAATTTTCATGAACATAAATTCTTTTTTTTTTTTTCTTGGAACTCACTAACTCAGTCAAATTGGTTTGACCCGAACCTGTTTGGAATAATGCCAAAACTAAACACAGACATCTGGTCCTTGTAATCCTCTTACAACTGCCCCCACGCATACAGTGGTCCTCAGTGGCAAGTCCGTGGTGTCTGTGACATTGTGACATGGCAATTAAGTTTAACTTATATCCATTGATTATCCAAAAGCAGCTTATCCTAGCAAGGGTCAAGGAATAGACTTAGACTCAAAGCTTCGAATGGGACATGAGAAGACAGGTCAAGGGGCATTCACACCCATCTGACCATTAGTGTGCCCATGTCTGTGTTGTATATACAGTATGTATATGCCCGTTTCTTGTTTTTCATTCAAACATTTAGAAGCATTTTATAATTACTGTCCAGAAAATAATATTTCAGGCCATAGTGTGATTATATAATTTTTGTTAATGCCTGTTCATATTGGCAAAGTAAACAAGAGAGTTCGATGGATCTTTTACATTTTTGCTCTCTCTTTGTCTTTCTCTATATCAAAAAAAATATGTAAATTACTGTGCAGAGGCTTCTGAGGCGTGCATTTTGAAAAAAAGTTGCTCTTCAAACATGAAAAAAACTACATGCTTCTGCACTTTTAGGCTTTTGCTAACTGAACCAATTGACTTCCCATGAAAATGAATGACATTAAAGTCAAAATTGATACTGCTGTTGATGACTTTAAAATCTATATTGGACTTTATGGTTAAATTTAAAAAAAAATATACATTTTCATGCTCATTTAACTCTCTTCAGTGTTTATAGTAAATTATTTTGTAACGTTTGTGTATGACAAAGAGTCATAGGGCTGTGGCATGGGCCACTATGTCAAAAAGTTGCACAGCCCAGCATTGTTTCCTGGGTTTTGGAAATTGATTTTTAGTACGCAGTGGCTAAGAATGGGCATTTATTGATATTTCGTTCAGAGATTGTAGAACAGTGTTTTTACTGATAACGCATAGTAGAGTTTCAAGAGTGAAAATTATGACCCTCGTTCAAATAATGCATGTATATCCCCTCAGAATCTATAAAGAAAAGGCAGGGTTCTATCCAAGGGAAGGGGAAAAGCGTAAGAGGATGTTTGAGAGCAAAAAAAAGCTCGAGTGGGATATTTGAGATAGCAAAGGGGAAACTGCGGTGTCCCTGCCACAGTATATGACCCTGCTGTCATCACTCAAAGGAACATCCTCAATCATCCAAGTTTGCATCTTGTTGTTCTTAATTTATTACATGTTCCACATGTTAAGTGCGTGAACCTCCAGGGCGCAATTTTAGCAGCGGCAAACTATCAACAAATCTTTGTTTCTCCCCTGGCGGAGCGCTAAGTAGAAGTAATAAAAGCTTTTTGAGAGAATCGGACTGGAACAATGGTGGAGACTATTCTCTAAACGGCTTCCTGTTGTGCTGCAGCGCAAGATTGAGCACTGCTTCAGAAGAGCAGAGAGAGAGAAAGGCGTTTCATATCATGGGCACAGAAAGCTAAGCAAGGGATATACGGAGTGAATGTAAGTGAGAGAGACACTTAAAACAAACAGTTTATTGACTCTGCTTAGGAGAGCTGTTGTGTGAAGTGAGAGCGGTGCAAAGAAGCAGACGTGTCTACAGAGTCGTGCCTTTAGTCTTCTACACAAGCCTCTCCTAGTTCTCTCAGCCACTTAGCACCCTGCCCAAGGGAACTCAAGTGGATCTTGTTACAGTGTCTCAGGGGTAAAAATACTAAAGAGCCAGTGACTTTGTAAATAAAAAACAGATCTCTGCTTTTGATGTGTCTTTATTCTTAAATCATAAAAGACTATGTATTTTTTGCAAAAGTGTGTCATTAATAAAGCGCTAATCAGTGCAGAGCCATTTCACATATTCATAGAGGCTAAGACTTGCTGAGACTCTGCTCTCAGATGATAAGATAAGAGGCAGAATAAGCTGTAGAGATTGGTTTAGATGACATCCAAACACTGTTTCCGGGAGAGGGCCAAGCGCAGCTTTCTGCTCTTTGCATCTTTTAAAGTCAGAACTTAGAGTTTTGAAATCTCAAAGGCAACTCAGGATTTACACTGGACCTCTGAGATTACATATCTCTGTGCTTATGCAGAGTTTCAATCCCTGTCACCTAAAAGCTATGTTCATATTTAACCATTGCTGAATGGATTCTGTATTTAAAAATATAACAAAATGTTAAATATCTGTGAAAGCATTCCCAATCCACCTGTTTTTTTTTTTGTTTATTTTTTAATGTTTATGTTATGTTGCGCATAAAACAACCCAAATGGAAACACTGGAAATACCCCCCCCCAAAAAAAAAAAAAGTTGAGCTATTGCAAAAAAGGTTTTTGGTTTGGTTTTTGGCTAAATGGGAAAACTGGAGTAAAAGAAAATGAAAAGTATAAACTTAGTAATAAATTATGACATAGATAAAGCATGTGATATAAACGTCCACTCAAGCTTCCTAGCTCCACCAAAGAGAGGGCCTTACACAATTATGACATATCGCCTGATTGCATTTATTTGAGATTATTGCAGTAATTTTGCATAATCGTTAGAAATGCTTCCATTCATCTGTATTAAAACAGCTGGATGAAACTCAAAGAAATGTCATATTTTCCACCACTATTTCCACGTTGTTTTCCACTGTTTGAGGTTCGACTGGCACTCTTTTAATGATGTCATCTCATTGCACCTCCTTTGTCTGCTGTGGTTCAATGGAATATGAGTGAAGAATTAAAACCACCAACTGTTTATCTCGATGTGCTTAACGTCTAATTTTCAACTGACTGCATTTCACTAATGGCTCCTCTTCGTCATAACATATATTTGTATTATAAAACTATGATTAGGCTTATACTATAATAGTGACATAAACTGAACAGAAAAAGACAATTAAATCTTTAATCGCAGTTTTTGTATGACAAACTGTAGATGGAAAAATTCCTGCATGCACAAAAATCTGTCTGTGAGAACTGATGAAGAGACTGTAATATATCTTAAATGATGCATGAAACAAACATACAGTAAATGCCATATTTACGTTACATTTACCACATGGTTTTCTATTGTTTGAGGCTTCACTGATGTTCTTTTAATTATATCATTTCATTGCACTTTCGTCTACTGCCATGGTTTAATGACTCGAGAACCACCAACAGTATTTTTCAGTACACCTGACTACTAACACTCACACAACACTGGTGGACGGAAATTTAAATTAAAAATTAATTCAAAAAATTAATTCCGATTTTCTTTAACTAATTCTATGGACATTAGGTTAAAATATGAGCTACATTTAGACGGAAAGTAATGTGACTAATGTAAACTAATGTATTCCTTTTTTTTATCATACAGTATCCACTCCTAATAACAAAGCAGCGATTGATCATTTTTATTTATGTACAGGCAACTTAAATCTTTTGGTTAGGGTGAGGGAAAGATGGTCTTAGCAATCAACCAAAATCAACACTGACTGACTTCTAGGACAAAAGGAGACGTGTTGACTTATTCAAAATTTTTGCAAAACCACTTTCGTTTAAACATTTTTGTAGCCTAAACCTAACAACATGTAGGACACAGGATTTGAATCCCAGTTACAGAATGGTATCACACTTCTTAAATAACAAAAAAAGAAGGAAAATACCTGCGAACATTGCCAAAGTTGAAATCATACATTCTCCAACATGTATTTTCCATCAGACAGGGCTGAGGTTTAACATGTATGGTATGAAGATACAGTAAGCTGTGACTGATTTAGCAGTATGGACTCATGTAGTTACACCGTGGCCTTCCTAATTATAGATGGCAACAGTTAATGACTGAAGGAGTGATATATTCTAACCCCCATCTCTCATCCCAAACTGGCAGTGTCCCCATGTGGGCATCCATTGCATTTAACCTTGTCAGGGCCTCACCTACCTTAAAAACAGGGTATTCCTTATTAGCACAGAGCTTAAGATAGGACCATGAGGGCTGGATAGGTGAGAACCCCCTCAGGGGAAATAGGAGGATAGATGACACTTTGGGTTTGACACGGACCTATTTGGATTTAGTAGCACTTTGTCACTGTCTTGACTTGCAGGCATAAAAATGGAGCTGCCATGAAGACTCTCCACCACACATCTGGTTAAGGAGAAAAGAGCATGCATGCACTGACTCAAAAAGAAGAAAATATCAGTGTAACTTTAATCAGATCCAGATATATAAATGTAACTCTGAGTTGTGGTAATGGTAATCAGAAACAGAGTGGTCCCATCAGGAGCCAGTCCACTCTCTGTTTTTGATTAAAATGCTGGCCACTGCTTCTCACATCTCTGTGTGCATGTAAATAGTTAATGGACTGCCCATCCGCTCGGCTACTGTAAGTTGGCTTGGCTGGAGGAGGTAGAGTGGAGCGCTTCAAAAGTTTCTCTTTCAGATCAGAAAGAGTGACTTTACAATTTTGCAATATTCATGATGTGTTTAGGAACTCTATACCCTCCCCTGACTTTGAGGGTTTTCGAGAAACGGATGAAATCTGGTATTGCTTAACTTCAAAATCCTTTGACTGATGGGTAATTGGAAACCAACACAAACACATACAGCACATAACCTTTTTACATTACTTCTTGTTGGTCTTCTTCATGCACACAGAGGAATGGGTGGGCCTTCATGTACTCGTGCAAGTTGTCTTTGCTCAATCTGAGTACCCAGGAACCACAAGAAATCTGCTTGTCAGTATACTCACTGACAATTTTACAAAGACTTTTTTATTGTGCTGATCAAATCCTTCACAACCTCACAATTCTTCATCTAATCAAAGTAAAAATATGTCTGGTCATTCGGTCCACTCACCGTGTTTTGGTGGATTTCTGCTCATGGGTTCAGGTGAGCTGCGCTGTCACTGTTCTGGGGGGATACAATAAAATGTGTGAGGAAGGAGATCACTAAAGGAGAGAACGGTAGCTCTGTACAGGTCCATGATACCAGGCAGGTAGTCTGAATTCTTGCACTGAATCCACACAGAGACTTTAGTTAGACGGCAGAAGGAAACCATAAAATATTAAGGGGAAGTGTGCACCTCACAATGTGGACATAAGTCGGGTCACACACGGGCTCATAAGATAAATCCTCTTTTTCTCTTTTTATCAGTCTCCTGCTTATTCCCTCCCCTACTTTCTCTATGGGTCTCTCTTTCAGTCTGGGTGGTAAGAAAAGGGTCAAGGAGCTTTGAGCTACACAGAGTTCAAGTGCGTCTGTCTGCTGTTGGCATTCTTCCCACACACAGGGAGTCAAGTTCCTCAGCCACTCCATCCTACAATCATCAGCCTCACCCCTAGTTAATTGTTAATCTTATTCTTCCTTTTAGAGCAAAATGAATGATTTTGTACTGTTTTAATTGAATACAATATATAGATTAAATTGGGAATAATATAAGTTAAAATATAATTTTAACCTGCAGTGGCCAAAAATTTATCTAATAATACAGATTTCCAACTTTTTTCCTCCCTGCCTCATTGAATGCAAGGAAAACTGTTAATTATTCCAAATATTTTGCTAATCTTACAAAATTAAATGAGTTAGTTAACAGTCACAAGAAAATTAATGGTTAACGTTTTAGATAATCATTTCATTGTTTGTGTAAGTTCATTACCTGCAGCTCTTGAAAATGTCAACATTTGATTATATGTCTCCTGTGAAACTCTTCTGTCTTATGTGTCTTCTGTGAACTGAATGCCTTTTAGGTTTAGGACTGTTTTGTTAGACAAAACAAGCAGTCTGATGTCACCTTGGGCTCTGGGATGCGGTGATGGAAATTTTTCACAGTTTTCTCACTGTTTCTTTCTTTTTTTTTTTTTCATCAACGATTAATCAAGATAGTAATTGGATAATTAATCGATAAGTGAAATAATCATTAGTTTCAGCCCTAATACAGTATACTGTACACACCCAAAAAGATTGATTCGCCAATGAAAAACCACCACATAAAAGCTAGTAAAATATGTTCAGATAGTGTGCCAGTGTCAAGACTGAATAGTTTACTTCACAGCACAGCAAAAGAGACAGACAGACAGACAAACAGCACTATACAGAATACATCAATCGAATTGGTGCCACTGAGCTCTGGTTGCTTTTAACCCTACAGCTATCTCCCTCCTCGTTCTCCATCCAGCTATCTCCCCTCCTCCTCTCTCTTGCAGGACTGCTCAAAGTTACTGATACACAGTATGCCAAGCCAGATGGTCAGCCGCACGGTCGAAGCATGTACCATTCGGTTTCAACACCCCTCTAACAAACCCTCCTCCCAGCTCCAGATGGCATGCCATGCATGGTTCTAGTGCCACAGGGGGACTGCGATGGTATCAGTGTGACTCAAGCCCCCTCAGGCATAGTCCATGTGCATGCGTGTGCACACGCTTGTTTCAGTATTTGGTGCTTTCTTGTCTCTTAACTGCTCGGACCTAGTTGTGTGTTTTAGGGAGTCCCAACAATCAGATGCTTGTGCCTTGTGGGCTGCTGATTCTTCCCTTTGGCCAAATTTGGCTGCTGTGGTTCAATATGAAGTTCCTTTAATAATGATCCTCCCCACTGGGCCACACTATTTAAGTAAGTGATTTCAAAGAGGAAAATAGAGCCTGTGAAAACTTCACTGCTAGAATTAATACTGAATATAAAGAACATTTTCCTCTACTGTCATTTATGTCACACTAGCCTGTCTAACAAAGAAATAATCCGAGTGGCAGATTTTGCAGAGAACACTGACAGAAGAGATTTATGTTCACTGTTATGGTTGCATATGGAACTACTTCAAACCATAGTTTTGTCTGTGAAGATTCTCAGTTGTCCAGGTCATGGTATCCAAGAAGAGTTGAATTAAGTACAGCTGCACTTGGTTGTAGATCTTTAAGGTGTTTCACCCCTCATGCGGGGGGGGGGTCGAGGCATTTAACCGCTGTGGGTTTTTTATCAAGGCCGCTGATGTCACTTGGTTTGTTAGTGCTCCAGGCTGTTGTAACGGCAGCTGTTTGAGTCGCCAGAGTCAACTGTGGCCAAGTGTGAAAGACAGTCATCGGAGTCACACGAGGCCAGGATTGAATGGTTGCTAAATCTCCTGGAAAGGGATGCAAGGACAGCATTGAAGGTGGGCACTAAGTGGTGTCATCGACCCTCTCTTCTGTTTCGGGAGGGCTTCTCGACTTTGACGTAGATAGCCTCCTTCACTCCTCCTTCATACCACCTGTCCTCTCTATCCGAAATATCTATGTTGTCGTCTTCAAAGGAGTGTCGCTTATCCTTCATGTATGCAACCTGCTGAGTCTTGACCTGAGGAGTTGGCCCTCATGTGTTGAGCCATGCATTTGTTTAACGGTTGTTAAGTTTCAGTGGAAAATATGTCTATACATTCCTCACCACATTAACTGCATACAATAGATAGCTTTTCTTGTGTTTGGGTGTGCTGTCCTTATGGTGGACCAGTGTATGTCTGATTGTGCTGCTGGGTTTGAAAAGCATAGGGAAGTGATACCCGTTGAAGATCCTTCTGAGTTTCTCAGATACTCCAGTTTCCTCGATTCCATTCTTCTTGGATAAACCATAGATTTTAAGGTATCCAGGTTTGCTACGCATTAGTCGAGCATTGTGTTCATTCAGGAGGAACAGTGGAGTAGTGTTTCAGTCATCTGTTTTTGCTTTAAAATCAATGGCTCATTGGTAAATCAGCTGATCGGCCAGCAGTTGGCTAGCATAATCCAGTAATAAATTAAAAGTATACTCTTACTTACAGGGCCTCGAGTAATTTGCAGGGGCATAATAGATTTGGGTGTAATTCAGTGCTTTGTGTAACACACACACGCACACATTACGCACCAGCACATGATATTTTGCATCACATGAGAAGGAGAGATGCCAAAGGACCTGCACTATTTGTGTCTATTGTTAAAATAACAGGGACTGCTCTCTCCTGCTGTGTTTATCCCCCTGCTTCACCCTTAATGTCAAGGGGCTTTGAAGAGCATTGAAAAGGGAAACCAGAGGGAGGGACTTTGCCTGATCTGGGGAATATTTCTGATGATCACCCTTCTAAATTAAAAAGCAGTTATGAATAATCCTCACTGGAGACTCTTCTTAAATTAATGCCTCAATTAGACTGGGAACATTAATGGTAGTAATGATTCCACTCCTCTCTATTGTAATTTAAGGCCTGCTTGCTCTTCCTTGGGAAAGCGGCTCTTTGCAGTGAATGTATAAGAGTAGATTAATGAGGGAGGATATGGAGGTGGCCAGCAGTGAGAACCAGTCCCCTCTGCATCCACTCTTCTCACACACCCATAATGGCATGTAAAGATGAGGTTTATCAATCATGCAGTCTGTGTCAATCAGAGATTGGAGGATGTTTGCCCAAAGTTATGCACATATATCTTAAATATAGCTTCACATAAAGTGCCCCAAATGCCCATCGAACCGAGGAACTGTACATACAAAAAATATTTTAGGTGCTGCCCGCTCGCAAGGGCACAATTCAGTCAGGACCATCACCTCTCTGTGCTGCTCTGAGTCACTCCATGGCTCCACCTGAGCACTGGGGTGGGGTTTTAACGATCGCTGCGTGTAAGTGATCCATCCCTAATCGATCTAGACTGTCAGCATGGACTAGACATTCACCTCTGCGCGTTATCTCTATCTGTAAGGAAGCCTGCCTCAGTCACGGCAGTGACCACAGCCTAACCTAGCTGGTCAGCTACAGTCACAATCTACTGTAGTGGAGATGAGTCACCTATAACTCCGAGGTGGGTTCTTGTGGGTCCGGGTCTGGGTCTAAAGACAGATTTAACTTTGGTGAAATTAACAGCAGTGGGATGTTGGCTGGCTTATATTGTATTAATAGGTTAAATCTATGGTGACCTTATTTTTGGTGAAGCAGCATGATAATTGGAAGTCCTGCACAACATTGGGGATTACCATGTTTATCCTCCTATAATCCCCATAAACATTAAGACACAACAAGCTACATGCTGATTAGCTTCAGACAGGAGCAATCAATCAGAGAGAGATAAATAGCCTCCCTGGCTTTCTATCCACATGAAAGAGGGGTAAGTAAACAGCTAATATCCTGCTGCTCAGGACTTTCTGTGGCTTTACCATCTCTACAGGCACCATGTGAACTAAATGAAAACCCCCTGGCTAGTACAACAGGGCCAAATCTCACTTGCGACAATAAATCTCTATAATGCTGCATTTTTCAGTAATATTTTGGATGAAGTTTATAACTTTGAAGAAAAGTGGATTTCTTATTCGAGTAATTCAAATAAATAGTCAGTTCTTTCCATAACTCCTTGTTCACAATCAAAAAGGTAAACATTTATCACATGCCCCAGGCCTGTGGGTAGGATGGCTCCTTTGGCAGACAGGAGGCCATTTTGCCATGCTGCATATTTGCCTATTGAGATGGGGAATGGGCAGAACCCCTCAAGCAGAACATATTCAGGAGGTGCGTTTTGAGGACTTCATGTTTGCAAATGACTTGCAGGTACACACATAAAACCCCTACCTGCTCTTGATAAAGACTTGTTGAAACTCAGACAAGCGCGGCTGCACAGCAACTCTAACCAGATGCAGGATGGAGACAGGTTGTGTGGTGTGATGGAAGGGAGGGGAGGGGAGGGGGCATACGCTCTTTACTTGTCCGTGCGACACCATGATAAGGAGACACTAGAGCTTGTTTACATGCAGCAATGGGAAAACAAATTGAAAATTCCTGCCAGGACGCAGATGCATATCAAAACAGGATTATTTTTGAAATAATCGCCCATGCCACGAACTGTCACCAGCTAATCTCCACTTTGTTAGAATTCAAATTACTTTCCCATGTTTACATTGCCATTACTGCAAGGGCAGGGACCAGGGACTCTATGGGGGCCTATTTGCACAAGAGTAGCAATAAAAAAACAGACAAAATAAACTTTCCATAAATATTCCAGACCACAGAGAATGCTTCGGTCCTGTTGATGCAATAGGAATGTTGAATAGGAGGAGAAGCTTTTGGAATAATGGAGACTGAAAGGCCCAGCTTTAAAGCAGAAGCAAGAGACAGATTGAAATTGTGATGGTCTGTCTATGTGGGGATGAGATAGATTGGCAAAGGGAAAAGCCAGAAGCGGTCAAAAAACTGCTTGAATAGCCTCCACTGACCTCCACCTGGCCAGACCATGTCAGGCTCAGCAGGGTTGAGCCAAGCAAATCTGGACTTGGCTAAGAAGAATAGAAGTGCATTAAGTTTGAACTCTGTCTGAGGCAGAGGCGTCTCTTGTCTCTGGATCGGGTTGCCGGTGTTTATCACTTCTAGCTGTGCTGGCAGTGAGGGCAGACACACTATCCCTTATCCAGGGCTGTCAGTCACCCGGCTGGACTGTCTCGCACATAGCAGCACGGAACATCAGCCTGCTTCAGCACTGAAAGGAGCCATGGAAAAACACACAAGGCTTATTGCCCCATATCCAACCGATCAATTGGGCTTGTCCTTAAGTGAGAACGGAAGTGCAAACCTGTGCGAAACAGTTATCATGTATCAGGGGCCATGCCGAGTGATAACGACAGTAATTCAAAAAATATACAGGAAAAAGTGTGTGTGTGTTTGTGTGTGTGTGTTTGTGTGTGTGTGCAATTTTTCGCCTCTCAAATTGATTTGAAAAAACACAGGTTGAGAATCAAACTGTTCTTTGTGAATGTCATAAGTCTGATTTGAAGAGACGAGCTTTAAATTCCAGTACTTCCAAGTAGTCCTTCCTTAAGCACCATTAGAGATACCATCAGTCTGCATGCTTCTCTAAAACTCCTTTCTCGCGGTCAGAGTCTCTACGCTAGTCTATTTGTTGCTTTTGCCGTGCTGTCATCGAGGTTGGCCTTATGGTTCCCAGAAGGATAGCGGATGTGTCTTGTGGTGAAAACCACACTATGTGACAGACACAGAGGAGACATGAGGAAGGCATTTCTCATCCATGTTCACTGCAGCAGTGGTCACATCAAAAGACTATTAACTTGTTTTCCTTTTGTTTTCCAAAGGCTCTGACATTCTTATTTTAAAATTCTCAGAGAAAAATTGCAAACAAATTCTTTAACAAATCACGCATTCACAGTGTACTTGGGAAAAAAAAAGTGCTGTTATGGAGGCCTAAATATATCGATGGATGACCAAAAAACATATTGATGGAGTTAACCCAGGGTGTTCAGCTCCCAATGTGGGCCTATTCCTACGAAGCAGAGCATGCAGTCTGAGAGGAGACACTGTGGCGGTGACTGGAATCTACAGCGCTGCTGTGACTTTGCTCTTATGTTTCCAGCCCTTGCCTGAGGCGGCAAATGGCTTTGCTAACTAAGGGAGAGGGGAGAGGGAGGGGTTGGGTGTTGGAGGGGGTGGGATGGGAGAGGAGAGCAGAGAGAGGTAGGTTGGATTAGGTTTGACAGGGTAATGCTTTGAAAAGGGGCCAGTTGGATGATTTATTCTCAGACACCTCTCCATAATGGTCTAGCGCGTGTTTCTATTAAGGCTGATGGAGATGGTACAATGCTCACTTTCTTGGACACACAGTGGTCTTCCACTTTGTCTGTCCCTCCCTCATATCTTCAGTCTTCATCTTTTCAGATCTCAACTTCTCTCCCATTCGCACTCCCAAAGAGACGCACACATGCAAGTTCTCGCCACTTCTCCCTCTCTCTCTCTTTAACATCATTCACTCATCAAAGCTTCCCCAAAAGATATTTTGTCAGTTAGTCCAGCTATGGATCTTTAACAGAAGAACAGACACGCAACATCACAACTCAGGAGACAGAGCATCACTGGAGCCCACGTCTTCTGTCCTCACACTCAGCATGAAACTTAGCACCTACTAGCTACGTGTGACTGCTCCTATAACTATGCCAACGGAAGCCTGTCTGTTTAAATTTTTTACTTGTCATCTTACCCTTCATCTGCTGGGCTTTAGTGCTCAGTGTGGGAGTGTAGTGGTTTAGAGTACACCAGAAAAAGGAGGAGGATAGAGGAGACTTTCAAATAGAAAACATTTCTGAAAGTGTGAATGAAAGATGATGGTTGTACCACAAATAGACTCCAGAGACAATCGAAACCTTAAAATGTTTGTTTAATCTAAGTGGGAAGAGGACTACAATACATTGCATACAAACCCATAACATGCAAAATAAATTATATATAGTATAGAGAAAGCAACATCAGTTTGTCTTCTTATTCCTTCTCTTTATTGGTCTGTTTTCATTTCTTATTAAAAATCTTCATTGGTTTTTCTGTTCCATTCTATTCACCTCTTCTCTCTTGACAATAGGCAAAATCACAAACAGAGCTACACAAGCCTACTCCCTTTTTAGTATAAGCAAAGTATCTGTTTTATAATTTCCTGCTCTGTGTATTTTTACTTTTAACTTTTTTTACCTGCTTGCGTAATCATCTATGGGGCTGTGAATTCAGAGCATGACTTCCTGTGACTGAGGAGAACTAGGCTGATAGCAGGGGTTTCGGTTAAGCAGGGTCAAAGTTGACATAGGAACATTAGAGCAGCCAGTGAGAGAGTTGGTACTAGTTGGACAAGTAAGACAGGAAGCACTGTTCATATGGGTCTAGAGAGATCTACGATGAGGTTATGGTAAGATATGGATGCCTGCTGTAAGCCATGGCAGGAAGGAGCAGAAATAGATACCGCTCTTTCCGCAGTGCTGGGAAGGTGCATCTCATATCGGACAATCACATTACAGAGGAAAACAAACACAACTGTAAAACAAGAAATGAGACATTTGATGATCCATGCTAGACTCAAAGTGAGTAAGTAATCCAAAAAACTTGATATACATACATTTCTGTTAAAGTAGATCACAGTTTCCCTTTTCTCTGCACCTGTGGCATATCCAGCAATAGCTGACTGCAGTCTATACTGACCATCTGCTGTAATCTGAGGATTGAAGAGGATTGAAGCAAATACTTTAGTCATACTTTATTTTGGTTATAAACATAGGGATTATTCTTTTTTTCCAGGTGAGTTTATGTTTTATTTTGCAGCCACTTGGCCAGTCTTTGCTGAATGGATTGTTTTCTTCTCATTTCTGCTTTTATTTACACACACTTTTGCATCCCATAATCTTACAAACACCTCTGCACACATTCCTACAAAGGCTGACTTGACTCTACTCAATGCTTGGATGAGTTGGACGTTTTATTTCCACGGGGCAGGAGGAGTGGTTTGTTCTCTTATGTACAGTACATCATGAGGAAAGTTGGTGCCAAAACTGCCTGCAATGTTCAGCGCACAGAACCCACACTCCATCCTAATTCTCATGTATCAACATTTGTTTATGGGACTGAACACAGTACCACCAAAGCAATTCAATACAATCATTTCACAAATACAGCAGTTTTTGGAAATGTCAAACAATATAAGCATAAATAAAACACCTTCCAACAACACACACAAATGCACACACTTCAAAGGCAGCACACCTCCCTAACTAGATGCTTTAGTGTTTGGTCTCCAATGGCAGAAGGCCTGGGTTTGCATGGTCCATCGCAATAAGTCCAGTTAATTCATTGCCAGGACAGTTTGCTGAAAACCAACATTCATTCTGTAAGCTTGCTCAGCGGAACATGTAGGCGGGCATTTTAGATGTTTGGAGTTTGTTAGCATTTGTTAGCATTTATTTGCAAAGCAGTGATAGTAGTTTCTCATTCCGTTGACTTTTTTAGCGGCTGAGAAATTCATTATCTTTGACAGCAGAAACCTCATTACCTTCCTCTCTCTATCTTTTGTTGGCCCCCAAAGGCTGTAGGTTTTCGCCTGCATGTGCACACATATACAAACACAGTCGAGCTTTGACGAACATTTGTGAACTTCAGTGTGACCACCTTTACCACAGAGTCTATGTGGAACCCCCTTCTCTGGCCTCTTGGGCCCAAGAGGAGCTGTAGGTGTTGATAAGTGTTACATATTATTCGTACGTGAATATTGCAAACAACTCATCGGTGCTCCACGTGGTAATATAATCAGCATTTCCAGTATGCATGCTTTTTGAGAGGACATTGTCTTGAAATGAAATGCTGCTGTGTTTTAGAGATGAGACTTGATCATAAGCTAAATCATAAATCATGGGAGAAAGGAGAATAAAACGTGTCTTGGTTGGCTCACACATTACTAGAAAACAAGGCTGGAGCAGTTACATCCCCCATACTGTGTTCCTGAGGGAGGTAGAGTGTGATGATGATGAAACAACTGATGATTCACACTTTACTGTCAGAGGTTGTAAAGGGAACACTTGCTCACACACCTAGAAAAACAGTGCACAAGTGGACCATTGGGGCTGGCACTGAATCACATCTCTTCCACCATGTCACTCACTTAGTTGCATTTAGTCATGACAACAGGGAGATACAACATTGTCTTTTTCATATTAACATCACTGCAAGATGTCCTTAAAAGAAAATGTCTTTCAACACTCTTTGCTCTTGTTTCATCAGTTTAATCTGCATTTGTACTATGTGACTATGCATATAAACTGTATGTAAATGTCTGAGTCTAAGTGCACCTGTGTGTGTGTGCGTGTGTGTGTGTGTGCCTGTGCGTGTTTGCGTGCTTGTGTGTGCGTGTGTATGTGTGTGTATCTCAGTCCCTTCGAGCTGCAGATGGTGAAGTCTCTGCTCTCCATCAGTTGGATCTCAGTTGAAACAGATGCCTATTCAGGCCTGTTCGTGCTCCCATTGTGTCTAAACCTCTCTATGCTCCTCTCCTTGTTTCTGTCTCCTCTTCAGCCTGGTCCCATTAACTCCTCACCATGAGGAGGTTGGGACAATGTGGATTACTCTATAAATCACCTTTTTAACTTCCTACCAACTGGGCCCCCTCCAGTTACAATGAAAGTTCAGCAAATAAGGGCAAACACACACAGTAAAAAAATTATTGGCCATGTTAAAATGGTCCTCTGCCTAATGGTTTTCCACCAGTCCATTCATGGAGTCTTAATAAGCTATATAAAATACATTCTAATGTAAAAAAATAATTTTGTGTACTTTTACTAAATGAAACAGTCCTAACACAGTTAAAATACCCATCTGGTACATCTAGTAGGGTTTTTATTTTATTCTCAAATAATTTGTCATTTTTAGCACAACATTTGATATCAAGATTGTTAAAAAATGTTTCAAGTTTTTATTATTATTATTATTATTATTATTATTGTTGTTATTGTTGTTGTTGTGTTGTTTTTTTTTTTTTTGTGGCCTCTCTCGGTGAACATTGTCCTGAAGCCTGAGGACAGTGTGTGTGTATGTCTGTCTAAACACTGATACAGCTTTCTCAGAGCTTCCTCTTGCATCCAAACCCCTGGCTACTAAAACAAACACTGACCTATCTGTCCGTGAGCAACATGCCACAGGTATGTGAAAAGCAGGAAATTATCTTTTCTTACAGTGTATTCATGCATATATTTATGTGCAGTCTTCATTTTGCTGTGTTTAAGAGTTTGAGAGTAATATGACAGCAATTTCATGTATACAACAGACATTTCATTTGTAAATCCAAGCCTTCCTGGGTCATTGAACTGACCCACTTTCACTTGTTCTACTGTGAATGGCAAGAGACTGCTCAGATAAGAATGAACTCTGACAAAACAGGCATCCTGCCCCTGCCCCCATGCTTTTCTAACCTTAACCCAGGGAGCAGCTGAAGGCCTACATGCCTGTGTCTTTATTATCCCTTTGGGCTCATAAAGCTGCCAGGCCCAGGATGCAGCATGCACACATACACACACACTCACACTCACACTCCACCAACCATGTCACTCCCAACTCCCTCCACATCAGTAGAGTCTGCTTATGTCAGGTGAGGCACTGGATGTTTGATGGTTGTCTCTTGCATGCCGCTGGGTGTTGAGATAACAAAAGCAGGTAGTTTCTCACCCCCTCACTCTGCAGCAACCTTCTAGGAAGGCATTTACTATCAGTCATGTCGGCGACAGAAAGAGAAGTAGGAGTAGAAAGGATGAAGAGGCGGACTAAACAGGATCATAAAAAGTTTAAAAAGTAGGCAGACGACAAAAAGGAAATGTCTTTCTTCAATGTCTTTCAGGTTCTTACGTGTGATTCCTCCAGTGCACACCCCCTACCTGCAATGACTCCCATTTCCCTTAAGCCTGTCCTTGTGACCCAAAGCTTGATACATTGTGGTTTAACTTTCTCAAGGGGGAAGCAGGAGAAACTTTGGTCTTCTCCAGGAGGCAGCTCCATTAGAAGGGAGTGTGTGAGCCATGCAAAGCGCTCAAAAACTCTTCAGACTCCTCCTCAGATGAGGTGCTGAATGCTTGAAGGCTACGAGAGTAGAGCCAAGAGCCTGAAACAGACTCCCTTGGACCAGGTTAAGTTACAGTACAACTGGAGACAGACCTATACATTTTCATCACACACACACAAACACATGCGGTGAGGAATCGCACGCAAGCCTCCAAATGCAAACCAAATACTTGGGTTTACTTTTAATGAGTGTACCAGGTTTAAGCTTAAGCTGGAATGCTGTTGACTGACCAGCTAAGCGGAGGATTCTATTGATAGAGACCTGGGTAGGGTTGCTCTCTAATTAGCAAGCAGGCAAAAACGATCTTACATAGGTACTCTTTGCATCCTGACTCTTGCCAGGTTATTATATGGATAATATGCACTTGACATTTTGGTCCAGATGCAGATGTAGAAAAATTAATCTGATTGTTTTTTGAGTAAATTTACAGTCATTTTATTTATTCAGGCACAGTAAACTTAAAAAAAGAACCACACGGTTTAATTGGGTATATTTCTCTGTACATTTTCTCTTTGTGGGTCATGAAGAGAAAGAATGAGACCACAAACAGGGTCTGAGGGTCTGTGATGAATACTTATCTATTATCTATAGTGGGAGTCAGATGTATTTTTTGGGACATGTTTGAGTATAATTAACTCACACATAGATTGACCACATGATGAACACTGAGAAAACACAGTATAAAACACTGAAGGAGTCAAACTACAGTCAGAGACATAGATGAGGAAAGAGAGAGAGAAAAGCAGAGGGCCCAGAAAGAGTGCAATTCAGGGAAAGCCTGAGGCTGTGCTTGGCAGCTGCTGTGATCAATATAAAAAGCACCAAACGGGCTGTTATAAAATTGTTGAGAGTTGTAAATGATCCCCAAAGACAAAATTGAAATATAAAAGGGCACATAATATCATGCACAAGCACAGATATGCAGCCAAACATATATTTCCAGTATGTACTGCCTCTTACCCCCCCCCCCCCCCATCATCACCACTTTCACAGGCAAACACCTGAATACAGCCTATTTCTGATTGGCTGAGGAATCAGAAATACTAATACTGACTTCTGTAAGTAGTAGTTTAGTTTGTTGTGTGAACTAAACAAAATGTGCTTTTCTTAAGCAAATTACATTTTTTCAAAGCCAAAAAAACAAAAAACAACTTGGCAGGCAAACACCCAAGTGAACATGTACTTTTAAAAAAAAAAGCATGCATGCATGAACACACTGCTGCTTAGAGCTGAGCTAAGGCAATGCTTTTCCTTCAATAATGCAAAAAAACATCATTATTGCTTTGTTTAGTGCATAGCATGATTTATGAGAAAAACTTACGATCAGCAGTATTTCTATTGCTGTATACCAGGGGACAGTGAAAGGGCCGACTGGGGGAGGGGAGAAGGAGACACCACATCCTGGTACCTGAGACAGACGTCCTGTACATGCTGTCCCTTGTAGTGATACATGGCATATTCCACTGCAAAACTCATTAGACGCAATAATATTTTACTTTTATTTATTTTATAATGCTTAATCTTAAGTTTGCATTGTTTAGGTTTTCCCTTTTTCCTCTACCTCCTTGTTTATATCTATTCATTTATCCCAGGTGAGTGGAGAGAAGGAGATCCAATGATTATAGGACACACTGTATTATAACTCAGCCAAAGATTAAAGAGAGAAACGGGGGTGGAAGGATGAGGGAAGGCTAAAGTGCTGTGCTTGCATTTTATACACAAAAAGACTTTTTAATGCATATGCATTCCCCAATTCTTCTTCACAAATGGGTGCACCTTGAGCGAATATATTCCAAGATATCTTTCCAACTAACTTTTGAGGTAAAACAAAAAAGGAGAAAAAAAAAAGAGCCAGAGTTGGATTCCGGCTGACAACAGAGGAGTGCGTGCATAACCACTGGATGCACTCACTTCGCCAGAGTGCTCCCGGTGACGGTCGCTAACAGTAGCCGTGAATCGGCGGATATCATACAGACTGGCTAATGAGCATTAGCATTATAGCTAAGAGACGCACAGGTAAAAACAAAGGGGAAAGGAACCTCCTGAGGATATGTCTAACTTCTTAAATCCCCCTTTTTTCCTCCCCTTTATTTTCCCCCTGCAGACCATTAGCCAGTAGATCCCTCCCACCCTCCCGCTCCACCCAACTCCTTTTTTTCTTTCTTTCTTTCAGCACAGTGCAATTAGCGCTCTCATTGAATATTGAAGGTATGAAGAAGAATGGGGCTTTTTAGCCGTTTCTCTTCCGCTAAGACCATAGCTCCGCTGAGGGATGGCTGAAGGCTTCGACTAAATCAGGATACTGAGCAACAGCAACAGCACTTAAAAGCCAAACAATCACTGATCATTTATTTAGTCAGCCTTATTTATTCATCCCCGTTTGCTGTTGCTCAGAGCTGTGATTATTTCAGTTAGGATTATTCTCATGTGATTCCCTCTTCTCGAAGTAGACAACTGGTCTGAGCTCCTCAAATTAATGAGAATCCGTAAGCTTAGGTCTGCCAGTTCATATGATTTTATCACATCTGATTGTTCTAGGTAGAAAAATAATAAATGTATCGCATCAACTGAGGGAAACAGTTTATAACACTCATAACCTTGTTATCTCCTTTCTGTTTGCAGCATATCATTATGATCTTATTTTCTAACACGTGTTGGTCTTTTGTAACATAATGCAGGATGTATCATATCTCCACCTTGATTAATTCAGAGCACAGACTAAACCCTATTGTACTCAGCTGTGTTGCATGAAAGTTTGCCTGAGGGTTATATGGCAGGTTACTGGCAGAGGGGCCTGTCCAGATCTGCCAGTAGACTTTCTCAGGTCCCAACACATTAGTCAGCAGAGCAGGCCGTTGACCCTCCATGCCCTGTGGCCAAATAAATCAGACATAATCCTGATTAGCACAAACCCGGTATATTCATCCACATGTGTAACCACACTGCAAGAATACATACACACACAAAAACACATGTGCTTTCTAGTAGACCTTGTAAATTCACACGCAAAAATACCAGACATTGATCCTCACACATGCTAGATTACAACGTCTCATTCTCTCACAGTCTAATACCCATACCCAGCTCACATTGCACTCTATAAATACATTTACAGTCCTAACAGGACTCAGTATCAGGTCTGGTATGCTGCTTAAGTCCATCGCTTGGAGTTGGTTGTGGGGCAGATCTCTCAGGTCAAGGCTCTGCAGGGTAAAGATGGTTGAGGTAGGCTGGCGGTAACCAAATCCTCCTTGGATCTGTTAGTTTTTGCAGTTGACACTAGGAGCTGTTCTGCTGGTCCTGTGGATTTTTGTGGCATCCACTGAGCAAATTTTAATTTGTCATTAATGATACTCATGTGCATGTGCATGTACACTTATTTTCAATCTATTTCCAAACCAATTATTTAATTATATCAACGTGCTATTGGGTGTTAATATATCAGCATGCCTCTACATTTTGAGAAAAATAAAGTTGAGAGCAACTGTTAATATAATGCTGTGATGTTATGCAGCATTACTGGGACACACACACACACGCACACAAACACACACAAACACGTATACATATACACTGATAAAGGAAGGAAAGTCTTGCTGGCTTGTGTCTCCTACCACTTCCTCTCATATAGCTGTGCTCTGTGGTAAAAGTCATAATGCACAACATAAATGCACCACACAGACAGAGATGCAAATGCAGGAATCAAATATACAGACAGTCATTTCCAGAAAGTCGCATCTCACTGCTGTGCAACTGGCCACAGGCACAAGCAGACATTTATCACTCTCATTTCTTGAGATCTGATGTATGTCCTAACACTGAGCAGCACTTGCTGCAGACATCTTCATTCAGCCACATTCAAATAAACTCAGCAGTAGTAAAGATAAAAATCGCAAAGGGAGGGAGAGAAATTGAAAGGAGACAGGTTACAGCTGATGAAGAGACTTGCTGTAGGCAAAGGCCAGACCACAGTAGGAGACAGGCTCCAGCCTTCCGTTACAGCTCTATCAATGTTTAATGCAGTGGGGCAGAGAAGAGGCTGAGCCTGGGCTGCCACGCTCAAGGAGGGGGTCAGCTCTGGAGTCAACAGGCTAGAGAAAGACCACAGTGATTTTAAAGGAGAGTGACAGGAGACAGGGTTTGTCACACAAGGTGTCTAGTGGGATACAGTCCATCTCAGGGGTCATAGTCTTTTGTAAAGCTTTGTTTCAGCATAGTAGCCCTGTCCTCTAAAAATTATGTTCACATTTAACTAATTTCAATTAGAAAATGAGTTTTGTAGGAAACATAATACCATAAGTAAGCATATAAATTACACCGACAACATTTTTCATTTGATTTCCATAACCTACCTCATCTGCTCCAGACCACCGATAACAATTAGGGCTATTTTCAAGTAACTCGTAGCTTTTGTTAAGGTAAGGGGAACACCATGGGAATTGGTTAAATAGTTAATGCAGACTTTTTACACTTCGGTTTTTGTATGGATTAAACAAAAGCAATGGATCTTGTTGAGTAGTGAGATGCTGGAAGGCAGATTTGTTACCTGGATGGGCTAGCTGTTTCCAGTCTTTATGCTAAGATAAACTATCTTATATTTAGCAGACAGATGTGAGAGTAGCATGGATCATCTCATCTAACTCAGTATCATATTTCCCTAAATGTTAAACTACTTTCCCTAAACTTCCAATATTTTAGTAGCCTAAACTTAACAATATATTGTATGTAAGGCAGGATACGAACTATGATCTCAAAGTCCTCATATTCATATTGTCCACCCTGACCTTCCTGGGTTCAAACGCTGGATTCTAAAAATGTTTCCAGTGAATATAATCCAAGGTCCTATTAGGTTTCCAGCAAAACATACTTAGCAAAGAAAATTAGTAGTATATAACTTTTATTTTATAGAAAAAATATTTAGCAGGATACTAATAATTGTCAAAATGGACTCAAAATCATACATGATTGAAATGTACATCAATTTTTTTTTTCCCATCAATCTGAAGTGCAACGATAACATACAGAGATATACAGTAATTACCCTCTGGCAGGAAATCGAGGATGTAGAGGATAATACTTAATGAGCATGAGTTAGCAAGAGGCTAACGAAGTTTGAGACTGTTTTTGAGAGGACATCTTGTGATGATAAACAGACAGCTGCAGCCTGTGGCCAGCCAGACACCTACTCTGAGATCAGAGCAGGAAAAGGCCTGCTTTCCTCAGGTCCACTCAGACTCAGTTGGATACACCTCGCAGTCATTCACTCTCACAAAATGAATAGCCACACACACATGCACAGAGGAAGCAGCATTTTAGAGCAGAGACACCTACAAGCTGTTATTACATGGAGTGGAGTCTATCCTCTCTGTCATTGAGACCATTAGCTGAAGGAGGGTTGTTTTTTGTTTTTTTGTTTTTTTTAAACACAGCTACATAGTGACTGATCTGCTGTGCCTACCGAGAGAGCTGTGGTTGTAGGTTGCAACAGATAAAGAGGACAGATGGAGACAATGAAAGACAAGACTGCAGGTATATATGGATGGATAAGCAGCACGGACTAGACACTCAAGCACA
The DNA here is from genome assembly GCA_016859345.1 of Istiophorus platypterus. NCBI lineage: Eukaryota > Metazoa > Chordata > Actinopteri > Istiophoriformes > Istiophoridae > Istiophorus > Istiophorus platypterus. The sequence goes on from CM029118.1 coordinate 17,860,916, forward strand.
CTGGGTGTGGTGCACACATCACAAGTGGAGAAATACACTTAAGAGAGCTAAACTGTCATTTTATATACATGATTTTTATTGCAGTTAATACATTGTTTATATGCCAAACTGGCAGTGCTAGCAACAAGCCCGAATTCTTTGTCAACACTCAAACATCCAGCAATGTACATATTAGCTTAGGCATGTGTCCTGAAGGGATGTCAAACCTGCGGCATCTGTGGTTTGCAGGCAGGGAGGGATGGAGAATGGGAAAAGGAGAGGGAACAAGGGAAGAGGGCGGGAAAGTGCTGACTCTGACACCGTCTCTGTGTGCCGCTAACACAGGAACCAATTAGATGGGAGCCAGCTTCCGTTGCCTACGCTGTTATAAGACCCCCTCTCTCAGTCCCCAGGGCTGACTGCAGCTTCAGGGCTGTGGTGGCACATATAGTGTATTCAGTAGACAAGCTTTAGGAAAGACTCAGGTCCTCAACAGACATGCTTCAGACAGGGAACGTGGTGTGGTCTTCAAGATAGAAAAGGGACAAACAGGCGAGCACACGGATGCAGCAGGTCGAAGAAGTAAAGGGCGGTGTGTAAAAACAGCAGAGCTGGAGTTATAACACTTATGCAGACGAGGCAGGAGAGAAAAATGGAGTTAAATGGAACAACACCCAGTGACTATAACCCATGTTGTCTCATCCTTTGTTTTAACTAATGTTTTAACTAATGTTAAAACAAAGGTTTTAACTAAGGTTTTAACTAATCTAAAAAAAAACCTTCACAGCCTCACATACCATATTGTCTGCAACTCACTTCCTTTCACACGGCAAACACATTTCACAATATGTATGTGTGTATATATATATATATATATATATATATATATATATATATATATATATATATATATACATTAACACATATTCCTTTGATGTCATGTGCACACAGAGACCAAAATATTCACTTATTCTTACATGCTTACACGAATGAATACAACCAAAAAAGTAAACACACATACACACACCCCCCTAACCTACACACACCACCTCACTGTCCTGCTCAAAGAGGGCACCGGGTGACACAGTCTTTTTATGACAATTATTGATCCCCTGGAGCGCAGTAAAAACTATCCCCAGACAGACAACAAAAATAACTGTAACCATATAACAGCTTCCTGCCAGGGGAACAGATCCCACAGAGCAGCCACGTGACTGGACTATTCCTGGAGCATACTGTAGACCCCTACCAGGCCCAGGGCACTGACCAGGCATACGCTCACATACAGGACAAGATGAGGGGAGGAGAGGAGAGGAAAAGAGAAGGTTATGGTAAAGTATAAGTTTAGCCTTTGTCAGTTCTTCTGGTTGAAAAATGAGCATTTCATGTATTTCTGTTCACTGAAAAGCTTTCAGTTTGATTGTTTATGAGCAGTTCCTCTCCCTCACCATATGGTGCTGCTCACTTTTAATTATGATAATATCACAGTCTTTGTCTTGCGTAGTCCATTTGTGTAATAACATTTTCTCTACGCAGTACCCAACACGTACTTCCCCTTTATACACACGGGCACAAACCCCGCACATTTCCTCCACTAGAGATGTAACTTATCAAATCAATCCTCTTCGAAAATGCTAAATAATTTTAGGGAGTTACGTTGACAAAAACACAAAAGGAGAGGAGGCTGAATACAAGCTTCATTTAAATTGTATAAATGTGCTGTTGTATTCATTGCTCTATGGTTGAATCTGTACAGCAGGGACAATGGACAAGAAATGTCCATATTTCTCCCTCTGAACAATTTGGCTGTTGGCAGGGTGGAATTACTGTTATAAAGCTGTCTTTGATTCTGCCACCCTGTCATTAATAGAGTCAGCTAAAACACGGTTCCTGCACAGACGATGGCCACCTGAGAATGAACTGGACAATGACAGAGGGAGACAGATAGAGAAAGTGGAGGCCTAACACTGGGATGTTAGTCTAAATACTGTGCACTCTTTCCTCTGTATAATCCCAGAGGCCTATCAGATGAGCTCGAGTACCCCTTCATCATACACCTTCCATAGGGGGGATGGCTTTAGGGAGTTGTTGAAAACATTTCACTGCAGAGAAAACACAGCTGATATGGTGGATCTGTGGCTGCGCATATGAATCCTTACAAGACATAGTGATCTCGGATTTGTCAGTGTTTAGGCTTGGCTGCCTTTTCCTGTTTCCTAAAGGTGCCACGGTGACCTTACCTGACAGGAAAACGGGGCATTTTCTATGCATTCATCCCGGCATCGCTGGACAATAAATAATAGAAAAAGAGCTGAATAACACCAATTTTTAATCTTATTATTGGACACCCTCAGCTGCTTAGTTGGATAGATTAGTTTGGGCTCCCTTGGACAAATGTTTTAATTTTTGAAATGTGTATAAGTTAATACAAACACTGCAGCATTTAGACATTAAAAATGAATACCGTAGTTGTGGCACGTCAGTACGTGACCCCTCCTTTGGCAAATATCACAGCTTGTAAACAGTTTTTGTTGTAGCTAAGAGTCTTTTTAATTTTTGATTTAGGAATATTCAGCTACCCTTCCCGCAGAGCCCTACTGAGATATTTTTAGGCTGTTTTGCGCACACAGCATGTTTAAGATCTATCCAGAGATTTTCAATGATGTTTGAGTCTCTGGCTAAATGTGATCATGAGCTTTGGTTGGGAGAGGAGAAGAGAAGTCAAACTCCATTAAAAAAGGAGAAAATAGCATTGAAGCAGAAGAGGTCTGGATATGATCTGGTCTCAGATACAGAGCAGCAAGTTAGCTGTCAGACAGACAGCCTTTATTCTTGTCAAACTCTAACACTCCACAGTCGACATTAGGTTCTGGCTCTCAGCCAGCCCAGTGACAAAACCCTCTCCTCAATGCCATTCCTCATCTGTCCTCAGAGTCCCATTGTCTGCTGTGTGGACCAGTTCAACTCGGATCTCAGTTCGGAGTAACATATAAAATATGTTAACGTACTGAATCCATATTCTGTGTTTACATACTGTACATGTAGAATTTACTCTGGAAGATGTCATTAGATACTACAGAGTGGCACAAGGAGAGACACGCAGAAAGAGCAAGAAAAGTCATATAACTGATGTTATTTTTTTTTTTCCCATAGTAACTGATTATCTGTCCGTGTTATCACCTCGTTAGCAAGTTCGACACTGTCTCCACTAAATGAGACAGACACTGAGTAGTGCTGTGCAGCCCTCCTGCCCCTGCAGGGGAGCTTTTGACAAGGGACGGTCACTTTGATCTCACTTACCTGCCTCATTTCTTTTCTCTGTTGTGGTAGTAACCAGCCATCACTTTGATTTGTGGTCAGGCTCAAGTCAGGTGCATTAACCACCTAACACAAAGATGTGCATGTTTAGATGCATAAACACACAAACACACACACACACACACACACACACACACATATACTAGCAATCAAAAAGAAAGGGTCCCTTTGCAAACCTCAGGGGGATTGAGGTGAATGTCCTTTTTTGCAGGGTGTTTGATAACATTTCAGAAAGTTTGTTTAGACTGTAATCATGTACTGCTGAAGAAAATACCAGTATGTTGTCGGTGCTACGTTATGTATTTCAGCAGGTCCAGAACCCAATAGATTTTTTTTCTTCTCCCAGACTGACTCATTTGCTCAGTATTCCCTCACAGACAAATCTGTAAATTGCTCCCTTTCTTGCATCCAGATGTCCAATCCCATAATTATTTCAAATTAGAGCTAAGTTCTATGCTAATACAGAGTGATTCACAGCTCTTTTAACAATTCTTGAAGATTGAAAAATGAATCACTTTTGCCAGAACAGAGAACAGAAGCTGTAATCTGGGAATCAAATGATAGAGAGTTGCTCCCCTAACAATGCATTTGATGCAGACACTTTTGTGTCATGCTTTACAATGTTTATTCTTCATGTTTTTGCTTAGAAAACGCATCCATAACCTTGTGCAATTACAGAAAGCACTGACCATGTCACTTTCAGTTGAGCGATAGTATAAAAATGAGCTCCCAGATTTTTACCTGTCTTGTGCTGAATTCATGTAAAGTTTGCAGAATAAGGACAGGAATACCTCCATATTCATTCTAACAATTAAAACTTTAGCACTTTTTAAATTTTCTGAATTGAAAGAAAGAAAGGATGAAAGAATGAAAGAAAAGAATTTTTATAAACTGATACCATGGTATTTCCACTGGTATATAATGCTATATAAAGTCCTCAAAAGTAATCAAAAATTAAAAGAAAACATTTGCTTTTAGAAAAAAACTGCTTCAACACTGGTCTTAAACTTACCAGACAGTGAAGAAACACTCAGATAAATAGAATTAGACAGCGGATAACCATGGCAAAATACAAAAGACGATCAGTGAAATTGAAAACACACTATCTTCCTGCTCTCTATCCTATTCCTGTACGCTAGCCTTGTGCATCTAAATGTGAAATAGATTCCTATGCCATACAGAGTCCTTCACGCTGCTTGGTAGCAACATCCCTAAACATAAGGAAGGTAAGTATGCATGTAGATTAGGCCAAGCACGGGAGACGCTCCCCTAGAAGGAGTTGGCCTGTTTTAGTGGAGAAAAGTATTTTCTGTTGGAGAAAGAGAAACACTGCAGGGTAGGCTTTTCTGCAGTGTCTGCAATAATAGCATTAATTTCTGGAGGTGTCTCCTTTCAGTGGGGTTTGTTGTGAAAGACTGGAAGGCACAAAGAGGAGGTAGGAGGTTTTTGGGGATGCTGGGGGCCTCTAGTAGCAGGTTATCTGTTTAAATAAAGCCCTGCAAAGCTGTGTGATCACAGAGGTAAAACACACATGCAGGAAAAAAAAAAAGTTTAAAGGTATCAATGCAGGCACATTCTCATGGTCATGCATAAAATGCATAAATTGTAGGAGAAGTTATTATGCAAGGGGTTACATGTAAGCAAACACAAACAGTGAGCCTCATTTTTGTGAAGCATTGTGACTGATTGTTTCCATCCTTTAGAGATGCTGTGTTCTGTTTGTCTGTTTTGTATAAAATATGTTTTATAGTTGAAAAAAAGTACAGTTTCTGTGAGAACAGACAGAGGCTGCAGTAGTAAACACCAGATTTCTTCATGTGGTTTTGCTTCTGGAATTTAATTTTTTTTTTTTTAATTAAATTTATTAATTTTTTGCTTTTTTTTATATTAACTGCTACATTAGGGCAATACGCCTAAGTTTATCATCAGAAATGAAACACAGTCATACAAGACAAAACGCTAATTTCATGGGCCGCAAAAAAAGTTTCTGCTGCTTGTTGATTTCACTGTGTGAGAGGAGCCACAAAATACTGTAAATGTGTTTGTGTTTGCTTTTTACTCAGTCACATATCTTTATGCCTTCAAGAAACCCAGCAAGAGCAACAAAGGGAGATAGTGAGGAGGGGAGAGAGAGAGAGAGAGAGAGAGAGACAATGAAACACAAACCGAGAAAGAGTGTGAAAGTACTGTAGATAAAGAGTGGAGATTTCAGATATAGCCGTTAGCAGTTCAGCCGTGATGGTGGCTGAACACAGCTGTCAGACCCAGATGGTGAGTTGCTAATAACATTCAGAGTTTTGCAGCGCACTGTTTATTTTCTAATAATAAAACTGTTAGCGCTTGCTAATAGCATAGCCACTGCCTGCCAAGCACACGTTACGGCTGACACTCACACCACTGCGCTGCCATTTACATGCCATACTGCCGAGCTGAATAGGTCTATAGTAGGCCCTAACACAGTAAGACAACCAGACCGCACGCGCGTACTCTGACCAGCGAGCTGTAATGTGTAACCAAGCAGAGCAGAATGACCTAAGGTAATGAACAAGTGAATGTGAGTGTTATAAACATAAAGAAATAAATATTCATGTGTAGGTGAATGTAAACACTCACAGAAGAAAACACACACACACACACAAACACACAGAAAGAGAAAGAGAGAGGGAGAGAAACTTGTTTCAAATATAACCCTTCATTATGAAGACAGCTTCGGGCTCTGGGTATACATCATAGATAAAGCAATAACCTGTACATATTACTTCAAAAATTATAGATGACACAGCAGTCAATTTAAATGGCAACATTCACATTATCAAAATCTCAATAACACTCATGTTACTTGGAACTTTTTTAGGAGGGCAGAGCCAGTTTAACCATTGGCTGATTAGGCCTGTGATCAGACAGTTGTATATTTTAATCCTTTCCCTATGAAAAGTTAATGACTTATCCATCATATAAAAAATGCTGCTTAGGTGTCTATGGAAAAATCAGTCTAATCAACAGCAATATGGTATCAGTCCCAAAAACTGACTATGGGTGCATAATTTCTAAATATCTGCATTTAAAAGTAGCTTTTTTCATTCAAGTTCAGTTATGAAATCATTCAAGGAATAAGAATTCAAAGGAACAGTAATCTCAGTAATTGCAAACTGCATCCCTCTAATACATTCAGAATACCACTAAGTAAAGTAATAAATCTATGGAATGACTAATAAATTAATTTTTAAAGAAAAATCTAATTCATGAATGGGTTGTGTCTGGACAGTTGTTCTGGGCAGAACACCCAGACTCCCAGGGACGAAAACAAAAGGTGCTATTCTGTGAAAGTGCTGACTCATCCCAGTGCGTCCTACAATACTACAATACAGCTACTGTGGCGTGACACTGTATGTCACTGACCCTAAAACACTCCTTATACAGTATTACCCATTTTAGGTCAGATTGACAGTGTGCACCCATATTTATATCAAAATAATTTTACCTTACACACACACACGTACACACACAGACACACACACACACACACGTACACACACACACACACACACACATATACATAAATATATATATATATATATATATATATATATATATATATATATATATATATATATATATGATTTTTCTGGTATTTTACTTTCAGTACTTGAGCCTGTATTTGAACCCGTGACATCATGGTTTCTTGTTATTGCATCTTAAACTTTATTGGCTGACATGACACAACTTACTGATTCTATTCCATATCTAAGCTGTATATGAAAAGGAACTACATGTGTGTTTCTGTATGTGAAAAAAAAAAAAAGCAAGCGGCTCTTGTTGGTATCATGCAAGGTTGTTTCAACTCACACAATATTTCAACAGGAGCCAATTTCCCGTTAAGTGTCATTACAGTGTTTCTGCACACACGTACGCCTGCAAAGTGCCACAATTAATTGGACTTCATTTCCGGGAGATAATTTCCGACTGTTAGGCAGGCTGTAAAAGCACATCACCATGCACATAATTACATAGGAAGGCAGGAGCAGCCTGCAGAATTTATCTTCCACCCCAAATATGAGAGGCTGGTGAGTGGGTCTTTGCTATAGCCTTTGAAGAGACGTTTATGTCTGTATGCTAACGGTCTGTAAATGAACTAGCACTGTCACATTACCGAGACACAGCTTCATTCAGGTTTAAACTCACCTAGTCGGGGTTTCTGTATCTCTGACTCCCTAAAATATTTAGCGAATGAATAAATTACAAAGATGCTGACTTAAATTACATCACCTGGATGAACAAATTAAATAATAAAAAAAAAAAGTACAGAAACAACAAACCCACGTAGCAAAAAACCAACAGGAATTAACTCCAAATTAACGCTGTAAACTGCGCCAGATCTCCAGCTGTGTCATGTAGCTGAAAGCAGAAACCTGTCTTGGGTAATTGAGCTCCCCTCAGCCAGAGTTATCATTTTGCTTATTATGCAGGGATGTGTAACACGGCAAAGCAGTTAGACTCTCTTTAGTTGGCTCAGAAGTGAAACCACCCCTTTACTGCAAGTTTTGAAATGTGTAACACTAAAGACAAGACGGGGGACGTGTGGAGGACAGGGGGCCCACTAAGTGACACAGCAGGGGTCTTTTATTAAAGGTCTCTCTAGTCAGAGTTTGTGGAAAACTGGAAGAGTACAGAGAGATGAAAGAAGGAGTGTTGACTTAAAAAGGAAATTAAATGATTCGTGGAAGTCTATGAGGTGGATGAAGCACTGGTAGATTGTTAACATGGAAAACTCTAGTGTGTGTGTGTGTGTGTGTGTGTGTGTGTGTTCATGTGTGTGTGTGTGTGTGTGTGTGTGTGTGTGTGTGTGTGTGTGTGTGTGTGTGTGTGTGTGTGTGTGTGTCTGTGTGTGTGTGAGACAGAAGGTTCCGGGGCTGCTGTGTGCAGTACCGGCTGGCAGGGTGGCTGTCAGAATGGCCCTGTTTCCTGTGTCAGCTCTAAAATAGGTCCAAACACAGCAGAGATGCACGACGCACTCTGGCTATTTACAGCTCTCACACAGTGTGTGTGCAGGACGCTGCCAAGTGTATGGAACCAGACGCACTCTGTGTTTTACTGCATCTAGTCAAAGACCGGAAAAAAAATACACACTTTAAATAAAATCAATATGACAAGGCATAAATGTTGCAAACAAAATTGTCTTAAAACTGGATGAAATAGATGGTTAATATTCTTTTGCAGAATGTTTCAAGTATCACAATAAAACGTTAGTGTATGTGATTCAGTATGCGCATGCCCTTGACCGCTCCATATGTAGGTGTTGTGAGACATCATTTATGGTAAGGACACTATGCCCTGCTTTTGTCACTGCACCCACCTCCTGTTCACAGAAACATTCCACTCCGTGTGGCCATGACAACCAGCAAACTTCCTAAATGACGCAGAAGTGTTGCTACCTTGCTGCCTTTCTCTAAATATGCACAATAAAGCTTTCCATGTGCACACACAGGTAAACAGATACTCTACATCCCAGTACATGGGGCAGGTTATTTCATGAATGTGTGGTTATTTTTTCATCATTTGGTCACAATCAACCTTGGTTTTTAACAATGCACACAAAAATGTAATCTCATTAACCAGTCTGAAAAAGCTACTTCTCAGTCCTTTTGCTTTTGTCTTATTCTCTTTCATCTCTTTCACAGACAGTCACATGCTGATGGTGGCAGTTTGGAGCCATGTGTGAATAACAGTAGCAGACCGTTGGTTTACACATGACCCACCACTCAGAAACCAGGCTACCTGATGCATTGTCCTATTACCCAACACTCAGGCACTCCAGAACAGCCACAGACCATTTTCTGCCACAATTGTTTATATACAATAGAACGTCTGTAGTCAGTTGTCACATCACATCAACTACCAAGAACAGTTTGACCACAATTTCACTACAGAATGTACATGAGGTACTGAGCAATTATCTCAAGTGAGATTCTGTATCTTAACTCAGTTTATCTGTTAAACCATCAGCATAATGTTGGAATCCTCAGGTGCTTGCTACACAAAGAACTTCCTTCTTAAGAAAAAAAAAAGAAAAAAATTTAAAAAGTATGATTCAAGTCAGGATTCGACACAGGCTTATGTTAAATTATCACGATACACGACTGACATGTTGCCGTTCTGTCCGCCCCCGCTGTTCCCAAGCAACACAACTGTGACCTGATCAACTACCATCCACATCAAAGATGTTTAAACATTCAGATACCATCACCCATTGTGTCGCTCTGACCATTTACATTTTAACAGGGTTCGTCATTGCATGCTCCCCACTACGAGAGTTTTATCTGCAACTATTTTTAGTTTAGCAAGTAACCCCCATCAATTGAGACAACATAACATTAGGTTTCGGTCCCTGTTTAGTTTTGCTTCGCCGCTCGCCTACACTTTCTCAAGTGTACGCTCCCTCTCCTCTCTGCTTCTTCTTCTGAGTGTATATCAATCAAAATTTCCATCAGTCGTTTCAATTAGGAAGCCAAGCGCTTAACGATTATTTCTCAGGTGAGGTGAGAAATAAGGAGAGAATACCCTGAAAACAAAAACATTTATGATTTTTAAAAACGCGTACTTTTCTATCGGACAAAAACTACATGCACACATTCTCTGAAATACATTGGAAATGCACAAGAAACAGGACTAGTCTCACTTTTAGACGCGACTGCTGCCCTTTCAGAATCTCAGTACTACCTCTCAGCTGACCTGTGTGTTAATGTTCACGTATGTGATTTTGTGTCAACATATGCATCAGTGAGTGTTTGTGCAAGAGGAAGAGCTGCAAGTGAAAGGAACTGAGTGGAGAGGAGGCGGTGTACGAGTGTACACTGTGTCAGTTTTCAGTCACAGGGCCTCTCATGCATTCTGGTTGAGGAAGAGGAGGAGGAGGTGGAGGAGGCTTATCTGGAAACTGATAAGATGGCTCCGGCCTTTTTCAAATTATACCAAAATTATTTTAATTGCTAGTGAGAGCAGCAGAGCTTTGAATTTTATCTCCCCACTTCTTTTGGACTGCATCAGTTTCTTTGTCTCTCACTATACTGCCCCATATGGTTCCTTTTCCCTCCTGACTTCGCTTCATGTCATTGTCTATTAAGTTTTCCCAAAAATATCTTTTCAAACAAATGCAATCATTGACCCTCATCTGAGGCTGTTGAGAAGGGAGTGTGAGTACTTATTTCTGTCAGTGTTTTAATATAGTGTGTTAATATAGAGAGCTTATAGGGCCAGTGTTTAACATCCGGGCGCAATATGACCAAGCTTTGAACCAAAAAAGTGAACCAAGAAATCTTGTCTCAGTAGATTATCGTGTGTTTGTGTGTGTGTGTGTGTGTGTGTGTGAACAAGCATGTCCTGTATACACATGTGCTCCATGAACCAGAGAGCTTGGGTCAGATGTCTCCAGCGTTGGGCTTACAGCTGCTTTGAATGGACCAGGCTGTGCTCATCTTCTGTCTAATCTTCCTTCTCTGGTGAGTGTAGGGAGGAGGAGAAAAAAAATCCATAGTCTTTTCATCCTCCTGTGACCACTGTGCCTGTGAGACAGCAGCCGTGGGAATGGAGATGGATATAAGTAGCCCTGCCTCTGACCTCCCTCTACTCCAACACATGGGTGGAGATAAACAGGGCCACAAGGATCGCTAACATCTTTCTCTCTCAGGCGAACACAAATTCATGCACCCATACACATTCAATGACACAGACATCTCATTAAAGCAATAGTAGGTGAATGTTGCAACAGTAATGTGCCACTGGGACAGAGGTCTATTAGGGATACTATCAAGAGAGAGGTAAAGGGAATGAGGGTCCTGTGTGCATCTAGTTCTGGTATGACATATGTATTTGACGTATGTCTAATTTTGACTCATGGGATCCAGCCATGGACCCGGTATTTTTTTTTCTTATTGGCAGACCATTGTGATAATGTAGACTAGAGAATTCCACCAATAAATACCTATTACCCATAGTGTGAGTGTGTGTCCAAGAGAAAGAGTTTTGTCTGCGTGCACTTCTGTGTGTTTGTCCAAAAGTGAGAAACACAACAAAAACAGACGGCCTGAGAGTGCTTATACAGCAGCCAGTTCATCCTAAATTACTCTTCCATGCTCTCTGTTGCTTGGGGATTTTGGAGTGATACTCCCCTCTTGCTCCCTCTTTCCCTCAGCTGTCAAAACCCGTCACCACAACTATTCCACTTCAGCTGCAGGGATGGAGAGAAAGCTTTGTCTCTCTACATCAGCCTCCTTTCACATCCCTCTCATTAATGACAGTTGTGGCATACTGGGTTGTATACGGAGAATGCATTTGCTTGTATCCTTATATGACCCACTGGTTTAAGGACACAACGGGAAACTAATTATGTTTTAGTTTTTGCTAAAAAGTCTTATATTGCAGAATGTCAGAAAGCCATTTCTTTGATCATGGCTTGTATCCATAGAGTTGCATGTGTCTTATTATGGTTTGTCAGGGGTCATTAGTATAATCCAAATAGACAGACGTTTATACTGTGAAAGGGACACTATGGTATTCTCTTTCTGTTTGTGTGTTGTTCTTTTTTTAAGTATCTATATGCAGCCATTTCCAATAATGTCATCCTACACTGCTCTCCACTCCTTGCAACCAGAGACCAGCTGTGAACTCATCGCTCTACTTTAATGGCTAGGTTGCTTTGAAAAAAAAAAGAAGAAAAAATAACTGTGAGCATTGCAGAAAGGTGTATGTTCAATAGAGAGGCTGTACCAGTGTGTGTGTGAGGGGAAAAAAAGGACAGTTTCCTTAGTTCACAGAAAGAGTAAGCCTACCAGGACTTAGAGTCTCTCTTGATTTCTGTTTTTGTCTCTGTCAAAACATTTGGTCCCAGGGGTCTCACACCTTTCCAAAAAAAAAAAAAAAAGTGCAGCAATAGAGGTCACAGCTGGGTGTGGCCTGATGTGCCTGTTATACACTTCAGAGAGTAACCCCACGACACGTGGCCATTAACCGAACATGCCTCTTCAGTACAGTGGTGACATGCAGAAGTGTGCCGCTCCTCAGTCTCCACACTTTGAGGCCCAGTCACTATATTGTGTCTACAGAAAGCCCTCTACCGTCAGGTCTCTGAAGCCATGTGCTCTCCAAGGGTGACACTACCCAAACTCTGTAATTACAGAACCCAAAAAGCATTCTTCAGCCTGGTTAACCAGAGCTATGAGAGAGAGGGACAAATATTTATTCCCCCCACCCCTTCCCTCTGTTCCTCCTCCTTTAACGTGCCTCCGCCCCAATAATTTAACAGTAAGAGCAACTCAGCCTTGTAAACACAATAGTTATGTCTGCACTCACAAAGCCATGAAGCAGACATACAGGCTCCAGTGCCCCTGCAGCTACAACTAATACAGGCTCCTCTCCTCTCCTCTCCACTTCTCTCCTCTCTCTCCTTACCTCATCCTCCATATGTCTGTTACCACACTATAAAGCAAAAGTTTGAATGTCTTGACAATCAGCTTTTAAGAAATTTTTTATAGATTAAATGGGCAGTGACAGAAGCTCAGTGGATTTTTTTTACAGCAATGTACATTTTGTATTAGTGTTGGATTTTAATTTTTCTCTGTAACTGTCTTAAACAATGTCTGGAAATGTAAGGGAAAAAAAACTCAACTTGATAGAACTATAATTTTCTTCCCTTTCTCTCTTCCCTATCAATATTTATTCTCACATGCTGTATATTTAGTGTACAGAAGCTGTAACAGACCCTCTGGGAATCCGTTTACTGCCAAAGTTGTCAAACGATAACAATTGGCACAAATACTTGAGACACTGAAATCAAGTACAATGCAATACTGAAGTTGGGTCCTACATGTTTCTCTCTATGAGGTTATTGCTTCTTGTGTCCATAAACTAAGGCTGTTCTTTTTACTTTGAAACTACATCAAGTGTGAGTGACAGAATACTTTCTCTATCATACATGGAAATCCCCCATACTATATTTCTCTCACTCTAACTCTTTCACTGTTGATTCAATTCTACAGTCCTTTGATGCTGAAATGAATATTAGCGAGGTGTCAGTAATACACCAGCAAATTAAGGAAGCGATGACCTTAATGAAATCTGTTTGTTTATCATTATTGTTTTAACTGTCAGAACCAAGGGAACATAAGCCATGTCACATGTGTGTGGATCTCAGACATGAATTAATAGGATACTCCACCAGACTGTTTGTCTCAACACTTTGTAAACAGTGTGATGATATTTCGAGTTTCAATTTCTATCCGTGCATTCACTATGTGGATCTTAGATTAATTAAATATCCTCACTCGTTTTAATTATATACATAAAATAGAGATTACCAACTTTTGGTCCAAGCGTTACAATCTGACAGCAAAAATTGAGATAATGGCTTTGTCTCAAAGGCTGTTTGTGTTTGATGTAAACACGCAAGCACAATGCATTAAGCCCGGAATGTAAGTAGTGTTCACTTAGACATAGAGTTCTAGCCTCACTGTGTGGACAGCATCGTTTAATGTGCAGCAATAACTCTGTTAGACTGCTTCGTCTCATTGCCTCTCTTTCTCCCCGCATCTTGTCTTATCTCTTTTTCCATTGTCACTCGCTGTATACATTTTTTAAATGGTGCACTAGTGTGAAAGATGAAAGATGAGAGAGAACTACGCAGGTCTCTTCAGAACTCTTTACCTTGCACCACTCTGTCTCCCTCTTATCCTGTTTGTCTGAGTGAAGCAAGGCGCTGAAAATACTCCTGAAAACATTTGTTATGATACAGAGGACAATGTTTACTCATGATTTAAAAAAAAAATACTGAAACATGTTGTGATACGAGAGTGGATTTGAACTCTATCACTGTAAACGCAGGCATGGCCTCCAGAGAGGACCCACACTCTGGGTGGATGACTGTGAGAGTTGCTGTATGGCAGGATGAAGTGTGTTCATTTCCTTATTTATCGACTCACTTGCTTTTTTCTGAGTGTTTGAAATTAATAACAGCCAGCAGAAATCAGACAGAGGGATGAAAATCAGCACTTTCCCTGCAGTGAAGCCATTCATCAAGCTAACGAGGGGAAGAATAGGAGCGGAGGAGGGAAGGAGGGAAAAGACGTTTGGAGAGGGAGCGGAGAGAGCAGGAGGGAAGCAGGAGGGAAGCAGGTGCAATGTGAGGCGGAGGGAGGAAAGAAGAGAGGCAGGGAAAGTGACGTTGGGAACAGAGGCAAGGGAAAGGAAGCTAAGTTTGTTTGTCAGGAGGAGGAGAGTCATTTGGAGCATAGCAGGGAAGACAGAGGAGGAGGAGCTGTGTCACTCTAAAAAGAGGGGAAGAGATAGAAAGACAAGTTTGACATTGGCATATAAATAGAGATGCTGGAGGAAAAACCAGAGACAGTTTCCTGTGGACTGAATGATACGCACAGGATACGCACAGAAACCAAGGCAGCACTGAAAACAAATGATGGTGTGTTTATATGTTTTTAAGTCCGTGTCTTTGCCTAATGTCTAATCATTGCTAAGTGGTAACAGCAGTTTTTCCTCATGATGATGAGGAACGAGGCAGACACAGCACAGAGCTCTTGGTCTCTGTCCCCAGCAGTAGTATTATACTCCCCTTCCATTCACTGATGGTTGATGATGGGCCTGCCCTCTCCTCAAAGCCTTCGCCCTTGCGATGACTTGGGCCCATGCTGCTCCACCTCCCCAATAGTCCACAAGAGACCCAACAGTATCTCACACCCAGAGCAGGGCTGACTAAGCACTTACTGCTGAGCCTCTCTTCTCAGAGCTCGAGAGGAGTGCCACGCTGAGAACTCTGCCACGGGAAAATAATTAGCAAAGTGGAGCTCTGCCCAAACACACTGGGCTAAATCTAGTACCACTTCACATACAAATGCAGCCATAAATATTTTCTTTCCTTTCTTTTCCTTCTTCCTTTCCTTTCTGATTTTTCTGTCTTTTTTTCTTTCTGTCTTTCTTTCTTTCTTTCTTTGGAAAACATCATTCCCACAGTCAAACATTTTAGTTTTTTGTTTATGTCTCATGTTTATGACATAACATAATCATCTGTAGTACTAATACATACATTTGTAGTACTAATACATCAGGATAAATGTTACACAACTCCAGTGAATATGGTGACCAGGAAGTATGCAGGATCTTTGCACCTTTTCCTTAGTTTGATACAGCCCAAGCTGAGAAACCTGTGCTTGGTGCCTTGTAGCGACGCAAACTGCTCCCATATAACTGTACATGGATATCTGTATTTTTAACTTTAAAGTTAGACCACGGTGTCTTTGGTCACCGAGGCTAAATATAGACAGCCCCTTCTGAGCAGTCTCCAGTTTCTCACTCCTTTCCAAGAGGCAGGTGGAGCAGAGAGGGGGAGGGCGAAGGAGGGATAACACCCAGTCTTGAATAAATCATCCCTTGACTTTTGACCCATATGGAGCAGGAGGTTGTTTTTGTACTCACTGCCCCCCACCCCACCCCGGCCTCTGCACCCCTCCTCTTTCTCATTCATTTTCTCCTCCCCATGACAGGTCAATCTGGATCGATTTCATCTGCCCTCAACGACTGAGCCCAACATCCTGGCACCCAGAAATAGAGCTCTGTGTGATAGAGGAGCCTCAGACCAACCCTTACAGTTAGCACACAGCACTGAGAAGGGGTAAGTGAGAGAAGATGAGGAAACAAAACTATTTTGTAAGCATTCAATTTAGAGCTGAGATGAACTACACTGATATAAGGGAGCAAAAGATGCTTTTGAAGATGGGAACTGCATTGCTATCGCTAATTGTGGTGTGTGGGTGACAATGTTTCAGCAGCTTCCACCCAAACCCTTCTGCTGTACACCAGTTAGCTGGATGGTGGCCTTGTCTAACTAATAAATGATGCTTATGTTATCACATGCTCATGTGCACATGCAATCAAAAACGCGCACAAAAACACACACAATCCTGCTTACCCAATTTAAATTTGAACTGCCTTCTTTTTCTCACAGCCTCTTTCATATACTTACTTTGCATATACACACACCTGGTGTTGTGTCTTTGTCAGCATATTCTGGGTGCCTCAGCTCCCTGCTGGGCTCTGAATTCCAGTGTGTCTTTGCACAACGAACCCCTGAAGTGTGCCTACCTTCATAATACACACACACCAGTCACAGGTGAGACACACTGGCAGTCTTATACGGCGTTAACCTCACTTTATCTCCTCACCAACTCCACATCTCACAGATTGAATACATTTATGCCTGGAAAAATCTTTTTCTTTTGCAACGGTAAATACGCAGTGAAACAGTGTCCTGGTGGTTTCTAGGCTGTCCTGGCCGGAGTCAGGACACTCTTTCCCCAGGCAAGGACACTGAGACCTGGCTCTCCGTCTCCATCATTCAGCCTGTCCTCCTGGAGCTACGTGGTCAGACTGCTCATCACCCTACCCCCCTCCTCATATGCATGGATTTGCATAAAACAAAGACATGGCTCTGCCTACAACGTTTGCCATGGTTGAAACCGCTGAGAGCGGGATCGACCAGACAACACCAAATGCACCCCCTCTGAGCTAAGCTGGCAGGTTGTCAGAGCGCACCATCACTATAGCACAGCGGCATGGCAAGGGAACTGAGATTTACGAGGCTGACTAAGATAGACACCCTCATGGTTTTCCACTTTCATTCGTTAACATCCCTTCCCCTGGCATTGTTTATACTCTACACCCCTTTGCGGTGAGCAGAGGGCACCTAATTCACAGTGATGACGTGGGAGGAGAATCAGAGCACTTAAAACACTTCATCTAAAGATGATTTGTCCTTGTCTTCACTGATGGCTTTTGTCCTGCTTCCCCTCATGAAGTTAAGTAGAGCTGGAGAAAGGCCAGCCACTGATCCCACACCCCACTTAGACGCAATCAAGTAAAGAACACTAATACATGTGCACACAAACATACACGCACATACACATATTCTACCCCACCAAGGTGGGAAGTCATGATAACAAGCTCAAAATCTTTCTTATGTTTCATGACCAAGCATATCATAGGGGTTTGCCATGGAACAGTGAAACCACTAAGAGAACAGTTGGTTCTGTAATATACATTTGCCCAGGTTCTTCTCTGTCTCCATGAATTGATTTCAGGACTAGAAGCTCATTCTTCACTCTGCCTCGCTACTGTTGTCCTAGACACTCTGCTTTTTCTCTCTGCCTTTTTCACACAAAATCTGAACATGTAATTTACATCTGAATGAGTGGCTATAATCTGCTGGTTGTGCTGTTGATCCTGGACGACTGAAAACTTCTTTGTTGTGTGTGAGTGTGAGTGTGTGTGTGTGTGTGTGTGTGTGTGTGTGTGTGTGTGTGTGTGTGTGTGTAAGAGAGTGTGTTTTTTGTTGGATTTAAATAAGGTGGTGAAAACAGCACTCCGCAAAGTTATGGCATTCGAAGACAGAGAGATGTGATGGAGAGAGATATTGTCAATATAGATAAATATAATAAATAAAAAGAAGGCATATGCAGTTTAGCATATGAATGGGAATTGACACTACGTTACATTATGTATCTGTCATGGAAGGCTTACAGACATGAGCAATATGTTATAAAACACTGAATACTGTATGTGTTGACTATATTCTCTTCATATTTAATATGAGATTCTACTGAATAATCAAATAATAATTAATTTGAATATCATTGTGTACTGATGTAATAGGGTAATAGAAACAACATGGCAGGTAATAATACCGTATATGTCATAGTTATGCTTGATATTGTATGTACAGCTAAAAATCTGACTTCACTCACTTTTATGAAGTTTAAATTATAGGAGAAAGCAAAACAAAAAAAGGCTTAAAGAGATCAAATAACGAGTGTTTTACCTCAGAAGCCAAGGGCACGGAGGAATGGGGCTTGAAATCACAGATGGAGGAATTTTCTTGATGACCTAAAGGAGCAGATAGGATTG
Organism: Istiophorus platypterus; assembly: GCA_016859345.1. Classification (NCBI taxonomy): domain Eukaryota; kingdom Metazoa; phylum Chordata; class Actinopteri; order Istiophoriformes; family Istiophoridae; genus Istiophorus; species Istiophorus platypterus. The sequence goes on from CM029118.1 coordinate 17,879,171, forward strand.
GACAAAACATAGAATGGATAAATGAATATCAAGGTAAATAAACAAGATGTCTCTTCTCTCCCTCTTCTGTTTCTTCAACTGTGTGCCACTCTCAGCCACCCTGTCAGACTCACACATACACAGACAGACACACACACACACAGACACACACACAAACATTCACACACACGCACATGCAGGAACACACACAAACAATCACAGAGAAACAAGCAGATCCATTCCGAGTGAGATTCACTCCCACCTTGTCTGTCTGGTGAAGTACAGTACATGTATCATAGTAAGCGTTTGATGTGGAGGGAAATGTAAAAATTTGCATGCAAATAGATTCTACAGGCAGAATCCATGCATCAAAACACTGTAACCACGAGAGACAAAACTAAAATATCTAAGCATACAGTGTGTCGATGCACAGAAAAGGGAAAATAGTGCAATGCAAAGGCCTTTATTCCTGCTTATTGCATTAAATCACATAATTAATTGTCCTAAAAGGGAGGGAATTTATCGTGCAGACAAATAAACAGTGGAGCATGGTAATGTTTGCCTTCCCTACTACCTCATGAGTGAAAATTTCACAAGCACCGGCCTCAAAACACACACAAGCAAGCACATTGCTCTGGGCAGGTCCAAAGAGAGTTATTCATATTCCCTTTAAACGTTGCTACACAAGTGAAAACATCAACTTAGCTCTTAGCCTCCTGTGCACAGATGCCAAGCAGGGTCCCTTTAAAAGGCTGTGGAAAATGACAGTTGTGGAAATACTTTGCCCTTACACTGCAGCAAAGGAAATTTTAAATCATTGGATTTTCAAATAAATGCCACATAACTCAGTTCTATGGGACTGCGGGAAAACAGAGGTGATGCAGCAAGACTGTATTAGTACTGCAGCAGAAAAAAAAAGTCACTGCATCTGCATTACAAAGTATAAGCTTTGATATATCATGATATATCTTGGTCCGGAAGAATATTTAAAAAGGTTTAAAAATGTTAACTGTGCTGAAAAAGTAAGAGCTTATGATGAAGAAAAAAAAGAGAAAGTTGTCTCTTCACTAACAGATACTACAGGACAGACATGTTGGTTCACATCATCTGTTAGAAATCTATGGAAATGTCTTATCTATGTTGTAAGGTCATTCCTGTAATTCTCTAATACTCATTATTTAGTTGAGTACACTGTGTGTGCTAAGGAAAGAAAAAATGCAAAAAACATTACTGACTATTGATTATTGTTCTTCCCTAAATGACTAAATCCTCATTGGATCAATCTCTTGTGTGCATTGCTCTGCTGCAGCTCTACATTTCATCAAAAGCACACTTAAAATATTACATATGCTTTTTTTTACCTTAGAAATTTGAAAACAGAATTCCACTTTGAAAGACTATAATTATTTCTTACATTTTTGGAGCACAATTTTTTTTCTAACCTCTGTCATCTTTTGTGCAATAGGACCACTGAGAGAATTTATTTAAGTCACAGACTCTTGGTTTGGGTCCATTTACAGACATATAAAATTACCCCAGCAAGACCCGACCACCCCATTACCAACATAACCTGCAGTCAGTCTTTCAAGGACATCTCTCTAATGACACCACACATATCCGCTTAATGTCTACGGTATTTGAAGCACATAGTGACTTACTGCCATAAAGACAGAAAGAAATAAGTACAAAAAGCGAAACATACTCTGATAAAATAAGCATCTTAATTGATCCCTTATGTCTAATTCTGAGGAAGTCAGTGTTTCCGTATGGTACCTCTCATATTCACTGTAAAGTGAGAGGAGCTTTTTCTGTCTCTGTATCAGCTATGAATCTGGACAGACCATTTGCAGATGTGGATGCCTACTAGTTGTACTAAGACACCTGACTAATGTTACTGTTAACTCTGCATATCAACTATATCCTCTATCACCATCCCTGTTTTTAAGAACCGAAATAATTAATAGTCAAATGTTTTCTAATTTGTCATTGAGAAAAAAAATAACATGACAAAAATCAAACTTTATGAGATGCTTATACCGAAGATTTCAGTGTGTAGAAAAAATATTTTTGAAAATATCAGGCAAATGTGTCTGAGGACAGAAAAGGAAAAGGAGAGAATGGGCTAAACTTCATACAAAAGTTAACATAGAGAATCTCTTTTCATAATAAATGCACACTGCCCCGATTGTTAGAAAGTTATAGTAATCATGATGCTTGGCTCTTGTTTTAAGAGGAACAACCAAATAAAAAAGGTGAGAACAGACCTCAATTTTTATTTTTGATCCATCTCATCACTTGTGAGGTGATAAATACATTTTTCTTTCTAATCAGATTTGGAATCTCTTGGACCTTTCTTGTTGTTTTTTTTAAACCTTAATTAAAGTGTAAACTTAGGACTGACACTGAAAATACCTGTTTAATGCCCCCAGTATGACTCATGGCTTGTTCTCTTTTTGTCGTTTCACAATATAATCCTTTCATAATATGGGTGTGAAAATAAAATTAACTGCTCCCCGTAATCATCATGGGTGCCACGAAGAGTACTGGACAATCTCCACTGCACTTCTTTGATTAGTTAAACTATTACAAAGGCTGCCTTATTCTTATCATACATTTTTCCATTTGATATTGACTCAGTGGCTTTTTCTGTTACATGGGCTGAAAAAAGAAAACCGTTAGACAACATAAAACTAAACCTTCCAGGCATCAGTCCAGTGCCATGTCTGCCCGGTTCTACACAATTTAAGGTAACAGTAGTGCTACATATATAAACACCTCCTGTGTATTTCAACCTACCATGAGTTGTCAATTTGAAGTCATTTTAGCACATTAACTATATCTAAGTATTTCCATACTCCATAAAAAAACTTCTACTAATACTTTTTTTGCCCTAAACAATTTTTTTTTTCAAATCCTCCTTAACCTACATACATGACAAAAAAAGTATGCTGTAAGAGTGTAACTATGACAGTGGTGAACTACAGGAACTGGGTAAAAAAAGCAGTGAGCAGTCTTGAATTTACTGTGTGCTGTACCATGTCGGATGTGCATGTACATCTCATTCAGTGGGTTCTGGGCAGAGGAAATGAGCATGAGCTCCCCAGGGCAGGGATTACTCTAATGACTTTGAGAGCAGCCTTGTGCGCTGTAACTTTTGACCTCTGATCATCCTCTTCTCCAAAAGACGACAAGAGAGACACACATGCACGCACAGACGCACACTCACACATTTGAACATATAAGCACATGTTTTATCTACATAGACACTAATCGACCTCTCACATAAGCCGGTATGAGTCAAGAGATGCAGAATCACATACAATCAGCAAGACAACAGATCCTCCCCAGCCCTTCCTATGGTACTATCAAAAACCTGTAAAAATTCCGATCCCCAACCCTTATGTCAAGTGGCGTGCTGCTATTATTAGTGAATATTACGTTGCATCTTATGCTGTCAGCCCACAGAGCACCAGTGTTCCATGTGAGTGCATCATTGAAAGATCAATAGATTTATCACTTACATAACCATTATGCATTGGTGCTACAGATATAAGGGGAAACATCTTTTTCAAATTAGATCTGTCTTCATGCAAATGTCATGTTAGCTTTGAGACTGAAGCACTTGAGTTATATAAATGCCAGAATACAGAGGAACACAAGACATATGCAGTGAAACTAAAGGCTGGGGCGAATCTATGCGGGATCTTTTATTGTTTGTTTGTGTATTTGTATTTGTAGTGGTGTCTGTAGACTGGTGGGTGTGTTTTCATTTGTAATGTCTGTGCAGTTAGTGTATTCTCAGTTCTAGTGCATGGGCATCAAAGGTTTAACCGATCTCTCCAAATAAAGAAACAATCAACATAAACAAGCTAAAGAGTCTAACAAGGAAACCATGTACAGAAACTAAATTTTCATTTTACATACCACTCAAAACACATCAAAAAAATCCCCTACACAAATGTACTGCCTTAGAGAAGCAAAGCCTAACTGCTAAGTAAAAAAGAAATGATTTTCTCTTTGAAGTGGCAAGCACAGAAACATATTCTTTGGGAGCGCAAACAGTTATCTTCCATGAAGTCATTTAATACATTGTTGTGGTTAATATGAAATATCAAAATATAGCACCACTACTGCTTAGATCAAATAGATGTAATTAGATAAATTGAGGAAGAAGGAGAGCGGCCTGACTGTAAATTGTATGGTGTGTGCATGCTAAGACCCAACACTGGCACAGCTGCAAGGAGCTGCACTCACGATTTATCATCTCTACATCGCAGTAGCCAGTGGCCCACACCACTATTAATCATCAGCAAAATCATTTATTTCAGCCCAAGCCCGCCTATTGTCTCACTTTCTCCCCTCACTCACTCCCCTCTCAAATCAGCGACCACAGCAGCACACACCTCAGAGGAAATCACAGAGAACAAAGTGGGATACAAGTGTTGGGTTAAAACTGTCATCTGTTTTTTTTTTTTGGACAGGCTATGTAGCCCATTATCACTGACAGATGGTGCAGACGGTGGCTTTTTTGTAAATTTAATAAGTATGAAATTTATAAATGCAAAGAACCAAGTTCTTAGTATGGAATAACAGTTATTCACTCAGTGCTTTGTTAACACAGTGGCAGTGTGGTAAATTTTTATGAAAGGTGCCCATTTTTTATGTCCTTTGCTCACAGCCATGCACAAAAAAACAGTGGCTAAGTTACAAAAAGCTAACAAATCCAGACTGAATCTGTCCTCAGAAACCTTAGTGTTTCTTCAAAGTGTATTTTGGCATATTGGTCTTCCTGTTTCAACAAACAAATTGTTCTGGAACAGTGAAACAAGATGCCCACAAGGCTATTCCTTGTCCCAGAACTTACAAAAGAACTTTTCCTCTTGTATTTCAGAGATGTGGCCTTGACGCTTAGTACACCAGCGCAGTGAAAAAGTTGTGTTGAAAGACATAAGAATGAGGTGTCTAAACGCTCACTAAAATGCAAGTTTGGGTACAGCAGCGCTGAGGCTCTTTCGCTCACCACAGCAGCTGACTTACGCTGGCACCTTCTCCAGCGCCCCCTCACATGCCTGACATGACTGTGCCCTCGCCGAACCCCCTCTCTGCTCCAGGCCAACATCCAGGCCCACTGACAAACAGGATAAATCGGGGTGAAGCTAGGAAAGCCAAATGATGCCTTGCTAATGACAGTGAGCACACTGAGTTCGAAAAACACAGACGCAGACAGTGGACATTCTACAAATACACAGATGAGGAAGCGAGAAATAGGAAAAGGGCAAATGGAGGGTGCAAATATGGAAAGATGCAAAGCCAGAAGGAATTCACACAGAGATTTCATCCTTTCATACTGTCATTCAAGGAATAAAAAACACACACATACATTCACATTAACACCCACAAGGACACACACACATGCACAGAGAGCAAGAGAGAGCCTCTCACACACTCACACATACATACACCAGTCACAGGATACATTTCACAATAAAATTAACTGGATGTAAGTAAAATATATGAAACCATATTGTGCTTCAATGACAAATAAGGATGTAATTCATGAACCAATACCCTTTAGATAGAAAATACAAAGATAATATTTCATTATATACAGTAATTTGATTGTAAAGGGGATTTAGAATGGAAACTTAGTTGAAATGATGAAACAAAAAATGGCATGAAGATTTCTAAGTCTAAGTTTTTCATTTACAATTAAACTGAGGATTTTCAAGGAAAAATATGAAACCTGTATCAGACAGTAGTATGTCAGGGTGCATTTATATATAGGCCAGTGCGAGTCTAAATCTTTGGGATACCACCAATTTATCTGTAACACCGGACTAGAACCGTCTCCTTTTTCACATACAGTCATAGTTTCCTCCTAAATTTTCTCTTTATCGTTTTTTTTGGTAAATTTTTGAACAAGTTTGTTGTTTAAATCACGTTATTGATTCGTACAGGGTGGCTGGTTATTAAATTAGTGATGGGAGAGAACGTGCTAAAAAGGGCGAAAACAGCGAAAAATATAAGGACTTAAATGTAGTGATGTAATCTTCATCCTGTTTTGATTCTAGTTTCATTATGTTTCAATCACAAAAGCAAAAAAAATCTCAGGACAAGTCAAAAAAAAAAGTGAGAAACTTATTGAAGACAATTACATACATTTATTGCATATCATTTAATTTTATGAAATGAAAAAACGAGCACATAATCATCACATATGGTTAGTGAGTGAAATAATTTTGCACAGCAAAATATATATATATTTTTATATATATATACTATATATAAGAGGAAAGATTAATTAACATTTTCAAGATTTATTGGCGAATGGTACTCCCTCATTTTATACATGCAGGGTGTCAATCCCTGACGATCTAACAATGTCCAGACATTATTGATTATAATAATTGTTATTGCTTTGCGAATATTGAGTTCGCTTAAGACAAAACAACAGTCTCTCCTGAACCGATAATAAAATATCAAAAATGTTACGATGAAGTCGTAACAGAATCCCAATCTGATCTTCTCGATATGTGGAGAACGCTAACTTTTCCTTAACTTAACTACATGATTACAGGCGACATTTTTTTTTCTTTTCTTTTCTTTTCTTTTTTTTTTCTTTTTTTCTTTTTTTTAGTTTATTTCAGTCCAAAATATGTCAGATCGTTGAAGACACACATTTTTCAAAAGCATGGCAATTTACTCTGACTTTACTCTGACGGCTGTAGGAATGACCTTCTCCAACAATACTTTTCTTTTAGAAATACAATAAGGAAACGTTTAGCGGAGACCAATAGAGCTCTCACACTTCTGTTTGAAGCACATGCTGCAAAAGCGCTGTTTATGCACTGTACAATACTTTGGAGCCGAGCCAATGTATCTAAACCAATGTAAAATTCATTTTTTTTGCAGCAGTCTCCTTATTAATCATCCTATTAATCTATTCGCTTCAACCTGTAGCACATGTTATATTTTTTGCAACTTACATTATAAAACTTTGTACTTAAATTACGCTTTAAAAATTATTCAAAGTTGACAAATGCACAATGGAATATCTTTAAATAACAATGTAGGCTTTAAGCAACAGTCTAAACCTCCACGAAAGGCTTTGGTGATTTCCTTAACAGTGAAGTCTTTTCTTTTTTTCCCTTGCACCAGGATCCCCGCTGATCAACTTCCACCAGGAATGCATAACGCATTCACTGCAGCCTAATGACAGCCGATGGTGGTGCACTTCAACACAGCTGAAATGCACTTGTATAGATTACGAGGGGTGGGAAGTCTTGTCACTTTTTTGTTGCTGTCCCAAAAAAGTGAGGAGGCCATAAATGAAGTATGAATGCCATGCTGGAGTCATCCGACAAAAAGGACATCTTCAAGCACAGAAAGAAAAAAAAACCATACATGTCCAGCATGCAGGGCAGTTCAATAACACATTTCTTTAAAAACAATGAATAGTTTGTAATGAATACAGTCTTTGTTGCTCAACACAATTAACAAGCAAACGCATGAGATGAGGTGGCGTCAAACGGCAGGCTCGCAATCCTCCAAGTTTGGCAGACAAAAAAAAAAGAAAGGTAAAAAAAGGCCAAAAAAATATTGTCGATGGATGCAGTTTTGACAGGAATCTGTACACTGAATTAAAAGTAAAATGATGAAAAAGGGCGAGTTGATGAACTTCGAATGAGTATACTTAGTGCTTGCATGCACACTTCGTATACTGCGGCGTAAAGTTGGATCAACTTTCAAAAATCACATTTTACTCTGCAACACTGCAAATCTAATGAACGACGATGAAAAAATCTTGACAAACAGAATATGCATAATATACTGAATATGACAGCAAAAAGTAGATGAAAGTGTTCTGAATATGACTCTCCAAAATTAAACACACGGATGACAGAGCCTTCCAAATCTAAAAACAGTCGCAGACTTCAGCAAACTCTTGATTTCAAAAAAAAAACAAAACAAAAATGTATTAAAAAATCAAAAAGTTGACAAATTAGTTCTTGGTCTAGTGGGCTTTGCGCCAAATAAAAAAAAAAAAGTTTCATAATGAAAACTTTTTAAGCGGGGTGAGTTACCCATCTGATATTCTTTTTTTTTTCAGGATAATGTCGAGACTCACATGAAAAACTCCGGGGACGAAGGGTTGTTGTCACTGCTGGATCCATTTTCTCTGAAGCCGTTGCTGATGAGCTTCTCGTACTTTTCTTTATACGCGTCCCTCTCCCGGACCAGCCTGGAGATCTCCTGCTTTAGGTGCTCGACCTGCTGCAAGAGTTGCGTCTTCTCTCCCTCCAGGACGTGCCGCTGCTGGACCCTCTTGAACCGGCAGGACTGAGCGTAGCCTCTGTTCTTTAGGGTCCTCCTCTTCTGTTTCAATCTGATGACCTCTTCCTTGCTGACCCCCCGTAGCTGCCGGTTGAGCTCCCGCACCGACATGGTCACCAGCTGCTCGTCCGAAAACCGCTCCTCTAAGCGCATGTGTGGGTGATTCGTCCCGGAGGTGCCGCTGCTCTGGACGCCGGCTGCCTGGTGGTGGCCGCTGCTGTGGTGGTGGTGGTGATGGTGTTGCGCTCCGTTCTGAGCGGCTGCCGCAGCGATGACTGCCGACACCACCGCCGCGGCAGACCCCATCTCCTCCCCGGCCATGGCGCCTCCTGCTCCGGCCGCGCCAGCGAACTGCTGGCTCCGCGCGTAGCCATCGAATGACTGGAGCTGGTGACTGCTGTTGATCAGCGCCTCGACTGCGTCTTCGGGGCTGAAGCCCAGCGCCTCTGGATTCAACTGCTGTTGATAACCGGACATCCAGTAGAAATCCTCTATGTGTGTCTTCTGCTCGCTCCCCGAGCCCGGACTGGGCGCCGAGAAGCTGGGGGAAGGGGGCACCGAGCTGCAAGGCGTGCTCATCGGGGTGGAAGACAAGGATCCCCCGGCGATAAGGCGACTGCACTGGCTGATGTTGCGATCGGGCTCCACCGGCTCCTTTTTCACTTCAAACTTCATCAGATCGAAGTCATTAACATATTCCATGGCCAGGGGACTGGTGGGCAGGTCGGAGTTGCTCATTGCCAGCTCTGATGCCATCCTCTTGCTGCTGACAGTCCTCCAAACGGGGTGAAGAGCAGCTGTCAAACTGGGCTGGTTTGGAAGAACGTGAGCCAGTTTGATTTTTTTTAAGCGTTTGTCTCGAAACTACAGGAAAAAAAAAAAAAAAAAGAAAAAAAGAAAGCAGATAAGCTTTCTGCGTCCCCTTTGCAGCCGCGGACCCGCACGCGTGTGAGAGGAGTTTTTCTTTGCAGAGTCTATTGCACAGACACGCCAGCGCTGCGCGCACGAGTAGCGGAGTCCTTTTTCAGCATGTGAAATTCGGCGCTCTTATATTTCAAACATTTAACACTTTTTTGCGATTTCTTCATGGATACATTGCGCAAGCGGAGAAGGGAAGAAAAAGCCGATGGTGAGGGAGCGCATGCAGCCCCGCGCGTTATAAGCCGCTGACTGGTTGTACGATTTTTTAGACGGATCACACGGCAGATGAGTTTAAGTGCATCGTAGCCGCCCTGACGTCAGGCTGGAAATGGGAAATTGACTCGGACGAAGAGCCAATGGGGTCGCACACTCCGAGAGCTGATTAACATATTAGTAACCCACGGAAACAAAACTTTTTCTCAACTGTCAGAGGCCATCAGCTGACTGTCAGCTGGGACGCAACCCCTTAACTCTTGCTTTACTCTGCTCCGGCCGTAATTCGGACTCGCGTTTTTGTTTTTTTTTTTTGTTTTGTTTTTAATGCGGAGCAACAGTTTCTGCTCGTTTCAATTCGTTTCGAGTTCGGTCGAACGCAAAACAAAGCGTTTAGTGAAAACGGAGAAAACGAACGGACGGATAGATGGACACAGACAGACAGACAGACAGACAGATAGATAGATCGATAGATAGATAGAGACAGAAAGGTAGATAGATGGTTTGATAGATTGATAGATTTTTAAATCTCTCTAAAGTAGACAAATTATACCATAACCATATATTTAGAGCATTTACCTATTTGCATTCACGTAAGCCTTTTTTATAATATAGTTTTGGTCTTTTTTAATACAACATTTTACATTTAGTTTTGTCTCTCCCAGAAAAAAAATCAATTCAGCTTATAAATGACAGTGTGCATTTTTTATGTTATTTTGTAGCAATTACTCTATAAAAATTAATTGGCACATATTGACGATGTTGAGAATTACCTTTAGAGACAATCGACCAAAAATACGACCGGCGGACTGAAGAGATTTGTCATGCATTTGCGCACCATAATAAAACTCAACACTGCCACCTTTTGGACGTGCCAGTGCACCGTCTTCCCCTTCACTGTAATAGACCGTACAAATTTCAAACAAAGAATAACAGTTATTATAAAGGGAAGGAAAACATACCATTTGCCAAACGCTCTCTCACTCAAACGCACGCGGTGTTTTTTTTTTTGTTGTTTTGTTTTCCTTTATTTTATTAAGGAAAGGACAACAAATATACCTTGTGACTTTCAAAGCAGTTATGTAAGAAAATCCAACCTTCCCACCCACCAGCCCACTGTGTGGAGGAAATCATGGCAGTGGAAGTGAATGCCAGTGAACCCAGTGTTCCATCCAAACTGATATTATGTCGTACAGCCATAAAAATCGCTTTATCTTAGCACTGGCCCAGGCGTTGCAGTGGAGTCATATAAAGCACTCTAGTACTTTGCACTTTATCTCAGTTCAGAGGTCTGCTACTTTTAATCGATCCATGTACAACAGTAACTTAAGGCCGTGTGGGTATTCCTACTTCCCATATTACTGTGTCCTGTCTAGTTAAGTGGTCATAATTGATTTATCACAGGGGCCATTGTAATGCTTTCTTATATTTTTATTCCATACATTTGCACCAGCAGACATCTTAGTTCACTGCTGGTGGGAAGTGATATTTACACATACTGTTTCAGCAAACTGGGCTTATGAGTGTAACTATGATAAAGTTCCTCCACTATGATAAAGAACCACGTATGCTAGTTAATTTAGCTTTATTCCTATGCATTAACCTGAATTTATCAACAAGGATGACATTAGAGTGCGATTAACACCCTGAAGTTTGAGTTCCCAATTATTTCTGCATTAATAGCAGAATTCAATTGACTGATGACACATGGCCGTTAACTCATTCAATAATAATGCAATTTGTTTGGGAAAAGAGTGATGTAAGCCATACTAAGGCCTGGTACTGCTGGCCAGTCAGAGTGTTGATTTCTTGTGGCCTCTTTTGACATGGTGCTGACAAATAACCATTTCTTTCCTGTGACAGAAGCCTATAATCATAGTCTGTCTCTCTCTCGCTCTCCAAGTGTATGATCTCATCCTTGCAACGATGTGTATTTTTAGATTCCTGGGTGCATACTATGTAATGATAGGCCAGATCAGTCATGTCCCTGCTGCCAATAGCTATGGAAGATGATTCTGACAATCAGCCAGGTATTTTATTAACCATAAGGAGTTCAACACTTCCCAATGGTTGTCCAGAACTTCAGCTCAGATTGTGTCTTTCAGTTTCCTCTGGTGGAAATTTAGTGGAAACACTCGATTTTTCTGCCTGTCTCTGTTTTGTGTGCCTATGTGATGTCACAATTTCTAAAGTAATCGCTCAAACATACTGACATATTCTATATATCGGTATCTTAACAATGAAATATTAATCACAACTTTGAAATGGGACTGAATATTTTAAATACAGTGGTATGGAAGAGTTTCGGCTTCCCTGGTCCAAATTCCTCTTACTCTGAATAATTAAGTGAGTAAAAGAAGACCTGATTTCCAAAAGGCATGAAGTTAAAGATGACACTTTTTTTTTTTAATTTTAAGTGAGATTGCTTTTTTATTTCCATCTTTTACAGCCTTAAAAAATAAGTAAAATGGAAAAGGGCCTGAAACTAAAGTTTGGGCTCCCTGCATGGTCAGTACTTAGTAACATCCCTTTGACAAGTACCACAGCTTGTGAACACTTTTTGTAGCAACTTAGAGTCTCTCAGTTCTTATTTCAGGGATTTTTTACCAATTCTTCCTTGCAAAAGGCTTCTAGTTCTATGATATCTTGGGCTGTCTCACACGTTTGAGGTCTAGCCATAGATTTTTGAACATGTTTATGTCAGGGGACTGTGAGGACCATGGCAAAACCCTCAGCTTGCACCTATTGAGGTTGTCCATTATGGATTTTGAGGTGTGTTTAGGATCATTATCCTGTTTTAGAAGCCATCCTCTTTTCATCCTCAGCTTTTTTTTTTACAGACGGTTTGATGTTTGTTCCAAGACTTTGCTGGTATTTAATTCAATCTATTCCTCTTTCTACGAGTGAAATGTTCCCCGTGCCATTGGCTTCAATACAAGCCCAAAGCCCGATCGATCCATACCCGTGCTCAACAGTTTTAGAGGTGTTCTTTTCATGAAATTCTGTACTGTTTTTTGGGGTTTTTTTTGTTTTTTCACAAACATTCATTGTGGCCAATTTTTTTCTTTTAACTGCATCAGTCCACATGGCTTGTTTCCAGAATACATCAGGCCTGCTTAGTTGTTCCTTTGCAAACCTCTGGTGCTGAATTTTGTGGTGAGGACACAGGAAAGGTTTTCTTCTAATGACTCTTCCATGAAGGTCATATTTGAGTGGGTGCTGCTGCCAAGAACAGTGCACCAACACTCCGGAAGCTGCAAGACCTTCCTGAAGGTTTTGAAGTCAAAAACAGTTTGGATTTGCCTTTCTAACAATCCTAAGAGCAGTTCTCTTGGATTTTTTTTTTTTGTCTTTAAGACCTCAACTTCACATCCACTGTTCTTGTTAAGTGTTATTCTTTAATTACTTTGCAAACAGAACATGGCTTACTGATGACAGTTTGCTATATTCTCATAGCCTTTTCCTGCTGTGTAGGCATCAAATATTTTAATTTTCATAGTGCTAGGCAGCTGCATAAAGGAGCCCATAGTTGCTTACTTTTGGGAAAAGGTTTGAGGTTTGTCAGATCATTTTTAAAGCTGTAAAATTTTCATCACCCGGCTTTTCTAATGATGATTGTGAAAAAAGAAGCTAATTAAGGTCTGAAACCCTGATAAGTTATCTGAAAGCTCAATTCTCTCAAAAAAACAAAATCTCTCTAAAATTTAACAAAACAAAAATAATACACTAATCTGTCTTAAAATATTGAAAAGAATGTTTTATCTTTAAATCTATGCCTTTTGGAGAACAGGATATCTTCTACTGACTTAACTTCACAGTAAAAGAAATTTGTACCAGGGATGCCCAAACTTTTTCATGATATTTTCCTGTTACTTGTGTAGGGGAAAGGGTCGGCAGTCTGCTTATGAAAAACACAAAAATGAATCTAACCTAACACACAGCTATCATTGGCGGTTACTAAATGTTTTAATACAGGGATGAGTGCATGCATCCGCTTGCAAGTTAGCACAATGCTGTGCGTGTGGCTCAGGCAAACTCAGATAGAACCCTATATTTTTTATTTCCTTTCTGTTGCCTTGTCATGTGTTTGGGCTTACCTGTTCACGGGAAGGCTCAGCAGTTGCCCGTTCCCTGGGGTACAACCACAGCAGACCGAGACTAATACACAAACGAAGGGAGAGCTCGTTAGTCATGACAGAAGAAAGTGGCGGACCTAATTTAGCTGCTTTTGTGCCTTTGAAGTTATTGATGGTGCAGAGCTGAGAGAGATCTACATGGACAGAATCAGGCTGCTGTGAAGAAAACTTATCAAAACACGAAGGAAAGAAGTTCACATGATGAGATGGAAGGGTAGCGTAGGTGATGTGAAACATTATAGTATCATTAAAAGGGACAATCCCATTTTTCAGAGTACATTTGTAAAACTGAAAGATATTCGAAACCATAGCAACCGCATGTATCGGTGTGTGGTAGTTAGAATGCCAGCACATATGGCGTTCTTGTCATGATGGTAGATTAGATCTGCTTCTCTCACCACTGCAAAGTTAAGAATTAGTAAGTCAAAGTTAACACGAGCCTTAGACAACAGGATACAAGTACATTTTCGGTGTTTTTCAAACCTCTGTGTCAAGTATTCAACTGACGTAATGTCACCCTTATTAAACAATTTTACATACAACTTAAAGATATGCAAGACATTTGTCATTTGTTTGCAATAATTCTCTCAGTAAATACTTTTAAATGTAAACAAATACTATCCTTAAACCTAAACGTAGCAAATAACACAAGGGACGTCAGTGTCTGCTGGTATCAGTCTGAACTCTTCGTTCTGGGGAGCAAACGAGGCGACTGAGTGGAAAGAGCAGAGGTCAGTGAGTTATTTGTTGTATGTCTGTTAGACTGTGCGTGTTTGTGTGGAGGTGGTGGGGGTTGCACAGTTCCAGACAGGGCTCGATAAGGCATTCTAATCAGCCAATTTGCATTCCAACACTTTTGTAAACCGCCCTAATCTGAGCCTTTACTGTATCCATGTCAGCGTTGGTGAATACCTGAAAGCTGATAGCACCTGCAAACACACAAACAGTGTATGTGAAAGAATGGAGTCACACAGATTTTGAAAATGACTTTGTTTGAGCACTGCTTTTGAGTTTAGAATGAAGAAGACAGCAACACTACCCATGCTTTACATCTCTACTAAGGTGAAGAGCTGGTATTGCTCTGGGGCAATGCAATTTCATCAACAGTTTAGTGAGAACAACAAAGCTGGAATATCAATTTTCACCCCACCAGCAAAATGTGGGCACAGCCATGTCATAATTACCTTAATCCATTAGTCAGAAGGAGGGTGAGGCTGAGAGGGGTGGGACAGAGGACAGAGCAGACACAACAAGGTCAGGAGGACAGCAGATCTGTAGTCTGAGGTGGATCTTAGATGGCCTCTCTGACACTGGTGGAAAGTATTTAGTAGCCTACAGATACTGGGCTTTGTGTGACTGGAGAACTCTGGCACATATGACCTCGAGCCAGAATCAGTTCTGTAGCTCGATGGCAAGGGACCAGCAGTAAACCAGTGAATGTGTTACAGTGCTGCGAACGGTGGAGTCACACGTTTTCTAGACTTTCTCAGTGTCACATGGCCTGGGGTGACACAAAGTTTTGAGGTTTCCTCTCTCGTATTTGTTCCCTTCTCCTTCCAGCTGAATATTTGTCAAGTTAAATAACATGTTTGCTAATTACTACTGTGTGTAGGCTACTCTGCTCACCACATGTAGAGTAATCGAAGAAGACTGGTCAATATTGCACAAGAGTTGGCAGGGTGGCCTGCATATTAGCCATAATTACATTCATATGAATGTTATGTATCGGTTTACTGTCATGTGTACTGTTAATGTTTATAGAAATTTATGATATATTAACTGTTAGATAGCTTTCCAGGGTTATCTCCTTTGGAGATCCACAATGATTTCACATGACTTACACTCTCATCTTTAACTCTGTGTGTGATTATGTATGTGTGGGTTACCTGAGTATGCCCCTTTACCTGTGCATTTTCATGGGTGTTTGTGTATTGGCCCATACATTTCTATATATATATGTGTGCTTTGTTTGCATTTTGATATGACTTAAAACTAATATTTATAGTACTACGACACAGTCTTCCACTGTAATAGGAATAGGAATCATGAAGGAGTCTATTTACTTTCATCCCTTCTTCATAGTTGATTCCAGATCTGTTTTAGAATTAAGTGGCTGGTATTTTAGTGTACAGTAAGGTGCAATAATGCAGTTTGACATGGATATTACTAAATATGGTGACAAACATTACCATCAATTTAACAGCACTTCTGTCAGACACAGGCTAAACAAACATTTTTTAAAAGTACAGTTTGTTGCAGGAATACTGGACTGCATTAGGTTTCAAAATGTATTCATAATATTGCATCCAAATCTTTTAAGGAATATATGCAGGGCCAACAGGAATTTTAGCAATGTTTGCAGGAGTTGTCACCTCCTGCACAAGTAGCTGGCACGTCTCTAGCCCCTCACCCACAGCTGCTGCTGTGCCCTTGAGCTTCTTTAGCCTGGAACTGACAATAACAATAAAGTTTTATGCTATACATAATGACGTGTTGCTCTTTAACTCATGGATATCAACTTTATATATGGTATTTTCTCATTTATTCATCATCTGTTACTTGTTCATTACACTGAACTTAATGAGACCATCGTTCCACTGTGTTCAACACAGTGTTTGTCAAATATGCCAATACAGACTATTGACTTAGTGAAGATATACAGGCGCAGTGGCTGTCTGATACACGGTTTGACCATGGTTTGATAAAAGTGAAAGAATTTCTAGAGGGTCAAACACAATCTGTCAAGGGGCCTCAAGTCTTATTCCTTCTCTAATGCATCAGAATGTAGACTCTGATAATATGGTAATAAAAAAAATAATACCTTCATTTTTTCAGGTTGTCACACAGACGACTGCTCAGCGATAGCTCAGTATTTGTGTGCTGATTAGGATGCTGTTTGCCCCTCTTGTCTCCTGTTTGTCTGATCATGGATAACTCCAGTCACAGTGACAATGCACATTACTCCCACATTCACAATTAGATAGGAACACACAACAGACACAATGACACAAATCCTTTCCCAAATGTATGCATGCTAACGCAAATGTATATAGAGGGACACATATGCGCATGCTCCTAGCCTAATGAGATTTCCTGACCTTTCTTCATGTACCCCTGGAGAATATTGATGAATACCCTTTTAAAAATAACTCTCGCCTTGTGGGATCATTAAATGATTTACAGTTATTTCACCAACACATAATTATTACATTTATTATGTTGGACTGTAAAGGGTTAGGTCACTGTAGAAGAAGGTGGACCTTTTAACACACAACAGAGGTAATTTTTCGTGAATACACTCTACTCTTGTTCCACTCTGAAGTTAACACACAGAAAACAGTTTACAGCTTTTAGAGTGGTGAATTAGCCACTATAAACCCAAACCTGTAGCATTTATGGTGCATTGTCTGATGAGCAAAAAGAAAACCTAATAGAGGAGAAGGAGAGAACACAAAGATCTGGTATAGGCTGAGGCTAACCATGTTTAACTTTTCCATAAGGTTCCGCTATTCTCAAAGTCTGGTCCTGAATTTCAATCATTTCTAACTGTAGGATTTGTGATGACATTTGAGGCTTTTATTATCATACAGTCTAAACCTTTATGACAAAAACCTCTGTCACAATGAAACGTGAGTGGATGAATTTTATCCCCTCTCAGATCATTCCTATTACCCATGTCAAATCAGACATAATCTAACACACTGAGATAAGTAATCACAGGTAATGTCACATTTGGTCTTGTGCCAAAAAGACTAATCGCCACATTCAAATTGTAAGGTTATGGAATTATCTTAGTCATAGCTGTGTCTGACCTGCAAATGTGCATCACCTGCTTCACTATACTATCAATATCAGTGCTAGTATTATTAGGGCCTTTATGTGTTTGAATCCTGCAGTCTGAATCTGTTCCTAATAGCAATATCTTCTCCACTGTTACACTGCTAAGCTGGTTAAAATGTCATCTAACTGTGATGGTGAGCATGGCCCTTCAAACACTCCCAAGTGGGTGAGGCGCTTAATGTTTATGTGAGCCCTGCGTTCAGCACCCGGCATTAAAAACCTGACTGAAGCCCAAATGAAGATGATTTAAATGAACTCATTTGAGGAACATTTAATTACCACTGGAGCGTAATTGAATGTTTCTCTGAAGTGCTGAGTGATTCCTAATGAAATGAGAAAGACTGGGGAGCCACTGACGAGGCTGAGCTCAGAAGCCGATATTCAGGCCTATTCTCAGCCTACAAGACAGATAAAAAGATCAGAGAAGCCTCTGCTGAAGAAGTAAATCCATCACTACTAAATTATCTTACAAATGGCAAAAAAACTCAAACCAAACCAAAACAAAACAAGCCTTAGTTACAGGTTTAACGATGCTTCAAAGGTAAGTTTTAGTTCATTTTCTACTTAATTCACAATACAGTGTAAAGCTATTGACTCAAAAATGTAAGTAGCTGTTTAGTTTTTTTCTAAAAAGAGATGTTAGTGTAGAGGTGGAGGAGCGATGCGGAGTCACGCAGTATAGAAATGAGTATGGGGTGAGATAGTATTTACAGGGCAGGTGTGCTGCTTTGCCAGTAAAGCCCCTTCCTCTGGACACTTAAGCTGAGGCTATTATTGGCCCTGCCATTGTAGCATGCATATTTCATGGCCTTTGGAAATTCCCACATCGCAACATCCTCACACCTGCACCATCTATTACAGACAATCTCATTCTCTCACTGCTCTCTAAGTGTGCAGTTGTGAATGTGTTTAAGAAGAAGAGAGGGACAGCGAGTGTCTTCACATGTGTATACAAGTAAATGTGTGTCAATCTTTACGAGTGGTAGAGGTAGCAGCTGCTTTCCCCATGGCCCTCTGAGTGTCTGGAAGCCTGCAAGCCTCAAGGCAAAAGATGCCAAACAAATCTACCTTTAAGCTTCTTGTAAGCTTGAAGCAAATTATCAAAACAAAGATACAGATAAGACTATTTTACGTTTTGTTGCCGCCTCACTTCCTTTCTGTCTCTGTTTAACTTTTCTGAGAGAGCCTAGCTAGTCTTCATTTGTCAAAGTCCATTTTGTATTTGTAACAGGGCTTCAACATAAAGCAAACGGAAGCTGGTTGGTTAAATGCTGGTAACGCTATTATAAGGTTAAATCTAGAGTATACAAGTCTGCAGTCTGTATGGTGAGAGCATTTCCTGTGGAACAATGAGTCTCCAAGCTTGTCTGACACATAGAGACACAGAGGGAGATAGGGGAGAGACTAAATGAGGGAGAGGGAGAGACTGTCATTACACAGTGTGTGCATTTGCATCTATACTGCAGAGCAACTAACCTGATAGTGTTCAAATTTGTTTGATTGCAAACATAACACATGGTAGTCATTCTGAATCGATATGGTGATTACTCTTTCAAGAACTTCTTGATGCCCTTTGTGTCTTGACAGCATAGCTGTACATACACATTCGCTGTGCAAGTAAAAATTTAGCTCAGAGGAAGTCATTGGTGATAAAAACAAGGCTCTTATATTATTAAGATCTTTCTTGAACTTTCATGAGTGGAACCACAACCCCTGTCCACCTATTCAGACATACTTTAGTAGTTTGAACAGGTTTGCAAGCACTTGACATACATAAATGCAAACTTACTAAACTAAAAAACATCTGCCTTCTAACTTAATATTTGCATGCTTGCCAATCTCAAGAAAAAAAAACTTGCCCAGTAAATTGTCTCATACACTTGTGAATCCATATCCGACATTATGAAATCCCAGCAGAAAATTCAAGTGTTATAATTTGAAAATACCATCTGAGTTGGCCCGTTATAAGTCTGAATCCCTAATTTATTTTTGATTGGAAGTTTTGTTTGGTATAATTCAAAATCTATGTATTTATCCCATTGGATTATTGTTTTCATAAATCTAGTGTCTCTTTTATAGCTGTAAGAAAGAAATTTCAGAGGCTACGTCACATGTGGCAAGTCTGGATATGACACGAATGTATATCAGGTATTGCTTCACTATGGTAGATATTAAACTTTTTGACAGCACACACACACACACACACACACACACACACACATACGATGTATAAATGGCTGAACACTTAGACACAAGTATACTATGCATTTTTTATTATGATAATTAGCTTAATTCTCAAGATAGACATCACATGGTTGTTGTACATTCAGACCAGTGAGACCAGCCAGTCAAATGACTCCCTGCGCTGCAGGCACTTCCCATGGAGACATAGAGACTAAATTGGCTAATAAAAGCTCATAATCTAAATTGTGGTTCGTGACTCCAGAACTCTGGTGTTGGAGTCCACATGGACAATGACACCCAGTAGTCAGAGCACATCCTCTAACCAAGCTGACATTCCAAACAGCAATTACTGCACCAGGCCCACCAATCCAGACCAAAACACCTACTCACAAAAACAATGGCCATCACTGTTTGCACACAAGGGCAACCCTTTTTGGACCCTCCTCATTCCTCTGTCCTGCTCTGCTCTCAGTCCAATCTTGTTATTAATCTTAATTGATTCATTAGAAAAATTCTCAGTCATTGCATGTTCTCACATTAATGTAATGGCCATGACAACAGGTCAGGTCCTGGCAGTATAGTTGCTTTCAGGGAAGACTGTAATGGAATGAATGTGAATCAGCTGAACAGAGTAAGTTGCTCTATGTTGATTTGCCTGCAGCTCCAGTAATCATAGTAGTATTCATTATTGTTCCTGTTTGATATAAATACTACTTCTGAAAGAATACATCAAATATCACAGTATTTGATATAACACATATAGCACTGTAACTTTTTTTTTCAAATCAAAACATTTTTTTCCAGTTCATGTATGCTTTGACACTGTGTACCTTTCCCAACAGTTCCCAGACATACTCCTTTGATATTCTCAGTTTTTTTAAACCACATAAAACTAAAAAAGTAAGTGATGTCCAAATGCTTGTAATTCATCCACACGGGCCATTATTCACACCACATAACTATGTGTTAATGGCCTGCGCCGCAATTTTTTGAGCAAAATCTGGTTTGTAATTCAGTGTGAGATGAAATATCGCAGATGTAACGGAAATAGCATTAGTCCAACTGAAGTCTTTTGAAATGTTTTAATACCTTTTCTCTGAAACGATGCATTTTGACCAGACATAGTGTTACTGGTAGCAATTTCTTATAGCCATTAATTTTGCAGGGTATAGACTTATTCCAAATCATTATACATACCATGTAGAGCACTCAGAAAATTTAATAGGTCCTGCAATTGAGTTTAGGGTATGATGTTGAATTAACGAGACTAATTAGTTTACTATTAACTGGGCAATGTCTAAGCTGCTCGGATCAATACAGATCTATGAGTAAAAGTATTTGGCAAGTGCTCAGCCACAAACAAAGTTAAAAATGCAATATAGCAAACATGTATCCCACTGCTGAAGTTGCATTGCATCACAAATTGATGGAAGAAGTCATGTTTACCATGAGCATGTTTTTTTGGTGGCTGCTTTTCAAACCATCTGCAACAAACGTAGCTCACTGCTGGACTGTGCAAGAACCAAGTCTTGTGCAACACTCCCTCAAAAGAACATTTGTTCACCATCTGTGACTGCTGCTCCCACTCCATGCAGAGCTTAAGCAAAGATGCAGCACAGCTCACTTTCATATAATGCAGGACATGTTGCCACTGGATTTTCTAACCTTCACCCTCCCACAAAAAAATATTAAATGAAAACACTAAATCAACTCCTTCAATGACAGCGAATCACCAGCCATCTTTGGGATCATGAAAACATAATCACTGCATAAATTAAACCCCTTTTTTATCACCAAGACCCCTGGCCAGTAGAGTATGTTTTGATGACAGCTATGTGTTTCCTGTTGCACCCCATTCAGGCTGCAGCTGGCTGCTAAAAGCATTAGTCTAGGCTGGAAATATTGCAAGGGTGCCAGGTAGACTCACATGTCCACAAACACATCACAGACTAATCTCAGCCACAGAATGGCAGGAGAATGGAACCATTAGAGACTAGTACATTTTATTTAATATGTATATTATTGATTAAATTAGTGATTAAATGCCCAACGGAGTACATTATTGATTTTACTAGCAGTAGTTGGCAACATTAAGCTCAAAGGAACAGAGTAGGTTTTTACTTCCTAGGTATTATATTGTAAAGCATTTTCAAAACAATACATGATTTAAAAAAATCTTTGCCCTTTCAGCATATTTTACCAGAACTGAACAGAAAGCATACTGTAGTTCAATGTTAAAAAAAAAAAAATTGTTGATAAAAAAAGGAAAAGTGGGATTTTACTGTTGTGAATAGTTAAAACTCAGGCAAAAGGACCTGATCATGACTCAGACTTGTATGACGTTGCAGTAACATCAACACAGAGAGCTAATACAGGCATGCCTCTTCTCTGTTAGCCATCTCTTTTTCTCTCACTCGCATTCACACATGTCATATCTACACTGTGTCATTGTCCGGAGCTATGGAATCTCTCTGCTCATTTCTGTCTGTCCTCTTTTGTTTGGTTAAGCGGGGGCCAGAGGTTTGGATTTGTCTGTGTAGGTGGAGTTTTGTGAAATCTGACTGGTTTAAACTGCCTAGTGACAGTTTGCTGTACACCAATTGGAGGCTGTGCTTGGACGAAGCACATAACTTATGGGCCTGTTGGATATACTGTATATATGCTAGAAAGTGTAATCCTAACTCTGTGTATGATGTTAGCTAAAATTTTGTAGTCTGTCAGTTCCACACTATTGGAATTTCAAGTGGAGAATATAAGTATCCCAAAGTTTTGTTCTGTGGATTGCACAAGAATTTGATTTTTCATTATAACTACAAAACAAGTCCAATAGAAGTCGACTGTGCTGATAACTGAATTTGCAAAGCAAGCAACCAAAGTTCAGTGATACTGCAATATATTGATTCTTGTTTAGAGTTTAGTTACATTGTTTATTTACAGGAGAAATGTGTGCATGTCTGCCCACCTGGTAGACCCCATGAAAACCTATTATTCCTGGGGAGATGGTGGCACATCTGAGTTTTTCTCAGTCAAGGGAGTATTTCCCTTCTCATTACACACAATTCCTTTTAATTTCCCATAATTCCTCTTCATTATTCAGCCTGTGGATGATGAGCTCAATCAACCATGGCTGAAGCTAAATCAACCTGCTTTAATCAGAATTTACTAAAAGAGGATTTGCAGACACAGAGGGAAAGGCTATGACACCTGTTTCACCCAGGACCGAGGGAAAACCCATCTGAACTAAACATGCAAGAGACCCAACGTGAATGGGACCGGACAACAGTCAAACCCAAGGATTATTAGACTTGATGCAAAATGTGGTTGACCCAAACAAAACCAAATAAAGAACAACAACACTGGTGGGAGTATAGCATGAAGCTACACTAAATACCGAACAGCCCTGTTCAAAAATAGGGGTAATAAGTTTCATCTTTCCTTGACATTGCATTTCACACTCGAATAAAAAAAGATTTGTGATGATAATGGTGCAGGACGCGATCAGGGCTGAGTGAGTGAGTCTGTTCGGATCCATCAAGGCATTAGACATAGTGACACGCAGTCCAGAGACTCACAACAAATCTGGCAACTACCCGACCTCATTAGACTGAATATAAATTGCCTTGATTGACTTGACTATAATTTGGATAGGTACAGTTGTTACTGGTGTAAAACATAAATAAGTTGGCATTCTGCCCTTTAGATCATCCATGTGAAAATGCTATGAATCTCATCAGTACATAAACACATGGTGTTGACTAACTGACATGTACTGTACATACTCTTTCATGTGAGGCCATGTAGAGTTTTGCTCAAGGGCAGGGTTATAGTCAAATGCAACAAAGTCTGAAATTTGGGCCAGAGGAATAGGGAGAGGCTAGGGAAGGAAACCAAAGATGCTTTAATGAGAGGTCAAAGGTCATTCTGGGTCAAGTAGCCTGCCTGGGGACTACATGTTAAACACACTCCCCAGGGGAAAAAGAGGGACAACACAGTGTCTGACAAGATCAACAACGCTGGCCTAATTAGAACAAACACAGGAGCATGGGACCAACCATATCTTGGAAGAACAAAAGGAACAAAGAGCATCTCCTTGTGCATTGTTATTATTTTGATATAAACTTATTTCCTTGAATTATTCCTTCCAGTTAGTGCAGTAGTCTTCACCACCAACTAGGATTTACCGTCTGGAGTGTAATTTGGAGAGGCTCCTTGAGGAAACAGCCTCCTCAGGGGGAAAGACAATTAGTCCTTCAACAAACAGCACGGATCAGTCGCTTTAATTAAACACCCTCCCCCATCAATGCCTCATCCCTCTTCCCTCCCATTGCCTTCCCTCCCTTTCATCTCCAGTTTTTCTCCCCTCTTCTTATGTGAAGGATTCTGGATTTTAATCCTAGGCCAGATGACACCCTAATAATTTGTTGTGTGGCTTGGTAAACTCCTAACCAGTAGATTAGATGGATTGGTCGGTGAGTTAGTTTGTGGAGTTAGCGCTAACAGGATTTACTATCTACTGAGTATATCAAAGGCAGAGTCCTGCGCTAAGCACTGAGCACTTCACCAAATTAAAAAGTGACCCACAGGTGGGCTCTCTGCACTGTTTGTGCCGATGCGCCATGACGCTAATTGCTTTCTAACTCTGTTACGAGTGCCATCAAATTGCACTGTCAATTAGAGTGAAGAGGGCTGTATGGAAGGTCTGAAAGCTTATCCCATTGATCACTACTGTGTGCTTTACTTCTGTCATTATTGCACACTGGGCATTGACTCAGATAAAGAAAAAGCAAAACTGAAAAAACTCTCTCTTTCTCTCTTTCTCTCTCTCTCTCTCCCCCTCTCGCTGGATTAAGAGTTCCATTTTTTGCATTATATACTCACTAGATTCAGCGAGTAATTTAATGTCCTTTAAAGAAGCATTATAATTTCTCTGTCATCTTTTTTGGCTGGACTGCAACAGCAGGGCCAGCCCTATAATGCAAATGTCTGTCACTGACTGACTGATTGACTGAGTGATGAAGTTACACCATTGGTCAGCCAGCCAAGTGTTGAGTTTCCCCAATGGATGTTGCCCTTTCAAAATGAATTGGCATTAACAGTTTCTATTGTATAATCAGGGGTGTATTTACAGTCCTTAATCAAGGGACTATTTGGAAAAACCTTAGCTGCCAATATTGCCCGACCAGGGCAAGGTCTAGCTTTCACTCCACGACTCATTCAATTTACTGCACGGCAGCTGACATAGGATTGAATAAGCTTTTTACTTTCTTTCTGAGTGATCATATACAAGTGAATATAGCTGAAATCATTGCACAGCTGTTGACTTTAACGTATGTATACAGTGATTTTGTCAGATGATGTCACAGTCATAAAATCAGGATTTTAGCAGTTGCAGAGCAGCAGTTTAGAAATGGCTTTAAAGTGGCTGCTGGTCAACATGTCATCTTAAGTTGTTGTGTTGTCTGACAACAGAAACTGAAAAACAAATAAATCACAGCAGCTTTACTGGGAATTTGGCTGCATTGAATTACTGTATATGTGAGCACAGACAGTGGGAGAGAAGCAAAAAGATAAAGGGCTGAAAACAGCTGAAGCTTGGCAGAATGCAAATACCACCCCATGACCTCATTAATATACCAATTAGCATATTACATCTTGTAGTGACATTTAGCAAATTTGGAGTAGACTTTGAGTAGCTCCTTTCCATCGACAACAGCGGTTTACAGCAGTTCCAAAACAGTTTCCAACCGCGTCCTCAATTTTGCACATTGACCATACATGGTCCAAACATACACAGTACTAGGTTTTAACCTAGTAAAACAGGAAGAGCCCGGCAATATTTCAACTTTTTCAGATAAATGCTGAATATTATTCACGTTACATTGCAGAAGATCAAAATGAGATGAAAAGGGTAAACTGCAAACGGACAGCAAAAAAAAAAGCCTAGAAAGTAGGTGAAGTACAGTGGCAATGAAAACAAAACTGAAACACCACAGGAAATTACTCAATACATCCTGTGTGTCAAAAACTGCTGCTGATTGTATCTGATGTGTATGTATGAGTGTATGTGTTCTTGTGTGTCTGCCTAAGTGTGTATGTGTGCATTTTCTTCAGTGTGATGTGGTACAGCAGTGAGAGAGAAGGCAGGATGTGATGCTGCATGTTCATATATAACATCCTGTGTAATGCTGGAGAACCCCTCCGTTATTTTTCACGTTATTGGTTATATGCTACAGCATTTTATTTACGAGCAGGAGTCACCAAAAAAGGCTGAGATGCCTGTGATGGTACAACATTTATTCTCTCAAGTTGCCATGAGCAATATTGAACACTGACTCCCACTGTACCCACTTGAGGCCTACAGGGAGTTTCAAATGGGGAAAAAAAGATGCATTTCCAAATAAACCTAAAGCACATCATTCCCCTCAACAGCTAATATTTCCTTTGTGTTTGTAACCAACTGATTGTTTTAATCATGTTTGCTCGGTTTTCCATGTTTGCTATATCTTTTCTAGTTAAGCTTATCTGACATACAGACTCTCAGGGAAGTTTTTTTGTAGCTCACTGAACCCTGGGTTGACGGATGGGGGTGTGACATCTGCACACGATGCTTTACTGGCAGTGCAAGGCGTACCTTTTCCTGGAGGAGTAACAAAATAATGGGGGAAGAGAACAAAGAGAGAACTGACTCCCTCAGACAACCAGATCAGACAACACACCTGTAGCAGGAGATAAGTGAGTTGAGTGGCATGGTCAGGGCAGTAATTCCACCTGTACTCTCCCCCCTGTGGACAAAAATCGACTCTGAAAACCTTGAGGGAAAGGCAATGAGTCAGAGAGAAGTACATACTGTAGATACTCTATATATGGGATGAGAGATTTCACAGATGGAAAACAATAATCTAGTTCAAAGTTCTTCATGTTGATATTTTCTACTTTACTGTGTTGTAGTACAGAGAACTACCCCCTCTCAGTTTTCTCAGTTTCACTCCAGCAAGGCGTATGCACAACAGCTGTTTCTCTCGGCTGCTTTCAAGTGTTGTGATTTTAATTTACTTGATTGCTTCAGGGCACCGCACCTCTAGTGTGGCATGCCGCACACATCTGGCATTGCGGGCCTTAAGTAAACAAAAGGCCCCTGTTATACGCCATGCAGCACATCGTTCACATTCGGAAAGTGGAAGAGTGAGAAATAGGAGGGGCAAAAATCGATTTATCACTTAAATTCGAGGTTTACTGGAAATGCGTAATCATTCAGTTCTCATTTATTTCTCTAACCATAAGTATTTGCCTTTATTGATACTGTTGCTGATTAATGCTGATTAAAACAAATAATTTACTGTAACTCAACTTAGAATTGCATATTCTTATCTATACTGGATACTGTTCTGGCCCAACATTGCAATGTCACTCAGGGAGATGGTTAATGCAAGAGACCTGGGGGACAGTGTTTGGCAGTAGCAAATAACAGAGTAGTGTGTAAGGACAGTATCTTTTACGAGGTTGGTGCAGGCACCAGGCATTTTATATCACCAAACCAAAGGCTAGCTGCTTGTTATTTATTTGATTTGTGATGTTTGGATATATAGATAAAAGTTGACTTGACTTTGCTTTTACTTTTAAAACCATGATGACTCATTTTCATATTTCTGCAAGTGTTTTATACAGAAGACGTAGAAGATCTGGCAAGTTTGAAGTTTTTAATGGCATCTTCGACAAAAGTGGGTTGAGTTATGGAAAGTAATGTAACAAGTAATTTTATTAATTACTCTACATTTTTTTGAGTAATTTGTAAAGTAATGTTCCTTTTTTAATGGGCAATAAGTAATGCTTGATTACATTTTCAAATATCTTGTCCAACACTGCAGGTGTATACTGGCACCAGCGTTTGATCCTGTAAGAAAATAACAGCAAACACAGATCTTCTGCAGCAGTGGCATTAATAGGAAAGCTTTCTTGAAGAAAAAAATCTAGGTGGAAACATACAGTTTTTTAAAAAAAACATATGCAGGTGTCGGATATGTGTTAATTGGATAATTATTCGAAGAAGATTAAAATACAAACAGGTGTTTAACCTGGCCATTTAAATCCCTCATTTAATAAAGACAATGCTACAGCATCTTATTTTTTTTTATTTCTTGAAATTTAGAGTAGCTTTTCCAGTCTCTAGTTCCACATCCCTTCACAGTTTGCAGTATGAATGGTTGAGTGTTAGTGTGTCAGTTTTGATATAAATTGATGAGTCACAGGATCACTGTTATCTTAGCATCTTGAAATACGAGAAAAGGTAGAGAAGAATGAGAATTTGTGAGTGTTTTTACAACTACAAAATTGCAAATGCATGTATATGTGTGTGTTTCTGTATGTGTGTGTGTTACAATGCTCCTACACAGATGTTTCACAGTCTGCACATCTACATGTAGAGACATGTCCAAGTCTAGGATTGCTGCCAAGACAGGAAGAGTCTGCATTAACCCTTTGTGTTCTGGAGGCTCTAAAGGGAGAGATACATCCAACAAGTCTTCAGTTAGGTTATGTCAGGAGGATGATATTTCCAGTGGGAATGAGAAGGGTTAATTTTAAAGTAATTGCTGCATCGACTGAGCTGATATTTCTTTGCTTTCTGCAGCTGGTGCCAAGAACCTGCCCTGACTCTAAAAGACAATGAGGGCTTTGCACATGCTCCTTATAAAAATATACAGTGGATATGATGGTCTAGAGATGTTCAAAATCTGTCATTTTGACTAAAATTAGCACTACAAAAGTAGCATAATACATGTGGAATGGAAGAAAACACTGCCAGTACACAAAGTGTTTTCATGGACAAAAATGTATAGCACTGGCTAGTATTCAAATAAATCAATTTGTTCATTAGTGAACAAACTTCAATTAAAGACAGCAAAGGGCTGAGGTGTCAACATCAAGCTTTGATAATCTAGTAAAGTTATTGCAATTAAGTAAGTAGCTGAAATCCGGTCGATTTTCGATGGCAACACTGGAAAAAGCAGTTCAGTTTTCCAGCTACTCCTGTTCTCACTTGCATTTCACTTTAAGGGGCTAATGCTCATTTTAACCATCACATCTGTATTTTCAGCTGCCAAAGAGTCATCCACCCGCAGTTAGCCACCAGCCTCGCCCTGAAAGAGTGTGGGTATCGATTCCAACTGTTGGATTCCTTTCTCCGAATAACTTTGTGCTTCTTGCCTTTGGTGGAGCAACCAACCAATCAGCAAACCCTAGAGACTCTGTTTGTTAAATCTGCCTGCCCAGCTCAGAGCCCTCTACACGTGGACTACCTGAGAAATAAAATCATATTAAAATAATTTTGTTTTCCCCTACCACCCTTCCTTTGTCACTGAGCTTCAGGATTTGGGTCCCATCTTTCCCGGTAAATTACAACAAAAAGAGGACGAAATCAACAAATAGCACAGCAGAGATGCCTTCTAACATTATTGATCCAGCCAGATATTTTACAGTTTATGTCCTGATATCCTGTTTGTAATTATGTCTTATATATTAGCGTCCACCTGAATTGTGCTTCACGAAAAAATACCTTCAACGCTGAGAAGCCGTTCCTATACAGATGTGGTCGGACCTATTTGCTTTACCGCTGGTGACTTTCTATGCAGTTTTATTAGTGCTAAAACCCGCTTACATTAAAAAAAAAAACCAACCGAACAAAAAAAAACCAAAAACATGCATACATGTCGCGCAAGTGTGCAGAACAGTATCCACAAGCGGAAATGCATCCATGCAAAAGAGCATATCTGCTCCCGTGAGCATGGATCGAGCGCAAGCTGATCTGCCCTACCTCTCTAGACTACTCAGCACTCACTCACTCAACAAGTAGACTTTTGAGACCTTGGAGGTGGGGACAGTGGCTCCTTTGATTGGTCAACTTCAACACCTGCGTTCTAGGCCAGGATCCCATTTTTAATAGTCATAATGACTAATTGTCATTATGGATAATCATAATTGTGGATATTCATAATGACATTTTTACTCATCGCAATGTATTTTGGATTTCCAAAATTAAATTATCGTTATTTGGAATGATTTTTTCATTTTGCATATATGATATTAAAGTAATGACTAGCAACAATTTGCTGGTAGATATTTGAAATATTAGTTTTTCCTAATAAGATATCAAGAATGTATTTGTGTATATCTGAATTTGAAAGCCCAATGGATGGTAAAAGTGACATCGTTTCTAAGGAAAAATAACATTGTTAATATCTGAAATGTGGTTTTTGACCAGGAAGTATTTAATTACACATATCTGTAATATATATATTCAATCTAGCTATTAAATGTTAAAAATGGCAATTTATACTTTTTTTAAAGCATTTTTACACATGTTAAATTTAATGTTAATGTTAATGTTATAAAATGTTAATGTGGATATCTTTAACTACCTTTTTTACTAGTGAGAATACAATTTTGACTATGAGATATGTGATCATGTAATTACAGATAAGAGTATGATTTGATTAAATGTTAAAATGACTTGCCATAACCACCACCAACAGGACTGGAGTGTGACATGAGAGATTATGTATGTTAGTGATCAGACCATACAGCTCTTCAAAGGTCATGGTCAGCTTTAATCGACCAATCAAAGGAGTGGAGACTTCAGCCGCTGTCCCCAGCCTACAAAGTCCCAAAAGTCTTCTTGATGAGTGAGCAAGTGTTAAGCAGTTGCAAGCCCATAGCGAAGCTTAAGCTTGTGCTTGTCACAGCCCTGTGCTCGCAAGACTGCAGCTGTGCACACAGACCAGAAATGCTCCCTTGCAAGAACGTTTTTTTCTGCAGATACTGTTCTTTGCGCTCGTATCACATGCACACTCATGGTTTTTATGTGAATGGGTTTCGAGACCAATTAATTGCCATAACCTTACCATACTCTCTGTCAGGGCAGTTCACTTTTTAAATTCTTGTACCTATCCCTGCTCTCCGGGGAGCATGTCTATCAGAGCATAAGGAGTTGCCTTACATGCGCCTTCCACCCTCTGACAGCCACATTTCCTAACCCTGCTAAGAACAACCTAGATTGATATTCTACCTTCCACCTCTTCAAGTAACCAAATGCTTAACAACTACTTCTCTGAGACCATCCAAAAGTCATCGTCCAAACCTCCCCAAGCTCTTTCCACATTCAAACTGAATGCAGTGAGGGTCTCTCTAGGCTTGAGATACCTCTCTGCTATTTCCAAACCCAATCAGGCCTGCCACATCTCCTTTTGCTGCTTCAGAGCTTCCACTTGCGACCATAACAAGTACAATTGCGTTCTGGCCACTGAACTTCCAATTTCCAAGTAAAAGTCCAACAGTAGTTGAAAGATCTGAGTTTACCACAAGCTGCAGAGGAGCTTGAACTGTAACCTTTTAGCTTAGTTAGCCCTTTGTATGATGTGACTGCTTCCATATTTACTATTATTGCTGGCATTGATGGCTGTATTATATACAAGAGGATGGTATACATCTATTGTTTTGCTCATTCAGAAATGCATTTCAAACAGCACAGATTTAACAGCATTTTTGCAAAAAATGAATGGATAAGTGAAGAGACGGACAGATGGAGGATCAAATGAATGTCTGCTTGCCTGATTCAGTGTGATCCGTCTGTGAACTTGCTAATGACCCCACTGATTGATTCAGGGACATCTCCAAGCATTTTGGCCAGATTGGCTGTAAAGGGAAGCCATGGGACATTTTCTGGACTCTGGAATCTTTTTCTTTTTCCTCAGATCTACACACCATGCCAGATCTTCCCCTTGCATTTTCTCAAAAGGAATGGAAGCTGTTGCTAATTAACACTGCATAATTATTAAGTAGATATGATGTAAAACAAAAACAAAGAAGTCAGTGGCATATTCGAAAAACTAATGCTGTATGGGTCTTTATTCAGCTGTAATTCTTTTGGCATGTGGACAAGTGATTTCATTTGCACCTACATTGCAAGAAAAACATGACCAGGGAAATAAAAACATTATACAGAGGCAGGGAAGGTGAATTGGACACTAAACAAGAAAAAATTCTGATTTCCAAGGATATGCATTGAATTTGCAACCAGCCGTGCTACACAGCACTGGGACATATTCATCTCACACAGGGTTGGACAGGAAAAGAAAGAAATTTAGCTCTGGATTTATCCATTGGGCTATGGCCCAAGGGGGGGGGGGTTGTTAAGGGTTAAAACTTGGTTGTGATTGGCCAGTGGGCCCAGTTCTGGGACGAGCACGCACCGCACTCCCATGTGGACCCTGAATGACAGGAACACAGAGAAGGCCAGTAAAGAGACTAACAGGGCCCGGTAAAAACATTAGGCATTTTTTGATGGTCCAACGACCCAACGATGCCACAGTCCACCGAGATTTGTCCTGGTATGCCCGGGCATACCAGGACAAATCTCGATGGGTCTTTGTCTTGGGTCCAAACATAGAACAATAACCTCCATAAACACTGAACTTGCAAACATTCACATAAAAAAAACCCTAAACTGACATATGTAAAGTTAGATTCACGGTTCATAGATACAACAGTTTACCTGTGCTCATTTCTAAACATGAAGCACCATGTTTTGCTTACTAAGAGAGAAGTATGTATAATTGAAAAAGACGTGGTGTTTGTCTTGATTATTTGGGCCAGGGCAAAATGCTTAGCATCAGGGGGCAGGACCCCTTCAGGCCATGGAGGTTCTAAGATTACCTCCTTCTGCTAGCTTACATCTAGCTTTGTGGCCCTCCCCCTACCTCCTTTTTTTTCCTCTCTCTCTCTCTACATGAAGCCAGTTTGTTGTGGCAGACATGCATCTCAAGGTCCAGATCGTGTTACACAAATTTAGTTTTTGCTGGAGGATTTTGGACCTGGTCCAGACCAGATAGATGAGGCAGCGTGTATCTCTAAGGAGTGCCAGGCACAGAGAAGACATGATATGGGCTGTTATGTTTGATGAGACTTAATAGGGTGGCCTAGTGTGGTGTACAAACAGCATAATCTGTAGGCTATAATGTTACAAATCACTTACTAAGTGCCATCTGAAGAGCATTATTCCACTGTTTTCCACTTCTTGGATGGAATGACCAAAAAAACCTCTGATAATTGTGCACAAAATTACACATACTATACAAAACACGAGAATTATCAGTCTAAATTAATAGTTATTCACAATGTCATGTCAGCTGCTGTTCATTTCAGCTCTTTTCATGACAATCCCATGGTTCTCCTTTGCAACACAGTCAGGCTCGTCCCGCCAAGACCGCAGAACTAGGATTAGCTAAGAGAATACTCATCCTTTCCTGGATGAAATCCTGCTGCAGTTTTTGACAGGGGAAGCGGTGGCCATGGGTTTTGTGCTCAAGAGGAAGAGAAGCTGCTGTAGTTTACACTGCAGTGCTTTTATCTCCCCTATCGTTGTTTTAGGGATTGGTTGGTTGTTGAGGGCCAGCTGGGGTTGAAGTGTTGAACGGGGATGTCCGGCAGTGATAACCATCTATAGACAGCAAAATGCAAGTTTGATGATGAAACTGAGGCCATTACAGATGAGATAGTTCTTCTTTTGTGGTTCAGCACTGTGCTCTGATCTGCCTTTTTATAACAATAGATGAAATGATTTGAAGAATATTGTTACATTAGCTTACACAAATATCATACCAAATTAAGGTAAAGCTATAAGTTCTGGGCATAACCTTTGCCAAACAAACATTATTTGATATGAATAAACTTGAACAAATACAAACTCTGTCAGGTTTTGTTAAAAAAAAAACAAAAAAAACAAAGAATAAATCAGTTTTTAAAGTTGTCACATAATATTTGCTGGAATAGACCTATTTAAATAAAATTCAAACAATAAAAAGAATTTAATTAGATGTCTTTGCTTGACTAGTGCCTCCATATATAATATGTATTTCATATTTTTTTACAAGTGAGGCTATTGTAAAGAGATATGGTTTCCTGCTTCAGTGCTTGATCGGGGAGATATGAACATTGTCGTTCCTAAACATATCCATATCATATACCATAGACCTCAGTGTCATCGAGGAAGTTCAGCAGCTACTCCAATCTCCATTCCTCTCCTACAGAGCAGTGGGCTGCAAGGCTGAAACCAGAGGGCAGAGAGAGCCCTTTAGAAAGTAAACAGACACAGAATTGAAGAAACAAGGAAGAAGGAGGCATCTGAAACATGTGGGCATTATGGGAATGTCAGATTGGATGGACAAAGGCTAACTGTCATGGCAGGAAAGTATGGAATTGTCCCTCCTTGTTTGGAAAAGATTACACGATTATGACTCAAGTCGTTTTCCCACAGACCTTAGGTAAAGCATTGTGAGCCCATTTCACTGACAGACCTTTCAGTGTACCGGCAGAGTAGGAAGACATGTTGATACACTGGGTGTCCATTGTGAATGTACCAGTTGTCTAAATAACAACCAGTTCACAGTCATAAAAAAACATTTCCTTTCAATTTTTGGGCTTCTTCAGGCCATATCGAATTCTTTCATGTAAATACAGCCTTTTGCCTGACATAGCCATTAATGCAACAGCATGTAAGCTGTATTCAAAACAGTTCAAGACTGCACTTGGACCCAGACAAAAGAAGCATGAAAGTCTGCTGAAAAAGTGACATATTACTATCATTAACAGCATAATCATGCTGGACTTTAGTTATAATGCTGTTACACTGGCTGACAAGCAGAGGATTTAAAGAGAGCTGTATTTCTCTGCCAGACTCTTAAACATCTCATTTTCCATTAACATGAGACCTAGAGCAGCGTGTGTCACAGAGGGACATAAATCTCCTGTTTCCCTTCCCCCTCCCTGGCCCCTGCACAGTGTGGAGGAAGAGTATACAATTCAGCCGGAGCAGCTCTCTGCTTAACTCTGCAGTGTGCCACTGAACAAAAAAGTAACAGTCCCTAACACTTCAAGATCACATCTGTTCGCACATGCCAATAACTCTTGTCCCCTCTGTTTCAAAATATGTTGCGTTTAAACACAGTTACAATCACTCATTTAAAATAATCTCCGGTCCCAAATTATTAGGCTGTACCCCAAAAGAAGGCCCAGATATGCCCCATTGCTCCATCCCAGCCCTAGCAAAGCAGTCATTAGCTCCTAATTCCCTTGCAAGAGGGCTTCACAAAAGCAATGATGAATGACTCCTCTCAGTCGGCTCTCCCGTGGCAGAAGGGAGCATGCTGCTGCACCAGAGACCCTGCTGCCTGCTGTCTAATCTGCTCCAGATATGACACCCAATCACCTAGGAAAGGGCCCATTTAAAGCACTATCCTGTGCTCTTAAATGGCTATCGGAGACTGGCAAATGGTTATCCAGGGCCTTTTAAAAGGGTGTCTAGTTCTATGCTCTCATGGGGGCACCAAGTACACTAAAGAGTAGGAGAGGGAGTTTCCTTGGGGGACTATTTAAGTTCTGGTCAAAGACTGACTTCCATGTTTCCAATTTTAAACAGATCTAAAGAGATCCTCTGAGGATGTGATAGAGACTGTGAAGTCATAAAGAGGGAGGCTGGGATCAGAGACTGATACCCTGTACCCCAGTAACCCCTCTCTACCTCACGCACACATACACAGTCGTTTCAGTTCACTCCTCATTATCGTTTGTGTTTTAAAAGTTGTCAGTGTAAATATTTCAGATTTTTTCTTAATTATTTGTTCAAACAAGTCCATCTTTCTATCTTTCTATCTTTCTTTGAAGCCCCATAGACAATGGGTTGTGTTTGTGCCAGCCGGATAACATGTATTGCAACACCAGACGTTATGCAATGTCCTGAAGAGAGTAAGGCTACTAAACACCTGTTTTGCTGACAGATAAACCTATCAAGTTCACATTATTGATCTTACAACAACATATTTTCTCATTGCTTTGGTTTGTTTCATTTTTTGGGCAGGGGATATTGTAAATCCATTACTATTCTTTAGCCAACACTAAGGTTTTGGAT
Source organism: Istiophorus platypterus (assembly GCA_016859345.1). NCBI lineage: Eukaryota > Metazoa > Chordata > Actinopteri > Istiophoriformes > Istiophoridae > Istiophorus > Istiophorus platypterus. The sequence goes on from CM029118.1 coordinate 17,914,733, forward strand.
GTAGAGTATTTCCTGCCACTAAGTTAAAGCACTACACACAGACACATGGATGCAAAGCAGCTTGCTATTTTGTGTTATCTGACATTGATGGGTCTTGGGAGGATTATAATACTCCAGTGTTTCTATATTAAATGGAAATGATAATATCACAATCACAATGTAATTTTTAGCTTGTGGTCCACAAGTCCAACCAAAAAAATTAGGTAATTCTGAGTTTCTTTCAAAACAACCCATATGTTCTGAGAATTACTGTCAGAAAAATTATATGATCTGCTTTCTAAGGTTAGTTTTAGCCAAGTAAAACTACGTGATTAAAGTTTAGAAGAGATTGCTTTCATGGCCAAGAATAGAAAAAAAAAAAGATAACTGTCACAGTCCATTCTCCTCTCAATGCAAAATATCATCTCCTATGTCCAAGTCACACGGCTTGTTGACCCAGCCATGTACACATCCATAGCCATCCACTGGGACTAAAACCACAACTATAGTTAAATTTCAAAATTAAATTTTGACAAATGACCCCTTTATGTTTTGTTCCATTTTGTATTTTGTTTTCTTCTAGTGTGACACTTCATACATACATGTGTAATCATAAAACATGTTTTAACCAGTTTTTTTCCATTCCACCTGACCTATTCAATCCCACTCAGTTTGACTACAAACGACTCCTGAAAGGTTTCAATCAGCGGGCTAAACGTGATCCATCACTGTGAACTAGAAGCTAACCAACAGATTTTGCAGATACTTGTCTTTTTTGTGTGTTCAGCCAGATTGGCTAATGTTGTCCTTGCTAAAGATGAGGCTTCTCCTAAGTTTAATTTATCAAAACTACAGTAGTGGCTGCTAGTTAATGAGTGATGTTATTCAAAAGCTCCTTTTTACCTGATTGCTAGTTTAGTTTAGTCTAGTTTCCCAGGCTTCTTGTCAATCTCAAGCTTTATGCGTCCCCCACCTTAGTGACATACTGACCTATGAATGCAGATGCACACACACACACACACACACACACACACACACACACACATAGGCACACACACATTATTTGGTCATTAAGTGTATTCTCATTAGTGGTGAATGGGTCTTGATTAGGGGCAAGCTCACACAATTCATCTGATGGCTATCCACAGGGACTGGGGGAGGAAAGAGGGAGGCAGGATAGCATCAGCCAGTCAATTAGATAGCCTTTAGAGTTGGATGGTTCTGCTGAGGGGGTCACATTTGGACACTTCTGCCTCCCATTGCAGATTTCTTCCCTCCCACAGGCGCACATATCCTTCACTCACAGAGCATAAGCACCTACATTTCAACAATCCTCTGTGGCACATTCTGTACTTTGGCAGAAAACCACCAGTGTACTGGTTAGACAAGTCAGGAGTCATTAGCTGGCTTTGACACTTGTATGTTCCCATAAAGTCCCAGGAAGTGGGATTTAGTGTGAGAACAGTTAAAAATAAGGAAACGTTTTCTTCCTTACAATAACAACACTATGCAGTGTATTTCATTGATTGAATACCAATTATTTTACAAACTGGCCTAAATATTATGAAGACATTTAAAAGGATAATATGTTTAGATTTATCACAGTGTCAATAAAACTTCACTGCCTTTATAGATAGAATTGAGTTTATCAACTTTAATGCCTTTCTTAATTATTTTTCCCATATGACTTCAGAGTAAGAGAATGCACAAAAATAAGTAGGAGAACCCTTTTTTAATGTATAAAATAAACACAGTCAAAGCTACTGCAAGTAAAAGCCAGGGTCCAAACTTATATGAGGTGTTGGCTGAATGGAAACAAGACTGCGATGCAGTTGAAAGCAGAGCTAAAGGTTCGGAAAATGTGCAGCCGACTTCAGTTTATCCTGATGTGACACCAGACTCAAACGGCATTCTCACATGTCTGGATTGGACGTGAGGCTTGGGGCCCAGCCAAATACCCATCATCAGACACTAATGCTGGGCATGAAGCTAGAGGCTCCACTCTGAACTCACATAAGCAGACTAGTTTTGGTGTCTGCCAACTTAGCCTGTCCAGTGAAGGAGCAGTATGGAATGGATCAAGGAAAAATAGAGGAGCTTATAGGGTTGCAGGTTGGTTTAAGAAAACAGCATAACATCAGTACATGAATTACAGTACAGTTGTAGTAATTGTATTCAGTCTCTTGTTGATATGGATGGGAAGTATGCAATTCATAGACACAGTAATACATACAATAGACACAGTGGAGAAAAAGAGGCAGGGAGCGACAGGGCGCTGGCTAGGCCATGTCCCACTGAGAAATCTCCAGACCGCTGCATCTCCAGAGGAAAATGTTTTCACCATCCTCTAAGTGCCCATTAACTGTCTATTCCCATTCCAGCCGTGCTCTGCGCAGTGCTTTGGCACAGTTGGAACTGTGGCCAGAGCCGCCCACAGTATTCCGGGGAGGCCGGGCCGAGCTCAGAGGTGAGGGAGGCTAAGAAGTGTAGAAAGCCGTGCAGGCTTCCTGGTGTTTGTAGACATGTCGGTCAGTCCTTCAGCACACAATGAACAGAGAGAAACTGGGAGATCCAGCTCTTATGTGGATCCAATAAACAGATGGTGTACCCTAGCTAACGTGTCAATCTGCTTTTTTCGTTTTAAATTAGCCTGCTAATGCATTTATCAGTGCTGTTCGTTGTATCTTTCTCTTTTTTTCTTTCTCCTCTAAAACGTAGAGAAGTCAGAGTTATAGAGCACAATTATGGGTGGCAGAGCAAGTTCTCAAAACTATTTACAAGTATTATTAGTTTATTTACTTTCTGTAATTTCATTCATAGATTTAATTATCTTAGGGTGAGAGAGACTGCACCCCAGTTAGGGTCTGATATCTAATCAATTACTGAATATTCTTCAAGCAGGAAGTAAACAATTAGGCCCCTGGGAAAAGCAGTTCAAATTACTATGTTGTCAATGTGGAGAGAGTAGAGAGAAAGAAAGAGAAAGAGAGCACGGGGTAGGACGGACAAAGAGACCCAAAGAAAGGATTATAGAGTACTGAAGATTGTCTGCCTTACTGTTATTATTCTGCTCGTATAAAAGAAATTGTGTCAAGGCCTGCCCTATGTTCCCAGTTTTTAAATATAAGAACTCAGAGCTTCATGATCCCAACCCTTCACCATCGAAAAATGAAGAAGAGAACGACTGGTAGTGGAAGAGTGGAGGAAATGAGTAACATCTTGTCACTAGTTTGCTGTAGGGGGTGATCTATACCTCCCAGGCTGAATTATGTGGTGCAGAGTGAATAACTGGTAGAAGGAGGCTGGTCCTACAACAGCCAGAGCAGCCAGATGCAGACCACGGACAAGGACACCACAAGTGGAAACAGGAAGAACCACTGCAACCTCTCCAACCCGATGGCTTTATTTATGTATTTGCTGTGCCACACTGAAACCACAAATATGAAGGAAAATATGCAAAGTGATGCCAGTATAGGTCTATTTTTAAGTGCTTTCCTTTACCATTAGTGTTATCCTTTCTTAAATTTAATGTTTCTCTATATTTTCAGTGCTCAGAATTGTTTTTCTTTGGTACCTAATTTTGCAAAATATCTTAAGGCTTGATTAATTTTACCCTATATACAAAAAAAGGTTCAGATTTGTAACTAAACATATTTCCATGAAAATAAAATCAAATAGTGATATTCCAATAAGATGATACTTTGAGGAAAGAAGAGGGAAAATCCTTTAGATATATGCTTCTATAAACCTTCCCTTTAAAGTATTATAAGTAGTAATCCCTTGATTTTATCTTTCTCTTTTGTCGTTTTTCTTCTGCTGTTGAATGTCATCTCCAAGCAAATCAATAGTTCAAGGAGTCATTCAAAGCCATTCTTATCAAAGCGCGGTGCTCTGGAGCATGTGTGTGGATAGATCAGTCCTGTCTTCTTCAGCTCTCAGTCAAACTGCTGAGATGAAGCCAGTCCAGCATCAAACTGAATGGACCAAAGGGGAACATCACAGAGTGTCTTTTTAAGACCAATGTAAAAAAAAAATTTGAGAATTAATTCACAAAAAAAAACCCCATTTGTCTTTTTCAATAATCACAGCAACATGTATTTTTTTTTTTTTTTTACATTTTTAGTTTCGAATTTCTGAACGCTTGATACGTGTTAAATAATATATAACATCTTGTTACGGTATATTGTCATGTTAAAAAATTAAACAGACAAGACACTTTTACAGTAAGTAAAAGTGCATTTGTAAAACACAACTATTATGATAATATAATATACAATACTTTAGTTAATTGTAACAAAAAGCAAGATAAGCTTGAATATTTAAAAAAAAAAGGGGGGAGAAAGAAATCAATTGATAACAGTTTTCTTCCTTTGATGCAACTCAATCTTAGGGTGGGGTTGTTGGGAGCAAAGCATCTGCATATTTAGGAGTTTTGGGCTCTGGTTGCCTCTTTTTGCTAATAGTGATGTGTTGCATGAATGTATTTTGATGTCAGATGGTAAATGAAAAATGGAGATACATATTTGTGAGATTGTGGACATAGTTTTTTTTTACTAGTATCTGTGTACTATATGTGTGGGTACATGCACATTCCCTCTGCCTGTGTGTGCGTGTGCATGTGCTTGAAACCACTCACACAGTCTCATGGTGGGTTTGTGTGACGCCTATGGAGAAACTCAGTGAAAAGGAGCATTGTGCTCAGGGAGTGTTCTCCTGGTGGGTAAAGCTTGTAAGCCGCTCTCCTCCACATGGGGCCTGCAGTCAAGGCTCCTAGCTGTGGTCTGGATGGCACCAGAGACTGCTCCTTCTGAGACAATACCAGTTATAGCAATGCTTGTTGTCCAGAGAGAATATGAATGACACAGAAAATATGTGATGCAAATATCATACAAAAGAGGAAGAAATGAAAAGAGGAACAACAGAGGGAGAGGGAGAGACTGAAACACAAAGAGAGTCTATATATGTAACAAAAAGAGTAGATCAGTCTTTATTTTTTTTTAAAAATTGCACAGCTGTGTATACGTTTAACCAGAGAAAATACAATATCTTTCCTCTCATACTACTTTATATTACATCTGATGGCACAGAAAAGTAGGAAGACCTCCTATATGTCCAGCTTTTTCATGATTTTCTTTGAAAAGCCAATACTGTTAAATAATTAGGCTGGAGCAAAGGTCAGGTCATGTACTGTCGTGCTTTTTCTCCACTCCAAATGCTACAACAGTTTGTCCTCATTCAGTTTCTACTCCTCACAATGTCACAGAAAAAGAGAGACAACATCAGTATGTAAGCTACTGTAGAATAGATGGCTTTTAAATGTAGTTGAAAAACTATGTCTGTACACATCTTATCTACTCATATATCATCTTGTCACAACAGTAATCTAAATTTTATCCTCACTCTAATTGCAAGTCCCCCGTAGATAGCAATGGGACTCTCAGGAAAGAGTCGGGGGAGGTAATGCATTGATATAGCTCTCTGTTAAGGTCAGATATAGTACACATGTATGAGTGTGTATTTATTTGTACCCATGTGAAAGTTTATTTCACACTGTAACATAGCATCCCAGTCTTTGCTACGTCTGTTGCTTGTATGATGATAAATTCAGTGCGGGTGTCAACCTGGTTACGGTAGGTGAGGATTGATGGTGTGCTGAGGCTGGCTATCCATCACCATCGCATCGGGATTTCAGGAATCTGTTTCTGATCACAACCCACGGCAGGGGCCATGTGGTAACGACCCCTCTCAGTGCGACACCACAGGAAATCGATACCAGGCACTCAAGGTCAATGTACTGTTGGAAAACTACTTAAGCCCTGACGGATGGAAGGCCCGCCTGCAGATGAGACAAGCTATTGACAGCTCCTCCTCCTCTCGTACTCAAAAAAGACATGCACATGTTGACATAAACAATGTGTGTCCTTTAAGGTTCGGTGTCTCTTTGTCTGTCTTCCTCTAGTTGTATCTGTTTCTCTATGATATGAATTAATCTTTTGTAATTTGAAATACCAAATAATGAGGGCCACCCAATGGCATGCCATCATTTGAAATTCAGAGTGACACAAGGATGCAAATACCTAAAAAAGTCAGTTGCCCTATATTGGAGCTGTAACCAAAGATTTTAGGAAACAAAACGAGTTCAGTTAATTCACTTTTATTACTCTTTAAATCTTTTGTCTGATAAGAAAGACAATGCCAAATATACAGCTGTATCTACTACAGATTTTGTTAATACAGTATTCACTATTTTGCATTTCCAGATATTTTAGGAAAAATGTCCAGTTTGTCGTCCTGTTGATGTTGAGAGGGGTCTGTTTTTTAGAGTTATTTAGAGTAAGGGGTAGAACCCTATTGAGTTTGCTCAAGTTTATTAGGGTCCTAATTTTGAGGGGTCTGAACCACAGTGGGTCAAACTGCTGTAAATTTGAGTGAGCTAGACAACATGACCAGTGACATATAGGTCAACTCACTGTGATCTACAAAAAACCTCCTGGACCATAAAAGTCCACCATGATGGTTTTCTACCTATTTGCAAAATGTGAAAAACAGCACATCTACTTGTTGAATTTTGACTTTTGCAAAACCAACAATGGTATAAAGACTTGTAGGACTGAGCTTCACAAATTTACAAAAAGTGGTTAACATTGGCACAAAAAATGGGGGCTATTCATCTTAGCAGGAAATTAATAATCGTAAATGATTTCTACAATCATCATAATCTTGGTAGACATTTTCATTTCATGTTTGTGAATAAACCTTCCAAAGAATTTTGAACCTTACCCACAGGGGGTGCCAGAAATACCAAAAACCTGTTGGACAAATTTTCATCAGTTTTGCTGATCATGCTTGGGGGGCAAGTATTAATTTAAATCTGAATGCCATTTGGATAATGAATGTGTGCATGGCCTATTCATCAGTATCTGCCATCTTATGCAGTTGGACAGTTCGTCGTGATGCGGAAAGAGCTAGAAACATAAAACTTGGCACCATGAGTGGAAATGCTGTGCTAATGCTGCAAAAAATATGGCCACCATCATCCAAAACAGGGCTTAGAAGGGAACTGGCAATAACTCTCTGACCGTTTTTCCAATTATCATGAATCTTGGTAGGTACCTCCAGATCATGTTTGGGAATAGGTCTACGTAAGCATTTTGAGCCAAACACATAGGGCCGTCAAACGTGTGACACTTTGGGCCACAAGCATGTACCTCAAAAGCTGGTAGACAGAATATTGCTTGTTTTGGTGCACATGATCTGGAGGAAAGTATTATCAAAATCTGGAGTGCCATATTGAGTGGTGCATGTGGGCGTGGTCTATTAATCACTCTTTGCCATTTCATGCCTTTGCAGAATTTGCTGTGAGCTGGAACTACCTAGAAACACGAAATTTGGCACCATGAAAAAAATATGATCCCATTCGGCCTGATGTTGCCACTGTAATTCACAGTCAAAATGTGAAATAGTTGAAAGGCTAAGAAAGTTAAGTCTAGGTCAATATTACACACTGAGGGAAAAGTAAACAAGAGTAGATGCAGAGAGGAGTGTGGAGCACCTGAGAAACTCAGTTAAACATCAAATTTGTGTGTAAAGCTGAGACAACAGACCAGTGGAATGACAGAGGAAATTCAAGGACCTGTATGTTATGGCTGGGGAATTCTTTGAAATATCTTGGTGAGTGATTTTTTTGGCTAAGCTGGTGTAGCTAACAACTGTAGTGTGCATGTGGTGGTCACAATGGGTACTGCCGGGAGAGTATGTGTTTTCCATGTTGAAATGTGTGGGCTGCATTTGTTTCATTTTACTGCTGTGACATGTTACACTTGTTGAGTTACGCTTGTTATCGTTGAGGTAGGGGAGGGTATCTGTGTTGTAGGACTTTTGGACTGTGTCATAATAGCGTTGAAAGCACAGCAGCATGACAATACTATATACATAGTGCTAGCGTGACAGATAATCATATTTGTGTATACGGAGATAATATCTAAGTAACAATAGTTACGTCTGTGGTAAAACACAAGGTTTTGTACGGAATCAATACTACGTACTATTCCTCAGTTCATGGTTAAAAGTACAGTCTTGGATTCTGGGTTCTCTCTTTACCAAAAGAGATGGTGTGCCACCATTAGCACTTCATCTATTTGAGAACAAACCATGGACACATAGACATGGACCTAAATCTCTAAATTTATTATGAACTTAAAACTGATTCCAAACTAACCAATTTTGACCTAACACTAAATAGACCTAAGCAGGTAACCTTAAGCAGGCTACTGCTACTGAAAAGTATAACTAATATAAAATATATGAGCTAACTTTTCCACTTTAGTCACTACATTTTTATTAGCTAAAATGTTAAAAAAAAAAAAAATAATGAAACAATAAAAGATTTAAGATGATCTCTTTATCAAGTTTGAAAAAGTTCCTAGATTCTTCATTTGAATGGCACATATCAATCCGCTGTTAAGAGGTCTAGTGCCTAAGGAAACTAAAGCTTGTTTTGTCAGATCTATCTTTTTTCCCTCAAAAAAGGACATTTAATATGCAAAAGGAAGATTAAGAATTATATGTAGAATCTATAAAAAAAAAATTAATTTCATGAATAACCAGCCCCTTTTCACTCCTGCAAGAACTTAACTCTGCTCTGTAAAAATTATATAAAGTAAACTTCTTTTCAACGTCTTAGCATGTGTGCATCTTTGCATGCAAGTGTACTTTTGTTTTAGATTACTTCTGTGTCTTACAGCTATCTGTTAGAGATACCATGAATTAAGAGACTAAAATTTGGTTGAATTGCTGGGTTTCGCTCAGCTTTGGCAGCTACCGTGTAGCCACAAACCCAGAAGTGGTGTAGCTATCCTTTCTTTTTCCAAACTCCTCTTTAGGTTGCCCTCTTTTGCGTCACATTTGCATTAGATTTCCATCCACAGGCGTAACACAACTCCATCATTGGGTTATCCATACCTGCAAGGCCCATGAGAAACTGATGCACTCCGCCGTACAGCTATAAATATCGTATCCATCTGAATATTCAACATTTTTTAAACCACAAATTGTTATATCCCTTATAATACACAGTATTTGTTCATCATAAACAAAGAAAAATCAAATTGCCATGCTTGATTCTTGGAGGACGTCCTAGTCCCTCCCTACACTAAAGAACACCAGCTTAAACAAGCAGGACAGCTTTGTGAATATGGAGACCAACTTTTATGCGGAGCACACTATGTCGGCAGGTTTATTTAAGACTAACTGTAACCTTTGATTCTTTGTGAGATTGATTTTAATTTGCAGTGCATTCAGTCCATTTCTGAAATCACAACTGCCACAAAAACACTCGAATTAACGAACATTGACAACCTTTCTTGCACTGTACCCTGAGTATGAGGAGACAGCACTATACATATAGAATTCATATGTCTTCTCAAAGTATTTGATGTGGAGCAATACAAGCATGAAGACGGTTTTGCCGAAATGAAGTGCGTTTTCTATAAACAGTCTTCCATTCATTCACTTCCAGACAGATATACCACAAGGCCACAGGGTGCTTTCATTGAGGTTACATGTAAGTTGTAAGTGAACATACAAAAGCTCTACATCCTGTGTAGCAGTAACAACAGGCTTTCATTAGAAGACCTCAAAAAAAAAAGTCCAGGTTCATTGAGAAACTGAGAACTGGTATGTGTTCCTCACAAAGGAAAGCCACAAGACATTTCAAGTAAGACATAAAGGCTTTTTCAGTACATAATGTTTTTTCTCATGCATTTGAAATTGAGAAGTGATGTATGTGTACTCGATATGCTACCAAAGCTTGTAATGCCTTTTATTCTGAGGAAATTTGATATGTGGCAAACAGGAACCTTATAGCAGCAGATGACTGTTGAATATCCTCGTGACTTCATGCTTTTCTGATAGGATATCTGGCGAGATAACGGTTCTAATCAAGAAATACTCAAACAGTATGATACAGTGGATTTACCAGCAATTAATTCTTTTTGTTTGTGAGAGCAGGTGTCCTCATTCAATTGATTTCTGTTACCATGCATATTTTTTTTTATTTAAACATTTATGTGTGAAAATACAACACGACTGATGAATATAAAATCTCCATTCAGTTCCTTTTGCAAATCAATTTCAGTCATTGGGTGAATGATTTGGTGCACAAATCAAATCTGAGATCTCATTGAGGATTTCTTGAATATATGGACTTTAGCATCTTTTTCGTGAGTTAACTTATCCTTCTAGAGAAAATAAAAATAAATATAAAATATAAAATATAAAATATAAAATATAAAAATAAGCACTTCATATTTGTATGGACAAATAAGTCGGTAGGGTACACGCACAAAAACAACAAAAATGTTGCAAAGGTGATCTCTGAAAAAATCATTGAGACAGCAGTAAACAACATGTTCTTGAGTAACAGGACATACTTGGTATATTATCTGTATGGTATAGCTATAATGGTAATCCTTCATTGTGGATTTATGTTACACCCTCTGTTATTTTCACAATATACTGCATGTATGAATATGTAAAGCAGAGAGTCATCCACATGCTCACAGGAAATGAATCTAGATAGTTTTGTTGTGAAAATCCCAAGAACCCACACAACATATGCCGTGAATATTGCCTTCGTCTTCACTAACCTATGTAAACTCTGAAGTCCTAGTGTAGCCAACTCTGAATTCAGGATGCACCATCTTCCAAGACCATATTCCCCTTTCCCTGCCATACTGCACTGAGAGAACCGTTAGAATATGTAGAAGTTTATCATTCTGCCTGTTGGAAATATGAATTGCGTGCAGTTTGTTGGAGCAAAAACATGCTGAATCAGGCAAACTCTAGCTTCACCAAGCTTTTAGGCGAGTGAAGAGCACAGTCAACAGGCCTGCAGAGGTAGGAGCCACTGCTTTGTAGGAAGCTCAGGTCAGAGGAAAATGTATATAAAACTAGCAGGCCAGGATCCAGAGTAGCAGCCCTGGGTTTCGGACTACATTGACAAGGGTAAACTGACCACCAAGATGAAAAAAACAGGAATAGGTTTAATGTGGCTTCCCCAGTATGGACATGAGTTTGTACTGCTTCGGAGCTCTTGAGGATGAGCTGGTAGAAGAGCTGCAGACAGGATAATTTGCATCACCCAAAAAATGATGTGTTCATTGACATACATAACTGCTCATTCGTTGGAAAAATACAATTCACTGGTTTATTCCGTCATGTCAAGCAGATTTACTGTAATTTCCATAGATAAAGTCATGTCTTTCATTTAATTAACACTTTAAAGGTAACATCATATACAATTGTCTGTTTAATGACCACTCTGTTGAACACTTCACACTTACAAATAAATATTGTATATGCTATAAGTCACTTAGAGAAAACAGGGGTAATCCTTGAAAATCCAATTTTAGCTGTCTAGAAAAAAATACCTCTGGGCTCATAATACTTTATTGTCTATAAAGAATTTATTTTGAAAATGTTTCTGACATTTTCATGTGATTTTGTAAATCTGTTACTGCCACAACTAAAGGCTATCACATTTTTTTTCCCTGTAGATTTTGTAAAAGAGAGCAGAGGCTCAGGTTGCCATGTTTTATGACCCCTGGAGGGCACTGACAAACCTTACATTAGCCCAAGACTGAGCCTAGTAGTCAGCCGCCTGTTTGAACATGAAAAATTAGCCAGGCCCTCAGACACTGGTCATTATGTGGTTGCCACTCGGCTTTTCCACCATAGCTGGGCCAAATGGGACGTGGTGCAGGGCCAAAGAGCCAACCTCCAAGACTGGCTATTCGTGGTAGAACCTCCCTTAGGAATGGCAGCAACACACAGGGAACCATGCAATTAATGGAAGGAACCATAGAGGTGAGGGAATTTAAGAAGATTGAAAGAAGGAAGAAAACAGAAAAAGAGAGGAAGAGGACAGAGAAGGGCCATTGATGCAAAGACAAAAAGAACTACAGGACATGTGAAACAGAGGGTGGAGGGATGGAGCAAGTTGCTGTCTGAAAGCCAGCTCAGTGTCTGGTGTGGAGGCAAGCTCAGTGTCTCATTCTGGGATCCACTGGCATGAGACGAGGAGAAGCCATAAAAGTGCTAACCAAAATTACCTTTGAGCAGTTAAAATACATTTAATGAATAAGTAAAACATTTAATTATGATGCAACTTAATTTTTCCATCCATGCTAGCCTTAAAAGAGTGAAAGTTCTAAAACGTACATCTTCATTTACGGTGTTATGATGAAATACATGCTTTTATGTAAATTGTGGACTGGCAAAGACGTGATGGCTTACAGTTTGTGGTATATTGAAAGAAATGTGCTTTTTCCAATATCAACATTTTCTCACTGCACTTATTTGAGCCGAAGTAGTACATCAACATCAGATGAAATCATGAGGCACTGGTAACTAACCTTAATAGCACTGATGAAGTAGCGCTATCAAATGCATGCTATGTATTGTATATATGGGAATTGGTCAGTGGCGTGTGGGTGGGCATTATTTATTTTTGGGGAACAAAATGCTGGACCCATTTAAATGGCCGTTTAGGGGTTAAGACCTGGTTTTAGGCTTTAGTTTATAATCAGGTTTATGTTAGGTTATGTTAAGGGTTTGGGTTAGAAATATTGTTGTGATGGTTGAGGTTAGGGTAAGGGCCTAGGGGATGCATTATGTCTATGATGGGTCCCCACAAATGTAGTAAAACAAGGATTTTTTTCCATGTGTTTGTTTGCACGTGTGTGTGTATACATCACATATAAGATTCTTTGGCCCCAAGGCACACAAATATATGCACACAGACAAACACAACATATACAAGATATACATTTAACAAAAACTGTATTTTAACTAATGTTAAAATATTTTTCCCTCACTCTGATAGAATCAGTACCTACACTGAGATCTTCAAGGGGGAGCTGACCTGTTTTTAAAAGTACAAATAGAGAAACATTCAGTTCTTTATATAGCTCTTTAGAATTTAATGTCAGTATAACTGCAGAGGCTTGTGTGAGGCCTTTGTTTCCAGCCTACAATAACAGACAGCTTTGTCATAGTTGTTTTGTGTAAAGATCATCTTTCACCTCAACCTTACTTGGCCTCTGATGATAATGTTCAGACTACCAAGAGCCTCAAGGGCTTCAGTGGGTGTTTCAGAGGAAGGAGACACTGAAAGACAAGAGAGCCAAGGGGAGGAAAGAATATTAAGTGAGTAAGAGAAAATATAATGGGAAAAACAATAAGGAGAGTTGGATGGGGAGGGATGGAGACCAAAGGGCGTTGTTTGTGGCCTACTCCTGTTACTTTAACCACAATGCTCAGATTCCTCATCATTGTGGCTTCACTGTCATGACAGTGGTCAGAAGACATGAAAATGATGGCAGAAGAGACCTCCTACTCCAGAGTGTCCATGCCAACCTTGGCCCACGCACTGTGACACACAAGCATCATAAAGTATGTACATTGAGACATCCACACAATGGCACCAATAGACATATACATACATTTATTTGTCTAGTGGAAAAACCATCCATCTACATCCAGTATAACATTTAAAAATATTGCATCAGATCTGCATAAAAATTGCCTTTAATTTGTTTGAATTGTAGGCAGCTTATAGACATGTATTTAGGTGACTGTGTCAGGCCACTGTGACGTAAGTCTCCTTTTCTTTATCTAATAAAATGGTGACCAGAGGTAGAAAAGCAGCTGGTGTCCTGTTGTTTTTACATTTATGCTGAAGAAAAATCCTCTGTAGCTTGCATCATATAGTAAGCATGATAAATACTGTTGTACTGTTCCACCGATCGACATAATGAGAAAATGAGATACATATGTATGTATACACACGTATGTACATTTCACGTCTGCCTCAATAAATACACATTTAATATAAATGTATGTTTGAGCTGAAAATGATTCAACTTGCAATGAGATAGAGCCTCTGGTGAGATTTGACGTCAGTCTGTCTGAGCTGTCAACCACAGTCTCCCTCTCACATACACACACACACACACACACACACATGCACAAACACGTAAATGCAAAAAGACACTCCAAATTGGCTTTTGTGTACAAAAGAAAAACTGCAAAGACACTTTAGTTGTAAAATTTACATGATTAAAGAGAGATAAAAATTTTTGCCTCATGCTTAATTGGATAGTAATATAGAGCAAGAAAGAAAACTATACTATGATGTTTACTGTAAAGAAGCCACTCTCTGCTGGTCACATGGCATACTTGACCGATGATGAGATCACAAAAAAGTTTTGTTTTAACTAAATGAAAAGTGGGGTTGATTTGTAATGTGATATTTGATAATCATCTATACAGGGTAAAACATTATGCTCCCATTGAAGTTCTCTGGTTGGCAGTTGTGCAGCAAACAGTGCTCACCCATGTTGCAATTCCTGTGGCTTAAGCCCATAAGAGCTGGCAGAGGACCACAGCACAGAAGCTCCTTCCTTATAGCTGTCCGACCCCACAGCTTCACACACCAGGGTGAATTTTATATCGTTAAATAAGGCCTTTTAAAGCCATCTTTTACAGCTCCACGTGACCTCACTTCATGAAGGATCTCCTTTGTTTTTGCGTCTAATCGCAGCCTCTTAAAGTTTTAATGGCAGCCAGTAAAATATCGATAACTAATATCAGCTGGAGGCTGGGCAGGGTTTTTGGCAGGTAGCTGGAGGCCCCCTTCTGGGCTGTGTCCGCCCTTACTGGCGTGTGTCCAGCAACTGGAGGGCATACAGATGTGCACAGGACCCCAATATTCTCCCTTACAGAGAGGAAACAGCGAGCAATGGCATTGTGTAACTTTTAAAAAGTATCTTATTATGTTAGACTTCTTTTTTTGTTTGAGATCGTGTAATATCACAGGTTTTTTGATTGACAGGTGAGGTTAACAGAAGTAAAGTACATAGATCAGCAGTTGTTGTTCATGCTGGGTCACTTACGTGACAAAGACACCATGCTGATTCTGACAGCCCCGAGGCAGTATCTACATCCATACAGCATACACTTCACTGGCATGTCAGGCACACACAGCATATTCACTGGCTTTTTGCCCTAAGGCACACAAGCATGGATTACTGCTCAGTTAGTATTAACCTCATTAATGTTAAAACTGCAATGAGCTGCAGAATACTGTCATGATTAAATTAATAAACACATTAGCATGGCTGCAAATATGTAAAAACTACCTAGTCAATATTTGTTTGTCCATTTCTACTAAGTGATGCACAAGTTAACTATCACGAGCAGTTCAACAACAAGAGAGGATGGGGAAGAGGATAGCTGTGACATCAGGTTTTGTTAAACCATTTTAAAACAATGAGACTTTGTATGGTGAAAAGAAAAGATAAAAAGATTATGTTTACTGTCTTTGTAGATTCCAGGGAGATCTCACATTTATCTCTCTCTTTAAACACAGTGTTCACCCTGCTGCTAAAAGCCCACCTCAGCAGTTTCTCTCCCTCTCCTTACCCTTTAATATTGATGATTCTCACAGGATAAAATAAGTTAAGTGGAGATATGGTAATCCCTCCTCTGCTTGCTGAACTCGTTTGTTTACTCTGGGGTGACTCCAGTGATGTAGCTACGCCTTTCTAGTCGCATATAATTTCACGTTTAGCAAACGCTCCCCTCTTTAATGTGCCCACTATCAAGGTCATGAATAGCAAAATTTTTCAGCCTCTGGAATTAATTATTCACAGATAAAAAGAAAAAGAGGGTTCTCTATGAAACAGAGCGGCACTTACTTTGTTGTCCAGAATATATTTGACCACATTCAAACACCCCATGTTTTGGTCACATAAATTTAGTTAGTGTTTGGGATTTTCTTTTCTTTTTTTTTTTTTCCCTCTCTTGGTAGTTATTAAAGAATATATGTCTAGCATGCAGGAAACAAGGTGGATCCCTGCAAAAGTAAACCAAGGTAATGGAATTAATCACTTTCAGAAACATTTTGGTTATGGCTGTGTCTATGTGAAGATCTAGAAAAAGCTTACATGGCAAAGAAATTTGAAATCCAATATTATTCTCCGGCCTGCTGCTCAAAGAACTGAACATTTTGTGTTCAGTCACTGTCAGACTAAAGAACAAACTAATTCAACATGTCCGTGTGACAGAAGTCTTCAGCTGAGCATGAAATAAGTATAGACCAGGCTTATTTCTTGGTAATAAGAGCAATTATTGTGGATGGAATAGTTGGATTCCTACTCAAGGTTATAGCAGTAATAGGCCAGGACACCCCTGTGGATCCACTCTCCCCAAACATTGGAAATGGACTGTGAATTCCCATAGATTAGGGCCTAGCTTCATTGTATAGTATGTTTGATAAGGGATTAAACTCAGCAAATCCGTTACTTCATATGGGACTCCGTGGTTGAGTTATCCTCTGCATTTTAGAGCTGTTATTCTCCTATTTCTCACTTTTTTTTTCCTATTTTACAGGTTTGGCAGCCAACAACTGGTATAAATATGTTTTTTGTATTACTGTACACTGCAAGACATCAGTACACATACCATAATTGAGAGAGGAGAGTCGTAAAGGACTTCTTTCATATGTTTGTCAGTACCAGCACAAATAAATAATTCTTAAATGCATCCAGTTGCTCATGGGAAGAATAATTAGGAAAATTTTAGGTTACTTCCCATGCTGTCAAGCAAAATAACCAAGACACTGAAACACAAAATTTCTCTGTGGACAGTGGACTAATGGGGCCATTAGCTACTTACAAAGGTTACAGTGGCATCTCCCAAACACTGGTCACAATATCAAGTTACTCAGGTTGTAGAGAGAATGAGCAGTGAAGTTAATGACATTATTCCATTTTATACCAGGGTTCAACACATCTCAAATCACACAGGGGTGGCCGTGTTATTATGACATTATGACAAAGAGGACTCCTGAAATGTTAATTCCTGTAATTATTAATTTACAAGAGAAAGTGTTAATAAATAAGTGTTAATATTTTCAATGATCACTGTAAGCTTGAGTTACATTTTAACAGGTCTGGTATAAACAATAATGATTCTTTACTGTGTATGATTAGAGATAAGGATGGATTCATCCTGTCATTATATTATATGAGCTCACATCATCAAATTGTTCAGTAAACAAATCTTATTAACCTTTGATAAATCCTTTTTATGTATGAATTGTATGACACATCTTGAAGTCAAGAAAAGACAAAGATTTGTGCTTTGGATTGGCTACCAATACCTCAAGGTGCTATTGGTAGAACATGGGAACACGGGATAAATAATATTGACATACTTTCGATTTTACGCAGAGGCTCACATGTAAAGTAAATGTAATAAAGTCTCTCTTAGATAAACTTATGGTCACAGCAAGGCCTCCACTAAGACAGACACCCCAGTAAGAACAATCCATTTCTAGCTACAGCCAACATGCGCAATTAAGCTTCATCTTCACTGCTTGTCACATTCTCGTGCACTGGATTCTCTTTGAATGAATCACCTGTACAGTTTAATTACCGGGTCTCTTTCCCCAAGCCCACCCACCACCATCAGCCTACTTCTTGCAGGCCTCATTATCAAACTAGGGCAATTTCCCCCCAGCAACCCCAGCTCTAATGCATGGATGCTTTAAGCAAGACTGATGATGGCCGATAAAAGTGTTAGTCTGAAGCAGTATAAATGGATGTTTTGAAATCCAAACAGAAAACAAGGATGAGTCTGTGATGGCTGGAAGCCAATGACATTACGTGTTTTTCAGCTATATTGGGTTAAGCACAGGATGCTGAATCAGCCCAGATTCAGAGGTGAGTTCCCCCAAGTATGATTTATCAAAATCAGACTTTAATCAACTTGAGTACTCAAAGTTTCGTGGGTTACACACAGATTGCACCCATTTGAAGTGTTACTTTTCAGACTTTGTCTCAGCTTTCATCAGTGAGGGCAGCCTATTTGTGCTGTGTACATTCAAAACATTTAGTTTCTCACTTGAATATTGAAATAACATGCCCATTTCCTTTCTCCCTCCTGCATATTTCTGCTCATTTCTACAATTTCTGCACAGTTATGGCTCATTTTTAATTGAACAGAAGATTGACAGCCACCCTAGAACCCCTGATGAACTGGTGAACTAAATAATAATAAAATATAATTTTAAGTCTTTTAGATAGATAGATAAATAGATAGATAGATAAATAGATAGATATCGCTATATATAGCTATATATATAAAATATGGCTTTATGGAAAGCATATCTCACTTTTTTAAATTCATAACACAAAATAGGTCAAGGGCTATGGTTTCTACAAAATGCAGAATAGTGTCAGTATACCCTGAAGTCATAAGTATAAATATGGGTATTGTAAAGACCAGACAGCTGTGTATTGTGCAAGGCATTCTTAAACTTCCCGCAGTGTAACTGACAAAGCCATAGATTTCTCAGAGGAACCTGCTGCTTATGTGAGGGATGACAGAAACATGTTGTTGAGAGAGTATGTGGAACGGATTGCTAATAAGCTTTTCCAGATCAATAAATGACTGCATGCTGCAAATTAAACTGTAAATCTCATCAAAGATGGTGAATAATTCTTATGTCAAGCACAAGGTCTAATAAATTGCCTCCGGAGATATACTGAAAATTATAACCTCACAATCATTAAAAATGGGCCAAAGCTAAGAAAAGTACGATGGCTTAGTTCTTAATAATACAATTGTTTAAATGTGTATCCTCCCAGGTAGGACGGGACCAATAAAAGAGTTGTCACTTTATGTCTTGGGTCAAAATCAAGTATGATAACAGGGTATGGCATCTAATAGCTGAAGCCTAAAAATCAGATTCTATGACAAGCAGGAGAGCAGAATACAAAGAGAGAGTCTGATTAACCGAGCGTTACCCTCTGTTATAGGAGTGGAACTTAGAGAATAGCAAGAGTCCTGTATCAGCTTACATTCAAAGTTGTGTATTAAAATATCAGAACATGTTTCAACAAGAAGAGAGCATTAAAGTTACTCTCGGTTGCATGTGGAGAAGGCTGAAGACAGCCCTGACATTGTGGTTTCACTTATGTAATTATTTAATTTTGTCTTTTTGACCTGAAAGGAAAAATAAAAAGATTTTCCTTTTGTTTTGTTTGTTTGTTTCCACAATGCTTTGAGTATGGTATTAGTACAGACATTGAGCCTTCTCTCATTGTGGCACATAAGCATGTATGATGGCCTTGGTGTAATCCATTCTACACTCTTCCTAGAAATGCACATTATTTTCCTTTCAAGGATTTGGTGAAACTGAATCCTTTATTTGGGGAAATTTGGAACAGCAAGCATTATATTAAAAGAAGATCATGTTCTCAAACCATTTCCAACCACTGGTACTCATAGCTGTCCCACTTGGGAGTATCCCTCAGAGCTGTGGTCATGAGACCTCAGGGACATCTCTACCCTGTGGCTTTGTACTGACCAGCAGACCACGAATGTGAACAAGGCCAGGCAGCCACTGGTCAGAACTGTGCCTTTTGGCAAAGCTCGACCATATTCAGTCTGGAGAGAAGAGAGAGGTTAGTACGATTAAATGAAGCTTACCATAGCAGTACATATGTCATGCTTTGTCCCACTTTCTTTTTGTGGTGTTTGTGATGAAATTTCTTCTGCCTTACCGCTCTGCGGTGTAAGTCTTGGGTCCAGAGGCCAAATCTCTGGTGGGTAGCCATAAGTCACGTCTGGGTTTAGCACATTGCTGAGGCTGGCTGAGGTTCGCTAAGGAACCACAGCCTAATTCACCCAGCGCTGTGAGGAGACGGTCCGTCTACAGCCCAGAGCCATGACCAACCAGTGGCTTTACTGCTTGGCAGCACGCCAGAGATATTATCCCTTTATTACTGTACCCCCCCCCCCTTTTTTTTTTGGTTCTCTTATATTTAGGTGTTTTTTTTTGTTTCATATCTGTTGGGTTTTGAGGCTTTGCTTACACGTGGTGTTCTCTGTATTTCCTCAGGTTAATGTGTTACTTAATGTTCTATTTTTAAATGCACTTATTAACCTCCTGTGCTTTATCTGCAGCAATAATAAACACATGTGGCAGGGTTTCACTGCCAAATGACAAGTGAGATAAATGTGTGTGTGAACATTTCACTCAAGTGCTTTACAATACTTGAAAAGATAATCCATTTTCAAGGAGAGAGAAGTGGGTGGGAGAATTTGGGGTTTAAACAGCACAATAATCTCCTCATATCTCCTCCTCGACACGGCACACTCTCTCACCGCCACTTACTGGAGATGTGTGGACATGATAACAGAGAGTAAACATACTCGGGCTGCATGTTCCAACACACACACGTACACACACACACAACACACACACACCCACACACTCCTTTCAAATAATTCCCTGGTGCCACCACAGCTACTTTGCAAATAATGGCCCCCATGTGTGTTCAGGGCTCCAAGGCTGTGTGAGGCAGAGGGACTGGGCTCAGCGCCCAGTCTGAAATCCTGTCAAGATCACTGTAAATTTCTCCTCATTTTCAGCAGCTGTAATTTAAGGGCCAGATGTGCAGGAGACTAAGGACAGAGTCAGATAAACAGCTTGTTACATACTGTATATCTTTTCCATGCGTACTATAGTACATGAATATCCATTCACTGGAGAAAATTCTTTCCTGTCTAAATCTGATGTTGATAGGTAGCATACATAGGGTAGTTTGTGATGCAGTATCCACTTGGCACTTCATGTCTGAATAAATTGCTTTTTTTAAAAATAACAAAGCATATGATCAGCCTGTTGTTACCAGTGTTTTTGTTTGTATTTTTATGTCTGCATGTATACTTTTACGTGGCAGCAAATAAAAGTGCATGCAGGATCAAATTATACATTGCTTCACACATCTATTGGGATCTAAAGCACACCCTCCTCATTTCAGCAGAAAAGCACAGGTTTTTACTATCACTAACACAACACCTTGTTTCATAAATATTAGTACAAGAGCTCCATTTAAGTATATGTGACAGTTCGTTCCCTTGCCACTAATGGACCAACTTTCCCAGGCTTGAAAAATTCATAGTGATGCCCATAGAGACATTGGCAGTATAAACAGAGGGTTGTACTAGGGAAAATGATGTTAAATCCTGAAAATCCACCCTAATTGGAAATATAATGGGGGATGAAGGGACACTGTTGGACTAGGTTGGAGGCCTGATGAATGTGCATAGACTCGAGATGTAGAGGAATCTCTCATGTTTTTTGGCAAGGACAGGCAGCATACTGCTCAGGCCTTATGTGAAAAGTCACACTTTATAAGTTGGAGTTATGGGGTCAGGACATAGTTCTGTGGTCACAGCAGATTGTGAGTATGAGCAGGTAAACATAGAGTAATATGTATTTGGTCAGCTGAAACGTTCCGATATGGAAACTGAATCATATAAAGATTTTGTCTTAACAACAAAAATAACGTGATCACAGTCAAAGGAATTCCCTTACTTTAATTTTCTTTCAAAAGCCGAACAAGACAATCTCTTGTATATTTATTGTCTCAGCATGTTATTCATATCCAATAGAGATTATTATGTACACAATGTATGTCCATATAGAGGAGTGTACTCCTAATGACCTCTCTGTCTGTGTGTATTGATACGTGACCTACAGCACAATATACCAGGCCAAGGCCCAACATGCACATTCCAGTACACCCCCCCCCCCCCCCCCCACACACACACACCCTTTTTATTTCATTTTATCCTGCGGTGCTGCCAGTTTCAGCTCACAGCTTCCACATACTGTACACACAAGATTAATGCTGCTTAATTAAGAGTACAAAGTGACTAATTGGGGGGCGCATGTCAGAAGTATATGTGTAATTTGCACATCAGTAATGATAAGTTTGGGGAGATCCCTTGTGTCAAAACATATTTAATTGCAGCAGGGATTTACAGCATTGGTTGTTAATGTCAGGGTAATTACTGATGTAGAGAAACACATGAAAAATACACACATACACATGCAATGCCCACATATACATATAAAACAGGCATTCAAAATCCGATCTATGTCTTTCTTTAACCTTTGTGTATCCAATGTGGTATCATTATATTTAATGAAAAAAAAGCAAAAACTCATGAATTATTGCAATGTGCAGACATGTATCATCTAAATATTGTATTCTGCTACCACAAAGTGGGTTATGGTGATTTCTCTTAAATTATTTCAGGTAAAAGTTAAGCAACATCACGACACTCGAAAATGTATAGATAGAACAGCTTACGGTGAGTTTTAAACACTGCTAGACAAGAAATCACAATAAATAAGAAATTTTGGCTGAAATTAAATCTTTACAGTTGCAAACTTTTTTCATTTCGGTAAAATGGGGTTTCAAGGTTAATTCAAATGCTTCATCCTGTCTGGCATTTCATGCATAGAGTGTATATTAGAATAGGATGATGCAAAGCCTATTAAACAAAGTTTGAGGCCATCAGTGTTCAACTGTAACAGAAAACAGCCAATGGTCTTCCAATTCTAAATGTAATGTAACTTTTTCTAAATCACATTTTTTGCTAACAAAACTTTTCAGGTTCTGTATAAGTGAGCCATTATAATACTGCAACTTCTGTTGAAACAGAGATGATTCATAGTTTTATGCACAACACACACTAAAGCGGTGTCTCTCAGTCTGGTGTCTGTATGCTTTGCATGATATATTGTGTACTTATAAGTGTGTGTGTGTGCATGTGTGTGTTTGTGTGTGTTTGTGTGTGTGTGTGTGTTTGTGTGTGTGTGTGCTTGTGTGTGTGTGTATCCTGTAAAAATGGTTGCTACATTGGCCATGGCCAGACAGTCTGTGACCACACAGAGAGTAGCAGCAGGAGGTCGACACCTCCCTGGTTTACAGCCTACTGAGGAAGGAGCCTCATTTTCTCCTGGTGCTGGCTTCACTCTTTATTTTTCTGCTTATAGCATGAGCACTAATATTAGATCAGCCGGGACTGCTGCTCGATAGAAAATGCTTTATGCTTGTTAAAATAATTGCTCTCAGTTTTCCAACTCATAAAATTGCCTTTGTAATTCGGTGGGGAATGTATCTTCTGAGACAATCACTCTCACGCCAGAGTGATGGCAACAGTTTTAATTAGTGGCGTTGAATTTCCACAGAAATGAATCCTGGGTGCAGCACAGAGCAGTAATTGTTGAGGTAATAGTCTTATTAATTCTGACACACTTAAGGGGGCAAACAGCAACTCCAAACCCCCTCCAAACACACCTTTCCAGGGGCAATTTCTGCATTCCGACATAATGGAATTCCAATGACAATCACTGAATACATGGATAATCATTTTTGTACTCTCTTGGTGTAGTTCAGTATGGAAACATGCAGTCAGATGCCGGCAGAGACCTGCTGCGCTGCCTACAAAGGCCAAGGCTCTGTTAGTCCTCCTGAAGAATTCCTCCTAGAATTCCTTTGTGCCACGGGGCTCCCAGCTGTATGCTAGTTGCTACAGAGGGCTTTCACAGGCATGGACCCTACTGGTGTAATCCCATAATCCTACTGCACAGGGGTCTCAGAACGAGGGTGGAAAGTAGGGTGGGGTAGTGTGCTTTAATTAAGAACTGAAAAGGGGGCAATGATGTTGATGAACAGAGTTGAGAAACTGAAGTAATGGGTGAAACCTGAGAAAAAGGGCTACGTGTAAGAAAACATGCCAGTGCAAGCACACTTGTACATAAGATCTCATCTACAGAGTGTGACTTCATAAAGTTTACTGAAGATGTAAAACACACAACAAAAAATTTAATGACTCACTTATTTTGTTGAGGACAATAGCAATCATGAAATACTGCTGATATAGAGTATTTAATTTATTGTTGGGGATTAAAAAAAAAAACAAAAAAAAAAAAACAGTCCTGAAATTAAATAATGTAAGCCAACGCTCAGAGGATCTATTCTTTGTGAAAAGCCTACTATTCAATACAAATCACCTTATTTACTTCTGTCCTCTCTTGTTGTGTCTGATTTCATTTCCTTCAGTTAGCCTGCATTATTGCCTCCTCTGCTGTGCTATTGATTTTGGTGAATATGGTTATTACAACATAAAAACCTTTGAGTCTCCTATCCATTCATTTCATTCTAGGAAGTAGACTGAAAAAAAGAATAGTAAACAATCTCATCTCCAATTTACATTCACTTTAGCTGGAAAACATTCATTTCTGTGTGGACAATCAATATCACGTACAGAATAATTGGAATATTATTAATTTAGCAATATTCCTGTGTGAATGTATATTAGCCTGCTATGGGTGTGTGGTGCTGGCAAACGGGAAAACAGATTGTTTTTTTTTTTTTTATTTTTTTCACTTTATATTTTTGGAGTTGTCCACATGAAAACATCTTTCAAAGAAACATTTACATTACAGCACTGTGTTTTTTCAGTGAAGCTGCCCCTAAAAGTGTGTATGCTTTACCTTAAACCCATATCCAGCTGAGAGTATCTTGGGGCCATTTTGAACTCCGTAAACTGTCAAAGGCCCCTGAGGCCAGGCAACAGGAAGCACCTGGGGTTGTAGATGGTAGCCATGCAAGACCAGCTCTAATCCAATCGCAGAATGACAGCAGGGCGGCTTCAGATCTGGCTTATGGATATTGCTCCTGTCAAAACCAGACCACAGATTCATAATTCCCCCTTTTCAGATTTTCTGTCTTAGATTTCTCAATGTGCAATATTTGTGTCTGTGTGTCCATGGCACATACACAGAGACATTTCGAGTAATTTTCCAGTAAAAAGTCTCTCTTACTAAGTTTGGATGAAAATATATTTTCATTAAAACATTCAATAAAAAACAAAAAAGCACTTCCCAGGTAGGCCGCATTTGGGTGTTTAACTGTGGCATTATCATTTTAGCTGTTTTGCCCTCCACAGTGACACTCCTGCTGCACCAGTGCAGTTAACCGATTGATGGGATAGGAGGAACACAGTGTAACTGCTATGTAGCACCAAGTTAATTGAATATATATTCTAGCACCAAGGTTGCAGTTTATGCAGAAAAAAATATGTAAAAAAAACCACGAGTTAATTTAGTTTATAAGTTTATTATTTTAATTCTTTTTATTGTAATAAAGTATGATTATTATTCATTTTCTAGTTATTTGAAACAGCCTTTCTTTTTGACCAACCAAAGCAACACTGAAATACCTAAACTCTCATAATGAAATAATCATACAAGGCCAAAGGCCACATGTTCATTCATACTGAAATGCCTCCCTTATCAGAGTACAATGTTGTAATCACATGACACGCACAGTTAACCTGGACAGGAGGTTTTTTTTTTACTGACTGATAAAATCTAATTACATTTCAAAGGTTCCTAACGCAGAACCAGTGGGAGGAAACAGAGGAAACACCTCTGTTACAGTAATGATATGATAGCCTGCTGATGTCCTCATGTAGATGGTACGTAGACATCTACGTACAATTAAGCTACTGTGGGGGTTGGCTAGGTGTAAAAATCATAATTTTTCTATAATCTCCAATTATCCTAACAGTCTATGTGTTTTGAATGATGCCATGTCAGGTCGCAGCCTTTTTGTGGCTGGAGGGCCAAAATTGACAGAAAAATTTATCCACAGAATGTGAATATGAATCTGATATTGGCTCTGAAGGTCTCACTATAGCAGTTTGGCTCAGATCTTGCTATAACACTGCCTGTCGAGGCTATGGGGTAAAAAAACCTTTGACTCAGCCAGCAATCCTTGTAATTGGGTGTATTGCTAGATAGGTCTATTGTAGTACAAAACTACATGACTGCTAATTCTAAAGTCTTGCAAACCTGCAGCTAAAAGGATAATAGCTGGGCCTTAGAAAGAAACAGTTGAGCCACGGAATAAAAGATATTTAGTCCAATTGCTCTGCTGAATACAAAAACTAAATCAAATAGGTGTAAATTAAGAGATTGTTAATTACACCGACTGAGGGTGCGAACCAGTTAATAAGAGTAAGTTGAAGATGAGATGATTCCCTGGTGAGCAGGCAGGATTACCTCCGTAATCTCCTCTGTCACATATAGTGATTCCCCAAATCTCCCCTCGCTCTGAGGAGCATTCAACCCGTCAAATGAAATGAAAGAGGCCTTAACGAACACCTTTCTCCCACTCTTGGAGCACTTCCATCCGCTCACTGTTTAACATGGGCTTTGTAGCCCCGGATGATGATGTGTACACCAAAGCTGGGAGATCAGAGTCAGGGGTGAGCTTGATTCTTGTATTCCTTTAAAGAAAAGAAAAAACTTGCACTCTCTTGGCCATTTTGTGTGTGCGTGTCTGCGTTTGTGTGTGAGAGACAGACAACAAGTACACTCTCATTGAATAGGCTATGAGTTCCTCTTTCCTACAACACATCAGTCTCAGAAGGCTGCATTAAAACTACTACCACTACTATATTGTATGGAATTGCAAAATGATTCAAATAATCTCACTCTGAAATGAGATAATAAAGATAAGCTATGTTTACTGTGAACTGATTGAATATAATAGTACAAGCAATATGCTAATATCCCAAACCCCACTTGGAGTTAAGGGACTGAGGGTAGGCGCCCTGTTTCTCTTATGCATTATCATAAATCATAGTAGGCCTATTTAGTCATTCAATACCACACTGTCCCCCAGGACCATAATCTGTTTACAGGAGCAATGCAGCTTTGCATAGTACTTTCAAATCCATACCAAATGCATTTTTAATTGGTAAATAAATGCAAAATGCATGCTAACAGGCAATTGTAGCAGTGCTCCTGAATGCTTAAATATGGTTCTAAGCATGATGTTCACGTTATGGATTTTGCATCACCGTGTGTTTCCAAGGTGATTTATAATCAGCCAAGCATCCAGTCTCTGTTGTAGTGTAATGGAAGGTCTTGAACCAAGCTATGACTTCATCACATTTCAACATGAATATTGAAGATTTCACCAAGTCTCTGAAGAAGAACCCTCATAAATTCTGTTTAAGAATATATTTCCAACTTTCTTTCTTTTTTTTTTAAGTACAAACAAATCCCAACTTGTTTTGCACATTATCATCACTCACCAGGGATCCATGTCATCTGTGCCACAGCTGATGAATACAGTGAAATGTATACACCCATAACAGGTAGCCAGCTAAAATCTTGTCACAGCTTATTATCTTCTGGTACAGTACGAGATGATTTACAGGGATTCCTGCGCAATCATGTCGCTTTTAGTTTTAGTTTGCATTTTCTTTCACATTTTAAGTGAAAGGTATTCACCAAATCAGTTAGAACAGGGAATCCATGAAGCCCATACATGTAGTTTTGAATGTTACCCGAGTAAATAACATTAACGATCACCATGTCCTATTACATGCTTGCATACACTCTTAGTTTATTCATAACAAACTGTATTGCTTTTCAATTGGGCATTAATGGGCAGATCCTTCATTCAGTCTTTCTTTTTTCTGCAGTGACTTGGTTAATTATTTTTAGCAGGACCAAGAGCTTGCTTTAAAATGTGACTGCTGTTCCAGAGCCACCCTCAGATCAAAGGCCAAGGCACAGCACCATGTGTGGGAGCACATGATCCTGTAGCACGTTAGAGCGTAACAGGCATAAACATCTGTTTGCAAAACAGTCACCAAGGATGAAGTTTAGGGAAACCAATGTCCTTGCTTTTGTTTCTGCGCAAGAGACTCACTATACAGGCTTGACTGATACAGACAAATCATGGATTCACATTGTTATTTACTGAGTTTAGCACTGTCAAACTTGCAACACTCTAGCTTCTCCTGAACATTGGCTCCAGTAAATACTGTGACATCTGAACTGCTTTCAACCTTCTTTCCTATTGATTTATTTTCTATTTTAGGTGGGATATGTTAAAAAATGGACACAAATAAAGATGTGTATTTGTTCAAGCTGTACCAACCTTTATGTGGCCCAGTTTCAAGTGCTCATGTAATTTATAAATAGAATGATTTTATAGCATTGCTTTACTATTATGAACCATCCTGTCAATAATCTTGGCAGTACTCCAAGGGGATACAGTTGCTGTGAGTTAGGTCCAAAGTTGAAACATTGGCTTTTATTACTGTAATTGGGGAAAAATGAAGATAGACATTTATAGCACTGTAGGAACAGGCAGTAGTTACCTTGAGTATATAGTTTAACAGCTAGTTTTGTTTTATATTAGGAGAGACTTAATAGATTTACAATGAAAAGTAAATCGGTATGAAACCTTGAGAAACACCTGATAATTGGCTTACGTACAAAAGGCTGTAGATTGAGAGATTGAAAGGGAACAGTAAGTATTATACAAGCAAATACATATTTTGTATTTTGACTACAAAAATGTTCAACTCCTTTGACCATGAAAGCTGTTGACTGCAAGTTTTAAAAATGTGAAGAATTGCCAAAGAGGAAAAAGAGAATAAACATTCAGTGTAGATAACAGTTACAGTTGCAGGAGAATGTGTTCCAGAATTTCTGCATGTAAAAATTAATGTTTTACATAGAGCCCACTTAGGTAGTGCATACAGACACAATACATTTTACATATTTCATACATATTTTACATTGCACAGAGAAGAAATCATAGGTTTATCACATTAGTTGCCTCCAAGAAATGGTTTAGGAAGGAGGAAGGTTGTGGCGTGTCATCTGTGCTCACACCAGCAGTAAATCAATACAGCCAAAGATTTAAGATATTGTCCTTATCAAGCTTTTATCAAATCCTTATCAAAATATGAGCTCCAACAGCCTCATGGGTGATCAATGAACATCCCTGCTGCTACTGAAACACACACAAGGGCATCTATCCATGCTCTCTCCAGTCTTATCTAGACAAATAATCATCCATTATTTCATCAGTTATCAAAATCAAATACTCTCCTCAACTCTGCTTCACCCAAACCACTGGATAGTAAAGCGTTTCCAAAATAATCATAACCAGTCTTTCTTTAAGCAAGGGAGTGTGTAAACTGAACACAACTCTTATTTGCTGATAAAATATCCAGGACCACATCAGAGCATGCATGAGTGTATGCATGGCTGTACTCTATGACACTGTTCTACCCAAAAGGCTATCAGTGTCTTATCTAAAGCTGTGTAAAGCTGGTGTCAAGCATGACATGCTGGTAAATGATCAACCACAAGGATATGACGGTAGGGCTAACCCTGCACCCAAGGAAAAAAAGGGTACTCAATGATGTTTCATGAGGGTTTTCTTAGTACTTAGTGAGGACACTATCTATATTCAGTAGAAGTATACTTAAATTTAGTGAAATGGAAACCTAAACAGGTTTGCTATTTCTCATTAAATTCAGCAATTTCACGCTACTGAATTTTCTGCAAGTATAGTGAAAACACCATAGACAGAATATAGTACACTTCTTGTTGATGCTATTTCTCAAGTCATGCAATCGAAGCCCCTACAGTCAGGTACTCATGACATCCACTGTAGCTGTAACTGCAAAAAAATGAATAGATTCACCCAGGAAAATTGCTGAGTGGGTTTATAGTAGTCATTATTACTTGTTACCACTCGTTGAAGTACAGAGAGATTAGGAGTTATTCAACGCAACTGATCAGAATGTATTTTCATATATATTTATATATTTTCCTATACTTTTTTTTTTCTGGTACATGATTCGTGTTAGTATAGATATAATTGTGTAAGTGAGTCAGTGTGTTTGGCAGTAAGGGTGGTAGACAGCTTGCACAGACCCAACAGCGTATCAACCCATCTGTCAATCAAGCCACAGGGGAGGTGAAGGGTAAGGAGGAGACAGGCACGCTGGCTAATCATTTTGTAATCAGGCGTCAAAACAAAACAAAAAAATGTTTATCTGATCAGTGCAGGCGGCTGCCAGAGTTGACATGGATGTTATTTCCTCCCATGTCATCATGTCAGGGCTAATGGACAGTGGTACAGAGGGGAGTTAATTACTTTTGACGATGCTCCCTGCTAATTTCCCATTTATATGGAGCCCTTTTTTCTCCTCCATGGGCCAGGCAGGCAAATGGCTTGGCTGCTGTTTCAGTAAGAATATCTACACCATCTCATTGCATATCCAAACATCATGGACACTGTTGTCTCATATTCCTTCATTAATTTTTTTTTTTCAAAGTGTTCAAAGGGAGGTAAAGTTCCACAACAGGGGACAAATAGAACCAAACACCAACATTCACATTTACACACATACCATAGAAATGCATTCCTTTTCATGCATCGTGGTTGTTTTGACCTGTTTCAGTCCTGGCCCTGGGTTTAGCCTTGACCAAGTTTCAGTTGAATTTAGCTAATATGTGAGATTTTTGTGGCCCAGTTTCCCATAGCCCATCTCTGGCTCTTGTGATTTCATCTCATACAGGAGGAAACAGCATATAAACAGAATAGTAGAGGGTACAAAACCAAGATGGTTCACCAGGAAAGACACAGAAACTCGGATATATAAAACAATCAAATATATCCCACCTTTTTTATGGACATGGTCATTTTCGTAAGCACTCATTATTATCAGCTATGTTCAACACCTCCATCTAGGTTTTAGCCTGCTTTCAGCAGGGAGACCTAAAGTCTGTCTTGCCATTTTTTTTGTCAGTCACACATTAAACTCTCAGAAGCACGCAAGGGTTCAAAGTTTAAAGCATTGCTCTTCAAAAAGCAAAAGTTTATAGTTAAACACTATTTTTGGCAATGGATTCTTTCCAAGGGTGACCAGTGCAGTAACACTGATCTTCATTTGTGACACCAGCTGTCTCACACCTAAGAAAAGCTGTATGATTGGCAGACAGGCTTTGGAGAGGTTGCTACTGCAAAGAGAGGACTTTCTCTTGCTGTGTGTGAGCGACACTTTGTCATCTGACACACAACCAAAACCTCTGACACTTTTTGTTGCTTCAGCTGAACTCATGTTGATGTCACATCTTGAAAGGCCAATGCCAACGATTTCCATTTCATGTAATCCTCAAGTTTTTCTTACCACAGCCCCTTACTTTTCCAGTTATTTTTGTAAATTCTGGCCCCCTCACTTTTTTCTTACTCTGGCCTTTGTAAACCCCTCATCTTACCCTGCTCAAGGCCTGTTAGAGAGACGCTTGAGCTAACTGATAACTGGACATATCAAAGTGAGATGGAATACTGTCAGTTGTAGGTGTACAGCTTTGTGTAAGTTCAACATACATGCAGTTTAAACATGAATAACTTTTAAATAAATTAAAGAAAGTGCAGCCTTGTATGCTGCATATTTCTAAGACTACAGTTGTTATACCAACAGCAGAAACTGTTTCTGGGAAGTTCTGGTACCATCCCCAACAAATTTCTCTCAACCTAGTCTAAAGCTGTGCCCGTGACAGCTGCTTCTGGGACCTATAGACACCCTCCGTAAAACCTTTTACATTATTGTATGTTATCCTAATGGTAGCAGTCTGCATACTTAATGCTAGTATTGGGCCCGATAAAAGATGGACCCTCTGGCTGATATATGGGGAAGGGCCAAAAGTGAAGAGGGACATTTTATACTTGGACATCAATCTGACTGGGATCTGTAGGCACTGGTAGAGAAAGTGGTAATTCATTTTAAAAGGGGCTCAGTGGGCTACGAGGAGCCCCAAGGGGTGGTGATGGGTCCTCACCCTATGATTGAGCTCCTGAAAGTGGAGATGTTTTATGGCCTTCTTAATTTAGAGAGGCAGGCACTACCATAGATGCCTTGCCAGTGAGGGGAAAGGGACAAAGGCACATTTGGGGCTGACTTCTAAAAGGGACATTGATTAACCACAAGTTGAACTGTTTCAGCTCTGTATGCTTGTGCATTAGTGCATATCTTCAGGAAAATAAGGAGTGATGGATTCATTCCATATACAGTGTGGTCCAGAAGTCTGAGACAACTTTCCTTCAGACTTTTGGACCCACATATTAGGACTTTCCTAGACAAAAGGAAATAATCTATTATGGGTTTAGGGACTGTGAGCTATGTAGCTGTATTGAGAGTCTTAAATGATTTATATTGGTCATCTATCTTTGATTGAATGGGAAGTGGTGACATCCATACACCTTGTAGGTCATACGTATAAATGATGATACACAGACAAGTATGTCCCCAGCGTCTCCTCACAGTTCATATGGGGAATAATAATCAATCTTTCTGCCACAGACCCTCTGGAAAAGTGCTGTTGTTGAAGTTAACGAAACTACCTTGTTGGGCTTTGCAGGGTTGATTCTTTCAGGAATGGCTCTTAGAAATCAAGAGATTGATGAGCATTTAAGCATGACACCAATCAATCAGAAAGACAAATCCTTAGTGTCACTCTGGGCTGTGTGCTATTCTATGGGAGACAGGCATTCTCCCTGCATGCAAACAATGTCCCCAATTTGTCAGGGACACAATAACAGCCCTGGCAGACCCCATTTGCATCACTGTGTAAACAACAAATGTAATTGATTGCAATATTGATTATTGTATTTTGGAGAAAAGAGATGTCCCTGGAGAGCAGTTGAGACAGTCGAACAATCAGATCTTTAAATTTATCTTCTTTGACCTTTTGGAAGATATCTAAAATTTCTAGTAAGAATCAGCAAGCATACTGAAATGTCACCTGATTCTGGCTTCTGAAGAAAGATACATGTGCAATAATGTGGAATACATGTTGGAACTTTGATCTTATCACACAAGTACTAAACCAACAAGGAAGTTGGTTACTAATAAATAGATTGCATGATGTAATATAATTAATTTCTAAGACCATATAGTTTTGTAATCAGGAATGAGAATACTGTGATCATTGAAAGATCAAGAGCAAAGTTAGAGTAGTAGTTAGAAGGAGAAAAAGTCCACATTCCATCCTTCTGGCACCGGCTAATTTGAAGTCTGATGGATCTTGCTGTAAGGCCACTATTTACTAGTAAATAACCACTCCCTATCTGGTGAGTTAAATTATTTATTCAAGAATCTATAGAGGATGTGGCTGAGAAGCATGGAAGGATGGACCTAAAAAGACTCCAGATATCATCTGTGGTGCAGGCCTTTGATCCTCTACTCTGTCACCAATGTTTCTTAGAAAAGAGGAGGTGGAGGTATATCACATTCATCCACTGAAGATATGAGTTGAAGACATTACACCTCTCATGCTAATAGCCTCTGAACCTGCCATCAGTTAACAGGGCAAATGATGCAGTCACACCACTTGTTTGAGCCAGCCAGCACTCAGAGTAACTCTCTAATTGAGGATGTACATCACACTGCAACAGTTGCATATTATTAACACACAAAACAAGGGCCAATTGATCATTAGTGCATCAATATGTAGTTTGCATAAAATTATTTCCTTTAAATAGTCTGTGTTTGAGGTGACACAGGGTCTGCTCATCAATAATGTAAATGAGCCATTAGGGCATTAAGAGGCTGTCTCCGGGAATGACAGACCACTGGGCGTCAGTGAGTTAATATCCAATACAGCGCTCCCTGCTGAGCAGGGCAGTGGCTGGGCCAATTAAACACACAAATTACACCTACCTAAAGCCTGGTTATTTTTACATTTTAAGTTAAAAATGCTTTTTTGGACAGTGAAATTGATTTACAGGAGAAAAAATATATCTTAAAGTGTGACATTGATTCACAGAAGTTCTTTAGCTCATTGATTTCAGTTTATCAATTTACAATATCTTAAATATTTGCAGTTTACTTTCAGCAGACTGTTACCTATGACACAGTTTCAAATAGAAAGCGATTAGGGATGATTACAAATGTGATATACTCCTGAGGAGAATTCCCAATGAGGCAGTCAGAGCTCATCTCAGACCTTGCCCTTTTCTTCAATCCATAAATGCTCCTGGCTGCCACCTGCAACCTTGAGACTCCTCCTTCTCTCCCCTGTCTCTCTCTGCTCTTCTCCATGTCTGCCAATAATAAGGAGCCAGATGAAGTGGCAGTGGGAGGAAATGTTTTCCATGAAATTAGTTGTGTCATCTCCAGAATCTGCAATGCAAGCCACAAAGAGGGATATAAGTGTAATCCATCACACCATTGATTCTTGCAGGATAAAGGATTCAAATCCACCGCATAAAGGTTATTTAGACAGGAAAAGTCTGTTAGTCTGCAGCAAGCTGTTGATTTTAGACAATGGTGCAATATACTCTGGCTAGTCCCAGTATAATACAGTAACCCAAACTCTAAATATACCTTAATTCAAACATTTACAGTTGTCACTTTTAAAGTTGTCACAACACAAACACATAGAATTTTAGTGCATAGATTGTTGTAGTATGAACTTCTCTCTCTCTCTCTCTCTCTCTCTCTCTGCAGACTTTTAAATAGATGATCAGGCCTGTTTCCTATCTAGCGAAAGACATGGTTCAAATATGGTCCATGGCTAATTCTGTTGGTGTTGGTGTCAAAGGAAACTGGTTTTCTGTTTCAAACACCTACTGCCTATAGAGTATCCGGTAGAAGCCTTACCCACTTGTTTGTGGGGTGAAAATTCACTCGGGGTGATTAAATTCAGTTTGAACACTGTGTCCGTAAAACTGTATTTTAAATCTTTATACAATAGAGTCTTGTATATGCTATTGGAAAAAATATCCCCTGAGGTTTTTGTTTTTTTTTTCTTTTTTCCTGTGGACAGTAAAATCCAACATGTCATATACACCCAAACATCAGTCTTTATCAGTCCACGTCAGAGTGTTAGTGTTAATCTAGCCTATGTTTGGGATGTCTGGAGGATGATAGGCAGTAATACCTAAAATAATAGGATCATATGTCTCAGTATGACTGGGCCATATCTTTACCTGGCATGCCACTAAGTGCCCATGCTCTGCCATCATCTCTGAATGCTAGCACACGAGGGGGCTCGTTAGTCTACTATTACAGATGTGACAAGCACACCATAATAGCCCAATTATCCCAAAATGCCAAATTTCACTCCAAAGGAAAAAGAGTGTGTAGTGATTAATGGTGAACACTTAAGGGGAAGAGTTAGACAACGCTGTTGGATAGGGGAAAATATGTATCAGGCTGCCACCACTACAGATGCTTCCTCCCCCCTGACAACTGCAATTCATTTGAGATGCTATTAACATGCATAATTATGCTAATCAAGCAGTAATTAAGTGCCAATTCATCAGAGACCATTTTTTGTCTGTAATTTCATCAAGCATGGCTGTTGGGGTTTGTTTTTACGTGCATATTTCTTTATACAATATTGCTCAAATGAGCTGCTCTTATTCCATCAAACAGCCCCTTTGCTATATTCTTGTAAAGTTTGAAAACAGGGTGTGTTAGAGATCCACACGTAGATTCATCAACCTGTCCCCTTCAGAAGTCAAAGGGCTACTCAAGTCAAAATCTCACTTTGTCCTATACTTAGCTTTAAGTATCAAGTATATTAAAATGAATGACATTCCCATCGGCCTCAATTTTTATTTTGTGTCTAGTGCTGTGCCTACTGAAACTTTTTACACATATTTTACACTTTAAAAGAAAAATACACAAGACCCCCCCCCCCCCCATTGATGCCAGGGGCCTGGTTACAAGCAATATTTGTGCTTGAGTTATTTTATCATTGTTCACCTTATATAAGACCCAGAAGTAATTGCTCTCAAGTGGTCCTGCCATCTCTGAATGTGCTTGTGGCCAGTTTCAGATTCATTCAATTACTTTTTCAAACTAAAAACTCTTTATGAGGATATTTCAATTATGATATTATGATTGATTATGTTTGTCTCTCTCTCTTGTTTTGTTTTGTCATTATGTACACATGTTGATTTGAGTAACCAAGGCAAAAGTAGATACTCTGAAAGATTCTTTTAATTGATTTTTGAAAACAATGAGAGCCAGCTACCTCTAATAAGTGAAGTAAACCTGCAGTGGAGCAGGTTCTGCAACTGAAGTTTGAAAAAGAGGGACATACACTACACTATGCATCAAACAAACAAAAATCTTCATTCTCCAAAACTGTTGTCCATATCTCTGTCCCTATACGGTGCCAAATGCCACCATGTCTTCAGAAGCACTGTGGCACAGATGAAATGTTATTTGCAATGGCATTCCTCTGTCCAGTTTCACCTAGAGAGTCAGACAGGTGTTCTCATTGGACATGAAAGCCTCTGCTGATGCATGTCAGTCTTGATCACCCATGATGCTGACCTGAAGTAAGGAAACTACTTCTATACCTCTGACATGGGAACTCTTTTGAGTTTCAGCACTTTTCTGATAGTTTTGGCAGCCTGAAAAACCATTCGGACATTGTGGTGGACAATTGTAACTCCTATTTTATCAGTTGATTACATTTATATTTTCCAGATCCTTTTCCTTGGCTGTGATAGAATTTGTCATTTTGCTTTGACTGCCGGTCTGTCTGTCTGTGTTTAGCAGAACTCTCAACACACGCAGTTGTACTTCTCTAATAGTACTCCAGCAGTATCACCTGACCCTTCAGGTTGACCCCCCAAATGCATGAATGCAATGTTGACTAAAAGATCAAAGGGGCTGAAATCATGCTCAATCATTAGTAGGTTGAGAGATTCTTCAAATCTCTCTATAATCGTCCTATCTTATAGCAACTCCGAGCACTTTTTTTCTGGCAATGAAAAAGACAGCAGTCCAGAAACGAAGTATGACAGGGGGGAGTCGCCTTGGCCACCAATTAAAAGCTTCCTTGGGACCAAGGGGGGCTGATCATAACCAAGCTCTTCTACTTTATCTCCCCATATCACATCCTATCATGCTTGTTTTGGACCACCACTGTCACAGCTTCTTTGTTGTGAGCTCAGATCATCTGCAGACAATTCAAGGGGATTTAAAACCACTGAATTTTGGGGAGGGGGGGGGCACATATTATAAAACCTTGTCTTTCCCAGACAAAGCTGTTACATGGGATGCAACCAACATGGCAAGCAGACATAGAGAAACAGCCTGGTTGATGGTGGCTGGTTGTACAGGATGAGATGGGCTCTGAGGTTTGATGGGGCAGAAGAAGGCTCATGCAGACGGCTGGCTGCTCCTTTTGATGGCGTGTCAGGGTTGGCTTGCAAGCTGCTCTGCCGCATCTGGGTGATGCAGTCATCATTGTGGCAGGCCTGTCAGAACAAACTGGTGTGCTGGAGACAGATACAGTTTTAGTGGCAGGATGGGGAGTATGTAACACATGCGCCACCCTAAGATTGAATATGTTCCCCAAACTGGCAAGCTGGTGGCAAGTTAATGACAGGAACGACCAGTGACATCATATAAAAACATGATTACGCTCCACTAAAGACATCTGAGTGAGTCCATAGATCAAACAGACAGGGTGATGACTTAAAGCACTAACACACAGGCTACTGGCATTATTTTAAATAAGAGCCATTTCAAAAAAGTGGTACAGACTACATAGATATTACACACACACACACAACACACACACACACACACACAAACAAAAACAAGATGGGAAAGAGAGAAAAAGAGAAAAGAGAGGAGGCATCGCCAAGAGGGGGTTTCAGTTGCATTACCAACACATTGTTTTTATTTGTGATGTTTTCAAATGAACTGACAGTTAGAGTGAGAGAATAATGTGTAATCATTAGCAAAAGGTGTGCAAATTATTTATGTAATGTAAACCATGATAATTTACTTCCATTTTTTTTCCTTATACCACCATTAACAAGTAACTTTGAAACCAATAAATGTCACAGTTGCTTTCACCTAATTAAAACAATAGATATCATATTGCAAGGTAAGATGTCAGTCACACCACAGTCTCTAGCACATAGCAATTTAGTGCTAAAGTGTTATGAGAGTGGGTGACACAAATAATAGCTATTAAACTGTCAGGTAGTGGAGGCTGGATCACATTACTTAAATTAGCTAAGATGCACTATTATAAACAATGTCATCCTCTCTTAGCACATGCATGAATACAACACAAATAGAGCCCTCCCCAATACACACACAACAGAATGGAGAAAGCAGTAAAACACAGAAAGAAACTGGAATACATTTGCCTTGGTTACTATGTGTGTATCCATATTAAAGCTGCTTTTACTTTGTGCAATGCTATAATGTGTCTCTTTCTGTATTCTTGAGATTTATCATTTGTATTCTAACTATTTTTGGTTTCTAAAATTTCATCTAATACAGTTTGATTTATTTACAATCCTGGACTCTCCATCACCCACCTGGTTAGTGCACAAACTCCAGAAACTTGCATCTGGGACTGCATCAGACTGAGCCCGCTATTTGATTAACGATGTGACATCCTCTCTTGCCCTTTGTGCTGGCAAGATACTCATTTTCCAATTTGTCTGGCTGAATGTGTAATTACAGATGTAGCAATACAGCCCAATCAGCCACACTCTTCTTTTCAACTAAGGGCCAAGGCAGTGCCACCAACTGGCAATCGTATCCCCCGTCAAACAGGCAGACAACAGACAGAACCAACGGTGCAAAAAAAGGAAGATTTAGAAAATATTGCAAAAGGCATGAAAGACAAACGAAATTTTTGGGATTTAAACAATCAGTGGTGCACCTCATTGAGTCAGCTGTGACGGGTCAGTGCTGGCAGTTTTTATGGCACATGACACATCCAAAGGCAACAGTGACATCTGCTGGTTTTAGATTAGGATTCATGTTTTACCAAACCTGAACAACTGCTCATGTTTTACAAACTACTACAAAATCAACCTTTTTGTATTCATGGCTTACATTTGCAAAACATACAATCCCAATCCTCACTTCTGCATCCCTCTAATTTCCATTTAACATTGATCAATTTGGTAGTGTTACACACTTATAAGCAGGACTAATTTATTTATGAACCTCTCATTTGTAATCATTGATCAGGATGTTCTCTTGTTAGGGAGCTAACGATATGCAGAGGTAAAAGATTCCCTAATTATTGTGTTTGGTATAATTGAGGCCGTGTGCTTCTGCAGGTGGGTTCAGAGGGGAGCCGACTGCTGCCCTGTCTGCCACACTACCAGACAGGCTAGCAGAATCCTAATAGATTCACTAGAACTGCAACTGATGAAAAATATCCCAAAACAGTGGCATTTATTGAGACCTTGTCTCAGTACAGCTCTAGCTCTCTAAAATGGAATATTCCTACCATTACCAGTTCTTCCTCATTCAGCAAATACAGTAAATACATAATAATTACAATACAGAGTTATTACACAAAGTGGACATGGTTAAAAACATGCAAATAGCAAGCCCTGGGAAAAATTAACCCAAATAAAGGCATTTCTGCTATGTTTCATCTAGGCTTTGATCCACAGCATTTTAAGAGTTGATATATCATGATCGCTTAACTTTGCCAAAAAAATTTCCCTTCCAGACTTTCCCTTTGCTACAGTCAAAAGAACTAGCTAGAGGTTAAAGAGTGCAAAGCAATTCAGAGATAATTCATTGGGTTGACCTACTCATGAAGAAAATTGTTTATATTGATGACAAAGAATGCACTACAGCACAACACGGCCCTTAGTCATAGCTGACCAGGGAAATACCACAAATATTTCTCTGAAACTACTTGTGTCTGTCACTCAAGATGAATAGACAATGTATTTACTTTGTATTTTGGTCTTTGAAGATTTCTTTTTCTGAGATAGTCATAGTTTAAATTTGAGCCTGTATATTGTCTAACATCCTTTTGATTATACAGTATATTGAAATCACAGAACATTGCCTGGGGTCAGCAACATTCACTTGACGATGACTTCTATAGGTGTCTAATTCTATATAAGCAGACAAAGCTACCAAACTTTTTAGAGAAGTTGGCAATGTTTCATATTTTTTTCATTGCTAATCACAAACTGTGTGAAAACAAGCCAAACTTAATTTAAAGCTGTTAATATAGACCAGCAAGAAGATCATTTATTGTTTGATGCATTCATTTTGAGGAACTCATCAATAAAATCAAAGCAGACTCTGTATCAGTCTTGTCAGCAACATTAAAGCAGCTATTGAGGCTCTTCCAGTTTACAGAGCCTGGGCTGGAACAGACAAAACCTCCTGTACAATAGCTGTGTGCAATGTGTTCTTGCATTTTTCATTTGGATCAACTACCCATTCAAGATCATAAGATCCATCCTCAGGAAGTGTGTCATCCTAAAGTGCTTGTACCACCCAAAATGGTCTCCTGCAGCATAATGAGATATACGTCACTAATGCTAAAATTTAATGTAATTAAAAATCTCAAAATGTAAACTTAAAAAAAACATCTGTTACTCCCGTGCAAGATGCTGAAATTTAAATATGATCAAACTGCTAAGACTGATTTTTATTATTTCCTCTAAAAAAATTCCACAAGGGTAAATGTTGACCTGATGTTTATTATATTACAACATACTCACAATGCTCTTCTGAAACAAGGCAATTCCTGGTCAGGAGAACCCTAAGGTGTACCAACAAGCCTTATTTGAAGGTGCAGAAGAATAACACTAGTGTACCACCAAGAATCAAAATAGTTTGATTTTCAGATTTTTTGTCACACATAAAGAAAATGCATGATAAACTCCAATGCTTAGAGTAAATGGTGTCAATTATTATATTGTAGAGTGAATCCAGATATATAACAAGGTCATTAAAATCATAACCAAATCAATAGAAGTTTAGATACAAAATGGTCAGTAAAATGCATCGTTTCAAAGCAATAGTATAAGCTTTGGAATCTGACTGTGTAAGGAATGCAAAGAGCAGCTTTCATAAAACATTTAGCACAACGTCATCGTTCATCACCATTTTAAATGAACATTGTGTAAGCCTAATATCCGATTAAAAATACATTAACAACAGTAACATCACCTGCTAAACACAGCATCTTCGCAGCCCATCCAGCAAATCACCACATTGATTCTTCTTGGTTGTATTTCTGCATTAGAATTTTCCGCTGATTTGCAGAAGTCATTTAGTGAGTGAGAGGGGTGTGTGGTGTGCCTATGCTATTCTTTAAATTATTGTGTTGGGCCATTAGTCTCAGCTTTTATCCCAAGCTGCTCCCACCTCTCAGCTTGTCTTTCCAAGCTGGGGCTGAGGCCCCTGAGTGCTGCAGAGGGCAACCGGGAAACCCCATTCACTTTCAACACTCCACTGTCTATTGGGCAAATATAGTCTGCAGATTCATCAGGTTTTCTCTTTCTCAAGTGACTGAACTGGGTGAAGCCCAGCTTCTTTGGCTGAAAACACAAATAGACAACTCATTAATAAATCATTTTGATTTTGAGCTGTAACAGCCACAAAACATCTTGACTCCTGGATTGTGTTCTTACCTTCACTTTAGCAGTGGTAGTGAGGGGAACGTGGCCTGTCGCATTGCCATACTCTCGCTTCTCCTGCGTGGCCTGAGGCCCCACCAGTTCAGAGAAGGCAGTGGCAAGGTGGCGACGGAGCAAAGTCTTCTGAGGAGGAATATTTAACAGCAGAGCCAAAGTCTCTGAGCTGAAACGGGGCTCCAGGATCTACGGAAATGTATGAGTACAACAAATGACAGCAACATATTTAGGACTCCAGGCATGTAATTTGAGCATATAATGCCCCAATAACAATGCACAGAAGCTCAAAAATGTACAGTACTCACAATCAGCCCGCCATGCACGCCACTGCCCCGTAGATTAGGAGCAAACTCAGCAAGATCCACTGCTCTTAGCCACTCCATCACACGATGGTTAGACCACTGCACAACCTCTGAGGGGGTGGGCTGTTTCTGCAGGAAGTTGAAAATAAAAATATTATTTTGCATCATACCCTCTTCCATCCTGCTAATAACAGTGTAACACTTCTAAACTAGAAGTGGACAGACTAAAGTTTAAACAGCACTAGTAACAGCAGTTGAATGAAAAGAAGGATGCTCAGTTATTGGAATCATCTGTCTGTCTGTCACCATCTTGTGGGCAACTGATGTATTCACACCTACTCACCATCTGAGAGCACTAACTCAGTAAAACACTCCTCTTAAAAATGTCCTTCTGTGTAAATGTCTGCAACATTTCACATTTTCTCAATTTTGATTGTTGACATTTTGAATTAGTGGTATGTAGCATAAATTAAAACTGCTACATACATCACACCCGGGTACAATCCACAATTTCAGCTTCCAAATACTCCTTTCCATCTTGACCTACCTCTTCTCCTGGCCTACGTCGCAGACAGTGAGGGTTGAACTTGTTGGCATGCAGGACATGAATGGCACATTTGATACTGAGATGATGAAGCTGGCTGGTGACCTTTAGGGTCAAGAGGTCATTCTGGGTGAACAGCAAAAGAACATTATTGAACTTACAAATTCATATTATTTTATGGTTTTTTTTTTCAAATCATGTCTGAAATTTAAATAAACGTATTTTCCAGCAGCTGCCTTAATGGAAAATTTTAGGATAAATGAAAGATAAAATCTTACCACTGTGAGGTATTGAATCATTCGACCATCTACTCGAGCCTCATGAAACTGGTCTTTATACTGAGGCAAACCGATGTCATCCAACCAGCCTAAATGGTTGAAAATCACACATTAATCCTCTTCACTCACTTAGCATTTCAGTGCTGATACAAAGCACGACCCCTGTAACAGCTCAGTTAAGATACAGTTCCTGGTTTTGAATGCTGACTGTATTTGCATTTATTTCAAATACATTTCCCTCTCACACATTACACTTCTTTGTTTGTTTTGTGGAATGAAAGTGCAACTCACTATTTGAAGAACTGATTCAAATGAGAACATACAGCATCAATAGTTCACAATATTCCATGTAGAAAGAGTCTTACGGGTGACCCAGATGTGGTCCAGCTCTGAAGACTTCTCTCTAACTTTAGTGGTGAATGCCCTCATAGCCAACTGCAGCTTCTTCCTGTGCAATGGATTCTTCATACCCATCTCCTGAGGGAAGAAGGTGTTTATCACAATGAAACTAGACATTGGGCTTAATAATTGGCTGTTTACCTACACATCATGCAATTTAATTTGCCCTGATAAACTTTTATAAGTGTATCTGGAAAAAAAGGATTTAAATATATCAATAATTTTGATTTATAATATGTATTATTAATGAGTTTTAAATGTAAGCTATCTTAGAAGTGTTTATAGTGACAATAACTGTCATGTTTTACTCTTTGACCTTCTCAATGTCCTGAGGTGTAGCAGACAGCAGTGTCTGTCCATTTTCAACCCACTGTCTGGAGAGACTGATGTACTGGCCCAGTCCATAGTCCTCTAACCAGCCGCACACCTGCTCCCTGGTCCACTGGCTGAACGGGACATTCATATCACTAACAGGAAAAGGGGAAAAAAATTAGACACTAAACTGGTTAATTCATTTAAAAATGACAATCTTTTAGAATGTTCCCTGTAAAATAGATCAGGAATATGCTAAAAGAAGTGATTTAGGAAATGGTAGAGGTGAGAATGAGATGAGAGATCTAATCCAGATTATTTTAAAGCAGCAAAGTATAAGGACGACCTCACTGATACAAAACCTTATAAAATAAAGTACTCTTTATCAATGAAATACTAGGACAGCTAGAGGCACAGAGAGCTTTACCGTGCAGAGTCATATGATTCGGGGGTCCTGGTCAGTCTGGGTCCTGCAGTAGCGCGCAGCCCCCCCCTTCTAAATTGACCCGCATCTGGATCTGCCAACTGGAGTCCTCCAGACTGGGTTCTTCGAAGTCTGCATGGACAAGGATAAACTTTCTCAGTAACTTCCCTTCTTATTATCTATGTCTTGATAAAAATAAATAAAAAGAAAAATAAGGATAATACTTGAAAATACAATCACTTATTTTTGTTACCGAAAGCCAAATAGTAATTCATAATTAAACTCAATACTTCTGACTTCTGTTACATTAATTCTAAAGGGTTATATATATATATATATATATATATATATATATATATACATATATATATATATGTTGTTATTATTTCCTTACACAAAAAACATACATA
The DNA here is from genome assembly GCA_016859345.1 of Istiophorus platypterus. Lineage (NCBI taxonomy): Eukaryota > Metazoa > Chordata > Actinopteri > Istiophoriformes > Istiophoridae > Istiophorus > Istiophorus platypterus. The sequence goes on from CM029118.1 coordinate 17,958,588, forward strand.
TAAACCATATACGTTAAAAAAAAACTGCCAGTCAAAGTTAGTCTATTGGCTGTCTACTTCTTGCCTTAATACCGAAAATCTGTGTTACATAATGTTGATGTTTTAATCTATTTTACCACACTCACTTTCCCCAGAGTCTCTTGAAGCTCCTGTTATTCTTCATGTATTCTGGGGAGCCCACAGCTCGTTGGCTTGGCTGTGTATTTGCCCCAGAATGAACAGGGGAATTATCGCTTGAAGCGCTGTCATCAACATTCTCCAACTTTCCTAAAAGAGGTTACAGAAAACCATGGTCAGAGTAATGCTGCTAAGGGCAGACTTGATTTAAATCATCTGAGTGGAGTGTAGAGTTTTACTTAGACCTTCTAGCATTTTATAGATGCATTTGATTAGTTCAAAAAAAAACTCAAAATAATTTGAGCAGACAAAGCCCCTCTATAATCTTGCCAAAAACATTTCAGTAATGACATCTTTGAAAAGATCTGATATGTCTAAATTTGTAGTTTTCCATACTTTTGAACTTTTGGAAACACAATCTCAGTGACGGAGTGAAAAGCAGCCAAAAACTAAATAGTACATTAGGAGCTAAGTGGCACATGTGTGGCGGTCTGCCTTTTCACGGTGCTCTATTCAGGAGAGCGAGAATGGGTCATAGACCATTGAGTTCAGCAAATAATTCATCAGTTAATGTGCCATGAAAAAGAAAGGGGTTTGGGTTAAATTTTACAAGGTGTGATCTTTATGATATAGGCTGCAGTCAGTCTCCCAACTTTACAGCACAACTTGGCAGAGGCAAATCAGGGTGAGACTAAAGTTGAAACTGGTCAGTGCAGCTGAGGAAGGGCGGGGCTGGGATGAATGTGGTCAATCAGGGCATGAGAGAGAGGGTGTGTCCGGTGAGAAACTCTATCCCAAGATCCATCTGCTCTGTCAGGAGACTCTGCAATTAGTCGTGATCAAAGGTGTAATGGTCGTCTGGTCAAAGGAGAGTGGTTTGCTCCAAATATGAATACTGCCTTTGCTCGTGGGAATTGATGCCCTCACATCTATTCCCCAGAAAAAGGAATACTGATCCTATACTTTGTATTATTACTGTGCCCAATTAATCAGATTATATATAACATAGCATGAGATAATACGTCTGGATTTACTTTGGCTGGAGTCTCCATCTTCGCTCCCATCTGGAGACCTTTGGCTCTGGATTTCAGTGCTGCTACCTCCAATCCCATTTTGCTCAGACAGAGATGAACTCGTAGGCAGCGTCTGACTTCTGGTGTTACTAAGACCACCCTGGATTAATCACACAAGTAGAAATAGAAAAGACAAGACATTAGCAGCGTCAAAAAATTCTCTGTAATTATACATACTATAGAGGTCATACGAATTATACATTTACTGGTCAGACCGTTGTCATGTAAGACGCAAGTTAAGTATTACAGGTTTATTCTATACATTTAAAGATAAATGAAAAATTCTGATTTGTATGATGATTAAAATAATACCTTTTGTGAGGGTCCATTTGTTAGGTCGTCAGTGCTACTGGATAGGGTGTATGGTTCTGTTCTGAGAAAATAAAAACAAAATACTCTCAGTAAAGTCCAACTAGTAGTTATTGGAGTCATCCACTGATGCATAGATGCTTCATTACCTGGAATCACTGTCCTTCTTGACTGATGAAATCGATGTTTGTTGGGAGGAGGAGCTGTTTGTGGAAACCTATGATGGGTAAAAAGGAAAGTTAGAGAGTTTAAGATGATATTCAAAAGCACATTCATGCAAACAACAAACTTAAACTTGTGTGAGACCAGTTAGAATTGTTTCTACCCACTTCAGACTTTACATCCTCAGATTTTGCACTAGCAGAGTCCGTATTCTTCATCAGCCCCTGCTCTTCTTCCTCACTGCTGCTTGAAGGAGTTCTGCCATTTGACAATGTACGAACAGCAGGTGGAGCTACAGTAACAAAGAAAAGAAGTATTTTGTTTTTCTTCATCTCAAGTAGTGGCACACATTTCTGTTAAAGAAGGAAGGGTGGTTGCTTTCATTAAGGTCAAATGTCTTTGGTATGATAATACAAATAATTCAGGTGTATGTTACAGGAGGGAATAAGATGATTACCTTGCCTTGTGGTGTGAGTGACTTCTCTGAATTGCTTGCACTGATTCAGGAGTAGAGTGAGCTCTTCAATACGCCGGTCCTACAGAAAACAGTGTAGGGGAGGTTCAAGGTCAACAAAACCCAATTAAGATGTTTATCTGAGGTCGGGAAGCACATATGGACTCTCTGCTTTACTCTGCCATACAAACATCCCTCTTTCACCATATGGTCTTTATATCAAAGTAGAGGATAGGGAAGGGAGTGACACGAGCCTAGCTGGAAATCTTAGTTTGGGTAACCAGCTGCATGAAGTGTGTGTTTTTTGAAGTGGTGCCCATGCCTGGTTTTGCCATGGCTCTTCTAATGCAGCTCACTCCAAAATTAGGCTTGGCAGATTGAGGCCTATTTAAGTGTGGCTTTTCCTGAAATGGCTCGCCTTTGGGTATGTGTATGTGTGTGTCCTCACTACTGTGCCACATGTAGGGCTGTGTCTGTAAGTCTTTAAAGTCCAAGATTCTCTGGGAGGGAGAATACAAAAGCCCTCTGTACTATAAATGGTTAGAGGGTGGCGCCTCTAAGAAAAGACAACATCTAAAAACAACTTACCTTCTAACCTTCCAGTAGGGATGATAGCACTTTTATATAGATGCCGGTAAGTAACTTTCTATTGTAGTAAACAACACACATGCTGTTCTGTTGGCTTAATCAAATACAGCTGTGCTGACCAGAAAGAGAAAGGGTGGGTTTCCAGACTCCTGGTAACTTACCTTTTCATCGTTGGCAGCAGCCAGGGATTTCATTCCACTCTTAAGCCTCTGCAGTTCCTGATCTATGAAGAGAGACCCCATACTGATTATTAATGGGCAACTGTTCATGCCCTATAAATTATCATTTTGTATAGATTCTTTTAACTGAGTATGGTAATTTAGAGAGGAAGCAAGGGCAAAAATACATGCTGACTAAAGCATGTTGTAAATTTATTCCTCACTGGAGTGCCATTGAAACCATGTATTTTTAGATTCACCAAAGCCTGTTTTATCTACCAATCACAGCTTTAGCCATGTCAGCTTCTACATATTTGGGCCAGCAGTCCATAGACACCTCCTCTGTAACAACTGCAACAGGCAGCATAACCGGTGAGTAACAGTGATTATGCTTAGCAAGTACCCCAGAGAAGTGTCAATCTATAACAGACAACATTAAGAACAAACAGTCTATGCTTTCAGGAATCCCTAAAAACAACAAAGAAACCAAAGGGAAAAAGGGACAGTGCATCAATTCATTCTGGAAACTAGGTGGTGACTGTCAAATCTGCCCCTTAGAGCAGAAGTATACACAATATGCTAGAATAAAGACATGTATGGATAAAGTAAATACATAAAAAGTCTAAAATAGACATGGCCCATGGGTTGAAAATAATTTTCATTAAATGCTGCTCAGGATTACATTTGGCATTTAGCCTCTTCCTGTTCACCTCCTCTGAGAGAGTAGATTCTAAGAGAGAACCATAGAGAATTCATAGAGAGAACCATGATGAGACAGTTGATTATTGGCCAAGACAGAGTTTTCCCAAAGCTTGCTTCAAATTAATGAATGCAAATAGGAGTCATTAACCGTGTCAACTATCAGGCTGGGTAACTCGTGCAGTGAGGGGCTGTTTCTTGGCTGGCTGGTTTGGACTGAGGCTGTGTGCTTTGCTTACCTCTCTCCGGGCTCTCAGTGGACAGAGAGGGTCTGGCCAGCAGCTGAGTGTGCAAGCTCTCAATCTCAGCATTCTTACTGAGCAGAAGCTGCTGAAGGCTGCTGATCTCTGCCTGTGGGTGCCACACAGTGAGGAATCTTAGCAGAAAAGACACGCAGTTCTTCACAAGAGTACTGTATGTGGCGACACCACCGTTTAAACACACACAGCTAAAAGCACTCTCACAGTCACGTTCACAAAAACAAGACAAGGGCATGCATTTTATTCAAAGTGCTGGCACATGCTTTCAGTTGAAACCCCAGCTGTGTAAGATCCGCCATTACCTTCATAAAACATCCACAACAAAGCACAAAAGTTTTTCTCTGAATTTTTGAGAACTAAAATATGAGGCTTCTCTACAGAGTTTATGGTTTGTTTTAAAGTAACTCACAGGGTGTAAGTTAAAAAAAAAAAAAGATTGTAATGGAGTAAAGTTCAGATTGATCTACTGATCTACTAGTGTGTTCTGTCTGTGTACATAAACTCATTCATTTTTATATACGCTAACTTAGTTTCTGCCATATTAACACCTGTATGTAACTATGTGTAGGTATAAGATTTTACTTGCTTGATTTAAAGAATACTTGACCAAAAAGCTGCTACCAGTCTAAGAGTAACAAAGAACATATTTTCGTAAAATCTATAAATTGTTCATTTTTAAATTCTATGGAACCATCCATTTGATTGAAAGTTGCCAAAAGAATATTTGATGAGTTTATAAAAAATAAAATTAAGATGTTAACATAACTTTGAATTATGCAGTTTTCACATATGCTGCACAAAGAAACCAGCTGGATATTCTTTGAGAACTACCAAAATGATAGTGATTCTAATATTTAAAAAAAAGTTCTTCCTGTATACAGTGACTGTAGGTTGACCAGCAACAAAAATATGAGATAGTTTGGTAAAAGTAAATCAGCAGATGTGTCTTTTGAATTGGAAGATGAATAACAGCACATTGAAAAATAATATTATATAATCCAACATAATATGATACACATATTTAGAGAGCTATTGTACCAGAGGGAAATAGCAAAAAAAGACTGAAAGAGAGAGATGATGAAATAATGCGAGAGCTAATAACTTTATCCTAAAAGAGGACAAGAGACTCAGAAAGGTCTGCAAAGTTAATGCCATGGGATTATGCCAAAGTAAATAAGTAGGACATTTAAAAAGGACAAAGCCATTATTAACTTTATTTCTACAGTACCTTAAAAATAGAAGGTAAAAGAGCTCTCAGACATCTTAAGAAAACATAGGTGTCTGTGAATGGGAGTGTGTGCAAAAGAAAATGACTCACTTAACTGGCTGGAACTGGGGATTGGATAGCATTTAGGAAAGTTGAGTGGACATTTAGCTGTGGAATTTGGGCACGGCGGTGTATTTCAGAGTCTAGACACCATGAAAATCAGAACTTTCTTTTACCTTTGTTGCTTTAAGTTTCTTCTCATACTGTAACTTCTGATCCTCCAGGTGCTCAACTTTGTCCTTAAGAATTCTGAGCTCCTTAAGTAAGCCCTAAAACACAGCATGTGAGAAAAATGGCCCTGTTATTTTCAGCTGCAAGCCTCAAAAAACAGTCTCTCAAAAAGCAGGACTAGAATAATCAGGTGATGTTAGTCTGCAAATTGTTCTTTCATAGCACGCAATTACAAATTACATGAAATACACCTACAGTTATTAGTTTTGTCACATTGCTTCATAACAGATGAATATGATTAACTTTGCTTTTTTAGAAAACAGACTGACCGAGGTTGCGCAGTGACATGGAGCACTGCTGAGGATATTTGGTGAAGCTATGTTTCATTTGCATTCGACCGAAAAGGATTACACACACACACTCAACTGAGACAACCCATGCTGTACACAACAATAGAAGTCATGCAGGCAGGCTGTGCCTACACTTTCGCCTCCACAGTGGTGCTGCTGCTCAGCATCTGAGCTACCCGCTTCCAGGCTGTGTGTGTTCCCATCAGACCCATCTGGAGCCTCTTCTAGTTTGTGCATCATCCCTGAGGTTCTATCACAGCAATGCCCCGGATTTGAGCCCTTGCCCTCAGTTGACTCGGTGGAGCACACCACCAAAGAGCTGCTGTCAGCTGGCATCTCCAAGGCCTTTTTCTCCTGGATCTTGCTATTTATCTCCTTCTGAAACCTACACATCTGCTCTTGCAGCTCACTAATGAAATTCACTACAGTCTGACAGATGCAGTGGGAGAGAAAGAATTGAGAGAAATATTTAGAAAGGGGAAATGCTATACAGGAGGTGTACAGGATACTGAAGATCTTTGTTTGTGTGTCAATACATCATTATGGAAATGACATCACAGTTTAGTTTTGTCCTCTACTTCATGTCTAGATAATCTGATACGCCACATTCAAAGAAAGTGTAGATTTGGTTTTGAGCTTGAATACATACAAAAATAAGATAGTGAACCTGTATTACAAACACAGATTCTCTCATCCATTGCTGGAACCAGTCAAGGATTGCAGGAACAGTTAGTCTCATCTGGTCTAGAACCACATAGGTAACTGTTTTGTATTTTTTCATCAACCTGAACTGCCCCTTTTCTTTGACCATCACATGTATATCTGGTTCATAAAATGGGCAGTTTGCTTTGATAAATGGCTGGAGGGGTGAATAGGTTTGCCATTTTTTAAAGGTGATCCATGCCCATGTTCCTTCAGAAAAATTGTAAACAGCGGCTGAGTTATGTTCGGACTGTGGACAGAGGAAGTCTCACTTGGGATCCGGTACAGCGGATATGACAGATGATATGAGGTGCCTCTGTGGCTAAATTTAACTATGAGCTTACTGGCTCCACAGCAAAAAGGCTCGCACAAGTTGTATGTGTTTGTGCATGTGTGAGTTCAAACATGCATTTGTGTAGTAGCGGCAACACGTGGGAGGCCAGTAGAGTGCTGAAAACAGATTTTTTTCCTATTCTCTTTAAGTCCAAGCTGCTGTTTTGGGGACCACTGGGTTTGTACAGATAAAGAAAGCAGAATTGAGAAGTGCTGAAACACTGCCATCTACTAATACACACCTATGCTTTTTCTTCCCGTTTAGAAATACCAATCAAGTTCCTATCAACACACATCTTTTTAGGTGGAGCTCCTTTTTGTCTTTTCATGTATAAATGTCAAATGCTTTTGGAAATATGCCTTCAGTTAGGAAGAGGGTCCTTTTTTCAGAATGGCTACCTCAAACTTTACCCACAACCAAGAACAAAATTCTCTGGGATGAAGCCTACACACACTCACATTTGGCCCACCATTCATCATGCCAGCACCCGCTATGCCTGAACTCTCTTAACCTAAGGACACAAAGGCTCCTTGAACAGCAGTGTTTTGACAGTAACTACATACATTACAGTATCCTGTCTAGTAATAGTGCAGCTTACCCTGCCTTACTTTTTTCAATTCATAAGGTCATTAAATGCCCCGAATGTCTGCTGGTAACCCAACGCATTGGTCTTAAGCAAATAACACCATTCAGTTTAAAATGACAAAAATTTTAACTCCTGGGAGACTTTCTTTCCTGTAGTCTTTGCCCAGGAACAACAGAGCCAGGATTCTAGAGAAAGTTCCCCCACATCCATCCAGAAAGTGTTTATGAGCTTCTATATAATCAGCATCTCACTTTAAGGTTAGATCCATCAGAACACAGCGCAAATTTTTGTGTGTACCCTCGTCCTTCCTGGCAGAGTCAGGTTTAAATTTCTGAGGACTGAATCATAACATAATTCTTCCCGATTTTTTTTGCTCCCTGCAAGCAGTCCTCAGTTCAACAAAATATCGGGTCATTTGGCTGTAAGCCTATCACATTCATATAAATACTTTTGTTTGACAACCATACATAAATACTGTAATCAAAAACTTTCCAATCACAAGTTCTAAAATGCCCTACCTCTGCCTTGTGCTGCCTTTCAGCCCCTTGGCCCTGTTTTCCCTCCATTTCTGCCAACTTCAGTTTCAGGTAGGACACCTCCCCCATAAGACTCAGCTTCTGATTCTCCAGTGACGTCCTATGCAGGAGCTCCTGTCATCAACAACATACAGCAAGATCATGAAGCCACACAAACAGAAAAACAGGTAAATACAAACATACATAAATACATTATGCCTTCAATGATACACAGTGCTCAGTACTCACTGAACAAAGGAAACATTAGGTATGAGGCACAAGAAGCTACCAGTGCTGTAATGATAGTCCCCTCAGACAAACCCACTGGTTTCAGACGCTGTTTGTGTGGCTAAATATACACAACCCATGACCACTATTTATAATGCCTATTTCACAGCTCACTCAAAGTACACAGCAGAGGGGGGGTGGGGAGGGGGCACCAAAAGCATGCAAAACATTCATACAAAGAACATTAAAATAACTGTGACAGGTGCATTTTCTGGCCAGTGTGTGAACTTTTGTCAGTCCAACCTGGTCATGAGGGAGACTATAGGTCTGCTATGCTGTTCTGTCACTATCTTCAATGGCTGCCAGCCTTGAGAGTTGAGCCAGGCTTTGCAGGCAGATGTATTACTAATTTGGTTGATGTCAAGCAGGTGCTAAATCGCTTAAAGTCCAAAAATGAGCATCCGAGACAGGCAAACAGTACATATGGATACATCCATTTAAAACTCTGGGTTTGGAAAATATGTGAGCTTCTTCTAGCGTGCACATGGAAAATATTAGAGCTTTGTCACCAGGAAGAGATTTACGGCTCAGGTCCAAAGCCTCATAATGACCGTGTCTCCAAGAAACCAGCCTTGCTTGCCCTTTGATACACTGCACACATACAGCATTGCATGTAGAAGTAGACACTGAGCAATAAGTTTACAACTCATCACTCTACTGAAAGTTCTCAGGGGCAGCACTATAACAATGAGATACATTTATGCTGTGTAGTACCTGGTTCATCTTACTCCAGTGTCTTCCTGTAGTAAAGGAAGCAAAAGAGTATTTCCCTCATGGATGTAATGGTTTCAAGTGCCTTGTAGTTTCAGGAGATTAAAGTATCTCACATCCATTCCATTCAGTGTCCTTCGTACTGTTAATCGAAGTCTCCGTTGTAGATTTGAAGTCAAAAGAAAACAACTGAAAGTTGTACACATACACTTCTAACTTCTCTTAAAGAAGCTCCACCCCTATTCTTTCTCCCTCCCATCTCTCCACCTTTTTCAGTTGCTCCTTCCCTCCTTGTCCCTCTGTCCTTCCCTCAGTTGTCCTCTCTCTCTCTCTCTTTATTTGAGCATGAAAGGACTCAATCCTGGTGGCTACAGGTTGGGGGTGTGGCTAATGGAGCGGTAATCACCTGCCCAGACAGACCAGTCTGGCCCTGCATAAACCAGGCATGCACTCTGAAACACTTTCCTGGAATCTTGTCCCTATTATTTTCGTTGTCAAGGTTATGTGCCGCTAGATACACTGGATTCTTAGCAAAGGAATTTCTTCCCAGGAAGCAGAGCTCATCCCAAGTTACATACTATAGCTTATGGGAAAAGATTGGATCTGCCGAAAATCACATTTAAAAGGTAGATGGACAGTCTTGGGTCCTGTCACATCTCATTAACTGGAAGAAAAGTATTGATATGAAAGCCCTGGATGTCTCCTGGTGAAAGTTTCCCGATTTTAGTTAAGTATTAAGTCAAGAATTTGGCACTAAGAAAGTCCAATATATGATATGTTTTGACTCGAGGCAGTGCGGTCAGTAACAGTCTGTACCTGCTGTAGCATCTCCTCTGTGGAGTTGAGTTTGTGCTGATGTGCCACCAGAGAATTCTCTAGGTCGCTGATCTTCGCCCCCTGAGCTTCCACCTGGTCTGCCAGCACACTCACCTGTGTGCATATGTGTGTGGGGACAGAATGATTGTAGAGATGTGAGCCCTTTTTTCTCAACCGAACTGGACAATAAAACCGTTTAATCATATTTGAGCTTCATATGTAATCGCATAACTGCATCCGAGGTCCAGTAAATTCTTATGGCCTTACGCTCTCTCTATTACTAAGAGTCTCTCACAGTAAATATTCATCTATAGCTAGTGCTGACCCTCATCTATAGCTATTTTCATTTAATTGCTGGTACTCGTTTTGTTAAAAATTACTGTACCTGTGCCAGATCAAACAGCGCAAACATTTCCTTTGAGGAGTAATGAATGATCCTTTGTGCCTCATTAAGTGCTTGCAACACTTCACTGGCTCCAGCAGTGTCAGCAGAATGCAGGTTAAGAGTAAATCTGCAGACAAACTGTTAGGGCCAGATAACAACTAATCACATGCTATTACAGTAGGTCCAACATGCCAACTGGAGCGGATTTTCTAAAGAAATGTTTTATCTGAAGCCTGAAGCAGCAAACAGGGCACCTGCTCTCACCCACACTTACATGCTACAGCACATGGTGATGCTAGCCTCAACCTGTCTGAAATAGGCACTTGCTCAGCAGTCCTGAGAGCTACACACACCTACAAGGGTACACATGAGACAAACACATCGCACAAAACGAGACATTCCAGTGTTGTAACAGCACCAAACCCGCTTTATGACTCCTGCTTCACCTATGCAATGGAAAAGAAACACGCTGTTACACAACATTTACAACACAATGCTCTGATCTACCTTTGCCCTTTCACCTTACTTTCCTCCTCTCTTTCCTCTAACACTGTAATCTGATATGGGCACTGTTTAGAATTAGTTCCTCCTGCCAGCATGCTGTCAGACACACAGAGAAAATATTGTTTTCTACTCAACAAGATGAAACCCAAGAGAAGAAAAGCATATGTAGAGGAGTTACTTATCTCACCTGTAGAATTAGTGATTCTTTGTCTCCCTCCAGACGTGATAACCGCTCCTGGTAGGACTCACTGTTTGAAGGGGAGTGTACCTTCAGAATAAAGGTCAGTTATTAAGCTCAGTAAGTGTACTGTTAATACAGAACAGCTTCCGTGTCGGTCGAAGTTTGTTTCCTTCTGTCAGGTTGCAGGCTCAGATAGCACACACATATATAAACAACCATATACACATACACACAACTTACCTCTTAGTCTCGAACTTCCTTTTGAGTCAGCCTGCAAGAGGTTTACATGTCCTAATCCAGCATTAAAAGTTGTGTACAACATTATATACCGGCTGATTAGTGGGAAAACAAAGTTGTGTGAGTTCTGAGCTCAGGGCTGCCCGTGTACTCAGGGATATTTCAGAGCCATCAGTGTGCAAGGGAAGTAAAGTGCAACCAAACGAGCTCAAATTTCTCAGAAATCCAGGCTTTCAACCACAGTCATGGAAACATTATGTAGCCCAGCGTCCATCATCCTGAGCCAGCCAGCTCAAGTGGTTTACAATAATTTTAAATACCATTACGCCTTTAGTAGACTCTTTGCATTAAACTTATAAAACACATAAGCTCTGTGTTTTAACATAAAATTTGAATATATTGTAGTTGCATAAATTAAGTGTTATTGTAGATATTTTTAAACTTTCAGTGATCAGTAACACTGGTCCCCTTCACACGTCCCTTGCCCCTCCTCCAATCCACTTGATATTTTTTTCAGTTCAGCATTTGGCAATAATAAGTCTTGGCTTAGTTGAACAGTTCACTTAGCTCTTGTTGTGTGCTTCATTATTTCAGCCAAGCTTTCAAGCTTCTGATTTTTTGGCCAATCCAACAATAGACCTATTACTTTCACATTATTACATATCTCCAAACTTCCCTCTTTTGCTATTTACAAAATTGTGGGGAGCAAATTTGTCAGTGTGCTTCATGACTTCAATTGTAATAACGTGACCAATCTCCTGTGAGGTTTAGGTCTAATGAGCAGCTCTGAAATTGATCTTCGAGATTTACATTGAATAATAAAAAATTAAAATAAAAATCGTAGAAATCTACTGTAATTCATTTATAGATAACGTTCTTGGAGGAAATACTTAATTTGTGAAACTTCGACTTTTAGAATTGTTGACATTTTAACGATGATGATGAAGAAGATCTTGCAAAGCTTTTGTATTGCATTGTAAAATATAGTACAGGTTTTTTTTATCAATGTGTTTTTCTATTTTCATATCTGTTATCCTTTTACAAAACATTGTATATTTGTGTTTAAAGTCTTTAACGAGGAATTACCTACTGTATCACTATACTTTCTCACTATTTTAAGAAATAAGCAAAGATAAAGTATACTGCCAAACAATATCATGAAGATTTGTCATATATCTGGCATAGAAACATTTCTAAATCAGATAACCAACAAACAGCTAACGTGTCATCCATACAAATTTAACTCATTGTTATAACAATGATTGACCAGTATGTGCATGTGGAGACAGTCGGGGCTAATGACTTCTTAATGGCAGCAAGATGATATGCACTCTCCAACGACTCCCCCGAGTAGTAGTAGTAATAAATGATCCCAGCTGACATGTGCATCCATTCACCATTCGCCACAAACACCTTAACCTTATGACAGGTTTGGCTTTGGTTTAGGATTAAATCTGGCCCCTATAATGATTGTTTAATAAAACTATTTTACTTACGATGTCAAAATATTTTTAATTTATTTTTCTTACTAATTTTTCTTTTTTTTTGTTTGTTTATTAAAACCAGAAAATGTTGCCTTTAGGACTGTTTCAGAATCTTAATCTGCCCTAAAACAATAAGCGCCGCATTTCCATAATACTGAAATACATGTTAATTAGCTGCTCATTTTCTTACATTGGCTTTTCGAGTCCACAGGGGTCTTGTATATCAGAGTGAATGTGTTACATACCTCTTCAACTCACAACAAAACACTTAGTTACCTACTCCCATATTATTTACCATGGCAACTGTAATTATGCTTTAAAAGCAACAACATCGCAAGAGCAAAATAAACAAACAAGATCATTGTTGTAATTACAGTGCAGTTTAAAAGAATGAAGAGTAGACACGCAAGTGGAGAGTGTCTTACCTTTCTGAGCCAGGAAAAATGTTTGTAGAAATCAATATCATACTCCATTCTTCAGGCCCATTGTACTGTAGGTCTGACTATTAATGTTAAACAAATCTAGCCCATGCATTAGAGCACCAAGGTGGGTAGACAGAGACCAAAATCCACAGCAAGAAAAATACAGTGGCTTTTAACTATTCTGTACTGTCTATCTCCCTTTTACAGACCCACCATATTGCTGTTGTAGAGTATGCAGAGAGGACCTTGGTCCATGTGGTTTGGAGTATGGGCCGCCTGAGACTTTTAGAGCTGAGCTGAATAACTCAAACTATGCCAGTTGGCTGTACGCCCTTTCTTTCTTCTCTTCACTTTTTTCTACCTCTTTCTAACTCCCCCTTTAACTTTCTCCTGCTTTCTCCTTCAAGCATGCTCAAACTTCTCCAGTATTCACCACATCTCTACATTTTTGCTACACCTCATGATTGTTTATCTCTTTCTGGCCTCCCTTTTTTTCCTCTGTACCTTTCTCTGTCTGTGTCCAGCGCGTTGTGTTGCTCTGTCTGAGGTACCTCTCAATCAAGCTGATTTTTTTGGGGCTTCCTAAAGGGGCACAGGGGAGAGGAAACTCTCTACAGCACATGCTTGTCAGATGTGGTGCCGAGAGAGAAGTCAGTAAAGACGATGCAGAATGGGAGGAGGAGGTAGTGGAGGATATTGAGGGGGAGTGTGAGTGTATGTTCACAATAACAAATTTAATTATAAGGAGAGTAGAAGAGGGTAAATACTGGCAGTTAACCTGGAAAAGACAAACAAATAACTGTTTCAAAAAAATTCTGCAACTGTTGTAAATCAAGGATATAAAAATGAAGGAAATAAGGGAAAGCAGGACAGCAAAAAAGGAGAGCAACTCCTTGTACTTTAAACTGGAGCTCTGGATCTCATTACCGTTGCAGTTTGCAAAAGATCCAGCTTCTAGCTCACTACCACTCTTAGCAGACAGGAAAAAGCCCTCCAGATGTTAATGACCAGGATCAAAGACCATCATGTCACGCAACTAATAAAACCCACACTGGATATATTGGATTTAGTATATTTCCACCATCGTATAATGCTACGGTCTGCCATCTATCTCCATCTGAGTGTTGAGTGCCTTCAGATGTGAGTGAACTAGCACTCACCTCTTCCCTCTCCAACCATTTTAATATAACGTTTGCCGTATCAGTGGAGATTTGTCCCCTGAGAGAGTCCTGTTGTTTCTCACTCCCCTCACCCTCCAGCAAGACCCTGAGGGCCTCTGTCAGCTGAAGTATCTTGACGGCAGGGTCCATGGGTGGGGGAAGGGTCTGCTGTTGGGTACACTCTGAGGACTGGTAGTCCTGACCACCTAATTGCATGAGAGCACTGAACAGCCCTTCACCAATTTTGCCTAGAGGAAGGAGCAGCAGGAAATCAAAAGTAAAATAAACAGATAACTTGATCAGTCTAGCATCCTAGCTTCCTAGGCACCAGCACTGAGAACACAGGTGACTGGAAGGCAGCAGTATAATAAGACTAGTCCCTGAAATGACCTCTTGAGGGAGCTATTGTGCTCCAGTGTGGCTTGCTGGATGTAAATAGCATCAAATGGCCCAGTGGTGTACTCTGTGGTTTCTGAAATCCACAAATTAGAGGTTCAACTTGTAGGCTACTGTGATGTTCATGGCTAAGTTGCAGAAATTGTTTTTCATATGTGCTATTTTGAGTTAAATCAAAGGTACGGTAATGCAGTCAGAACTCTATCAGGATCATGTGGACAGATACATACTTTGTAATCTAAATCATGTATTTTCACTAACAGCGTGCAATTTTTGGCTGTTATCTGTGGTGTAGTTTCTCACTAAAGTGTGCTAATTATTTGACCTTCACCTCTATTAATAGAATGTTCCCTTCTGACCCCGAGCAAAAACATTGCTATGGTTGTGACAAACAGCACTCACTAAAATTTATCACCTCTGCTAGAAAACACAGAGGGGATGACAATGGAAAGTAACTCAAACTTTATGAAATTAGTGTACAGTTGCAGATGTCAGCTTAATGAGAAACAATAAAAGTACTAAAATGCACATTTGACTGAGTTTTAAGTATTCATCTAATCAAAAACCAGCTTATCTCTATTTCAGTGTCTGATAGAAAGTGGCATCTTAGCTTCAACAACTGCCCAACAATCTTTTTCTTTTCTGGCACTTGTTAATAAGAAATCTTTCACAATCCAAATAATCCTTTTCTGTGCTCCTTAGAATGTTTTCTCTTCCACACACACACACACACACACACACACACACACACACACACACACACACACACACACACACATATATATGTCAGCAGAATGCAGGTTAATATATATGTGTGTGTGTGTGTGTGTGTGTGTGTGTGTGTTTGTGAAGTGAAGTGAATGCCTCAAAGTGAATTCACATGGGTAGTACCAGGTTTGTGTAGGCCTGCAATTACAAACTAGGCAGTCTATTGAAGTTGTGACAATGAAACAGAAATTCTTACCGGAGATAATGTTGTCCATTTGCTCCAAGGCAGCCTCCAACATGTGGCTGGCATTTGACGCCATGGCAACACACTCTTATAAAACAGCACGGATGGATCCTCATTCAGTGGTATGTAGAAGACAGAGCATTAGCTGGTGCAATGAGAGGGTGAGATGTTCAACAGAAAAACAGAAGATCCCAGACTACTCCCTTTCCTTGTTGCTCTTCGATCCTTTTACAGCAAAGCTGCAACAGCTGCCCTGACATCTGAGTGACTTCCCAGTAAACAACCTCCTGAATGTGCCTTTTGGGTTTAAACTCTCCTCTCATTTTGTGGCCAGAGTCTTAACCATTGTCAGTGCTGCTATCCACATGCAGCCAAAGCGCTTATTTTGAATAGATTGTTTCTTTGTTTCATTAGGTTTTAATCGTTTATATATATTTTCTCTCCACATCAGCTATATTATTGAATTAATTTTTATCAGTTGGTCTAGAAAACACAGTTGCTGTTTTACAAAGTTAGTGTGAAAAGCAAAGTTTTTGTGGTCACATAAGCAAATTGGACCATATTAACCAGATTTAATTTGATGTTGAAAATAGAGACGCACATTGAGGCTGGACAAAGCAGCAGCTGACCAACCAGTTGCAACCTCAAGATCTAGGGGTTTAGTAATATTTCATTTACTGATTTGATAATAGAGTCAGTTATTTGACTTGCATGACATAAAAACAATCCCTACACAAGGCAGAAACTCAGGATATATTGACATTTAGCATACTGCCAAGTTTTATTGCTACTCTGTTCACAGTGAGTTTAACAAACTAAAAATGAATGCTTATGTTTGCCTTCGATCTGATAAGAAATGCATGCTGTCACATTTAGATTTTAAGTTCCTTTGTTGTAATACCTTACTAAACTCTCTAGAGAAACTTTATTTCAACTCTAAAAGTATTAATACATAATTCTAGAAACACATCTACATAATTAGCCCTAGAAAACAGATCAAAATGCAAAATGCAAAATAATATAAGGAGAATTAGACTACATGGTTATTATGAATCAGAACAAAGGAGAAACAACTTAGATTGTTTTGTTTAATTTTTGTTGAAAACATGAATCAATCAGTTATTACTTCCAGCATCTGTCCATCCATTCTCTTTTGAATTATAAGAAACTGAGATTGTATATGGTCTACTGTGGTTTCTTATTTAGTCTGAATTATTTATAGAATGGTTCACCTGGTTCAGCACCTTGATTAACTTCAACTTATTACCTTCCATATTTTGTTTTGGTTCGCAAACTGTGCTATGTTATTATACAGTATGGCCAATAGGGTGCATCACTAGTCAAGAAAAAATAACTCTTCATAAATCTTCATACAGATTTTTACATTATATTGTAAGTTCACTCCTAAATAATTAGATCATAACTATGCCGCTGAAAGGATCAGAAATATGTTTTGTGGAATCTATTGTAGACTTCAAGCATGTAGATAAATGTCAGATAGTTTAACATCTTTTGGTGCTATTAGGGTACATAATTCAAATCGGTTAAAATTGCAAGAACTAAAATCATTTTCATCTTCTGGAGAAAGGCCACAAAACACTTTCACTTTCTCCTTTCTCATGATATCGAATGCAAATTCTATCTTAACGTCAGATATTTATGGGGAATATACACGTACTATAAAACTATATACTATACTATATACTATATACTACTACAAAACGCAACATACATAGTATGCACATGTAGCATTAATTCTATAGATGTTATAGCCTGTTGATCTCCTCACCTACAAAATCAATCTGCCCACCCATGATTTGACCAAGCACCCTCTAAAAGTACTCTAAACTCCTGTTTCATTTCTATTCACACTGCAGTCTCACTTAGTTTTTGAATTCCCAGAGCACTTATAGATGTTAGATGCAAAAGGTCATGGCTTTGCTTATGGTTTGTAAATCTGAACAAACCCTGTTCCCTTCCCTGATCAGAGGAAGTACCCCCATCAAAATCCAAAGAAAGGACAGCAATAAAGAGGCAATAAAAACTAGAAAAATAGGTATTCAAAATGACATTTTAAAGATATTTGTACACTGCCATCTGGATTATGAGACTGATGTTCCTCATGAGCCTTTTTTCCAAGTAAAGAGACTTAAAAAAAATAGTTTTAGAAAAACTTCATGACTGTGCTAAATAATGAAAAGCTTTGTTTTGTATTGATGGAGAACAAAAATATGACTTTGCAAGCTTTTAAATAAGTCTGACTCTGCCATAATACAAGAAAAATTAATTGAGAACTTTTTTAAAAACTTTTTTTTCATCTCTTTATCTCAATTTCTTTCACATCTTAGCCTATTGCATTTCTGTAGCTATGCCTGCAGTATGTGTAATATATAGAGATATATGACAGAAAGTATGTAATTCTCACAATTTCTAATATAGATGATTTACAAACAATCTAATGACATAGTATATAAACACTATATTCTAGTTTTGATTAAATTGCACTGTAGGTTCTTCATCCTTCAAAATGTGCCATTCTCTATGTAGACAGTCACTATCAGATTTTTTTTCTCTATCCTTTTACTTCATTTATTTACTCAGTTTCTATGTGTTTTGGCAACTTACATGTATTTATGTCCTGCCAATAAAGCAAAAGATTAATAAATCTGCAGCTGTGTGCCAGTGTGTGCCAGTGTGTGCCAGAAAGAGAGACAGTGAGAGATAGATACCTGAGGCAGTGCGTTCAGGTGTGTTTATTAGTTTTTGGAAATATGAATAATGTTAGTTTTGAATGGTTGTTTTATTTCTGAACAGAACTGTGACTTGATTTCATGCTCTATGCTGGAATTATCACAGTAACATATTTCCTTCTCCCCTATGAAGACCATTAGTCGAACTGTAAAGGCTGCCGTTTCCTGGTGTCGAGACATTAGAATCAAGATTTATATGGAATAAAATTAAAATTTAAACAAGATGATGAAATTTTTCATCATTTAGCCACCTTTAAGGTTTTAAGCTAACAGAAAATGTATATGTACTGTGTATTGTGGACTTAACCCTGACCAAATGAGCGACACTGACCTTGGTCTTGCCAGTATGCTCAGGTCAATGTGGTCTATTCAGACTAGAGAACTGATCGTCTTGAAGATAAGCTACGAAGGCACAGTTGGTTTAAAGATGCTCTGAGCAGATCCTTCCCCAGCAGAAGGGAGAAAATATTGCACCAAGGCTGAGTCGAAGTGCACAGTATAGTAGAGGTTACAATTGTTCCCTGTTAAAATCCCTCACATTCACACAAAACCAACATCACTGCAAGCCACAAAAAATTGAAATGACAGGTCCTCCTGTGGATGACATTAAGTCATTATCTCTTTTCACCCCAATTTCCCTTTTCTGTCTTTTGCTCTTTATCCTTTTTCCGTTCCCTCATTTCTTCTTTGTCTCTCTAAGTGAATTACTTAGCAGCAGATCAGTTGTAATTAAATAAGAAGATTAGGGTCAGAGACCATAATAAAACAATGTTTTTATTCTAATTGAAGTTTCCATGTAATGCTGACCTCAATACAGGAAACAGAATATGAAATTTTAATGTTAATTCTTAGCATCGGAATACATGCACACACAAACAAGATCCAGAAATCAAAGATGGCAGGGGTTTAGAGTACACCATACACAGAGAAGAATGAATGTGTGCACTTCCTCTTTACTCTTCTTTAGATAATGATCTGTTCTGACATGCTCCTAATGTGTTCAGAAGGTGCATAATCTGATTCACGATGTCAAGTTCATGTTTAAATTATTTTATTATTTATATATTATTTATTTTATTATCTTATTCATGCCTTCCTTCTGTCTTTGCAGTCTACAATACAAAGGATTAACAGAAGCAGTTATAGTTGTGTTGATAGTGTGGGTTAAGTCTCTACATTAGCAGTGGACATAGAAGACACAGAGACACATGGCAGTTGCAGCTCAGAAATATTTATGGTGTATGGTTCACGAGTAAGAAAAAGGAATGACCGACCCTCAGATGTGGTCATCTGCTGCAGTAGTAGTTTGCTAGCTGGTCACCTCAGGGTCCTGGAACTAGACCCTGAACAGAATATATGGTTTACATCCCCAGATCTGTCCTTATTCTAAGTTATGTACTTATTGATTATATGTTATTCCTGTTGAGGCTGCTCTATATAACATGCATAAGCACATCTCACCCCTAAAAAGTTTCATTTCCACATGAAATGCATTTAAATACATGCACAAGGAAAGAAACGGGTGTCTGCGGATAATAGTGCGGACTCATCAATAACATCACTGTTTCTGTTTTCTGTAAATTCGGTAATCCCCTAAAGATCTGTCAAACTGCAAAATATTTCGGTGAAGAAAATTTTGCTATTGCTTATCTCTGTATCCATCTACCTTGTTTCCTGTCATCTCTCCCTCTTCTGTCTATGATAAAAATGATGTTATAAACAACCCAAAAATAACTTTCAAAATAGTTAAACACGTTTGAAACCACAGCTTATGATTAGTTCACTTCCCTTTTGTGTGGATTTAACAAACAAATAAAGTTCCAAGGCAGTGAACTGCCGTGCTAAAGAGTGGTGTAATTGTTGTAACAATAAAAGAGTATTCAAAAGGCTGATGTTGTTTAGGACCATATCTGAGGCATTTGAAAGCATCGCGAATATGCCTGTGTGCTCCCCCACCCAGAGTGGGATGAGAAGAATGATACCTCTGTCTTGTACTTGGCAGAATAAAAAGTGGGGGCAGCGACATATCGTCAAGACCTATTTATAAGGTAAATGTAACAGGTCGTCAGGCTTTGCTCCATCAACCTGTAGAAAATTGTTAGACGAGACACATAACTGTAGTTAGACACATAACTGTAGTATTATGAAACAAGTTATTCTTCCAGTCCACTAGCGTCTCCTTTTGGTGAATGGAAGCTGGCACTTTCGGTCCATAGGGTTTATTAGACTTATCTGAATTTGCTGATCACATATTTGAGGTTATTTAGTGCACAAACATGTAGAGATAAGTTCCAAAGACTATTAAGCCATTTTAGACAGAACTACACTTATGTGTCAAAATCATTCCACTACAGCACAAGAGGCCCCTCTAAGAAAAAAGTAGGTTTTAAAAACAGTTATCGCACTTTAGAATCCACACTGACTTACCAATTACCATACTATTTGCCTATCTGGACTAAATGTCTGACAGATAATTATATCACAGAGTAACACGATTTGTGAAAATTGATCTCCCCTTCCTTCCTACCACAGCGCCCACTAACAAGACCTTAAAAAGTTACAAGCTCTGTCTCTGCAAAAACAGCCGCCCCATCCCCCATCCCCCACCCCCACCCCCTCTCTTTTTTCTTTTTTAGATGATATTCCACCATGATCATAATCAGGCGCAGTAAGTGGACAAGGTCATGGTTACTAACCAGACTGCTAACCGGGAATGGCATCACATTATTGTGTTGTCTATTGTCATGTTACAGTCATGTTACAGATTTTATATGATGGAGGGTGTGGTTGGAGGTTTGGTTACTTACTTGCTTGGTTACTTTTTTGCAAATGCACGAAGAAATTAAAGCCTGTTATTGGGGACATAAAAAATGAGGAAAGCTACGAATATACAGGGGGTCGTATACACAGTAGTTACAGTGTATGTGAACAATTAACTAATTAGGTAAGGAAAAGAATGATTGACAGATTGATACAGAAATATACAGCACTTGATACAGAAATATACAGCAAAATTTCAACTTCCCTCTTAGCTTGATAGGTAAACTGTAGCAAACCATTTACCTGATTAGAGTTTCTTTCAAGTGACTTAGAAAAATGTTTTAATATTATGGAACTAACATTTCATGGCACATTCTCTTCATGCACTGATATAATAGATATATTAGATTAGCAGTGATAAAGCATGATGACACTGGCTAGCCCATTAACTGAATATCAATGAAGTACAAGGCATAACCAGATCAAGCTGTTTATCAGCTTCCCCTCCTTTTATCCTGCTAAGGGATATACTTTAAAAGGCATGAAGTGCTAGAAATCGTGTATTGAAATATAATGTATTTTTAACCTCTTACAGACTGGAATACCCATAAGTCACTGCGTAAATTTCCTAAGATTTCTCTTATACATATTTCGAAGGAAGTCACCTCTCCCATAATGCTGTTTCAGTTTCTACATTTAATCTCTTTTGTCATCACTATTCTTGGTATATCTCCATACATCACACCCTATAAATATTTTACAATTCTTTATTTATTTTTCCATTGCTCTTTTTTAATGGGTAATAAACTCTGAGTTAGTGCAACATTACGAATGCAACGTCGGAAGGGAAAATCTGGTGCAGACAAGAACTGGTTTTGACCTTCATTAATGATGTCTAACACAATTTTAAATCATAGGACATATTTGTTTATATGGCTGTAATGTTTTGATGAAAAGGCAATGTAAATTTTAGTATTATGGTATTTTAATGTATTTTCCTTCTGGCTGTTTTGAAAATAGAATTGCTTTGTAAGACTATGTTTACTGCAGGTTTGGATTCTACATTAAAACTGCATAAACTACTTCTTATGTAGCCTGAAGGATATAGTGTGTGCTTGTAATAATAAATGAAAGACATTTTATTTCAGTTAGAAAATTTTATTGTAACTTCCACTCCCTGCCAGGGCCAGCCTCTTACCAACACACAAGGCAAAGGAAACATGCAGAAGCCTAAATGTAACATCAGTATAGGCACAGTAGGGACAAGTGTTGGCTCTAAGCAGTTTAAGCAAATTAAATGAGAAAGGAGCACGAGGGGAATTGTTCCAAGTGGAGGAAAAAGAGAAAAAATATTAAAACAGGATAATGAAGTTCAAGCTTAGTAAGTTCCTATTCATCCAATGAGTCAGACAAACTCCTGGATACAAAACAGTTTCATCAAACTTACATTGATTCTCTTTCCTATGTGCAATTAGAGCCATTGCACACACTTAATCATCCACCTATCTAAAAAGTCGTCCTGAATCCCTTTGGTTACCTCTCTCTAAGAGCTTGCAAAATTATAAGCAACACATTAAGACTGACTCCATCCGGTGCATAGTCTAAAATTATATCAACTGCTCACTACAAGGGAAACCACTGCAAATGTGTGCTGTCATAATGTATTTCCATATTTTGTTCATTTTTTTTTTTTTTTTTGCTAAACTGCTTTATTGTCATTTCTAATTTGGCAAAGGTTTGATTCAGAGCTGTGCCTACAGGTATTCATTCAAAATCTACTAACACAAACTGCCTGATTCTGAAATTCACTTGGCTGCATTTGTATTGTTTGTACTGTTGATACACTAATCTTAAACGACAACAGAACTTACATGCTACAAATTAAATGATAATTTTTAAATATTTTTATTGTTTTTTATTGTTTTTTAATTTCCATTTTTAATTTTTTCACAGATGTTCTAGTTGTCCTCTATGTAGAACTAGGAGAGTCAGACAGTGTTTTTTCTTATGTTTCCCGAAATGAAGTAAGGCAAACAAACAAATAATTAACTACCAAAAAATGAAGTAAAAAAAGTTATTAAATTGTATTGCACACAAAAATGGAATGGACAAAGATCAACAATGGGCTTTTTTTTTTTTTTGATAACAATATTTATTTTTTGATAACACATAACTTTTTTTACTAGAACAACTTTTTCTGATTTTTTAACAATATTTATTGATAACAATTAACACATTTTACTTACAGATACTTTTTCTAGAAATGAACCATCACTGCACATCAACTGACGGAACAACACACTGTTTTCCCGAAATAGAAACGGAAACAAACAAACAAGGAGAAGATATCCCATCAAACCATGACCTCATGCACCAATTCACCACCAAATCAAAAAACTGTATGGCAGTTCAAGTGGTTGTAAGTACAGTGTGCAAATGCAGACTCACCTCATTAAAACAAGTAACAAGACTATGTAAAAAACAGTGACTACTGTATAAACCCAGGAATAGCACAGACTTAAAATGTCTGCATATGCCTGTTGTTTTTCTTATGGAACATTATAGAAAGGAAAACATCCATCTTCGCGGTCATTCAACATGCAACTGATCCAACTGAGCAGAGCTCAAGAAAGTTTCTTTCTCTTTTCCATTGAAACTAATGGATGTATGCATTCTTCTTTATGTGTGCAGTACTCAGCAGCACCACTGTCCAAAGGTACAGCCGAGGCTTCAGGTTGATTGGTGCTCTTATGTGAATTGTTGCTCAAGGCTACGGAGAGGGAGGCGTCTTCAGAGAATTACAGGATCCTCCCTGGCTACTACTTGTGGTTCCCTGGTACTGCAAAAAAGAATAAAGAAAAAAGAAAAAAAGAATAAACCTGAAGCGAAGTAACAATAGTTAGAGCTTTACCATCCATGCACAAAAAAATATTATCTTACACAGTCATATCAAGCAAAACCAGAGCCATTGGTTTTAAATTAGAATTTTTCATCTTGGAATCTCCAAACAAACGTACTAACCACCTACAGAGCTGTGAATTTGGCAGTAAAAAAAAGTGAATGTCTCCAGTTTCATTTTTGATTTTTGTGAGGTCAGTTTATTTATGTAGTCTCTCAATTTAATTGGAATAGACTGCACTACTGTGACCGTTTTCTTTGCCAACAATAGCAAAAGGATAAAAGCTTTTACAGACAAAGTGGCTTACTTGACAAACAAACTTAAATGGATCTGCATTCCGGACCTATCGGCTACAGTAATTTGCAGTTTGGAAAGTAGCGTGAGGATGAAGGGCTTGGGAAGACAGAACAACTTTGACTGAAATTATTTGAGAGGAAGTAAATTATAAATGTGGTATCTTGAGGCTCCAATGAAGATTTCAAAGAACTACATACTTCAATAGCCCCGAAAGAAACATAACAAACTCAATTTCCCCTTTTCTCTGACTCCTACTGTCTCTTTGTATTTTGCAAGCAAAGACCTTCGATGAGCCCTAAAAAACACACAATAAAGTCTTTATTCCAGGCCCAGTGCACAGGTCAGGGATACCATCCATCAAATTCTCAGCATGACTTTCTGTTCTCTTCTGTCAGAATCTCAGTGCTATAGTTTGTCTAGCTCTATGCCTCATCCACCCTCTATTTTCTGCAAATCCAAATAAATCTAAAGGTTTTCAAAAGACAGATATTTGTCTAATTGTATTAATTTTATTGACCACATTTTAAAAATGTGAGCTACACAGGGAACTGGGCTGGTTTTGATCTGTAACCACATGTATCCTAACATGCCAGAGGCTGAATCACATCAGAGCATTCTCTACTTTGTCCCTCTCTCTAGTCTCCCACTGCATCATCTAAAAAAAGATAGGAGATAAAGAATAGAGATGAGTGAACTGGCACACTCTCAAAGACTAGTCGCCTGTCCTGTATAGAGACATGTCATGCCAGGAAATTACCAAATAACTGCGGGTGTAAAACTGGCTTTTTAGTCTCAAAAAAGAAAAAAAAACGTATTAAAAACACAAACCTAAGAAACTTTGGATCAAGATTGTCCTCCTGTAAAAAGACAAAATCAAAGGTTGTCTGTGCAAACAGCTTATTATAACCCATAGTTACATTTTATTGTCGGGTGACCTTTCGTAGCCTTACTAGTAATAGAACGGAGCCGAGGAGGAAACGAGACACAAACAAGTTTCTTATTGTTACCATAACAACAAAGGCTATCCTGCTGCCGCGAAGGCACCGCTCCTATGGGTCGTATCAAATGATATGGACTAATCACCTTTACCTTATGACCTTTGGTCATTTAGGTCAGAGGCCTAGTTGTGTGCATTGCCGGGTTATTTTTGGCAGAAGATCCGATCCATTCCAGAGCAGGTCATGTTTCCACAGTCAGATCGAGCTATTTACTCTCAAAGTAACAGGAGCCTTTTTGGAGAGAACCTCTTTTTTTTCCCTGAAGATTATTAAATCAGATCTATAGGGTACCTGTGTCATCCAGGCCATTAATAAACTCTGGCAACAAAAACTGAATGTTTTTTTTTGTTTGTTTTTTTGTTTTTTTGTTTTTTTTATTTTTAACCCAGTGTTAAGTAGCTTACAACCATATTCCCACTAGTGCTGACAAAATTTTTTTTCAAAGCTTCACTGTAACAGCATACTACTGTATCAGTAAATACTAAGAAGTAACTAAGTAAATACTGTCAAATGATATAGTGTATAGTGTTAATAGTGCCTGCAGCATACTGTTAGTCATTGTACATATTGTCTTTCATTTGCTTCTCTTTATATCCTTTTCTGGAAATGGACATGTTGTAGCATATGCCACTTCTGATAAACCCTGCCTATGAAAGCTGAAATTAAATATAATTAGAATTGCGCAGCACTTCTCTCCTAACTGTGATGGGGTTTTTTTGCACTGGACTTTTAAATGTCTAGGGGTGTGATAGTGGCACATTACAATCAACTACCAATTTTCCCACCATTAGGTTAAGCCTTATTCTGCCTGAGGACTGGAACTTGCTATTATAAAGCTTAGTTGCTTTTTTGACAGTGTTGGCTGCTGATTACAGTGAGCAAAAACAATATGGTCATGTTCAAAATCTGTTCATTCCTCATACATGAACGGAAATATACATATGTCACACCCATCACAGTAATATCTCCTCACCTCAACAAGAGGATGCCAGTGGGCAACAGGTTTTCGGGGATATGTCAGCATTTCACTCCAGTGATTCCGACCGAGGTTGTCTGCATCGTTGCCAACTCGACAGACACCAATGATCTCATTATGGCCTACACTATAGGTGTAGGAGGGAGAGAGAAAAAAGAACGTGACCACCACCAACTCTGCATTCCAAAATTCATGATGCATTGCATCTTGAGTTCAGAGAGAAAAAATAAACTAGAGCTTTCAAATTATTTGTGTGACAGTCAGAGTTTACAAAATCATTACAATGTACTTTGAAAATTTTTCAAATTCCCTAACCGGTCATAGTCCATCACTGCAATCAAAAGGCTGATCTGCTCTATGTTTTCTGGGGGGACATCAAAGACAATGGCCTCATTGTAGACTGGATTCAAAGTGTTCCTTTTTGTCGATGTCTTCCTCTTCTTCAGTCTGCGACCATCACACATGAGTGAAACCTTCACATATGGATCTATGAAAGTGAGAGAAACAGATTGGGAAGACATTCATTTTCATTCAGGATACCAGCGAGACTGTGTAGTTCCAGACAGTATCAGTTTTTAATTACCAGATGCTCCAGTTATATCCATGGCTTTGAGATTGCGAGCCTTTATCATGGTAATAGTCAATCTGCCTGCAGTAGGCAAGTAACAGAGAGAAAACATCAGATCGCCAAGGTCCACGTTATCCTGAAAGACAACACAAAACACATTTACTCTATCATAAGCTTATCTTGATGATGCAAGTTTTTTTTTCATGAAAGTGTCTATTGCTTTTATTTTTATAAAAGCGGCTTGACACTCACTCTTCAAACCTAGTGCTGCTGCTTTTCATTACTGCGTGTTATCCGAAGATGAGGACTAATGCCATGGCCACCTGACATTTGGTTACAGAGTTGAAACATGTTTCTGTGAAGGAATACTCTCCTCTGTCGCTCTAATAAAAGCCTCCCACATTTCACCCAACATGGAGACTTCTGTTCAGCGGCAGAAAGGCAGAAGCTCACTTATCACTTGTTCTTAAAATAACTCCATTAAAGAAGTGAGAACCAGGAAAGCACAAAAACGTGTCTTTTGAAGACAATAACTCCTACAGCAGAATCTCTTGCTGATCTACTGGTATGTCAGGATGATAGTGTTGGAATTTTGAGTAAACCAAATGTAGATTGAGATGAGCCTCATATTGTTAAAAAAATCTTGCATATGCATGACAGCATAAAGTCTTTTGGCTTAGCAGAGTCAGAGGATGATGAATTATTGAATCATTTCATTCTGAAAATAGATCTAGATTTTTAAAAATATTACGTCCTTTTCTCAATTACACTCTTTTTTCTTTCACACATTAGAAGCAAATCAATCTTTTCTTCCCTTTTGTCACCATTGCTAAGCCTAAATATCTTCTGTGCTCTTGATCAATTGTGTGTGTGTGTGTGTGTGTGTGTGTGTGTGTGTGTGTGTGTGTGTGTGTGTGTGTGCATGTGTGGAAGAGAGGAAGGGAGAAGGAAAGATATTGGGAGATATTGAGAGAGAGACAGACAGAAAAAAAGAAAAAGAGCTCAACATTTGCTTTCCTGAGACCTAGATTGCCTTGTATATTGGGGGCTTTTGTTACAATCAGAGTCACTATTCTACAAAGCTATGGTATAAGGCATTTTAATGATGGATGATGGATTAACTGACAACCCCTCCAGAAAATACATTTCACATCCCAGAAGGAACCTAAGGGCTTTAAAATGCTTCATGGTCAATGATCTTTGTGCACACTTGAAATACAGGTGGAAGAAAGAGATTAGCACTGTGCTCCTGAATCCCTGCTAGGTAACAAACAGCAGGCTGACTGTTAGACTGCAATGCAAGTCTCTGATAATGGGCTGTATCCCATATTTCACAAGCGACTCACACTGCACTCACGCATGTCCCATCACTTTAAACACCAAAACCATCAATCAAATGATAAACAAAACGAAACAAAACTTTAAAAATCAAGATTTAGTAGTAATACGTTATATGTTTTTTTTTTTTTTGGTATTGCCATTTCCATTCTCAAAATCATGAAAATAAAACACTCTCATCCATCTAAATATAGTCTGCTTCTACCACAGAGAAAAACAAGCCAAATCTGGCAATGCATCAATCCATTTTAGTCAATCCCACTGGCAATCGATTCTTAATGATAATCTTGTCATTTCTATCAACAAGGTAAATTATTCTGTGCAGTGACTGTGATAAATGGGCTCTACTGCATTTGTTACAAATTGCCCTACCTCTGTACTGGTGACCAAAGATAATTAGCTCATTTATGCATATATGAATGGGACATGTGAGCAAATGTCTGAGACCAAGCATTGTGCAAATATAAGTGTCTATGTGTGTGTGTGTATGTGTGTGTGTGCGCGTGTCTGTGTATGAGCTGGGTAGTGTAATACTGAATTAAAAAAAAAACAAACAAACTGAACATTGTGAGAATGGAGCTCCCCAGATGCTGTAAATCACTGATCCCCATCATCACCTGTCACATACTATTCTATTCTAACTAGTTTACATCGATTAACAATCAATTTTTAAGGGCAGAAGTGTCAGGACTTTGTCACAAAACAACCAGAAGGTGAGATTTTATGCAAACATGTCAATACTTTTGTCGATATCAATATTTCCCTCAAGTCTCTATTTGGTAACTATCTTACTCTCCTTTTATTACTAGCTTCATTCAATTTCTCTCCTTACATTTTCTGCAAAAATAGACTAATAATCAGTTTCCTTATGTATAATAAAGAAAGACCTATGAAGAACTTGTTGCTAGACCATTCAGCTCTAGGCAGGCACATGTTAGGAAAACTTACAGAGGCACTGTCTTGATGTTTATGACACATTTGTAAATTGCTACAACTTTTAATTAAAGTCTTTGCCATTGTCAGTATCAAATTTAATTTTTTACATTAAATGTTTGTATTGCTAAGATATAGGCTTGATCTTTCGAGTGTGTGTGTGTGTGTGTGTGTGTGGGGGGGGGGCACAACACTATACAGTAGTACAGTATACTGTTTTCCCGAATAAAATGTTGTACTTTATCTCTTTGTACAAATATGACATATTTTCATGTGGATAGAATATTTGTTTAATGTAAATTTCCTTGTTCTTTATCAAATGTGTTTTGTTCAAAACGTTGTTCAAATAAAGCTGAACTGAACTCCTGTACCTTTTTCTGAAGATTTAGGTTTATACAATTTATAAAGACTTATAAAAAGTCATAGGATTTTTAATGTTTTCTAGGATCTTTATAGAGGTATCTGAAAACTCATTGTTTTTCTGATTGTACTTTACATATAGACATCTTTTAATATGCTTCTGATTTTTATGTTCTCAAAACCCACTTAGAATTTGTAAAGTAGGACACAGCTGCTGTCTTTGTAGATGCCAAGTGGGGTTATGTTAGCTGTAACTATGACATACAGTGTAAATAGATGCACTTGGCCTGGTTGACCAAGAAACTACAACAACTACCATATAAAGACCGTTGAAGGGATCTAGGCAACTTCCCATTGCTATAACCCTCCACAGTTAACACAAATATAGCAGCTAGTACATACAGTGTGTATGTAAGAGAAAGAGAGACAGAGACAGAGAAACAGAAAGCTTCTGGCCGTCTTTATTTTTAGAGGCCACGAGTAGGAAGCTGTTAATGGTTTCCAGCTTACTGTATGTGAGACTTTATGCATTTAACCATTGGCAGACAGTTTGATAATTGCTGCAATCCATAGCCTACAGAATAGGCAGACATGTTCCATGCCACAAATGTGAGCTCCACAATGAAGTTACACATTATTTAAAAAAAAAAACAACGACAATCAGATATCCACACTTCCAATAGGAAAAAATGGCAATATCAGTAAGGGAGAAATCCAGACACAGGTTTTAATGTCGTGGCTGACTGTTGTATATAGCTTTATAAATAATATATATAGCCACAATGAGGGTTTGTTTTCCTATTCTAAATTATTATATGGCTTTTAAACAAATTGACCATATTAAAAACATGTTCAGCTGATGCTTTTTAGATGTATTTCTGCTCTTGTAAAGCAAGACTCTCATATGGCAGGTAGAACAAGATTCATACAACAATGATAGATGGAGCAGTTATGAATCAAAAACTGAGTAATGCAGTTTGATCTAATGTAAGAGACCAAAGCAGAAAAACATGTTAACGAGTTTAAAGTTCTTGTTTTTTTCCCAGACTATAATATATACACTGCATTACTATGGTGGTTATATTTAGCCTGGATTGACAGGTGGATCAGTAAGGCACATAAAATCAGGTCACTGAGGTACAAAGCTCATTAAACTGAAATGACCACAGAGCAGACAAGTCATTTGCATATGCTGCTTGGAACAGAGCTGCAAGAGACAAGTCTGTACACCAACAGAGGCAGAGGATGCTATAACTTAGATAGCAGGGGACAGACACACATCGACACAACAACACTGATACGGCTGCTCAACTCCCAGCTCTCTATATAGTAAGAGTAACTTAATGTTTTGCTGAAGTGTGCCAGGTAGTTGCTATTATACTTCAGCAGTCATCAAAGGTTTGTTGAAGAGATGTTAATTTTGGTTCTATTTTTTGCCTCCAGACACCAATTCTATTGGTTATGAGAATATTGTACTCACAATAGATAATGCTGAGGTTTCTGAACACTGCAAAATTGCTAAAAATAAGCTAAACATGTCAAAAAACTCAAGCAGACAGAGAAGTTTCAAATTAACTCCACATCTTTGTCAAACTAACAAAGGTGAGTTATGATCCGAGTTGTCCACTTTGAACATCCGTCACAGTTCACAGACCGTCTTACCACGATTGTTGACCTCACCAGGTCTATTTTCAGCTGTGTTGCCATGTTTCCACCAAGATGTATGTAATTACAGTGACAAATAAAATGTTATAATGTTATTAGGGCTGTGAAAGCTTTACCCGTGTTGTGAAAAAACAGTTTGCCTCATTGATCTTGCTTCTCTGACCTCCCTGGGATAAAATGAATTGTCCGTGACAATCAATAGCAAGAAGACTTATTAATTCCACTTAAGCATACCATGAAGAATAGGATCAATTTCACATTACAGCTGGTTAAGCTCACACACTGAGAAGCCTGTCATTGAAACAATCACTGGAAGCATATACCTATAAATATTTGCGTACGTTATCCATAACACAATAGAATTGTCAGATATTTTTCACTTGTGTTACGTCTCATTAACAGGTAACAGTCAGAAGAACATTCTCAGGATTCTGACTTTTGTAGACAGTGACAGAAAGTTACATAAGCTGGTGAAATATAGTAATGGTGGCAGTGATGACCTCATACTAAAGTAAGACCCTCAGACATACTCTCTCATACACTTTGTTTGTACTTCTATACTTCTGAGGTCTAGGTAATGTTATAATACATTAACTAGCCTAATGAGCCCAGTTCTCCTAGTGAGGAGTAAAACTTAAATTGGTCCTCACTAACACAGATGTACAAAAGCACAAACACACACACACACACACACACACACAACACTATCTTTAAAGTAACATGGCAAAGGGCTTTAAATCCTGTTGACCTTAGGTAGTCTCACTCCGGATTTCATTTTTCATTTTTTCATTTTGTATTTTTGAAAATGGGCAGTCCCAGCAGAGGGCACTGAATTTAGTTAAGTAGTGAGAGATGCTGTAAAAGTGTTTCCTAAGTAAAATGTCTCTGTACTTTAGCTGTGTCAAGTGTCTGTAATGTGTATAGTAATAATAACTATAAAGTGCACTGTCTAGACCTGCTCTATTTGAAAACTGCCCTAAGATAACCTCTGCTATGATATGGCGCTATATAAACAATGTTGAACTGAAGTGAACTAAATTGATAATGTTTGTCACAAAAAGAAAGAATTTTGGGAAACAAATAAAAGGAGTATCTGCATCTGCACAAGGCAACTTTACCTAAACTGATATAAAGAAGAACAGATGTCTGAGAGGTATTGTCTGTAATGCACAGACTGAAAATACTGCCAGGGGCTACTATGCCCAGCATTGATCAGATGATCACATACTTTACTCGTTGCAATAAGACTCTCCATCTAACAGGCAAAGAGCTAAGTCATCAAGAGAAATCCTCTTTTCAAAGACCTCTTCACCTCACCTCAGACTCATTTTTCTCTTCTTTGTTCGGGCCTGACAGCTCAGTGTATTTAAAAAGAAGACATTTTTATTTTATACTTTATACTGTCAATATGAGACACTACCTGAAATGAAAGACTCAGATGTGGATCAGATATGTAACTCAGTAAGATGGCAGCAAATCTCTCAGACCTAATAAAACATCAGATGCCTTTTGTGGTAATAATTCAAAATAAATAGAACAAAATACATCTGTCGTTTTAAACATAAGTTCTGACTCACCGAGGAGACATACTGGATGTCCCGGCAGAGTTTTGTCTCCCTGGGGAAATCTGCCAGATCAAGGAAGCTGTCCACAACCACTTGGCCAATAATATCGTGGCGTGAAAATCGGTCGAAGTCATAGACACTGAAGTGCAGCTTACGGGTGGGAAGCTCAGAGTACGCCACAGGAAACAGGAATACCTCATCAAACACAGGGTTCAGCGTCTTGCGATGCACCTTGGTCTGGTGCTTGGTCTTACGATCAGGCAACAGGTAGATCTTAACATAGGGGTCAGAGGTACCAGAGAAGTCCTTAGCTGGGAGGTCCTCTGCTTTGTGGATCTTAACTATTAGCTGTTCCAGGTCGCAGTCAAATTTGAGGATGAAGTGGAGGCGTCCACAACCTCCTCCTCTACGATTGCCTTCATCTCCCTCAAGGGAGCGCTGTTTGTAGAGCTCAGGTTTGAGACGGCCAAGGCCCAGCCCCATTCCAGTGAGGGAGTCCTGCCTTTGGAACTGGGCCACATTGAAGTCTGGGTTAGACAGGTTCATATGTCTGCGAATGGACCCTTGTCTGTAGGCAGAGGAAATCATCAAAAATTATCATCAAAAAAGATATGTAGTCATTTATGCTCACACTGGACTATTCTGCACCACATAATTGTCATCCAGTACCAACACCACACGCCAATGCAGGAAGTAGTTTGCCCTAATGTAACCAGGGGAATGTAAAGGGGTGAGGAGGTTGGATGGTGAAATGGTGAGTACTGCGACTAGCTCTCATGCAGAAGCTCATGTTTTTAGTCTTTTGTCACAGACTTGAAACTGATGTTTGTTTTGTTATTAATCTAAACCAAGTGTTTTATTTGCTTAATGCCAACACATACTGTAATTACCATAATTCCATTGCTATAACATGACCTTTAACTAACCGTAAATGTGCCCTAGTTGCCATGCAGAGATACTGTAGAAAGGAACAATGTGAAAAAACATTTGAATTTTGCAGAATCATCTAATATTGATGTTTTGGTCTGGCAGTGGTGTTGAGAGCTATGCAGAGGAGTACTGATCAAACACGAATGAAGACAAGAGTTGGATGGGAGTTTCTCAATATTTCTGACCGTATATACTGACCCAATTTCAGACATTGAGTGACCAGTTGGTGGGGGTTCAGTGGTCTGTCTCTGCATACGAGGGTTAGTGTGAACCCCATTTTCCCGACTTTTACTCTGGGCATCCAGTGGGATGTCTGGAGATGTGTGACTTATCTTCATAGCTGCCTCAGGTGTGGCCATGACCAAAGGTGTTGGTGATACAGGAGTCACCGGAGCCTCCACTGATACGACAGAGGCCACAGGAGTGGGCTCTCTGGCAATGGAGCAGTGTGAGGACTCACGGCGGTTGTGTATCGGAGGGTCCACAGCTGTGTAAACGGGCTGCCTTGGTGCAGGCTGTGAGGGCAGAGGGCTCATGGTGGGGTTGAGGTGCCCTTGGGCCTCCTTGGTAGTGGGGGAGAGTCCACGCTCTCTCCATGGTATCCAGCAGAGCTTCCAGGAGACGAAGAGGGAGACACCAAAGAGGGCCAAGCCACAGGCAGTCACTACCAGTGACAGCAGACTCACTGATATATCTGAGGAGGTGACAAGAGGCACAGGAATTAAGGATCTAACCATGAATTCAGTTTGCTTTCTGAGGAGTTTGAAAACTGTTTTAACATAATTAATCATACTTTTGTTACAGTAACACTCGTGGATATGTGATCTGTCTTTTAGTCCGCTGTGGTGTCACATTAGAAGCACATGTTCGGACAAACCATGTTTCTTTGAACGTCCTATCAAAAAATTCAGTTTATTATAAACTGCAGAGTTAGCCTTCTGTGGGATTTTCAAATTCTCTTTTCTGCTGTTATAAAGAATCCTTGACAAGATTAATTAGGATTAACTATATTTATTTAATTAATCCTCTGGAGCCTCATATCTTCCTCCCCAAGTGGAGTGTTCCCCATGCCATAATTTCAGACCTTTATTGATAATAGTAGAGTAATAGTGTGTTTAGACAAAAGCAGCATTAAATTCCTGTTCATACACACATTGTAATACTGTAATACTGTCAAGGGGTTGAGCTACTAATTCATTCACAGGAATTTAGAATGTTTTCAACAGCTTTGGAAAGGGAAAGGTTCTCAACATAAAAATAAACTGAGGCTACAAAATGTCTATGGTTGCAACTGTGTTATTGTGTAAATAAATGAGCACAGTAAAAATGGACAGCTAATCAGCATGAACACTGACAGTTAGAAACCAACTTATTTTATTTTTTTCATTTCCAGCCCTTAACACACAAATCACATAAAACAGAGACATTACTGTTGAAGTGACCCTCAGATTTAAAAGAGAAATTGAGTCAAATGCACAAATTCACAAATTCACAAAAACAAAATCTTGCCTTCTTGCTTTCTACTCAAGTAAGAGTTGATGATATCTCTACAGGTTTGCTCTTTCACTTCTGCTAAAAGCAGTCATTATACAAAGCACATACAAGCAAACTGAAGGTGCCTGTGGAGGGATAACAGTTATCTATTTATTTACTATTAACCATGTTATAAAAACTAACTACAAAGTAGTTTAAGCAGCCATTTTCTAGTAAAAATGCTATGGTAACTTAAATGCACAACATACATTTATATTAATCTACCTGTGGTGAAGAGCAGCTGCAGTGGCTATGAAAGAATAAAAGTTTTCTGGGAATATTACATCATAGGCCTTAAACTGACAATTAAGAGTTTATGGTTTCATAGCACAACGCTGAATACTCCTGCAGTGCATTGGTTTATGCCAGCACGGGGCATGTGAGTCACCAGGGAAAGGGAAGAGGGGACTCATAAGTCATCAAGTGCTTTCTGCTACACCTTGCTCTGACTTTCCCCGAAAGCATTCGTTTTTTTAAAGATAAATCCAAGAAACTGTTGCAACAAAGCAGCACTGCGGTGCAGTACATGACTGGCTGCAATGATAGCTTTGTGAACTTTTTCACTAGTCAAATGATTTTTTTCTTTTTTCTTATCTCCTGACTTTTTTCCTTTTTCTCCTTTGCCTTTGCACTGTCAACAGTGTCAACACACAATACTGTATATAGAAAAGTATTGAAGTGATAACCCTTGTCTTTGCAACATACTCACACAGTGATGTTAGCTGTGTTTTAGGTCAGTTAGACCCAATAGAGGTGCAACTCCCTATATTACCTTCTGTGAATAAACTGACATAAACTCCATTGATAGAAATACATAGTTTTATATAAAAGACAGTATGATCAACGTACAAATAATTAAATAAAAAGCTTTCTGTGTCAGTGTTAGACCATGAACCAACTATGATTTAAATGTTTAAAGCCAGGAGCTCTCTCTTTGTACAAAGATAATGATCAGAAATTGTTAAATAAATGTGATTAAATAATGTCAAGTCATATTCATTGTGTTTTGCTGTGTAAAATCACATAAGCATATTTCTAAGATATCTTTTTCATAATGCACTTGTCCTTGACTTGTACTTATATCCTATGTCTGTTATCCTCTGGTTTCATTTGAAGATATAGACACAGAGGCAGCCCTGAACAGTCTTCTCATGAACTACTCACATCAGCTAATAGACCTCCTGAGGTTAGGTTAGCATATAGGTCACCTTCTAATAAGGGTGGTGGGCATATGTATGTGAGACTAGTTTTCAAAGGACTATCTCTCACTATGTGTAATTATGTAATTATCAAAGGCAAAAGCCTGCTATATGCTGTGCCCCTTCACTGTCTGTGCTTATATTCATGCTTGAGTTTTATGAGGCCAAAAAATGATTAAGAGATGATTACTTTAATCACTAAAACAAGAAGATAATGGCAGAAATGAAATGAATTCACAACATGTCCGACTGTTATCTTTGTTAAACAAAAGTCTGCATATGAGCGATATGGTGTCTCAGCACTGCATCATAATTAAATCTAATCGTAAACAGTACCTTTCATATACATCCACTATAGGGAAAACTAAGAAGAGCAGCTGCTTTGCAATTGGCGGATAATGATAATGTGATAGGATAAGTAATAAGTAATAATAATAATAATTATTATTATAATAATAATAATTATTATTATTATTAGTATTATTATTATTATTGTTATTATTATTATTATTATTATTATTATTATTATTATTATTATTATTATTATTATTATTATTATTATTATTATTATTATTGTTGTTGTTGTTATTATTATTATTATTATTATTATTATTATTATTATTATTATTATTATTATTATTATTATTATTATTATTGTCATTATTATTATTGTTATTATTATTATTATGGTTATTAACTGCAACAAAAACAACAATAACAACAATAATAATAAGATCCACAGTCCTCATTCGGTCCAAAAATGCATTTTAAATTTCAGCCTAAGACGAGCCAGTCTGCTTTAGTACAAGCAGAGTAAAAGCAGAGTGGTAATCACATCAAAATCAGTATGGGCAGGAGGAGTGATCAGAATGGCTAATAATGGCATACGACTACTATATAAAGATAGAGTAGAAAAAGTGCTGATCCTATCCTAACAAATTTTTAACACCTTTTTCAGATTCAGATATGGTGCTAAATTAAAAGACTCATATAAACTACCTAACAAATTCATAGTCAGTATAATATTGTGCAATGCACAATAATATGATCAATGTTAGAAGTATGCATTAATAAGATTGTTTGTATCACAATTTCCTATGATGACAAAAAGTGCTAACAAATCAAAATGGCAACTGAATATTGATTTACAACAAAGTTAATATGCAAGTGCTGGAGTGAACTGTTGACCAACAAGAACTGCTGTTGGAGAAGGTGGTTTGTAGGTGGGAGGACAGACATTGTAGGTGAAGATTATTCTATTTTATTTGTAGAAAACCTTTCTAGTGCTGGTTCATGCATTGTTGATCTGTTGAACCACCTCTTTTCTTATGATATATCTTAGTTATCGATTCAGTTTGAAACACTTTTTTGTGCACTACAAGGGTCTACATGCCATTCTGTGTCTAATACTGATTAACTTCCATCCAGCTGCTGTAATATTTACTTTTATTTGCTGTTTTGAAATATCTTCCAACTTTGAAGTTATTCTACTTTTTGGCCAGTCTCCTGCATTGTGTTTTAATAGCATTGGTCTATTGCATCCTCCTGAGCATAACCATTTTTGGCTGTGCCTCATTCTTTTTGAGGGCAGTGATACTGACTTACTATGTGTTGACAATACAACAGTTTATTAATTGCCTAGAGTAATTAACCAAATTGATCTTGTGTCTGCCATATATGCACAGTCAGTGTTGCTGAATATTTTTATGGATTTTACAAAAAACCCAAAGAATACAATTAGTGTATAATGAGTGTAATTGCTTTAAACGTGGTTGTGACTAAATTTATGTCACTCAAATCTTTAGAGACAGTAATGATCGCTTATACTGATTAAATACCCTATTTTTGTTTAGATCATCATGTTAATGTAATAGCCAAAAAACGTAGAAAAAACCCCCACAAGTGTTCAAAAGAAATTCATGCCAGTTGTTCAAAAAAGATATAACCGTAGTAATCATAACAAGTAAATATTCCCTTCATGATTAACAGAACAGAGAATCTGCATAGATTATAAAATAATTATTATTATTTTGGGTTTTTTTTTGTGTTTGAGCTTATGAGTTTACCGTTTGATTATTCAGTGACTGTATCACTTTTGTGCAAGAGTTTGAACAATTAGGTAAAACAACCAATGGCTTAGAAAAAAAGTTGCTGATATCTTATTATTTGGACTGCAATTATTATTGGACCAATATCACATAGAGTGTATGTACATTTAATTGTAACACAGATATGGTGTACATAATAGCAGGTCATAGGTGAAAACAGTATATGTGATAATCTCACTGCTGTGGTATTTTTCCTTGGCAGTGCCCAGGAGAGCTTTTATTTAGAATTTTAATGTTGCAAATTATTCCCCGGCTGAGTTTCAGGTGACAGAAGTGTATTTAGTTAATGAAGGCAATGTAACCATTATTTGCTGTGGAGCAGATGCTATGCCCTCACTGAGGCAAGATGAATTGGTTTAAGTAAAAAAATCCTACAATAATCGCATTTAATCCTTGCTAACTTTTGCAATCCAAATCAATAAAAAAATACTGGATATTGAGATATGCCACTGAAAGAGTTTGTTTTTTTAAATGATGCAGTTTAGTTAATTAACATTTTTAAACATTCCAGAGCTGGATGCAATATCATTGGTATTTCTGTTTTGAGTCTTTGGCTTCATCTAATCTATATGACAGACACAGGATGTATCATCAAGAGAAAAACACAAGTTTTTAAAAGAGTAAATAAAATCACAGAACATCTTATGCAACCAGTAACCATCTTGAACTGCATCATGCCCAACAAGCTCTACCACATATCAGGTGCAAAGCTAACACTTAAAATTGCAACATTTACTAGGGAATGCTGTATAACTTTGTTAGTTTTTACATTAACATTAACATTAACATGTGTATTAGTTAAAAGTAAACAAGACAATACAGTATGTCACACCCCATTTAAAGACTCAGTTACAAAAAATCTGAAAAACAATTTAGCATTGTCACATTATGTGCTATAAATAAGGTAACCTGCCTTCCAAATCTAACAGTACTGCCTGATACTGGACTGGCTCTGTGTGGGTGTCGTCATGAGACCATGCCAAGTAATTCAGACAAACTGCCCTTTCTGAAATCTGAGACTCTGTGAATACCAGAGTATTTGTGATTTGGGAGAATTTTGTGCAGAAACTGAGAGACTCTCCATCTGAGGACACTGAGCCCTCAGTCAGCTTGGCAGACCACCCCAGTGCTGCTTGGCGTAGATGAATCTATAGACGTGTAGAAGGATTCAAAGACTGCAACACAGCACAAAGGCTGGACCAAATTTAGAGCACATGACCTTCAAAGGTGCAATAGTGTAGGTGGTAAAGCAAGTGCTGAAAAAGCAATGGATGGAACCTCTACCTACTGAGAAGTTGTTACTCACCTTAAACCTACCTCCGCAAGTGTAAACTGTATTAATGCATTTTTTTGAATTTGCTTAATTTTTTTTACAGTTAATATCAACATAGAATACAGAGTATATTACGCATGTGACGGTTCTTCAGGGCTGGACTATGGCAGGTGTCTGTCTTCACAGTTTGTTAGCTGCACTGACCTGGTTCCCACTTTAGGGATAACTATTAAATGTGCACATGCTGAGCCTTTATTGACCAATTTTAGGAAAATACACTTATTTTCTTTCCTGCCAAGTCTTAGAAGAGAAGATGGATAGCACCCTCATGTCTGTTGAGTGAATATGAAGCTACAGCCAGCACCCAGTTAGCCTGTCTTAGCCTAAAGCCTGCTAGCATGCCTCTGTCCAATGGTAACAAAATCCATCTGCCACACCTCTCAAGCTCATTAATCAAGACATACACTGGATAACTCATGATGGTTGTGTGGTTGCAGCAATGGTTGTATGATGATTAAAAGTACTGCACAGTGACAATATGGCATACTCATTAAATGTGGTATTAATTCATTTGAATGCAGGCTTTGACTGACATAAGGCGTCCACTTTTGCTTGGTTTTCAGGCACTTCCATAAGTGTCAGTTGGAAGTATTGGAGCTTTGACAATTATCTGAGTTTCCAAGTTGTAATGAGGACTTGGAAGGTGCTGTGACTGCCATTTACAACTCGGAAATTGGTAATTACGGTGACTCCAATATGCAATCAATGCAGCATAAATCTTAGAAGGGAGCTGTGACTTCCTGGGAGTCTTATTGTCACTTTGAACTTGCTCAGTGAAAATGCAGAGATTCCTGGAGGTCTTGCCAACAAATAGTCCGGTACGTAACCCCCAGTAAAACAACAACTTGTCATTTTCAGACTTTGGATAGTACCAAGATAATTGTTTCCCCCTGT
This sequence comes from Istiophorus platypterus, assembly GCA_016859345.1. NCBI lineage: Eukaryota > Metazoa > Chordata > Actinopteri > Istiophoriformes > Istiophoridae > Istiophorus > Istiophorus platypterus. The sequence continues at coordinate 17,998,975 of CM029118.1, forward strand.
TTTAAGTCTTTGTGCTAAGCTTAGCTAACTGTAGCTTCATATGTCATGGCCAAATACAAGAGTGGAATTGATCTTCTCATATGTCTCTCATTAAAAGGGATAATAAACACATTTCCCCAAATGTCTAACTATTGCTTTAAAGGTTATACAGTAACATTAATTTTGACCATTATATGGAGAAGGTAGGGAAATTATGATAATGATATCTGTAAACTGTGTGCTCCAGTTACTTTGTTTAACTGATTATCTTTCATCTGACAAAAACATATCTTACAAGTTGGTTACAAATACATCTCCATTAAGAACAACTTTTATCAATATGGGCTAAGCTGTCAGGTCAACATTATGTGTTGTGTGCAGCATGCCTGTGAAAAACACATAAATGTTCATGAGCTGTACCCTTAAAAAGGACACTGAATCCCACCGGGCCACCCTGAACTCTAGGTCATATACTGTTGGACCTGCTCTATCTCTCTCTGTTTTATCTTCTTCCTTTCCTGTCATGGGTGTAGCCATCATGCTGGACAATAGCCTACATGCCAGCTGGAACGGAAATTAAACATTATAGGCAAGTCATCCTGATAGACAGCCCCAGTGCTATACTGAAGCAATTCCCCTTTGAAACTGACAAAGTGGAATGGAAAAAGACAGGATCGCCCTGTATGATGAATGGGGAGGGGGCTCTGAGAATAGGGAATTTAGAAAATGACAGGGAAATAGGAAGGAAAATATAGGAGAGAAAAGGCTCACAAAGGGTTTCCATGTGGTCAATGCTGATTCTTAATAGTAACGCAAACTAATGGGAGCAGAGTGAATTAAGCAGGCATGTGGAAGGTCGCAGTTTTTGTGCTTTCTCGCTCCTTCAAATGATCAGCCTTGCTTTCTCTCTGTTCCCTGCACTCACACACACACACACACACACACACACACACACACACACACACGCACGCACGCACACGCACACACACACACACCTACACATCGATTTACGCGCGCCATTCGGATGAAGACGGCCGGCCTAGGCTGCGGTGTTGATGAAAAGTGACTGTGGACAAATATGTTTGGAAAGTTGGTGGATGCAGTTAGTGGATGTTACAGGTAGCCTGCACGGGCTTTTTTTTTTCGCTAAGACGACGGTATCAAAGAAGTAGGATACAGGAAATGTGCCAAGGCGGTTGACTGCTGCCGGTGAGTGCAGGTAAAGGCGCAACTCATCCAGGGAGGAACAGCCGATACATCCATTTTCACACGACGTGTCATCCTCTAACTACAAGATATCACTGCTGGCACCTGTGCGCCGGAGCAAGAGAAGGAATAGGACCGATGCCACACATTCAGAATCTGCAGAACGTGGGAATAGAGGAGGCTGCAGAGGTATAAGTGCATCTCCGTTGCAAGAAAAATTACATAATTAAACTGTATATATGTATATATATATATATATATATATATATATATATATATATATATAGAGAGAGAGAGAGAGAGAGAGAGAGGGGGGGGTAGATAGATAGATATATAGATGGATATGAGTTTGGGCGCAGAATGCACAGTGAAAAAAGTCACAAGCGCGTTCACCTCAGTTCAGTCCAATGCGATCCCTTGAATCAAACCTGCAAACGATGCCTCACCTGAATCCGTATAGCGTGGCCTGGCGAGGTCTCGGAAATAGTAGATAAAATCCAGGCAGTTCTCGTTCTGCACTTCCCCCTTCGAGCAAAGATCCGACAGGAGTTCAAGCGCCTTTTGACAAATCTCGTCATCTCTGTCTCCAGGCATTTCCCACCAGCATCCTTATAAATGGACGGTCTCTTAGGCAGCACCGCACCACTCCGCCCGCCCGTCGGTCGCCGATCCCACGCTGCGCCCGGTCTCTTAGAGTCAGCCCCTCGTCCGGCGGCACGCCCACCCACACGACGGGGACGTCGGAGGCGCCGTGTGCGAGAGGGGACGAAAAAAGCAACCCCGCTGGTCCAAGTTATCCAGACAGCGAGCAGCCTCAGCCACATGCGGAAGACGGATGGATGTTGTTTTTCCCCTCAGTCCGTCCAACGCCCCCTCCTCCCTCACGCCGCCGCTCGCCGCCACTGCGGCGCCCTGCGCTGACCGAGGTGCTGAAACGGGTGCGCGCCCCGAGGCCGGACGCGGGCCACGGCCGGTCCGCGCTCGCCTGACGTGTCCTCAGCCTTCGGCCGGTGACAAGCTCGGGAAAGTTGAGCAGCTACGTTCAACTGCACGGAGAAATGGCTGAATATTAGTGCAGTGCTACCTGTGGCAAACGCCGATCACTTCCCTGCTTTGACGATCCTGCTGTGGTTTTACGTGCCTGCACGTGGCCAATCAGAGGATGGTGTGATTTTTTTTTTTTTTCGTTGTGTAAAATCAGTTTCCTTTTTCTTTTTTTTTTTTTTTTTTTTTAATGAAACCCAACAAGTGAGACATCACTCAGGATACCACAAAACCCACCCATGTCATTTTGCATGTGTAAGTTTGGTGTAAATTGTGTAATTTTTTCCCCTAACTTAAAGGAGCCGCACCATTAAGAAGAATTTTTTTAAAAAACCCGGCGCATTGTCGCTCCCCGACTGAGAGAAATGATTTTTTTTCAGTCAGCTCTCCGGGTCGTGGTCCTACAGAGACAGCCGCAGGTATTGATTCATCTGCAGTCACGTCCATGATTTGTCCTGCCATACACCGGACTAATTAGAATTAGGAACACGCCCATGCACGCAGAGAGAGAGAGAGGTCGTTTATTCATATTCCTGCCTTGATTTTATATATTTTTTAAAATTGTTCCTAATCGCTTCTGGAGTGCTCAGGGCATAATTATAATCAGCAGCTCCATAAATTTCTCACGGGAAAAAAATCAATGTCCGTATTTCAAAGAGTGTGAGTTGTTGTGCTGGCGTTCCTGTTAAGAAGTAGTCTTTCTAAACTACACAGCCAATTTCACACTCACCAAATTAATTTCAGTGATTGACAAACTAAGTAATTATGCTATAGATCCTATGTGGTTTCAGGGTGCATAGGATTTCACTTGAGTGGAAAAAGCAATGTGTGTATCACACCATAAGTAATACCAGGCAGCTTGTGGCATGCATCACACAAAGACATATGCAGTAGACTAAACTATCTAACCAGAAAGGAATCTCTTGTGTGATAGAAATGTTTCTGTATGGTAATGGGGATAGACAGAAGCCATTAACGGAGAAAAAAAGTCATTTCAAAGAGGATGCAAAAGAGTGAACAGTGTAATGTAATTTCCTCATGTAGTACTGTTTATTAATGTATCATAAATTCAAGACTCACCACATTAACTGGTAATTTCCAAAGGGACAAACAGAACATGAGGTACTGAGAGAATGAGATGAGTGGGATGAAAAATGACGGATAAATGGGTTTGCTGTTTTGGTGATTTACATGCTTGTTGCACCAAGAACAAAGAACCCAACAGTCATCTTCCATCAAAGATAAACACTTCTAAAGAGTTGTGCCCTGTGTGCATTTATCTTGTTGCTCTGCTGTCTTACAAATGGTGTGTTGTACTCTCCTACCTTGTAATGATAAGAGCCAAGCAAGCATCCTAAGACTTAATTTCTGCACAGCAGAACATGCAAATGTGGTTAGCATGTGATTTATGTAAAATACATTGGTCTCCTTTGAACAGTTAAAGAGGTGGGAGTTATATGAGTGGAAAGACGACTAGATGATAGAAGCTACTATGGCAGTAATGTGTGGTTATTGTTCGCGTGTGTTTTCCATTCAAAAAAAATGTTCACACGGCAGTAAGACAGCTTTCTTGGTGTCCATGGCAACTGTAAAAGACAGAAGGCATTCCTCACCCATTTCTTCTCTTCAACTCTCATTCTGTCAGCCTCTCTCCTACACAGCATCCATTAATGTTGTAGAATTATTTCTACTCTCTTCCTCCCCCTTTTTAAATTTTTATAATGATTTTTCTCTTCTCTCATTGCTGTTATATATCAGTAGAAACTGCCTAATATCTCTCCCCCTCTCTCCCTCTCTCTCTCTAATTCATTTTCTTTTTGCTTTCCTTTTGATTAATGGCTTTTTTGGTTTACTGATTGTTGGCTCAGCAGATCAGTAACATTGGAGAAGTGCTCAGACAGTGATATGAGTGACACAATCTTGACATGGAATTGTCACAACTCTTAATTTGCTCTGGTTTAGTGAGATGAGGATGATGATCTAAATCAGGTGAACGAAAATCAGGAAGTTTAGTTTACTTGGAGTTTATTCTCACTCAGTTTATATGAATCAGATGGTCAATCAATCAGTCACTTTGTTAATCTATCAATGCACCTAATCCACTTTGGAGAAAAAGGTTGTTTTGATAGATTAATGTAAGAACAGCCCTTTCTTGCGATGAGAATCATCTTAGACGTGGTGTGGATGGGCAATAAGTGGTGAGCCACCATTCACTAATCAAACAATCTGCTAGCCTTGCAGACACTTGCAATGCCACCGGAGTGTCAGAGGACACTTGATTATCATCAGCATATGGGCGGTATAGAAAACCATGTGACGAGATTACATCAAGACGAGATCTGGTGTACAGGAGGAAAATTAGAGCTCCCAGCCCAGAGTCCTTTGGGACATCAGTGGTGAGGCTTCACTGGGTCTTTCTTCCACATCACTTGTCATAAGCAACAAATGATGGAAGATTGAAGTCATTGCCCCGCCGATACCAGTTCTGCCAGCTGAGATAGGAAAGTCTGTCTGTCCAATGTGTAAAAGGTGTCAGTGAGTGTAAAAACACCTAAAATCACTTGTAGAGACGTGATTAATGTTATAGATATAGATTCTGATAAAATATTCTACACTAGTATGTAAAGTCATATTTTGTTAAGTTAGATATACAGACAAAAATACATTAGCCTATAAACATACTGTATATACAGTGTGTGTGAAAATATATATATGTGTGTGTTTGTGTGTGTGTGTGTGTGTGTGTGTGTGTGATGGTCCTCCATTTTTTGCAACAGTGCTTATTTAAATACAAATAGTCTAGTTGACTTGTTTTTTTCCTACATGAATTCTAATTGATTCTTTTGGGCTGAAGACCTTCTGTAATTAGGGATTTTTATTGTTTATGGATACGTCTTTTATCCCATGTTTCCTGTGGCCATAGAAATGGTGAGTTTCTGCCTTTGGCTTTGCAATGCAGAGCAGATTATCTCAGTAAAATGTGGCTTACCTCTGTTGCTGCAGAATTCAGTTCATTCTTTTCAGGGATTTGGTTCCTTGTTGGTAATGATATCCTGAAAATGTGTTTTATACCCAGTGAACACCTGAGATGGAGATATCAAAAATATTTCCTTTGGCTTGAAAATATTCAACATAGAAAACAAAATGTTCAACAAAAAACAAAATCAAGCAAAAACAAAAAGTCTCCCAGTTGCACTGTAATTACAAAGTTATCCGAGAACATGTGTATTAATAGTTTTACAAATTCTTTCTAATTATAAGAAATACTAGAATGCTATTGTAAATGATGGTTCGAGTTTTGTGAATGTTACATTTAAGTGCAGACAAGGAGGGAGACTGGAAAGTGCTGCGCTGACAAATGGGTCCATGAACCACAGACAAGGGAGAAGAGCATATATGTGACTAATTGAATACTGAAGAAATTCAGCACTAGTTATTTTCCACAAAATCTCACATCTGCTGCCCAAGCCTCTGTGCTTTCTTTGAATCAAACAAAGTGTGGTTTGTAGAGGAGCTATGCAGAGAGGAAGATGGGATGGAATCTCTCTCATCTCAGTTGCTCTTTCTCTATCTCTATTTTTCTCTATGGCTAAAACAGAAGCCTCTAGGGTTTGAGTAATGGATCTCAAAAAACAAAGGCATAAAGGCAAATCCAATTCAAGATATTTTGGTATGTGTGTGTGTGAGAGAGAGAGAGAGCATGAAGGATCATGCTGTGTATATGGAGAACATAATAATGTTGAGTGTTAGTGTGTGGGGGGAGGGCAAAAAAGGAAAAACTGTAAGCAGGAGAAGAAAAACAGACTCAGGCAATACAGAGAGACAGATTCAACATTTAGCCAACAGAGGTTTCTCATACTGGGATTCGTGGGCTATGCATTTATCATCCATGGGTAACAACACTGCTCCAGGAACTTTAAATTTGAGAACTAAAATGGTAGATTTGGATACACTGAGTGTACATATATTTCTGATGAAGTGTAATAGTAACTGGTAAACAACAGAAACCATTTGAATCTGATCTTAGAAAATATTACAGAAACCCAGACTTTAAAATGTATTAACTTTGATATACAGCCATTAAGTTTTAATATAAATTAATTTGAAAGTATTAAATCACAATGTTTGAGGTGTTTAGTGACTGGGTTTCCTTTATAAACTTAGTCCTTAAATCTTTGAGAGTTAAAGAATTTCCTTTTGAGCATAATACAAACTGTTTTGCATGTGCAAATACTCAGAAACAATTATAATTGTGAGCTGAGCACAGTCGCTCACTTTTTATGGTTGGTTAAAAATCATGATATCCAATTTAGATAGAGGGACCATTGTGGTTACAGTATATATATATATATATATATATATATAGTATAGTATGTATATCCTCCCAATCTCTTAGTGGTTGAATTGGACCAGAAGTCACCTGTATATTTTCATAGTTGTCTATATGTACATCTAAGCTACAAGAACAACATAAAGTCCTTGCTATGATTAGACTTGTGCTGTCTGTGATTTGGTCACTCTTCCAACATAGAAATTGCACTACCTCACCACACTTCACAAAAACTAAAAGAGTATTTAACAGAGCATATACAACAAAGTACATTTCCTCATGTGTACTATAAGCTAAGGTGCAACACAGGAAGGCAGCACTTGCAACCAAAAGCAGTTTTATGAGAAAAGACAGATACATGGCATTTTACTTGACTTTTAGGTTATGTATCTAGTTGACAGGTTTTCAACTGATGGGTAGGCAGCATCAGACAGACAAGCAGTTGCTCATGGAAGCTGAAAGTAGACAACACGCACTCACAAAAAGCTGATAACATGCAAGGTAAGTAGAATGGCTCAATACTAAGGCAGCATCGATGATGTGACACGTCCCTCTGGAAGGAGACGCCTGTTTATACTGTAGTTATAGGTAACATAATGAACCAGTGAGGGACAGCTGTGCAGGAAGACAGCAGGTCACAGGGGTAATTCATTGATGGGAAGCAAGTGTGCAGGAGCAGGAAAAACCCTTCCTAAGGGAGTTAGTGGGCAGGTGAGATACAGCCAAAATCACGGAAAATAACACACAACATAGACTTAAACAAAAGAAGTGTATGCAGGTGCCACCATGACAGTTTAATATTTTGAGCCTCAGCCAAATGGCTAGTATCATGCTTCCTAAGATGCATCATTTCCAATTCTTCATATCATTTAAAAGAACACACTTGGCCAGTTTCACAGACAAGGTTTAGATCAAGCCAGAGGCCTGTACTACAAAGCAGGATTCAGAGTTAGCAAGGTAACTTCAGGTTTAACTGTGGGTTGTCAAGGTTACAAAGTGGTTCATCTTCACCTCTTACAGCGTTACATCATCATGGTAATTAAGGCTGCATGCCTGACTTGTTTCAGAGCAGGTTATTTTCAATATAATAGATCAAAATAAAAGCAACTCCCATTGACCAATCTATTTTCTTGGAAAATGAGTTCACCATTTTAGAAGATACCACAGAGCTCAGAGCGTGAATTATGAGGGTGTCTCATAGGAGGGCAAAAGTAGAAAGGCCAGCTCCTGTGTTTAGTTTAATTTTTTTTCCTGTTTGCTGCAAACAATGTCAAAGCCATTTCATTCTGGTTCTGTGTACTAATATCATCCTACCACGGAGACTGACTGTAGCAATGGAGCCTTGTGCTTAGAAGATATGAAAGTAAGCCTACTTACCAATTTGAACTATGCTTCTATATCCTTTTTTATCTAAATTGAATTGAATTTAAATAGAATTGGCATTCACACCATAACACTACATCTAAGCAACACATTGATATAATGGAATACACAAATGTAATTCTGTTTTTAACTTCTTTGTATTTGTCTAATATCATATATATGATAATATTGTTAGTTTGCATTTTGTAAAATGTGCCACTTTGCTGCCAGTAGACTTGTCCATGTATTCCATTTGTCAGATACTGCAAACATTGCTCCTTATATGTGAACTCACTCAGGAAAACCTGGGATGACTGGCCGAGTTGAAAACCACTGTCTTGTGACCTCCTAGCGTTACTGCAGATGTTGGGCCTATTATAAGTATGTTGAGGTTTTCTTCAAACAGACTGCGTCAAACCATCCATTTGTTGTTATTGAGACCCCACTTATGCTACCAAGCAAAAGAAAAAGAATGGTTGATCTGCAGATTGCAGTGAATTAATTGCAAATTAAATTCCAACCACCAGGACAGTACAACTACCTCAGATGAGATATCTTCATTATTATCAGTCTTTCATATTTCTTATGTTCATTTTTGTGACATTGATTGTGTTGAGTGACATCTGCCTTTATAGACTCTGAAAGAAACATAAACTGGTTTCAAAAAGAAAGAAGAAAGACATCAGAAGAGAATGATTTACAACTGGTGGTGGACCACCAAAGAAAGCAAAATGATGAATTGAGTAGTCTGTTGTCTGGAATAATAGAGCACAAGCAACCTCTGGATGGGCTACCTGATGTTGACCATTTCGACAGTTCAGATGAGACCTGAACAAAAATGGTATACACCAAAGAAACTAAATACCCTACTTACTTTAGCAAATATTTTCAACTGTTGTGTCAGTTTTTAATTTTTCTTTTAATCTAAGGACCACATGAGTTTAACCGTGCTTTCCAGAGGAAAGGAATTTGAATAGATTGGAAGAGTTAGTGCACAGTGAGTGTGTACCTTACACATCAGCTATACCATCCATGAGTTAAGATACTGCCACCACCTTTCAGCGGAGAACAAAACAAAAAAAAAAAGATAACCATGCATGAAAAGTTAACCAGAGAATTTCATGAGAATCAAATGAAATATCTGAAGGAAAAATATGAAATGAAAATAAGAATTCTACAGGTTGTATTGGAGATGAAGTTGGAGCAGGGAGCTATGATCCAAAAAAAATACAGTAATAGGACAATAGAGATAACCAGTAACAATGAACAATCTCATTTGTAAAAAATAAAAATACAAAATGTTTTGCCCTCATTGTTAACTGCCTGCCTCCACCATGGGCACATCTGCTCAGTCCTGGCCTGCAAATGGAGGATCTGGACATTAATGCTACTGCATGGAAGCTGTGCAGCACAGCTGTAGCAATGATCCCCTTTGACCATATTCTTGGGTTGAAATGAAGTGTATTGCGTAAACACTGGAATCTATTTTTCACAACTCCAAATGTATGCTTGACCATCCCCTAGTGAACATATGAGCTCTTTTGTATCTTGCTCAGCTGTTGTGGGATTTAGGTATGTAGTGAATAATAAGTTACTCTGATTCACTCTCACCAAGTAGTAGTCTACTGTACTGTCCTCTCTGAAATTGAACACACAGTGATGAGTTGAGAAATAGGCTTGAATTGTGAGTGGCACCTTTCCAATGGGCAACAATGTGTGAAAACTCTAAATTTGGAGTGAATGCACCCTGAAAATTGTTGAGAAAACCAGTTCTAATGGCTCCTGTACTTCTCAGCAATTGAGGAGAATATGCAATCCATCTATATAGCCAGACGCTCCTGGGAAGTGCCTTTATTCATAGAATTCATTGAACTAGACTAAATAGTCGGCTTAGTTGGCAGCATTGGGAAACTTGATGTTAATGCTCCCAGATGGTCCTACAGACTTTGTTAATGGTTCTACACACAGTTGCTTTACTGGCACCAGACAAATCACCAGTTTCGCAATGAAAGATTCCAGATGCCTAAAAAGTGACCAAAATTTAGAAAGAGGTGGTTAAAGGCCTTTTTCTTTGAGTCAGAGAGGAAAGTCTAAGTTCAAGCTAAGATACTATCTCCAGCGCATTTTTCTTTGCACCTACAAAAGTAGTTTTGAAAAATGATTCAAAGTATCATTTGTTGCTTAGTAATTCAATGGATTAGTCCTATCAACAAGTATTCATCTGGCCTCTGTAATTTTGTTGGTCTTCAATTAGATATTCCAAGAAGTCCATGCTCCCTTACAAACATTACTAATCAGAAGTTAAACCTATCTCCTTGAGGAATTCATTTATGATTCATTTTAGTCCTAGAGTCACTCTAATCCTCCCTATCACAGTCTTTTTACTCTAAATCTACAGCTGTTTCAAGATAAGACTGCAATTCACTTTGAGTTAAGACAGATCATTTTAGTCTGAGACTAGGCTTGAGCCTTGTCTGTGAAACCAGCCTACAATGTCCCATCAGACAATGAGAGCACATGAGGAGATAATCAAGGAGCATCTTAGATGAGCTCTCAAATAAATCTTTATAATTGTTAAGTCTGTCCAGACGGAAGGAGAAAGAAAAGACAATCCAGCTGTGATTGTAAAAGAGGACAGAAATCCAAAGGAACTGTGGTAAACTCAGTGTTTGTCAGTGTACTATAATTTTGAACTTCACCAACTTGCATTATCCACCTAATTCCTACTGTCACGATAATTTGAGTGAATTATGGGTTTGACCTCTGGTTAGTTGGTCACTGACCTGCTAGGGTTAGCAGTCTGCTACAGTTGTCTTTTTACTTTTCTCTTCTAATAGCATTTGAAAGAATAAATTATTTGGGAACCTGCCTATTAAATCTTGAACGGGATAATGTGATTATATCCCTGCTTTAAACTAGTGAGGGGTGGCGGGATGGGGCCATGTGCTCATTCACAAGCTTTAGAGGCAGGTGGAGTCTGTTACCTTTTGACAGAGCCAGGCTAGCAGTGCCAACCCACTGCTTGTTGTGGCTTCATTATTACCATACAGACCTGACTATGAGGAAGATGAACCGAGTTTATCAACATCCTCATTGTCTTCATTCTCAGTCTCATGGAGTTACAAAGCTACTCAAACTTGCTTTGTAATCATTAAGCTTTTCAGCTTGACTGATGCCAATATATTTAACACATTAGGATTTTGTGTTCAGTATTATTGCTGCTTTGCCATGCAGTTCAGAATACCGGTATTCAAAAAAATAATACATTTAGTTACACTTCAGAATGAGCCAGTATAAATGCCCCAAGCCATTTTTCTTTGCTGTAAACAATCTAATCCATGTCACTGATTACTCCTCCTTTAATCTTTAACTATTCCAACCATTAGTAGCTTTAGAGAAAGATTGCTTGTCATGTGGGATGACAGCCATGATCAGTTGCTGTATTTGCCAATCAAGAATCCATACTCCATGGCCAAGTTGTTTCATTGCTTTGACCCACTGTTAAACATTCTTGGCAAGGCTCTAGTCCCCAGTGACCTGGAGGAGGATAAAAAAAATATCTATGAAGGGTAAGGCAAGAATTAAAACAGTTGTGCACCCAAACTCTCTCACTTACACCAAACTGGGCAGCATATAACAATCAGATTTGTCTTTGAAGATTTTTTTGAGTGGTAGAATAATGTCTGATATCATGACTGTAGTGCCAGTAGCTTTACAAAGTTATAGTATAACACAACTTATACTGTATCCTTAACAAAAGAGCCCTTTACTATCTGCTGTTAAGTGATATGATCACTGCTGCACTCAGCCACTGGGTATCAGCTTAGTATCCCTTGGCTTTGTTGCTGAGCTATGACAAAATGTTCCTGCTTCTCTTGAGGTTCTGTGTCTTGCTGGGCCTGCAGAGAGGGAGAAATAAAAAAGGAATATAATGCTGAGCTCAGCTTCTTCCAGCTAGTAACCTACTGTTGGTATTTATGCAACTCACTCGTAAAAGCCAAAACACAAAGACATACACTTTGAGAATTAAGTGCAAAGATAGAGTATACTCTGCTGTGCCACATATCAACATTAGAAGTGGGGTGAATGTAGTTTTAAATGCTTTCCGTTACTACAACCAAAACCTTCATCACCTTCATTGTCGACTCTCCTCGGGCTCATGCAACCAACAGAGCAATCCCTGATTGTCATCTCACACACAGCTTGTCTGAGATGCTGTCTGTGTTGTTGGAATAAAACAGAATATCAAGAAACATCACAACTTATTCATCTACACATTTTGCTTTGGAGATTTTGAAACAAAAATCTGCCTGCCAAAACCGCACAGTCCTGGATATCAGTCAGCTGCAGCGCGTTGGCGGAAGCTCGTGCTCAAGTTAACTAGCAGTAATGAAAGGCAGCTGGGCTCCATCCAGCACAGATCAGAACACAACACAGACGGTTCACAAGCAACTCAGAATGAATTAGAAGGAATTAGTAAGGAGACAAAGTGTTGTTATGATGACATAACATTAGAAGATGTGTTTTCCTCCTGAAAGTTCGACCTTGGCTGGTTTGGATGTGGCTTTTGGCAGGCAGCTGCTCTTACCTCTTTCCAGTACTGTGTGCTGCCACTGAATGCTTTAGTGGTAACCAGCATCAGACCGTACCGGCCTACTTTCAACCGGATTAGAAGTGACTCCTGTCAGATATGTGCACATGCACTGTACTGCAGGATATGCTGTGTAAAATTCAAATTTTTTAAAGTAAATGCACTTTATAATTTCATGAGCAAAGTCAGTATATAGTACATTTCTCTGCCAGGTAGACGACAGAATTAAATAAGTTATTTGAGTATATTTAAGTCTGTACTTCTTGGTCATCTTACGGTTAGTTCCCAATGAATTATGAAGAAGAAAAAAGATGATAAATAGCTGTTAGCTGTCAGACTGTTCTGATGTTTTCAGAATAGTAAGTTTGGCTCAGTATTGTAGCAATAATGGTTTCAGAGGACAGATTCCATGCAGAGCAATCACTGGGTTGCGTCTTTCCAGTCCCTTTTTCTAGTTTGTATCAACAACATACAGTTATGGTACTGAACCTGAATAGGATTAAGTTATTATATGATAAATATCTGTTGAAAATGTTCAAATGTGTACTAATGTTTAAAAGTTTACTAATGAAAATTTGATAAAACTTTGTTTGATATCACTGTATAAAAGACAAATTTCCTGCAGAGATACTTTTATGCTCCATGGCTTTTTTAAAACTTCATATCCATCACTTTTGGATGTTCAGTAATGATGCAGCCAGTACACTGTTACACCTGCTACTACCATAGTCATATGCCCAATAGTGCACTAATGGTACATGTAAAATGCAGAGTTGTTAAAAATACTAGGAGTTGTCAAAGCAGCATCTACCACCACGGAATCAATTCCTTTTCAACATCTTTGTGCCATTATGTTTGCAACTATCAGACCTGCATATTCCCAAGTGTGCAACAAATTGCCCATTAAAACAATAAAAAAAAAATGCAATCAAATGATCTGAGGATAAGTGAGAGTGGAGGGTGAGGGAAGGACATAGAAAATATCTGCTAATTAAAAATCGGTAATTGATTTCAGCCATGAAAGAATCAACTTTCAAAAAGTTCAATGATAACCGAAGGTAAGCATGGATGTGAACCTCACTGCATGCCTGAATGCAAAGTAATGTGTGAACAAATCCCAAAATAGTAACAGAGACACATGCAATTCTCTGTAATCACAGAGAATTTAAGTATAAAGAATCAGATATTAAATATTACTCTCACTACATGTTGCTTTTTGAATTTAATTAATGCTAGTGAAGAAATTTTTGCTCACAGTAGGTTGACCATGTTGAATTTGGTCGACTGTGATATTAGGTGACTATGATTTTGAGTTTAACAATATGGGTATTGTGTAATTCAACCTATTAAAATGGTGGACAATCTATAAAATCTTTACACAATTACCTGATTCCGTCAAAGGGCTTGTTGTGTGTGTGTCTGTGTGTGTCTGTGTGTGTATGTGTGTGAGGGTGTGAGAACGAGAAAGCGAGAGAGAGAGATAACAAGACACTAGATTCAGTCTGCATTCTCTAATAATTCCTCTGTATGTATCAAGTTGGCGGCATAACAAAAGACAAACAAAAGTAAAAAAATTATCCCAGGGACAGAATTACTTCCTTTGGCTCTAGTCTGAACTACTTTTTCTAATACCGCCATGATGGTGCTTTCATTATTGCATTGAGGTAACACAGCAGTATATATCAGATGTGTAATTAGACGTGCTTGTAGGCTCCAGTTTATGCTCTCCAGCTCCCAAAGAAAAAATCACACCACTATTTCTGGTCAGTGTGCTATCAGGACACATTCTGTGAGACCATATTTTTTGCATGTAAGATGAGATTAAATCAGCTCACAAACTAAGAGGAAAGATTTCGGTTTTCAACTCAACAGCGCTGATTAGTCTTACTATCTGTACTGAAAGGTACTTTCTGAAAATTGGGACTGACAAAAGAAAGCAACTAGAAACAAGAAACAAGAAAGCAGTCCTCTTCAGTGATCATTAAACATCATTACTGCAATCGTCAGATGCCAAGACAAGGAGCTTACACTGTGGTAGGGCAAAAATACACTTTTGGTAATTACACATGCACATAGATAGAGCTAATTTAGATAATAGCTCAATAGCAATAGGCAAAAATTTTCATTTTAATGTCAAAACTCTTGACATATAATTAGGCTGACAGTGTAAACCACCCAGGGATAATTATTCTTTATTTAGCAGTGTATCACAGTTCCTGCATTTAAAGCACAGTATATAAAAATAATGTAAATTAATATGAAAACAATTAGCATTAAAAAGGAGGATAAAATCCCTTTAGTAAACATGTTATGTCCTAAGAGATAAACAATTTAAAATCCAGGTACTCCACAAATTGGAGCCTAAAATACTAATCCATCCCCATAAATACTGGGCCAAGATGTTCAGTAATATCTGCGTTTACAGCTAGTGTAACCTAAATATCTCCAAATTAAAGGGTCCCTCCAGGGCTGACATGGTGGCTTCCCTATTGTGTAAATAATAATTGCTACAGAAATCTGCACACCCTGTTTTCTAAACTATCTGCATGCATTAGTAAAGTAATTAGTAACAGAAAAACTGTCAAATGAGTAAAAAAAACCATTTTTGAGCACTATTCAATCTGCCAAGCGTGCCCAAGTCCCAAGCATGCAAATATACGGGAAATGCACCAAGCTTTACCCATCCTTCATCCTTTCACTTAACAAGGGAGTCTAGTCTGCATGTCCATCATCTCTACCTGTGTGATTGGCAGGCTGCAAGCTTCTCAGGGAATGAAAAGTGTTGCACTGCTAGACTTTGTGTTGCGAGGTTAACACCTGCTAAACCTGCTGAGGCTCGTGGGAGGATGTTCCTATAAAAAGCATGTAGTTTGGAGTGCGAAATATCAGCAGACGAATACGCATCTGCATGCACACTTAATTTCCAGTTCAAGTTGACAACTGTCTGACTTATGTTACCTTACTCCTCAAAGATAAACTGGCATTCATATGAAATCAGGACATAGTTTGAACAATTGTTTCTCTGTGTATAAGTTATGCGCAATATGGTGTCATCATTATTCGGGGCATTTCATTTACTACCTCAAGCACAGACTAAAGCAGTAAGCCTCAGAGATGAGAATTAAGCCTAGAAGCCAGACAACTTGCTCTTTAATTTTTATCTGGGACCCTGTCTTTAATATATCTCTGTAGTCATCTAATCTTGCTTGCTGTATACCAACACAATGTAAAAATTTCTAACTTGATTTTTCATGACACCTGCTGATTGTAGAATATAAATTGCATGATTATATTGAAATGAAAATTATTTTGCCCCTATATTACCACTACATATGACACACACTTTAGCGAATTATTTATATTGCTGGTGCTTCTACAAACCCCAGGGCTGTGAAACCGAATTACTTTATTTGTTGACAATAAATTGAATATACATTTGAAAGGGATCCCACCATTTTGCAGTGCTTAGTTGCTCACTGTTTCATTTAGCTACGAGGCACTGGGGAGCATCACTGTTTTACCAGTCATTATTGCAATTTGAATCACTGGGAAAACACAAGTAGTGACATAGTCTGTCACAGACTTTGGTCGTGGTACATTATAGCAATTAGAGAGAAAATAATTTGCATAAACACAGGGAAACAATTGAGTTGACATTACCAGATTCTATTTGTCATGGTTTGATGAAATAATCAAGGGATGAGTAAGAGCCTCTTTAGCAATAGTTTCTATCCTGGAGAAAAAGTAAATTGTTCACATCTGTCATTTCATCGTAATAATATCTAATTAAACACACTCTAAAATTTCATCCGTCCCATATAAAATATTACTTCCCCAAATACTAAACTCTGTATGTAAATAGAGGTGTTATATTCAGTTGGAGGATGGCTGTCCCTTGTTATCAGTGAGCATGGATTCTTGTTAGCTGCACATAATAATGTTGAAATGTTTTGTGCGAACCAGCCTTGGATTGATTACCTTTGATTGATATCTTTATCCTGAGGGTAGTTAACGGTGTGAAGAATGTAGTAACTATCCTCTCTGTTAGTCTGACACATTTCCAGAGCATCAGCAGGTGCACTGCATCTTAGTGAGAGAGCTCTGTAAGTAGACTGTGGGGAACAGGGCAGGGGTAAGGTTCACAGTTGTGTGTGTGTGCGTGTGTGTGTGTTGTGTGCAAAGCATTCATGTTTGGTTTAGTGTTGGTACTTATATATACTGTATAATGCATGTTTTCTGGACTCATATAATACTGAACATACAATATGCACCTAGTGATAGTAAGCTATCTCATTTTGTGACCGCATTACTGTGTCAGTAATAATTTATCAGATAGAATCTGTGAGGCAGGATCAGTATATTGCACATGTGTCCCCAGGGCTCAGTATTATGAGGGATACACAACATGGAACGTTCCGTACACAACCGTGGTGCAATTAGGGACCACACAACTATATGCAAGGTGTGATAGTGTTATAAATGTTTAATTTGTCCATCCTCAAAATAATAAAAAAAAAAATCAATCAGGTTTTGAAAGAGACTTTACATGTGGAGAAAAGAGAACCGTGACACACAAAATAAACCGCAGAACTGTGATAATGAAAATGAACAGGATGCTTCTTTAATGGTAAATTCTGACATGGCTGTTATGTAATTGAGTCATTCATTTCTTGTCAGGCTCCATGTGATTATCCCAGGCTTTCAGTTATCTGATCTACTAATTATCTATCTTACTGTCATAAATCTGCTCAGATTACAACAGATCAAGGTAGATTGAAAACCAGCGGACCACTTTCTGTGTCTCTCAGAGGGCAGAACAACCAACTAAACCGAACCATTGCACCAAACCACAAACAGCCAATCTCAGGGAGCCGACAATGATGCCCCCACCCGCATGGCCTGTTGCCGTGGTAACAGTGCAGCAAGTACCTCTATAGCTCTTATGTCTGTGGTTATGGCTGTCAGTTTCCATTCTTAGGTGGAGGAACTGATCACTATTCTGTCCACCAAGTTTTTAAATCAGAGTGGCACTGGTGCAGAACAACTGGGAATGGCCCGAACTGAGACCAACTACCTGTTTCTCACTGAACAAACCGCATGTGAGGGAAAACCTGATGGAGCCACTGATTCTTTCAGGGTTTAAAATTTGTTCCATTCCCATGGAAGTAGGCCATGTGGACTTGAGGGATAAAGTTAACCAGCCTCTTTGTGACTGTTGTCACTGCAAAGTTACAAATTCTTGTTCTATTTTCTGTGTGAATATTGCAAAACAGGAATAAATTTCCAAGTGCAGAATAAGAGCATCCCCAGAAAGCATGCCGCTGTAAGTTGATCTTTTGGAAAAGCTGACATCTTTTGTAGCCAAAACTGTGCATGAGTGAGGATCTATTGATCTACTAACCTACTGACTGGGCACAATGTTATTCCAATCAATCTTCCAACTTCCGTGTCAGGAAGTAATCGACATGCATTTTATGCAAGTTTTTCTTTGTCGGTGATCATATTCAGAAATCATGCACTGCTTGTCTTGTTTGCACTTTAAAAAGTACCTGTTCAACAGCAGCACAAAATTTCTTATGATATAGAACAACCTCTCATTTGAGTCGAAACACATGCTTACAGTCTGATCAGAAGATGCTCTGTGACTGAATAATTCATTTCACTAATTCTGTTGGAACCTTCTGAAGCTAACACCTTGGTCTTTGATTCAAGTGAGTTTTACTTGTGCATCTTTTATATGAATGTCAAACGGATTAACTTGCATCATTCTGTTGTTCAGTACAGTATCATCCAAATGTTCAGGCGCGTATCATCAGATCATTCAGTAGAAACTGCATGGCCATCAATACAGCACCAAGCTGCATCACTGTATTGACATTTGATGTATTGTTCCTGTTTATTGAATATTGGGGGTAGATAGAACAAAATGGATTTGTATAAGAGCCAAATATACAGAGGCTCGTTTGCTGATGACTCTTCTCCATCCAACTGCTTTTTGTTATTTGACTCTGCTTTTTCTAAGCATGGCATAAACAAACACATACCATATACACATACTTCCATTTTCCAGTGTAAGTCTGGAATTTCAAGTGATAACCAAGTAATAAAAAAAAAAAAATATCCTAAAGCCCTTTGGTTAAAGGAAATAACACTAGATCCAATTCAGGAGACATAAACAGGATTTGAATCAGCATGAGTTATACTGCCTGCAATAAAGAATTCATGGAGAGAGTGAGGGTGAGAGAGAGTCAATAAGAGAGAGAGAGAGAGGGAGAGAGAGAGAGTTTAAACAATGTGGTAAAACATAGTAGGGATTATTACATGCTCTGACGTTGCTCTGGGAGTTATTAGCTTGTATAAACAGCTCATTCCTCCATTGAGCTCTACTCATTAATTTGAAGATAATCTGTCTTTGCTCCTACTGCTCATACTAACAGTCAGTCATAGTCTGGCAGCTCCGCAGTACATGTTAGCACTGCCAAAAATATAAAGGCTGACTGGTAAGGTCTGCATGATTTTGAATTAAATTCTAAGAGCTACAGCATTGGTATTGTTGCATGTTTTTATTAATGCAGGTAATATCTATTGCAGGGAATCAGTTTGGACAGTAAGTATCCCCTGGTGATGATGATGTAGGCAGCAAAGCGCTTCTGTGCTGCTGCAACCATAGTACCATCATTTCCTGAATGTTTTTTCACCTTCAGGACTGAAAAGCACATAGGAAGTTGAGGTGCATACAGTATATTAAAAGAACCATATATGTTCATGTTGAGATGATTTCCCTCTCTACATACATACAAGCATTTTCCCATTTGCTGAGTGTAAGTGTAAATGGGAGTTCCCCCAGAACCGGGGCAAGCAGCATAAGCCACTACATAGCTGTTACAGACAGTTGGTCAGAGAGAAAACTAAAAACCACACCTGAAACTGATTCATTGTGTATGGACAATAAAGCCCTTAACTCACATTGACAGTGGATCTGAATAGGTCATCACCTGAAATCTAACCTGGCTTAATGATTCTCCTCATTCTTTGACATTTCTGGACCTTGGTTGATGGACTACCAACAACGACAAATGAAAAATGCATTCGTGGCAAGGTCTGGACAAACGAGTGTGGTCTTAAAATCCATCAGAATGAAATGCTTGGAGCAGATGAGAGCAGTGCAGCACACAGGATCCATTCCTGGTGAGACACAGGAGTTGCCCCACTTATTGTCACCACACAGAGCCTAGGACCTCCAAGCACTGAGCTCCCTGACACCCAGCCAAGTAATTCAGTAGCATCAGATCAGGTGGCCTCCAGCAAGCCAGCACAGAGAGTGGCGGGAGTTTGATAAGGATGTGACTAGAATCTTTGAATTAGCATCAAAGGGAAATGCAGACACACGGCTTCAGATGATGACCACCATCACTGTCAGTTTGTAGTAGAGAGGTTTGGTTATGAAGAGTGCAAGACAATGGATACCCAAGGAAGAGAACTTAACCAAGTTGGAGCAGGTGAGATCCATCTCATTTCTAAGTGTGGAGGGAAAAATCTTCTTCAGTGTCCTATCTAGAGGGGTGACAAAGTTCCTCCTAAAACTTGCCTACATTGACACCTCCGTACAGAAAAGTGGCATTCATGGAGTTCCAGGGTGCCTAAAAAACAATGCAGTGCAGACAGACTGGAAGTGGAGATCCCATCATACAGTCTTGGCTGAGACCCCGGTGTTCGGTGAGCATGGTGGCAACTGGACAAGCAGGGCCGGGAGCTATCCTACAACCTCCCTATGATAAGGCCAATGACAACAGATGCCATCTAGTTCTGGAGGAGGTGTAGATGCGGATGGAACCAGCCCAGTGGTGGGCATGCATAGCAGGGAGCATGGACAAGATGGGAAGGTCTCCTGGACACAATGGTATCCTGGAATGATATTCTGGCAGCCAGAGCCCCAGCTGATCATGTCCTCTGTGCCCTGGGAAAGTCTCTCTCAAGACCATCCTCAGCAGCTGCCCATTTGCCCTGGGGGAGGGCCAGATACTTAGGACAGTTGTAGATCAGGAGGAGTGATCCATGGGCCAATGCCACTTTGACACAAGGCAGGGTCTGACTAACCCTGGATGGGTCACTTGAGCAAGGATATATGATGTTGAATGACCATAAACACCCAATGACCCCAGAAACATCAATGAGGATATTTCCAAGTACATCCAAAGATATATCTCTGAATCAGAACATGTTGGTCAGACAAGTGCCAACATCTTGAAGAGAGAAGGTTTTGTCACAACGATGAGTTGTCAAAGCTTTTGTTGAATCTTGGCTACAGTGAATGGAGTGAGAACTGTTAGAGGATTACCAGTAGAATGAATTAGCCTACCGTCAACCTTATAGCTTTACAAAGTCCTTTAATACCCATCGCATGCACCCAAAAATTACTCTGCAGATGAGGTCAGGTTTTGTGTCCGATAGTCTGCGTAATATCTCAGAACTTGTATACAGACTTTCACAAAATTCAGTAGACAGATAGTCCTCAGGCAATTGAATAATTGATTCCATTTTGGTGGTGATCTGGATCTGGGATTTCTATCCCAAGACAATTACCCTATTTAACCATGACTATCAAGACTGTTGTTTTCAGTTATCAAACTAACAGAGATAGAGACATAATCCAAATCCTGAGGATATGTTTCCAGGGTGAGCAAATGATTAAACCCAATATTTCAAAAATAGGAATTCTATCTACTGGTGCAGCCTCAAATTAGAGAAATGTCCCTCATTGGTGGAGATTTTTACTCTTGCGTTGTTTCCTAATTATCTGATTTATGTGTGTAATACTTTGGCTGACAGTAATAAGAAAAGAGATGAGAACAGGTGTATGGATGCTGGTTTTCTCTGTGTCTCCCAGTGATTCACACTGTGACCCAGACCAATCTGGACAGAGAGACTTAAGGAATCAATAGATCCAGTGAGAGAGGAGGGTTCAGGCTCTCTCTGGATGTGACCAAATAAACATACTGCATACACACCCACATATGGACACACCAACAACCAACAAAACAAATAAGGTTTGTTTGATTAGACATTATAGTGGATTATGGAATCATCTCTAAAGGAAACAAATATTTAATAGCTGTTATAGCACATATTGGCATTGTATTTTAATAAACATTATACTGCACCGTTATCTGTGGCTCATTACATTCAGGGCTGAAATTGCCATTTTAATCACCATAATACACCATAATACAAATTGTTTTTGAAACTACAGAGTTTGTCATTATTTTTTCTACATTATCTCTACTTAAATGTTAAGCAATACGGACAGCAACACTAAACCTGATATTAACCCCAAGAGAGTGTACTAAGCTTGATTTAAGGAGGATTATCCAATGTAAGCAGAAAAAATCTTGCTTTTTGCATGAAGTTGCCTAATTTACTGCTGAGGAAATCCAATCTTATGGCAGGAGGGTCCTCGAGAAATGCGTGAGCTATTACCTTAAAGATCATATGGTAGTTTAAGAGTCTTAACTATTGGGTTGGCTGTGTTGTCATGGTAACAATGAGACCCTAAAGCGGAATTTAAATGCTGCAAAGTGTTCAGTTCGGTACTAAGGTTAATACACCTTTACAAATATTCTGATTATAAACTATTATGATTTACTTGATTAATTTCTCATTCAATTTTGCATTCAACTAGAACAATTAGGTTTGTTCTGAATTTCACAGCTTGTTATTCTGTATGTTATTGTAAGTTTACATCTTCAATTTTTATTTCAATTTCAGCAAATTTTAGAAATGTTAGTGGGTATTTGCCACCGTACAGTGTATACATAGGCGAACTATGTGTATGCACATGCATGGTCACATATAATGGACAAGATT
This sequence comes from Istiophorus platypterus, assembly GCA_016859345.1. Classification (NCBI taxonomy): domain Eukaryota; kingdom Metazoa; phylum Chordata; class Actinopteri; order Istiophoriformes; family Istiophoridae; genus Istiophorus; species Istiophorus platypterus. The sequence goes on from CM029118.1 coordinate 18,021,351, forward strand.
TGGACATCCTGGCCCTGAGACTCCTTTCAATGCAGAAGAAATCTGACAATCCACCACACTATAACCTAAAGCTAATAAAGATTCTGGCATGAAGGGAGTGAAAAACTATCTATTTAATTATGTTTTCAGCATGTCTCATGCAGTCTTAGGGCTATTCTAAAATAGTGCTGATCCTAGTCCTTTATCTTGTTTAAATTATAGCTCACAAAGATAAAGTATTACAAATATTTGTAAAATAAAGAGTAAATTTAGACAAGTAGAAGCAGAGATAGGTAATTTGGGATCAAAATACCTGACTTATTGAGCAAGTCTGACTACAATCTCATATTGTTCAATGCTCTGCTTTTCAACAACTGCAGCTTTACAATGACAATCAAGCTCTACAGAAACCTCATTGAGAGACTCTCTAGCGTTGTGGTGGAATGTGAGTCAATTTCAGATTACTTCCCTGTGAATCCCTGCAAAATGCGTTTCCCCAGCAACGGGAAGATAACATGACAGGAAAATCATCTTTTGCTATCACTGTAAAAGGGTTTTTTTTTCTTACTCTTTGCCACAACTAGAGAGGGGTACCAGTAAATGAAAGAGAAAAAAATGAGCAGGACAATGAAGAAGAGCTATTTCAGATTTGAAATTATGACTGCACAACACTGGAGCCAGATAATAAGCCATACCCTCAAGGAGGCTACCTCTGTAGCCTGGGGCTAAAAACTTCAAACAGAAAGGCCCCAGTTCTCATTTACAGATTATAATTGTTTATCCAACTAAATATTCTGAATATGCTCTAATGCTAACTGACATTTCACAGAATCCTCAAAGTGTGAACAGGTCAGAGATTGTGGACATTGATTGTTGCAATGGTCTATAAATTTGTGGAAAAGAGCCTTTGCAGGGCTAGCCACCATATTGATTTTCCCTCTGAGCTTTATTAGTTTATGAAATCCTATATTTCCTCCGTCTCTCTGTTCAGGCTGCGGAACTGCATGCGAGGCCAATAAAAAAGGGAGCTCTGCTCTACCTGTATTTTCTTCCTCATTTAAAAAGCTGAAGGGCTGCTTACATTGTTTTCGCTTCCCCCTTGCTTTTGTATATTTTGTCAATGAATAGACTACACCTGTCCCATTTAGAAAACACTCAGAGGCAAATCAGACCAAAGCAAGTAGCATTTGCCAACTCGATCACCCACCATCCTGCTTTTACACAGCTTTTTTCCAGTTATGCCTAACTGCCTTTACAAAGCTAAATAAAATGTCAGGTGTCAAAATGAGAGAAAACAACAATAATCCACATTATATAACCAAACCCTACTCTGTTGACGTCTGCTATTCAGAATAATTTAATGGGAGAAAGATGATTGTTTAAACTGCTCAACAACAATTAGAGCTTGTCACATCATGTAAGAGATGTCAAACAAGCTCTGAGCATGTCTGCAGTATCTGCCACGCAACAATTTGAAGACTAGGCTTTGTTTGTGTGGACAATGTTTTAGAAAAACGGTGTAAATAATTTAGAAAATATTTCTGGTATATTAAGCATAATTAAATGCATCTTATCATGTAGATTACCAAAGCGGGAAAGGGGCAAAAACACTATGTTAAGCTTAAATTCTTAAATTGCTTAATGATATTAGGTAACAGTTGTAAAATCATGATGATTTGTGCACAGCCACATCCTGTAACTTACAGTGCTCTCATAAACCACACATATTTCGTTTCATCAGATTCAGTTATAGTAGACAGTGAGTTCACTGAAAATAAGCTTGTAAACTTTTATATTTGTAGATTAAGAAAGCTGAAAAACAAAATGGAAAATATAAAGTATTAAGTAATAATAAATCTTCCCACAGTTACTGTATGCTCATGAGATTCGGTGTGCGAACTGATTTAGAGAGAAGACCACCGTGGAGTGATAGTTAGTGTACGTTCCTTCTTACTCCTTGTTCACTTGGATCTGCTTTAGTCAAATTTTTCTTCCAAACTCCGAGTATTGTGCTGAGAAATGTCAGTCAATCTTACCCCAAGATCAGAAAAACCACACCTGCCTTTGGCATGCAAAAAAAGCATGATCGATCAAAAGATAATTATCAAAACTACCTCAACTTCTGATCACTGGGTATTAATATAACTATGACACAAAACAAAGACGGTGAATTTTTTGCATGCTGAATGAAAACAAATAAGGGCTTCCAGCAAGGTTGGAAATGAATATAAAACTTTCAGGTTTCTGATGTTTTCAAAAATGATGGTTTAAGTATGCAAATTTGCAGTTACCGTAAAGGGTTAAAGCAAGCAAACCGTATTCATCCATCCATGAGGGTTGGAATCAATTCTAGCTGATATTAGGCGAGAGGCAGGGTACACCCTTGACAGGTGTCCAGTCTATCACGAGGATAAAACCACAGTATGTTCCAGTGATACTATGCAAGAAATTTTCCTGGGACCTAACCTCAAAAAAAAAGTACATGAGTTAAAATGGTAGAAACTGTGTGAGAGGAAATTCAGCGAGACATCTTCCCTCCTCCTAGGACACCTGAGTGAAGATGACAACAATGGCAGTGGTTTGTGGATTAGAGGGCAGGGAAAGTTAAGCAATGGAGAACGCTCAACTATTATCATTAATGCAAGTGGTGTGGACAAAATATTAGAAACACTTTTCAGGGCAGCATAATATAAAAATCTACAACCCCGCAATTGATAACGTTAAACTAATTCCTCTCTGAAAGAGTTTGAACAGAACTTCATTAGTTTTAGCTAGGTGTACCTAATAAACTGGCACCTCAGTGTACTGTATTTGACCCTTAGCAAGTGCTACACTAAGACAGAGAACATGGTAAACATTATTCCTGCTAAAAACTGGTACGTTATCACGATCAAAGTGAGCATGTTAGCATGCTAACTTTAGCACCCTAGCTTCAGTCCGTTATTAGACATGAGCACAGATGCTGACGGTTGGAAAAACACACATTTAAGGAATTGCTTCTCTGTTAAATGGTAAATAGTAAATGGACTGTACTGAAGAGATGTGCAGTGGTGGAAAGTAGCCAAGTACATTTACTCAAGTACTGCACTTAAGCTCAATCTTGAGGATCTTGCACCTCTTGACTTTTATGCCACTTTATAATTCCACTCCACTACATTTCAGTGGTAAATACTGTAGATTTTCCTCACTTACATTTATTTGACAGCCTTAGCAACTAGTTAGTTTTAAGAGGATTTTACACAATGGATAAAATAAGAAGCTTTTAAAATAAAACACATTGCTCAAGATTAAACCAGTGGTTTCCAACCTTATTAGCTTCTGACATCTTATGAAAAGCAGTACGTGGTCAGGGTCTCATTTCTCAAATCTATCAGTTATTAACAGCTCAACAAAATGGTAATTTTTCCCTCTAAACTTTACGCATGGTTTAACTTCAATAAATGCATGCAGTGATCCAATGAATAAATGATCCAATATCAGTTTTTCACTGATGCTTCCAACTGGAAAACCGAATAGGTGGAGAGTTCGAGGGGGGGTGGGGGGTTAATTCAGCAATGTGGCCTGACCCAAGAATATAAATATTCATTAATGTGTCCACAGACAGAAGAAGTTCATTATAATATCACAGAGAAATGGGAGGTCTGATACTTGATTTCCAGTCTGAGTCTGATCTTGATACTGCAGCTGGGCTACATAACCTCCAGCCACCACTGCACTAGACTGGATGACGTCTAGAGGGGTTTACAATCAGATTACACACAACGATCAACAAACACACATCCTTCATCCATTACTTTTCTTTTTTTTTTGTTAATCCATGTACCTCTTGTTGCAGTCCCCTGCAGTTATTTCTCTTTTAATAGCTCAATCAAGCCTGTAATAATCCCCCCTACATGTTTCTATCGCCTGTTTAACGTGTAGGTTCCCCCCATGTGTGGCTGTGTTGGCATGGAAACAGGAAAGGCATTGTGATGTGTGTATTGAATTTTTCACTCTTGTCCCCTGAGCACCACAGTGAGGAAGGCCTGACACCATCCCCTCCCCCCATCCATTACACCAGAGAGGAAGGTTGGGGGGGGGGCAGATTCTTTCATGGTTTCAGCCAACACATGCACATAAAAACTCACTGCTCTCCATCTGTGTGAGAGTGGATCCTCTCTGTAGAGTAACAAGACCTTGGTATGCTCCTCAATTTCTGTCTTGAGGGCCATTATTGTAAAAATATTGTCAATATTGCACTGCCTTAGACTGGAAACTGTACTCTAGTATGAATGATAAGGTGCTGCAAATAGTTTCAGGCACCTTTCAAGGATTATTTTCATAGCAAATCCCCACACAAGAATAAATAACTGATTATTTTATTGCGAGTTTATCGCCCATTCATCACTCTGCCCCCTTTCGGCAATAATATATCTATGGAGAGATACAGTGTAGCGAATGGATAAGTCAGCTGCCATAGCAGGATGTTTGAACAAGCAGCCTGAGGAATGACCAGTTTTTAAGGTTTTTAAGATAGCTACCACCATCTAGTGGCAGCAAAAGTGAAAACCATCAACTGCCCATATTACAACTTAATCCCCACTAATAAAAAGACAAATCAGGTGAAAAGTTGTCACATTTACTTTTATTGTAAAGGTGATATTATTCCAAAATATTAATATGTTAGAGGAACAAAGATAAAGAAAAGGAAGGGAGGACATCTAGAAAACATCTACACAAGACTTTGGTAAGTATCTTGGGACACATTCTTATCAAAAAATTCCACAGCAAAAAAATAACGAAATCTTCTAATAATGCTCCAAATCATATAGATTTCAATCATGGTGAATCTACATGTACAATAATATAGCTGGGTAAAAAGTCAACCGGGCATTTTGTGTCCTAGAAACAACTGAACAACTGAAAGCGTATAAAACACTGGAATGGCTGGGCACCTGTGCTTTAAAGTCTGGAATATACTGTACTACTTAAGGATACCACGAGATATAACAGTTCTTTATCTTAATATTAAATCAATTTATATTTCATAATTATATTTTTCAAGATATATCATACCACAACAAGTTTACAGTAATCTTGCAAAAGAGTCGTATTTGTATCAGAGCTAGTTTGAAAGCACAGAAGAATCTGCCATGTTTAAATCCAGAGTCTTGACAGCAACTGACCTGAGCTCTGGACTTAACCGATACAGATTCAAGTATGTGCCATTTCAGCCCTAAACAGAGTGCACTGAATCATTGTGCAACAGTTTGCCGTGCCCTGTCCTGTTCCCACCCCCCCACATCTCCCGTCCACATCAACCCCTGTTCTCCTGCTCCTTCCTAGCAGGGGTGCACATTACAAGCCCTGATCTCCTTCCTGTCTTTACAGCTAGACAGCTGAGCAGTCTTAAACCTTTGCTTCGCTGTCATGAGCCGTTCTTGAATGCCTCCACCGCACAGCTTGGTACATTCTGTCCAACTCGACCAAGGTCTCATTTTACACCCTAAAGACAGAAATCAGGGAAAAAGAAAGACAGAGACTTTCAGAATAATATGCGTTTCTGTTTGTTTTATCATCTGCGTGGTGTTTTTAGTAATGAATAAAATAAGGGCCAATGCCAACCTGGATGCTCGGAGGCGACCTCAGTTCTGCCCTGTTTGCTCCTCCTCTTTTCACGCTGTTCCTTGCGTCGTTTCCTCTCATCGCTGTTGGCCTGTCCTCGGTTGCACTTCCTGATCTTACATTTCTTCCTCTGTATGGTTTCAGGACAGGTGTCTCCTCCAAACTGAGGCTCCAGCTTCACCATGCGTGTCCGAATTGTATGACCCTTCCCGCAAGACTTGTTGCACTCTGACCACTCGGTCCACTCTGACATGATGCAATCTATGGCTGAGGGTGCACGATTGGACAGAATGAGATGGGCTTAGTTGTGGCAGAGTAGAAAACAAACATCAGAACTTTAACTGATGAGACAAGAGGATAGATAGTGAAGAGGAAGTCAGGTATAATAAATGATGCAGATGGCACAGCCCTGATGAATCACACATTCTAACTTTTTGCTACAATATCCTGTTTACTGTGTGTCATGTATTATATATGTGAGTAAAGTCTAGAGAATATGGTGCATTTTGTCTTAAATGATTCAGTTGCACCACAGAGAATACCACAGAATACCACAGAGTGTAATTTGTTTTCACATAACCACATGGTTCTGGTGTAACATCCTCACCACTTCTGTAAGCTCATAAGCAATGACAAAAAAAACCCCAAAAACATATAGTATATATCAACAACCTTAAGCCCTTTTGGAGGACACAAAACATATGAGAAGTTGTCTTTATCCAAATGGTTTTGACTGATCTGGCAACAGCTTCTCCCGCCTCTTGGAGTGGTCAAACAACATTTATCTCAAGACAGCTGGATAAAGATGCCAACACATTTCTGTTTAAAGAGAAATGCGCTGCTGGGAAATACGCCTCTAATTCATGCACTGTTTTTTTGATAACCACACAGTATCAACAGGCTCATCATATAAAATTCATTATATAATTTAACAGAGAAAAACACAGACTACGACTAAAAGGCATATCCAAACCAATTCTTTTTTTAAAGCCAATACTGCTATCTGAATTTAATAGATCAAGTGTCCAATGAAAATATAATCAACCGATATTTTTTTAAATAAAAAACATACAGATCCGATGAATTTTTTCAAGGAACTGGGACCAAAATATTTATAGCTAAACTTGTCAGGAGAAAACTATGTAATGGAGCTCAAACACATTTTAATCCATTTCACCAAAGTCTTTAGATCTTACTAATCTCAAACTTTTTGATTATTGTAATGATATTTTATATCCCTTCCTAAGATGAGGCTTTTTATTTAAAACTTTTCAATTCCAGCTACATATAAATACAGCACATGAACTCATCTATTACCTCTCATATACACCAGCAGGTTCTAAATTACTGTCAGTTAGGAGTAGGTAGGACAGGGACCGGCTACTTCCTTTCCCTGCCCTTTGTGTATATATTTGCATCAAGACACCAGGTTGCACCATTACTTTCCATGAATGATATATGTGCATACATCTACAGTATGAGGGTGCGTACATAGGGAGGTTTATTACTTACGACACTCTGGGAGCATGCACTTCTCCACCTGTTCTAACTCTTCTGTACACTCTCCCAGCTCCACAGGGGACTTGAGCATGCGCTGCCGTGTCCTCAGACCCTTCCCGCACGTCACACTGCAGTCACTCCAGTCAGACCATGGAGTCAGCATGCAAGGGATTGTATCTGTGTAAAACAGGAGTCTCTCAGTAACACATACATCCGTTGAATTACAGATAATATGATGGTATGATGTAGTCAAATATGTGTTACTCAACTAGACTAGAATTAAATTTGTTGTTAGAGAATAAAATCTGGAAAAAAAAATCTCTTATGTATTCTAATTGAGACAACTGCTACAGGTACACCATGAATATTTCATCGGTGCTACTTACATGGATCCACAGTTAAGATAACACCTTCATTTGCCCTTTTGCTTAACGGTACAATTTTTGCCAGACCTGAAGTGCAGAGGAGGTGTCAGGGTACTTGTGATCCTGAAAAGGCGGCAACTCACGACATTCTGGCATCATGCACTTCTCCACTTCTAGCACCTCTGCCCCACAAATGGAGCCATCTGCAGGAGGCATCTTCACCATGCGCTCTCTCCTCTTCATGCCAAGACCACAAGTGGCACTGCAGACATCCCATTCACCCCACTCTGTAACCAGGCAACTGCTGGGAGCTAGGGGGTCAAATAGGACGGCAGCGTAAACCTTCAGTGTTATTTAAATTAGAACTATAGCATGAACTGCATCAAGACAGAGGTTGGACAAATGGATTGAAAAAGGGTAAACCTACAGCATTCTTCATTGACCACACAGTTTTCGGTCTCCTCTGTGGGCAGGGTGCAGACTGAGCCATCGTCAGGGAACTGCTTAACGTAACGCTCCCGGGAACGTGTGCCCATTCCGCAGGACACACTACACGGAGACCAGGTGATCCACTCTGACATCATACAGGTGGAAGCATCTAAAGAGTCAAAGGACAAAGCGGAAGATGTCAGCAAGCTTCAAGAGTGGTCATTGATTTTTGTAATTGACTATGGGATTTAAAGGCACGGGAAACTAAAATCATAAAATTGTAGCTTAATAGTGTTAATTGCAAATATTAAATTTGCCATGAGCTTTTATAAATGACAGCTGCTTCTATGCACAAGAGTGCAGCAGGCATATTTTCCATTTGATTTCTTACTGGGTTAACTTTGGTGGAGCTGCTCTGTTCTGTTTTTAGTTCTGTTTGTCGATGGTCGACCTGAGCTTATATACAGTCAATGGATGTGAGATTCCTTATGTTATTTTTATACCGTGTGCCATGTTGTTTATTGCCATAACAAACTATAACATATAAAAGTTGTTATCTGGTGTTTCCAGAAACTTCAAATGATTTGCACATTACATCAGGTGTATTTCTACAGTACATAAAGATAAGGAATTTTTTAACCAAATTAGAATGGACTAACTTTTATTTAACCAAATTACACTGAAGACATTAAATGCTCCTTCAAAATAAAAGTAGACCCACCCATTTACAGACACTGGTTCAGACATACTACTTTCTTATGCCATTATGTGAGACTCTGGACTTTATGTTACCTGCAGAAACATTTGAGCAGGGAAGTTAGAGGTCAAGTACAGATACAAAAGTGCACATTCCCATCAGTGAAACATAAGTAACTAAATTGAAAAGAGAGGTTCTAGTTTTTTGGTAAAGGAGCACAAGGAAAGAAACTGTCCTTAAAGTTAACAGCACTACCTCAGCAAATTAAAATGGCACAGGAAAGAAATTTGGTTGCTATCATGCGTATCATTTGACTCTGATCTAACTTTCCGGATACGCATACAGAACGTAAATAGAATAGCAAACAGTAATTTCTAAACACAGAATAAATAACATCTACAACCTATATATAGAGAAGACTGTGCTTTAAACCTATCCATTGATTTTCCCACTGCCTACTAATGTGCTCCCAGACAAGTCCCTGATATAGCCATTAGATCTTTGTTTCTAGTGCTCACTGTACGAAAAACTGAGAGACACAACAGAGACCAACAGTAACCTCTAGATCTAAGGAAAAGAAAATCCCACTACTTTACATGCAACAACACTGCTATTTCACTGCCTTCAATATTTCACCAGTTAATAAACACTTCCTTTTTGACAATATAGGCATATATATAGTATAGATTGTTGAAATTGTCTTTGATGTCTCTCTAATTGTTATTTTCTCTTAATTTAAAGTGTTGAGATGCTTTACTTTTATAATTCTGTTTAACTAACAATGATACGGTAATAATAAGGCTCATACTAAGCTCTATTTGATACTGTTAGTAAATCCAATCAGCCCCATCAGATTATTTTGAATGCTGTAATGCTTTTTACACTCATCATATGTTCGAAACAACACACACTCATAACTACAAGAAGGCCTGGTTCCACGCCACATAAATCAACAGATTTTCTTTCTTGTCAGCATAAATGTAGGGAGCAGATGGAGGTGAAAGAAGAAAAGTCTTAGAAGTAGGGGATTATCTACTCTCATTCATGTCTGTCATTTTAGATGCGTGAACACATCCAACTTGAATGGAAGTCGTTGCTCCACCTGCAACGACGATTACTGGGTAATCAGAAATTAATATTCCAGTTTAGCTAACAATACAGGTAGAACTATTTTTCTTTTCAGAAAAAATTCTTGTCCTATTTTAGATACTAGAAAACAGTTATACCTAACTAACCAGGGCTCAGTTTCATATCAAGGGGTGGAAATGAAATATTATAGACACAAGCACAGGGAAATTTTACTATTCTGCTAAGACCATATAATGGCTAGGTTAATAACTAAGTTTTGGTGAGACAAACTGTGCTTTTACATACCAAATAAAACATATTTGTATGATTTTATTTTCCTTAAATTGGTAAAATAGCATGCAGCAGACAGCAAACTAGCATTTTCAAACCTGTTATAACTGCAAAATGTCCACTAATCTCTGATAGCCACACATGACCCCAAGTTGAGTGTTAAAAGATCAGTTCACCTAAGCACTGCTCCTCATAATGATTCACAGAATGGGCACACTGCACTCACCTATCTATATCTGTGCAGAAATGCCAGAAGACACAGAAAAGATGAATACTTCTAATGACATGGAACTACTGACCAATGTATGTATAATATCAACATATGCACCTTGTACCCTCGTTGTTACATAATGGATTTTGATTGGCATCAAACAATAGTCATGTTGCCCCCTGTAACTCCCCCCTACCCCTATGCCCTCTAATTTTCCTGCCACTCTCTGCAGTGAAAAGTCAAATAATGGTAAAAATAAATAAATAAATAAAGCAATCATTATCTGAACCAGTAACAGGTGATTGACTATGAAAAGTAATTGCTATTTTTTTTTATAATGTTCAGAGTGTGACAAGTGTAGAACAAGAGAGATAAATAATAAGACAGTGACAGTATTAGTTGTGTCGGCTCTGTACTGAACTTTTGGAAACTGTGATACTGATGTTAAATGCCAACTTTCATCTTTAATTTGAGGGTGTTTACGGATCAGATAGGATGAAGCATGTACAGATTAAAGCCCATTTTTGACAAAGACATCCATAGTTATGCCGAGATGTTTTTTTTGTGCCATTGATGTGTGAGGGCAGTCTGCCAGGCTACTCTGAAGAGGGAAACCAGTGTTAGAGGTACCCACAGGCAGAAGGAGGAGTTTTGCTCTCAGCACACATAACTGGAATAAATGATAAATATTATTACATGTAAGGGTTTTAATATTTTGACATCATTAGCATTCAAGGTGTAAATAGCCCAATCAGTTTGCCATTAAACAGGCAATAGGAAGAGAGATGAAAAAGGTAAAAGAAAATAAACCTTGAATAACCAGCAGACATGATTCTCTCAGTGAATTACTCTAAACATCTTACAAAATATATTTAATGGCCTCGTGCAGTTTAACTTGACTTGCCATTAAATTTGAATGGCTGCCATACAAAGAAAATTCCCTCTTTCACCTCTATTCTGCTCTAATTTAATATCTGCGGTAGAATGATACCTTGGATATTATTGATGGCCCTACACCAACAAAGGCTGGTTTTAAAACATGCCCTCACTTTTTGGGTTGTTACATTTCTGGATCCAATAACCTTGAAACTTAAATAAAAACTACAAAAAAGATTAAAAATTCCCATATGGGGTCTTTAGTGGATGCTGAACCCTTTAGAAACTAATTTAGTCAGATATCTTTAACATGCTCATCTACATAGAACTGTGTTTTCCTGGCAAACACAGTGACCTTCAGTCTTTTGACGGATACTCACCCTCATCGCTGCATCCAGGCCCCATGCAAGGTTCAAAATCCTGGGTGTGGGGGCAGGGAACACTGAGGTCCAACTGGGCCTTCAGCATCCTCTGCCTCATTCGCTTGCCCTTTTCACAAGTGGCTGAGCTGCAGGCAGACCATGGAGACCAGTTGGAGTAGATACATGTCTCAGGGGTATCATCTGCGGGAGGGTAAAATGAAAAAAAGATACTGTTATAACCACTCACTTTTAATATTGTGCAAAAAAGGACAGAGAGAGAAAGGGAAACAGTTTCCAGACCTTCCTCTTTCTCCTCCTGGGCAATATCTGCTACAATGTCATCCACATTGTCCGGCACAATGTTGCACTGTTCGCCCTGTGGATACATAGACACATAGTGATGCTGCTCCAATGCTCCACCACTCTGCAGTTGCTTCTGTTTGCTCTTTGAGGGCATTCTGAGAGCAATCACAAAGAGTGGCAACATGCAGGTAACTGGAAGGTCAGCACAGATTTACAAATTCTCATGACTGTAGCAGGCACACAATACACAGGGTGAAGACATACACATGTAAATGTATGTCCAGACATTCTGAAAATGTAAATTAAGTGTGTGTGCTTATGAGAAATGTGTTGTGGCTAAATAAATAAATAGATAGATAAATAAATAAAATCTCCAAATTGACTACATTTGCCTCTAGATGCCACTGAAGGACTGCGAACCCTTTATCCCTCTCTGGTTTGCAGCTAGAATTCCATGGAAATATGTTTAACCACCAATCAAGATAGAATTAGAAAAAAATATATATTTCATAAAGAGTGAATTATTATACCTGTCTTAAATGTTTTAATTTTTAAGGGTTTTTCTCCAGTGCAATGACATGATTTAATTTTAGGAGTTTTATTACATCAGATTTGAGGTATTATGTAATTCAGTGTTCTTGATATATGTAAACTTGAGGGTGATTGGTCAAAATATTACATTTACATAGTGCTATGACATGCATTTAAAGAGGAAGAGAGAAAACAGAGAATCACTGCCTGTATTATCATCATTATCCACCTAAAGCTACCAAGAATTTGCATTAGCACCAAGAGCTGACTAGTATAAAAACAGAGTGACCTTTCTGGCAATGCGTTCCACCACCATCCTGGCCACAGGAGTGATAGCGCCTCCCTCAGGATCATAAAACGGGCTCTGTGGATGATCCAGACTGGTCAGGGGACGGATCTTGTCCTGGGGCACGGAGGGTTTGTTGGGAGACTAAAAGAAGCACACAGACAGACAAAATAAAAGCTAAAAACACATCGACCTTGGAGGTTGCAATTAGGAGTTGTTTGAAAAATACATTTGCACAAGTACAATGAGCACAAAGTCACTCAAAGTTACAAAAAGCACAAGTCACACAAAGGACAAGTCTCAAAGTCAGAGAGCAGCTGTGGCAAAGGGCTGTAGTTTATAAGGGATATGCTCTTAATAGTCAACAGGAAAGGTCTGCCAGCATGGAGTTGATAGAAGCACCACCGCCAGAGGCTGTCTGGAGGCAGAAGACCAGCTCGCCCCCCCCACCCCCCGATGCTCCGAAAACAAAAAAACACAGGGACACAGCACTGTTTGTGTTGTGAGAGGGCGATAGGAAGGGGGTAATGAATGGCCTTTAATTAAAAGATATAGTAAAAGAAATGGCACAATGGATCATTACTCTGTTACAGTCCTGTGCCTTTAACAACTTTGTAAAAGAAAGAAAAGTTTCATCCCAACACCAGAACATTCCCAGTTTCACTATCCTCTGCTGTGAAATGTATTTTTGGATAGAGGGTTTCTTTCATTGATCTTTCCGCTAAGTGTTCATATAATACTTGAGTGTTTTGTCCTTATTATTAGCTAAAGGGTTTGTTGAGTTTGAGCAAGTTGTCATTTTAATGTGTATATGGCAATATTTATCTAACATCTTTGAGATTTCTTCATTTTGTTGACAATGGCAAACTGGGCATCAGAGTGAATACCTGAGATACACCTGTATACCACAGATTACTGTGCACCAGGTGTTACAAACAACTATCAGTGGATTAATTCAATCCCCCCAAAAAAAAAAAAGACTTAAAAAACAATGATTTTCAAGCAGGTTTTTTAGGGTATTAAGGACAGAATTTCTTTTATTCCTAAGTTGATTTATAATTTATTTGCAATGGATATTGGGGACAATACCCCAAATTAAGTGTAAATCACATAGATGTGTATTATTTCTGTATGTTCAGATCTGACTATGCACCAAGGGTTTCAAAGTTCCTTAATTGCCTCCATGAGCCGTGTAATGGCAACCACTTCAGCTCCAACTGCTGACGTATTGATAAGTGGACAAAATCAATGGGTTAAACCACAATAATCAACTTCCTGTTGTAACACCACCCTCTTTCACCTTACAGGGTATCTTAATCTTACGTCTCTTTCTATGTGACATGTCTATGACTTGCCACACAAAATCCCTACACGATTCATATTCTTCAGTTTACTTCATGTTTTCCTGTGACATGGTTTTGCTGTTGTCAAGCGTTATGATGTTTTCCAAAAATGAATAGATCAAACTATACAGTAGCTGGCAGTTCCTTTCAGGCTCCTAACAAAGGATATAATCAGTCTAATCTTTATAGTCAAATAGAACACAAGCTGAAAGTTCTTCAATAGTCCTACGGTTTTTAAAAGTACACTTTGATTTAACGACTGTGAGCAAAGACATGCTTGGTGTACAAAGCTGTGTGTGTGTGAATGTGTGCGTGTGTGTGTGTGTGTGTGTGTGTGTGTGTGTGTGTGTGTGTGTGTGTGTGCACATGTGCGTATGTGTCTGTGAACGTGTGTGTGGGTGGGCGAGAGAGAGACAACATGAGAGGGAGAAGAAGAGCAAGAGTGAAATTATTACTGAATCCAGCCAAAACAAGCAGCAGAGCACAGTTCAGTGGGTTCATTTGTGAGCTCTGAGGGATCAGCCAAAGGTTTCACACATGTAGTCACAGAGTTTGGTCAAACATGCGCACACACAGCCTAATCTATTAATTCTCACTAGAGACAGTGAGCACGCAGCAGATAGCACCTAAGGGTGAGGACGGAAGGGGAAGACGTTCAAGGCTGTTACAGGAGAAATGGATGGGTGATGACACTTGAATTGTTGCAGATTGGCAGTATGTGAAGAGGTGAGAGAGGGAGTGAATGCGAATGTCAGCAGACAGGCAGATGAAGAGGAAGAGGTTAGTATAATGACAAGGTCACAATGCGAGTGTTAAGGGGAGACTCAGCTGGTGATGAGAGTGAAGAAGAAGGTTATCCAGGGGGTGAAAGGTGGAGAGAATAGGGAAACGGCTGTTGTTTTTTTATTCTAGGGGTTTATCAACTTATTTCTATTCTTCCTTTTTCTGATAACTTTTAGTTAAAATAATGATCACTGGAAATTTTAAAACTGTTTATTTAATGCATTTGAAAAGACTGTTTCTTAAAATATTTTTATGTCAGTGTAAACTTTAGGGAGCACTTTACAGAAGTGATATAATGCTTTAATTTAGTAATAATATCACAATGTTTTAATGTTCTTACAGACCTCATATGTTACCCCGCTGTCAGTGCCTGCATCCCAGGGGATAAGGTCCTGGACGACCCTCTGGGCCCAACCACACTCCTTTGTACACAGGTCTTCAGCAGACAGACCCACGTTCCAGTCTGGACTGGGTCCCAACATGGTCAGGAAGGACATAAGGTGACGGGTCCGGTCCACTGAGAATTCAGCTGAGGGAGCGGCCCGTCTGAGGAGAAAGTGAGTGTTAGGTTTGAGTGAATAAAAGCAATTCATAACTGTGAAGTCTGAGAATGTGATCCACGAAATGGTCAGAAGACCTGAGGCAAGGCTGCAGCTGTTCCATCATAAGAGACATCCAGCCTAAACAAAACCAAACCTAATGATGCATTTGGTGATTAGTCACACATTTCCAGTTTTGTCATTCCTGAAATGACCAACAAAGTGTAAGCACAAGAGGAAGACTAGAACACATTAACATTTTACTGGCAATATACTAGGGTAACAATAAAACCAAATCAAGGATGTTAACATTAGCCAAGTCCTTTAGTACTGAGTATGTGCTGATACCAAGGCCAGTCCATTATTCATTGTATATTTACAGTAACATTTTAAAGTTAAAAATTTGATCTTAAACAGAGTCAATCCTTAGAACTGGTTTGGAACATCTCCACACACCTACACATTTTATTTATTGTTTTATAGTTATTTATTCGCCACACCACATTTACTCAGTTCCAGCACAGAGGACATACACACCTCTGGCCATCTGTCTTGACCAATGACTGACAGCTAAACCAATTACATGAATTTTCCTAGGCAACACAAGATTAATTAGGAGCGGGAAGATACTTGTCGTAACTGACGACCTACAATTAGCCAGTAAATCCATTTGACTTCTGCCAACTCGGTCCTTCCCTTGTTCACTGTACTAATGATGGCCTCTGAGGATCTGAAATGGCCCTTATCCCCTGGGAACACACAACTTGACTCGACTCTACTGGGCCTCTGCTCATTGAGAACTGCAGGTCTGAGGTTTATCTCAGACAGCCACCTGGGTGCTACAAAGAGGTAAGGCATAATTGAGAGAAGGGAGAGACAGAGCAAGTCTGGTGGCAAATGAGGAAGGATTTAATCACCACAGATAAAGTGTAATGCTTTTGTTATTCCAAAATGTTTCTGGTTTATAAATGAGTGTAAGAGTATTTTTGGGGAGGTGTCATATGAATGTGAGTAGGTGTCATGGTGTTGCTACATGAATATTTGACCCTAATCATTTCTTTCCTTACATTTGACTGGTCCAGAAATGATTTGTGTGGGTGGCAAATCAGTGTTTTCTGATGGTAAGTTTAGCTGACATAAAACACAGTACTTGATTAAGGGGAGAGTGGGGTCATTAATTTAATTTAATAAAAAAAAACAAAATGAAAAAAACCCAAACTTTTATTTTCTTTGCACAGATGCAGCCCACCACTGGCAAATCTAATTGGTTTATTAAATTCTGTCTACCTCAGTAACTTCAAATTATTTGGTTGTGGAGTATCCATGGCATCTATTAAAAAGGCCTGGTTTACTGAAATGGGTAGCATGTAGAAAAAGAGTAAATATAAATAAATTATAGCAGTGCTAGACAACTGCAATGTTAAATTTCATATATTTCCAGTATGCAAAAATACTTGGTTGCACAGTAGCTAGCAGAACAGAGTTTAGCCCAGAAGTGAGACAATGCTCGCTACACTACTATACCACACAATACACTCACATAAACCTATCAACCCCCAAAAAGTAGCTCAGAGTGACAAAAATATGGAAGTCAGCTCATTAACAACTGTATTCTTGTCTTCAAAAGCTCATTATCTCACACTGTTGACAACCGGCTTGTATTTTTTAGCCATTAATCAAACCTGCAGAACACCAAAGTAGTCCTCTGGTTATTAGGAAGACACCTGACAATAGAGAGTGGAACTGAGAAGACAACAAGGAACCTGCTAGGTGTAATGGGGGTTCTGTAGCTGTCATGGAATCAACCATTTTGTCAGGTGTAAAGATGGGTAAAGTTGTATAGAAAGTGGGTGAACTAATGAAGAGAATTTTAGTGAGGAAACAAAAGGAGGACGATACAGTAGTGAAAAGAATCTGATGGGATTGGGTAGAGAGTGGGAGGATACCGTGAGACAGACTCAGGCGTAGCTTTTCTTCAGAATCTGTTTGAACGCTCGAGGATGATCTATTTTATTAGAATCTAAGGAAAAATAGGCTGATTGATTGTAAATGTATTTTTGTGTAAGTACCTTGTGCTCATCTGTGGGTAACTGGGTATGTTTGAGTGAGTTTGAGAGAGGATGTCATTTTTTTTAATACTAACATGTGTGCTTGAATTGTGGGTCTATACTGTACAAGAATGAGCAGAGGGACTCCCTGCCTTTCCCGTGTGTGTGTATGTGTGTGTGTGTGTGTGTGTGTGTGTGTGTGTGGTGTGTGTGTGTGGGGGGGGGGGGGGGGTTACAAGTAGAATTTTAAATGCTAGGTACAATACCTGACAATGTTGAAAACGCTTGTGTATTAGTCTCAAACTGAAGCCTCAAGTAAGCCTCACAAACATACTATGTGTCTAAAGTATTCAAAGTCTGCTTTGATTTCAGTATCCACTTTCCACACCAAAGCTAAAGCAGCAGCATTGGCATTGTCAGTACATACCTGCTGCCTCAGTGGCAGCCTACCAGTACTCTCAGCTTTTTACTTTGTAGCTAGTCATTGACATAAATAAAATTTATATGTCTAGTTCTGAATAATATTTCTGTCCCTGTTTTTTAGCGAATGCAACTCCGTGTTATACCGTAAACTTCCACTTCCTCTGTGTCTAGAGGATGAAGAAATGAATGAACTTCAGCCTCTGCCTCATCCCCTTAGGTACTAATCTAGACAGTAATTTGGTCAGACATCATAACACACCATGCTTTGTGTCAAAATAATTACAGGCTGAAGGGAGCTAAGGCAGGGTGACAGCACTGTCCAACCAGGTCTATTCAACCCTAAAAAAATGTTTTTTAGTGTTATTTGTGGTATCTTTAAAATATTCACAGTAATACTTCCTTCAGAGCTAAGGTTCGTTGTCTGATTATGAGACAACAGTTGTCCACTAGGAATGACAGGTCGGTCATTTTGAAAGGGGCATCTATCAAGTATTGTCCCTGACACATAGGGGTCACGAGTTTTACCAGTTTTATCCCAGGTCCTTACAGTTTGGCTAACATTGTGGACATAGTGGACATTTTTTCTTTCAGTTTTCTCTTAATACAAGGGCACTTTCATGTACAGTAGAAAAAACGTTTATATGTTCACTCCTTTAGCTAAACTGCCAATCAGACTGCATATAGAGATTTCTCATGTTCCCACTACAGCCAACAGCACTATTTTGACTTTGAGGGGAGATAGACAGGAACAATAACCACTTCAGACATCTATGTGGTCAGGAAGTTGTGATAGATTGTGACATTAACTGGTTGCTTCACCTACAGTATTTTAGGATCACTGGCTTTTAAGACCACAGGCTATGTCATTTGTATGGGATGACGGGGACCAGATGGAAAATATTAGTGATTAAAAAATAAAGACGGATGGCATTATTTGTTTATTTATTTGTTGGATTGTTTATTTAACAAGGACAGTGCACATTAATAAACATTGCTGTAAATGCACCCGAGTTAGCCAAGAGGCTATTTTTCATCTGTAGTTGCTGTAAAAATGAGTTAGCATTAAAAAAAAAGATTAAAATTACAAAGTTACTGAGATCCTTTCTAAATAATCAGAGTATTAAAAAGGATAAAGGAGATTAAAAACATTAAAAAATGATATATAATATCACTCAGAGCCACATTGTCAGGTACATTTTTAAGACTTTGCAACACTGAGTCTCATAAGAAATGCAAAATTATTATAAAATGAGAGATATTAATGTAAAAAGAAATATGGCTCAAATGAGAAAAAACATTGCGCTGCATTGTTAGGCACTAATTGAAACATGCAAAGCAGCACAGCCATCAAAAACTTGAACAATATATAAAACACGTATATCTATACATCAGCTTTTAAATTTTGAAAAACTAAGTGTCTTTGCAAGAAGTGATTTCTGTTTATTTTGGCTGAAAAATGAAATGCTAGTGAAAGTCCATCAAGACCAGAACATCAAAGTTCACTTAAGAACATCTACGCTTTAGGCAGTTGAGCTGGTCTGGTACATGTAGACACTGTGGAACAGGCTTGTTTAACAAGAGAACAGCAAATTTAAACAGCTAATTCCTTACATTCAATTGTTTCATCATTTTATTGATTCATTAATGGCTTTATTTATTTACCAACAGCCCAGTGACCCTTAGATTGTCCACATGGAATTAAGGTTGACAAGGATCTATCTAGTATACATTCTTTTCTGGAAAATACATTCTTATCGGATTTATTTCTTCTTCTCCATTTAAGTGTGTATTGGCCCTCAGGAGAGACACTGCCATAGACATATTGCTGTAATATGTGTGATAATGGCTGTCGCCCCCTCAGCCTCATTCTTTTCTCATCTCCCACCTCTACTCTCTGTCTACATCTCTGCTGCTTTGCCCTTTGTTCCAGCAATCATTTCGCTCTTTACAGTCAAATGTAATTGAAAACTCAGTTTAAGAGGAGCTACTTCATTTTACAGAATGAAGTTGCAGAATATATACTGGTTCTTAACCCCAGAGTTGACCTAAAAAAGAAGCACCAGTAATGTAATTCCACTCCAGTCATCTCAGAAGGTTTATTCAATCACTTCCTTAGGCATTCAAGCTGCTGTTCTCCTTCTTCTCTCCTTCTAGTTTTTGATCTCTTCCTGTCTCTCTTCCTCACCTCTGTTAACGCTAGGAATTCTACAATCTTTAATTGACAACGAACCTTAAAAAAATGTCAGCTTTAAAAACCGGATGGGGAGGAGTAGATCATTAACTAATTGAGAGAAAAACTGTGTTTGATAACAGGAAAAAAACCCTCTTCATACAGACATACCTATATACATGAACCTGAATATCTAAACTGTATTACTGGAACTGTAGGACACAAAGACACAAATGCAACTATGAAATGGGCTGAATATGCATTTAGGAATTTTCATGTGGCTAATAAGAAAAGCTTATGTAGCTATTTAGGTATCAATACAAAACATCCTCTCCTTTTCCTGCTCCGAACCAGTGTAATTGACATACTCCTGCATGTGCTGTACACTATCACTGTGTGAACACAATTAATTGGTTGCATATACAGCAGAGAGTAAGCTAATTAGCCCTATTGGATATCATTACTTGTATCCGTGGCTGTGTTCTCCCCTTCAGAGACTAAACTCGTGACCCTCACTGAGGCCCTGTGGTTGAGGAAAACAACATAGAACAGACCTTTACTACTGAAGTTCTTCTGTAGAAACCGTGCCAACGAGCTTGTTGTTGTTCTCATGAATAAGAGATTAAATAACTCCTGTGAATTTATGAGTAAATGAACATGGTGTAGCTGGCAGTTTCAGGGCACCTTTAAGCTGTGTTTTCTCTGATCAGCAAGCTCTGGGTCCAACCTTAGATACTAACTTCTTAGTTTGCATGTTCTGACACCTTAAGCCTTAAAAACTTAGAACCTGCTGTATCATATAAGTAAATTACTTCCTATTAAGTTATCCTACCAGTGGTTAAGAGCTCTTTAAGTACAAATTGTGGATGCTTCATACTATACATCTTTGAATAATTTTTAAAGGTCCAAATATTTCCTTACCAATTTCCTACCTTGCAGGCATAAGTTGCTTTCCTGTTATTTTATCATAGTATAAAAATCAGATTGCTGAGATGTGAAAATTTCTTGAGGCAGGTAATCCATCACAGACGATATACATTATCTCCTAAAGAAATTGCTTCAAATTTTCAACAATTCAAAGAGCATATCATCTTAAAGATAAATGTGGGATTTCCTAAGACCTCAGATTTAAAGACAGGTTAAACACAACCATCAAATTGAAATAGTGGGGACACGTACACACCATTGATCCACTACAGACCCTACAGGGTCACTTAAGAATGATTAAAGCTCAGTCTATTACAAATTAAGTGCAAGGGTGAGACAAGCATTAGAAGAACTTCCAGAAATTATTGGTAAAGCCAGCTGTTAATGGAGGGGCTATGGTAATCCCACACTCCACCTATTAGAGGTCTACTGTGAATCAACACAATCTACTAAAAGGTAATCCTGTCTATACATGTGCATCAAATTAAGACATATGTAATGTGATATGTAATGCATCTGATTTAAAAGACAGAATTTGACCTCTAAGTTATATACATCAGTCCATATATGTCTTTGTGGTGAGTATGTCGATTTAAAAGAACTGATTTTCCGGAAAATATTTCAGTGAACAGATGGACATCGGAATGGTTGCTTAATTAATCACTAGTTTAAGTTTTCTGGCTTTGTCTAAAAGCATGGAACAGAAGGCACGTTTAACTATTTCATTAGTATTTATTATGATTCTTATACGATAACCAAGATATATTACTTACACATTGAGTGGCTGCCAGGCTGGCCACTGTGCTTTCATTTTGATTACTGTCAAGACTTCATCACCCTACAGGAGAGAAAGAGACAAAAAGACACAAAAACTCAATCTCAGTCCCGTGAATGATCCCTCATCACAGCTGAATGATTAAAAATGATCAGTGAAGGATATTTTTTTCTTTTCCACACGTTTTAAAAAATGTATAAAATCATTAGTCAGCTGGTGAAGTTGGCATATGTGATCAAGGGAGCTGAAATCACACCTGGTACTGTAGGAAAAATTTACCATTCAATGGAAATATGGCTGTTATGAACCTAGATGCTAGGTGTGTAATATTGTGTCCTGTTCCTCATTCTCTTCAATCATTTATTGAAGAGATAGCATTTCTGTTCAGAGTTATGTTGCCGTCAGCTCCTCCAGAGGGATTTCTTCAGGCATCACCTCCGGACCAGCCCCACCTTTGTGGTGCCCCAATCTTCTTCGTCTGCGATTGGTCCGTTCTCTCCACGTTGCTGAGTCCATCCACCAATCGGCAGCCGGCCCGGTCCTTTGGCAGTGCATGACAAATGCCGGGGTGGCTGTGATTTTATATGAACAGCCCACATCTGTGGCTCTAAGAAAACTTGCTCACTTGTATTATAGTCACCTCCACGGTGAACTTTGATATGTGTTTTTGTATCATAAGGTTAACTTGTTGTGAGATACTAGTTTTGTCTATATTTGGGACCGTGAGCACTAGGTTTGGTTAATCTTTATTTTCAGATCACTTTTAGTTGTGCACGTCATGCAGGAGATTGAATTAAGTTAACAATAGGATTTATGGGTGGCTGCCTCATTAATTTTCATTTTCAGCAAGTAAGATTAGTTCAGCAAACTACGATTTTATGCTCATTTCTTTCAGGTGTTTTCAGCGGTAGTAAGCCAGTGATTTCATGTTGAAAAAAGAGTGTTTTGTTTGTTTTATGTTGTGGCGCCTCCTGCTGCCCACTCCCTTTGTTTCTTGTTTAACATAAGAAAGGCTTTTAGTTTCTGCTACTGTATTCAGGTCAAATTCAAAACAACTGTTCTGACAAAATGTGCAAAACTGAAATTTTACTTCAAGATAAGGTAAAAACTCAACCTTTTTTTCATGAATATACATAACACACACTACCACACATACCACACTGAATATACATACCACACACTCTTTCTAGGTACTAGACTCAAGTTGTCTGTCAGAGATGCTAAAGCATAACTTGAAAATAAAAACTCAACTCTGCCACAGATACGTGCCATGCATGCCACGCAGGAAAAATGACTCAGGATAGACTCACATTTTTAAATCAATGACGTCGGCATGCCTGTGTGCTATGTTCACTGCCGCTGATGTTGACAGTCATAAGCACTGTAAATAGCTCTGTTTCCCTTGCCACTCATGGCCTTCACTAATACAAAGAGTTCCACATGAATGCGTTCTGGTGAAATGTCTCAGTAACAGCAGATGTTACGGTGTCAAATAACTGTTTTAAACAAGTTCTGTTTGTGCTTGATTTTTTTGTTTCCCACTGTGTCTCTGAGTGGCTTGGAAGTTGTAATACAAAGTGGGCTCATTTTAGCCACTTTTCATGCAAATTAAGACTCCAAATTGAATAATGTAAGTACATCCAGCACTGTGCTTAAATGTCACAATGGTGATAGCAACTCCTTCCTATCGCTGGCATATGGTCAGAAAAAATTTTTACTCCTGTATCCAAAATTTCAGAATCCCTATCTATTGCTCTGTGTTATTGAATTTCATTGCAGCAAATCTTTCGGGCTGATAATGGGCAGAGCAGACCAATCCTATTTCAGACTCAAGGATGTTACTGATAGGCTGTGCCTCTGCTATGAATTCAAATATCATACACTTATCCTCTTTGTGGGTGTCTTCACAACCCGAAACAGTATTGAATGGTTTAGGGAAGCTTTACACTTTCGAGTAAATGTCTTAAATCATATTTAGGGAAGAACTTGAAAACTTAAAATGGAAAAAGCTGAGAGTATGTTGAGAAGTGAGAAAATGAAAAAAAAAAAATTCAAGGTGTTACTTTTCATTCATGGTCTTAGGTGAATTCGAATAGTGAAAAATGTGTTCTTCTACAAAATGAAACATTTATCTCTTTTGTACATTGGTTATATATAGTTTGTATTATAAGAGCTGTTACAGTAATGCAGCTTCTCTAGTTACAGTAAAGGAAAATATAAAGGAAGTGAGAAAGAGCTTAATTTTTTTTTTTTTTTTGCAGACCATCTCTCTCTCATAAATGTGATCGAGGGGGTTTCAATAATCCAATTTCTGAAGCAGAAGGTGAAGAGAAAAGAAGTTGGAAATGAAGGGCTGATAAGGAACAGAGCTAGACATTTAGAGAAAAAGATATCTCACTACCAGCAGTGTCAATGACAGTGACATGGATCACTAGCGAGCAAAAAAAGACCCCTTCCCACAATTTAGTCATTTGGCAACCTATTAGGGAAGAAACGGAACTGTCGAGATGCAACTAATAACTACTGCAAAGGGCACATTTCATGTTCTGCACATGAAACCCCAAGAAACAACATAACAGGTCTCAGTCTCCTTCTCTCGTTATACATACAATGGGCATAATAAATCATTCAGCTGAGGGCACTGCTTATAACAGGATCAGAGGAGCTGATGGGATTAAATGTAATAGATGCCAGCTTTTAACTATACATGAGTCAGCAGGCACACTGAGTACCGCTGGTCATGAAGATGCCACAACACTGCAACATGCATTAAAGTAAAATTTTAAAATCACTTGGAAAACATAATGAGGTACTTTGTATCTATATGGAAGGCGTGACATTGTCCTAAATAACACCGACTTTTCTTTGGTTCTAAAAGTAGAGCACCATGTTTCAGGCTATCATACTCATTAGCTACATCACTCAGCCCATCACTCTACATCACTCTTCCAATCAGCCCTAGGACCCTTCACAGAAACAAATACAATGATATTTGCATTTTATTTCTGACTAAAGTTGTAAAAATATAATTACAAAAATAATGGAAACTGCATATAAAAAAGGGTAAAGAGTAGAATCCTCATCTCAGTCATCTGTAGAAAGTCTCTGTAGGATCAATACAGAGGATGTGACCCAATAATTCTCACCATCACCTACTAATTACCAGAAACCCTTCACTTAGTAACACCCAAGACATTTCATTGGAATGGATAAGTTTCATAATTAACTGCAAACTTGTCAGTAAAGTGTCGGTAAGCTACGCAGTAGCCAGAGGCGCATCTACCCCTAGGTACAGTAGGCCTACGATTATTTATTTTATTTCCTGAGAACTGACAGCATCAGTGACCTCTCCTCTGGTGAAGATGGATTCAGAGCATCAGGAATGTCATTTTTAATTACTGCTAATGTACTAGTTCTCATGTTTTACCATTGCACATTTATTAACACAAGCTCAAGATAACTTCTGATAAATCTGATTTTTTTGCACCTCTGTTGCTTGAGCTGGACACTTAGAGCTTTCATCTTAGTCACTAAAAAGCCATGCAAATCAAGAGCATTACACAAGCAAATAGCCTCCTTCGTCACCACAACCACAGCTTGCAAGCTTCCGTTAGATTATTATTCTCCCAAGTCAAGGACCCTTACACCCTAATGAACTCCTTTTGACATAGATACATGTAATACAAACCCTAATAAATTTCTTCATCTTTCTCGGCACTGCTCTAATAGATAACATCTGTGGTGTTTCTTATGTTATTTTTACCATTTTAAAAGAGTTGTACTTTTCACATTCACATAGGACAGAATAGAATGTAAACAATTTCCTGTGATGACTTTAATAATTCTGTTATGCATTTAGAACGTATGTATTCCCACAAATATATTTTATTCTTTTTGTTTACAAAAATTCAAGTTTGGTAATTCCTGCAGTCCTCCTTATACACTTTGTGTTTGCAGACAGGTACAGTAAGTTTACAACTCAACTTGTTGCCATGAAATTGGCCAAGGATACTCATGATCCCCAGTAGATGATTCTTAATAAATCTGGGGGCCCCTGACCCTTTTTCTAACAATATTTTCAGATCATAGCCTGTCTTTCATCACTAATATGGGGACAGGGGTTCTATGAATAGCAATCTAGATTTAAACAGCTTTTCAGTAATGTCAACTTTTCAGGGGTAAAGAAAAACCTTGTTTTTAGCTTGCCAACCATGCATTCAAATTTTTGAAGGAACATATTCCTGCCTGTAAATGTAACATAATTTGCCTATAATTTATGCTGAAAAATGTCAATTTGGTTTCTTTTTTGCTTGCTTGTTCTCTGTAAATTTTCAATTTCACTTTTCCTGTCGTTTTGATATTGTTTTCTGTTTTGATGTTTTCTTAAATATTATATAGTTGCTTTATTAAATTTTTTTCTTAAATGTGTTTTTACACATTAGGGCCACCGTACTTGTCAGATTTTGGAACAATAACTGAAGGATCAACTGGTCACCAACTGACTGGAAATCTTACCTCACTAATCAAATTCATCCAATAGGAAGAATTATTTCTAAATGCGCTCCCAGGTTCTCCTCATGCACTTGTCAAAGGCAGACAGAGAGGGAGAAAATTTCAAAGATCATGTGTAGGCAGAGCTTCTGATGCTCAAATGGAGCGTATTTCCACTAATAAATGGATGTCTGAAACTGAGCCCTATTAGAAATGTAACTTGGTCCTTGCTTCTCCTGCCAAACAAAAAGCCTGTCATTCCCCTCTGCTAATTTAATCATCTATAATTCTGTTGTATTCTATAGGATGACAGCTAAGGGACAAGGTCCGAGGAACTCATTAGAATGGGCTCAAGAAGTATATTTTCAACTGATATGTTTTTGTAGAGCAAGCCATTAGTTACTAGTAAACCAACAGTACTGCTTCTCACTGCTTTTATGTTTCGATGCTCCAGATTCAGTGTTCATTTTAATTGAATTACCCATTTATATCACTGTTTATGCTGACTCTGTTCCATGAGTCCCATTAAGCTCCTTCAAAATTCATGCTGCTCTAAAATATATTGCAGTCAGTCAGAAAATAATAAAGCTTTTTATTGTAATCTTGAATGCATTTAGGACGTATAGAGTTTTATTCAGTTGTGAAGCACCATAAATGACTGAAGATGGATGCATTACAGTTGATCTCTTCCTCTCTTTTCATTTTCTGTTGTTTTTCTCTGAGCACTCTGATGTTATCTTTGACAAAAGATTATTAGTACTGCATTTTCACAGTCTACAAAATGTTTTGCTTATTTTATCTAAAAGGTTGTCGGCTCTTTTGCCATTCCACTGAGAATCACCATTTCTATTGAAATTTCCCTAAACATATCCAAAAGCAATGCAAATCTGTTTTTGTAATCAATCATATCGTATCGCTGCATCATGTTGCACATTGCAATCCTCTCGTCATTAATCACTGTCAGGCAACAGCAGCCAGGCACATCTGCCCAACTGGACAAACACTGTGGCACATATCACAGTTAAAAATGTGACTTATTAAAAGATTCTATACAATAACCCAACATCTGCTCCAAGTCAATTATCTCACCATGGTCCAGTGAAGCAAGGAAAAATTTATCAATGTCTAACAATCTTCTCTCCATGCCTTTGTTTGTTTTTCTTTTTTCAAAAAAAAAAACACTAAACACTAAACAGAAAGCAGACGTATTCCATGTTATTGGTCAATGTTGCTAAGTTATTCAAACAACATGCTGTTTAGTGGCCATAACAGTGGTCTTCAACTCTTGAATAAAAAAATCCCAGGCACATTTTTTTTCTTTAAATTTATGATTCAAAAGTGTTTTATAAAACAGGTTAATGTTAGTATCATTTTTATTTGAGACTTACACATTTACACACCCTGAAAATATCTGTAAAAACTGGACTTCATAGGGGTTCCCCTATTATTACACCTGAAATGTTTTAGATATCCTTTACAAGCAAAGCCTCTCAACATCACAATTCAATTCCCATTCCCATTCATTTTATCTTTCCTCACTCCTTGCTCGACCAAGAAATTTTCCTGGTCCAACATCACAAAGGCAATTCCAATGCCCTAAATCCTGCCTACAGCGGCAAAGGATCAGGATCAAGGAGCAAGGAGGGATCCCTTACGAGACATGAGCAAGGGTACGAGAGAGCAACCTTTGCAGAGCTCTTGTACTGGAATGACATACTCTTTTATTGGAAATCAGGTCATGATTGGAACATGAACTATCTTTATTCATTAGCAAGATTTTTCTCTTCATGAACTCCTCTAATCTGCATCAAGGATAACATTATAGTTGATGAGAGGAGGAGTGTCTGTTGTCTTTCAGCATATAAATACATTTTCATAGTTTCATCATCATCTCTATTTTGTTACATTTGAGGCTGAAAATCCAGGTGTGTCAAGTAGAAATTAGACTTTGACCTTAGATATATTTAGGGCTGAACCAAATGCCTCAAAGCTTCGAAGCTTCTACCATTGTCATGGTTATCAACATCTGATTCAGTATTCTGATGCTGTTTTCTGTTTTTTTTTTTTCTAATAATAATAATAATAAATATTATATATGCATTACCGAAGTAGCCCATTAAATAAGAAATAGTAATCCAACATTATTCATTATGCAGTAAGAGTAATTATTATTAGTTAATCTCAGACAAGCACATTTAATCTTAGTCTCAGTTTTGTGTGTCAGGGTTCTCATCTAACATCACTGTATCTTACACTTCGACAGTGACACATGACCATGTGATAGACCCAAAAGTTCAAATACGCTAGCAAGATGATGAAAAAGTCAAGGGTCTGGTATAACTTCTAAATTTTGGAAGATGACCTCCAAAGGCCTCCCTTTGCACTAAATACAGCCTTAATTCTTCACGGCATGGATGCCATGAGATGTTGGAAACATTCCTTCGAGATTCTGGTCTATGATGACGTGACTGCATCACATCATTTCTGCAGATCCAGTAATGCTGCCAATCTCCTGTAGTACCATATTCCAAAGGTGTTGTATTGAATTCAAATCTGTGGAATGGGGAGCAGCTAAACTACACTGAACTCACTGAACTCATTTCATAACACCAGTCTGAGATGACATTTGCTTTGTGACATGGTGCATTATAAGGTCTGGATGATGGTCCAGAATGATGGTCCATTTCTCTTAAAATTTGTTTCCATGATTTCTCTCTCCTCACATCTTTTTTGTTGCATCTTTCATTGCCTCTTCAATGGGAGAGACTAAGATACAAGGAAGAGATGCAACTAAGGGAGCGATAGAGGGAGTGTAATTTTGATAACTTGCTTATAAGCTGTGTGCTATTTCTGCAAAAACTGGCAAAGATCTTCCAAGAGTACAGGATATGTGAAGCAGCATCCAGACATTGTAGGAGTTCATGGTGGCTGGTCATGGTCACCTGCTGTTTGTTTTAGTATCTGAATGAACACAGTGTCACTGAGTGTAATTTAGCCATTAGATTGAGATTAAATTGTTTAGCAGTATCTTGGAAATGCAAGATATCATGATAGTAGTGAGTTATGATTCCCAAACGTAGGGTGCATCTGTAAATTTTTTGTTTCCATCTCAAGTTCAGGTGGTTGTACTTGTTAATTTTTAGTCGGAGGATGATTTTTCCTCTGATTTTCAAGATTGTTGTTCATGAATACACTTGTGGTTCTCAAGTATACAGACAACTCACAAGGAAACTGATGAATATCTAAATCAATGTTGCCGGTGTCTTACTGCATAATTAGTCTTCCCCTTAATACATATCTAATTTTTGTTTTGAGCCGTTAAAAAGCAACACTGTGTGATGGAAATGAGCCCATTGTCAGAGGCCCCTGAATCTCACAGGCTGGGTCTGTCCTGCTGGGTTGGAATTGACCTGTCACAGTCCCTCACATTGAGGAGATCAGCCATGAAATTGGCTCAAGGCGATGAGTTATCGTCTTTAAATACTACCTTGATGCGGTAGTACCAAAGTAGTGCACGGTTCTTGCATTGGCTCAGGAAATCTTAGCATTCCTAACATCTTTTTCTACTTCTCTTCCATCACCAGGACAACTGTGCAGGGAGGTTATTCCTCATGCTCGCAGGAAACCTTTGTGCTTCTCAGTCCATAGATTGCTTCACAGGGATAAGGAGGAAGATATTACTCTAGGATTTAATACAGGACGATCTTTGCATGGTTCATCTATGACCCTCTGGTCAGTAATTTAATTTAGGTGGCAAATTTTGCTTTTACTTTCATATCATTTAAAGTAATAAAAAAAAGTCTGCTTGAAATTAAAGTTCAAAGGCTGAATTACTTGAAATATCTTGAATAAAATTACTTCAATTACTTGAATAACTGCCTAAAAGGTGCAATGATATAGGACAAATTATTGTGATTGCTTGTGAATGCAGTGCTGCTTAGCCGTCACAGCTCAAGTGCTAGATTTCAGAACCTAGACCACCATAATAAACTCAACCCAGGAGGAAACACTGATACACATGTTTTGTTGTCGCAGGTGCTGTCTGGGAAAAGACAAGGCTGTATGGCTTGGTAATGTGTTCATGTCTCTTGTTTGCATTTCCATATATGTAATGTTTGTCTGTGTACATGTTGATCTGTGCTGCACCTGAGCCTTTTATTGAAAGGACAGTGCAAGTACATGCCTGCTCATGCATTACCCTGCTTTCAAATGCCAACCTGATCATATACTTTGGTGATTATGAACATCTGTTCGTACCATATTTCCTCAAATAGTGGCCAGGACTGCAGAAGGTAATAGCCCTTTATTTTTAATTCCCTCTCTTTGATAAGTATAACCGGTCACATTTTAGTAGCTGGTTTTGATCTTCTCCCATTTGTGCTGATAGCGTTTCTGCATTACTCTGTTAATACAAACCCAACCCTTCCTAAAACCCTATATTTCCTAACTAGGCCTTTATTCTAAAACATCTGGCATCAAGCATACCATATTCAACAACAGCGGATCGGGATTAAAAAATGACAAAGCAAAGTGGATACACGCATACACCCACAGTGACTGAAATAGGACAATAATACATTGATAATACTTGGCTGAGTAATCCAGAACAACAAAATGTTGAAAATAGCATGATTATATTATTGAATTTATTAAATTAAAGAGGAAGTAATGTACATTATGCTTAACCAGCAATGCATTTTATATAACAGGCACCAAGAGTTCATCCACCCTTGTCTTTTTCACGGTCTTTGTTTGTTAACCCCATCCCTGGCCCTTGAATGCTTGCTCTCTGGCCTTGGTCAGAGACCAAGCTTTTAACTGATTCCTGGTTTATATTCAAGGTAATACATGTTGTGCATGTGTATGTGTATGTGTATGTATGTTTTTGTGTGAACAATACTGACACTGACACAAGGACTCTATGTGCAGCACCAGTCACTGGAGTTGTTCACAGAAGGCTGACGGCTGTTCTCGTTCATGTTGACGGTATTTTTAGGATAAGGGCAAGGGCTGCAATCCTAACCTCACTATTTGACCGTATGATTGTTTATTGGTTTATAATCATTTTAGTTTTTAGGTTTTTGCTGTCATGTTTACTATATAAACTTAAGCAAAACATAATTCAAAATATAAATGAATTGCTGCAGTTGCTAGACAATACAACCACAAAAACATGATTTATATTATTATGTAAATTACCACATTATCTAGTGAACCTGTCCAATCTAATACAATAGCTACATAACAGCCATGCATTGCATCTTATTTTTGTGAAGTTTATAGTGTTAAAATCTAGCTGAAACTGTATCAGAGGCATTGATTGAACTATATGCAAATATCTCATGTTGTTTTGTCTGCCATTTCTATGCAACTACTAATTACTGCCTTGCTGCAATTGTGGAGGTTTTTTCTGTTTTGTTTTTTTAATTCAGGAAATAAAAAGTACAATAAACAGTGCATATTTTATCCTTTTCACTACAAAAATGAGCAAACTATGTAATTTGCCAAGGGGTGACCAAACTTTTGCATACAGCTGTAGACCAGAGGGACAGAATTTTAGAAACAGCTTAGATGCTGCCTCATCAAGACCTGACTACTAGAACATGTCGTTAGCAAACACTTAAGGTATTTTAATATAATTGACAGTTCATTAACAAAATACAAAGTGAAATATTGTGACCGGCTGATTGATATTAGTATGAGAAATAATAAAATAGGAGGAATGTGATGATATATCCCATTTTTGGTATTCTAGTCTTAATTTTTGTAATGGTATATTATGAGTGTTTTGCTTTTTGTTTTATTTTGTATTTTTTTTCGTAATGTACTCTATTCTATAACTTCTGTGTTGGAAGCACTGTATCCTTTGGAAGCTGGTCATCCATGTACCTGCTTTCATTGGATAATTGATTAGGATTCGGCTTTCTGGTAATGCATTGTTGAAACTACAAAATGTGGTCAGTAGAGCATAGATCTCAGCCAGAGGACATGTCAAACAACATACATCAGACCTCAAAGAAAAAAAAATTAAATTCATAACAAATGATCCAGAACTGCCCCCAAATTAAACTGGTTCTTCCCTGACCCATGCTTCATCCCTCACCAAGTTCAGTGCAAAGAGGTTCAATAGTATTTGCCTAATCCTGCTGACATACAAACAAACAAACAGACACGGGTGATCACATAAACTCCTTGGCGGAGGTTATAAAGAAGATTCCTCCGGTTAGTCAACTGAGACAACCGTGTAGTTTTTTTTCACATTCAGAGCTCATTAAGGTCCATTTCTCAGTACCCACCATTAAAACCAGACACACAGAAAAGGAAATTTTTGTGCTGTTTTCTATGTTCCATCCAGCAAAACTCTGAACCAACACACTTAGAATTGCTTCAGCAGATCTATCAGTGGAAATCAATACTGATTTTGATCCCTTTTGTGTATAAAGTAAATGTAAATGTAAACAGACTGCTATTAGAAAGAATGTGATGCTCAAAAATAAGTGCATACTGCCATCACATAACAGCTACAGCTGTTCAATGAAGCATAATTCTCCCTCTGAGGAGATGCCTCTCAGTGGGGCAAAGAGTGTCTCTGTTTTTTGTTTCATTACTTTTAGGCTTATTATTTTTTTTGTTTTAGTAAGGAATTAAGACGTCGTCAAAACAAATGTCATTGTTCATGCTTATTTCTTTTCACTTTACTGGTTTGATATTCATCCCCAACCAGGGAGGCAGGCAGGATGGCTATGCTCCCAAACAATTATCATTGCCTATCTTCAGGTAATGATTTGAATAAATGCACATCTTACGACTTCTCACAACTTGAAATGTTTTTGCCTATATTCAGCTGTAACAATGACATTGGTGTGAGAATTAAATTGAATGTGAGAGGCCACACTGTGGGATTCGAGTGGATTTTTTCCTGCAAGCTTGTAATTCCCGAAACAATTTTCTCTGTGGCTTCAAATTTACTGATATATGGACACCTGCCCAGACTTTATCCAACAGACTGTAAGACAGACAGACCGATAGAAAGGTAAATACTTATGACAGATAAAACTGACAGCCCCTATGTGCTCCATACGTACTGTCTGTCAAATGCTCTGCAAATTTTCTTTTCCTATGATTCTGAATTTGATGGTGAGGAACACTGGGAGTCTAGATAAGAAAGCAGAGACAGAGAAAGGAAGAGAGAGGACTGTTGAAGACGTGAGTGCCTCAGGCAGCAAATGATGCCAGTTTTCTTTCACGCTTTTGTCTTCTTGGAGAGTCATTAGTATCACAAGTATAGATGATCACTGGAATCACTGAAAGCAGGTTTTCTCCCTCCTGGAAAAAACATCTGAGTCATACTGAATTAAAATACGATGCCTTGTTTTTCTGTTCCTAAACATATCCAGGTCTCAGTTAAATCTAACTCCCTAGTCTTGTGCATTTTTACATACATTAGGAGGAACATATCATCCATCCAAATATAAATTCAATTTAGGTCTGTCATATGGGATTATACCAATGGTGTATTAAAGAGTCATGAATACTTTCATATAAATTATTTTTAACAAGGCAAACAATGCCTTCAAAGAAAAACAGAAGTCTTACTAATAATTACAGTTACATGTTCCACCGAAAAATTACCCAGCGACATCTTTTCAAGTTCACTGGAAAGAGCCGGCTATTCATACCAGAAACTATTCCCAAGCAGCCCTTTACATTGGTTTATATGGCTAATAAGACTTGTTAAGGGCTTTTTAAACTGGCAGACATTAGAAATGGAGATGGAGCATAAACATTAAAGTTAAAATTAAGGTGGCAGATTCAAAAAGAGCAATTAAAGTTAAAGTTAAA
The DNA here is from genome assembly GCA_016859345.1 of Istiophorus platypterus. Classification (NCBI taxonomy): domain Eukaryota; kingdom Metazoa; phylum Chordata; class Actinopteri; order Istiophoriformes; family Istiophoridae; genus Istiophorus; species Istiophorus platypterus. The sequence goes on from CM029118.1 coordinate 18,055,194, forward strand.
GAGCACAAGCTCACAGAAGAGTTTGCATTCCTTCAGACACAGTGAACATCCCATGAATAAGCAGGCTTTAATTTTTGAAAATAAAAAAAGATAGGGAAAATGAGTGCAGCCACAGAAAAAGTCTAACCACACATCAGTTTCAACCGCTGGCGCTAAAAATGTTTGGAGTATGCCACTATGCCATCTGTAAAAATTAAGACTTTACGATGAGATACAGCAGCACTTTAGACAAACAGAAGAAGGCAAATATCACGCCTAACTCATATCAGAGTAAAGTGAAAGTGTTTGTAACTCGATGTGCTGCAGCAAAACAATTCTCTACTTCTCCACTTTGTAAACCCTCAATGTCTGCGTAACTGTTTTTCCTTTAACAATAGCACATTTTTCTGTTGGTCAATATGTGGACAATGTGAAAGGATTTAGAGTAGTATGTAGGCATCCAAATGTTTACAAACATGTCTCTGTGGTGCATAAGCTATGATCCCATCTCAGAAGACACACAACGCACTGCCTAAAATTACAAAACATTCTTCTTAGGAGAAAAGAGTCCCAGCAAAGAAGGGGCACCCAGTTATGCACTGATGACAACCACGGATATTAATTAACAATCTCTAAATTGATGTGATCAGGCAAATCAATCAAATGAAGGAGAGCTGTAACAGAAATTAACCAATAAGCAGCACTTTGAGGAGTGCATTTTGTTTATCATTGCAACGCAAGATGTGCCCCCCACATTGGCTCGTCTAAAAAAGAACAGGAAGAATTCAAAATTAAGCTTGGCTAAAAAACATAATTAAATCAAGAATAAGCTGGGAGAGTGTGAGCATGCTAAAACTAAAATTTATTTACAGGTAGCTCCTATGTAATCTAGCTTGCCTTTTTTAAAATGTTTGCCCACTCCAACACACTGGCTTATGTAAAAAAAATTATACATTGTAAAAAGCTCAGTGGAATCATGTCCAGAACAGAGGACTGCTTGTATCTATTAGAGAAGACACATCATGCAGTTTAGCTGCCATACTCTCTTGTCTTGGACGGAAAAGATTCATATTGCATGAATAATTTCCATCTAGTTCTGACAAGCGCAGTGAACCTTCATTTGCGATGCTTGATTTAGCATTTGTAATTCCCTGTTAGGCAAGAGACGGCATTTAAACTGGCATCATTGCAAATGCAATGGTTAGGAACAGAGTCGCAGTGTTAATATGGTTTAATATTGCCTGCTTGCTCCAGTGACTTCTGTAATGGTTTAATATGAATATGTTTGGGAAGGCAGCCATACAGCTGTGAATGTGTTTTCAGGCCGTAGAATGAAGAAAACCTGTCAAAATGCCATCAAAAACCTGCTACAAGCATGAAATCTACACTGTTTTAAGCAGTAAGAAATACTATTAACATAGTGTCACAGAATATGTACAAGATTAAATGCACAGGGTATAAATCTCAATGTATGACTGAGACTAAATTCAAGAATATGGATCTGGCTGTAAGAAGGTGACACTGCTTATACATGTAAGATCAACAAAATTAATTTTTGCTCAGTTTGCAACAGTTGTTTTTCCCATAGTGACATTTTGATTTTGCCCCACATATTACAGTGTAAGTTCCTCGGTTGACTGCATTTGAACATCAGTCATTTGTTCAGGGTAGAGATGAAGAAACGTCCAAATCCTGTCAAAGTAAGTAAGTAACACTGACCCTGTTAAAAACACAAAAGATGATGGCAGACCATTAAAGGAAGCCAAAATACACAGAGACGTATAAATATCTCATGGAGACTTGGTGTTGGCAGATATTATTTTAAAAAGGACAAAAATTTGGATTAAGAGCTAAAAAAATTGATTGTACAATCCATATTACTTACTACATTGCTATCTTTAATGTTCTTCTTCTGTATTCCCACATTAAAGTCAACCTACATATCGTAATAAGATGTGTTAATGGAACAGATGTTAAAAAGAAATGGTTGTTTAATATCTGCTTGTATTGGATGGACTAACCAAAAATGACAAGAAAATCCCGCAAATTCATGGGATTTGGGGATGGGAAAAAAAGTGCTGCAGTAACTCCCAATAACTCCCAATAATGCAGTGGGCCATAGGAGATGAATATCAAGAACCAGATGAGTCTAGTGATTAAGAAATTAATATGAGACAGTGTACAGTATATCTTCTATAATAAGGGCCGATTCCCATCTATAACCACAAACAGAGGAGTCCTTCAAGGATGGTTTCTCTCCCTAATATTCTCTGTACACTACATAAAATGATTATACGATAAGTTCTCCAAATTAAATATACCCTCTATATGATGCATAGAAGCTTTTTTATTGACAGAATGATATCATTTGTCTGCATCTTCCCAAACTGTTAGAAATCACAACTTTAAAAAGTTAATCAATTTTCTGATGTGAAAATACTATGGTTAAGGTTTTGTTAGATTTAGACACAAAAACACCTGTCATTTGACTTAAGTTTGGAAATGGGTAATAAATGTTTTGCCAAACTGTCCATCCATCCATCCATCCCAACCTCCTTCCTCCATCTGGACATTTTCACTGTATAACAATCTGACTTGTCAAAACAATCTGACTTCCCTCTTTGCTCCCTCCATAATTACTATGGCCACTAGAGGACATTTCAATAGAAAATAAACAGGCATGTCATCTTGGGGCACATGCAGAAATGACCGATACTGCTTTTCTTCTTGTTTAAAAACAGCACACAGAATAAATTGCCAATTATTAAATGGGATGAAACAATATCCCATGCTGGTTGGAGCAATCAAACATTTCAAAATGATCCCCTGGCTATGTACCAAAAGCAAGAGCTGAGACACTATGACTCTGGTGCCTTCTATGTGTGTGTGTTTGAGAGTGCATGTATTTCTGAGTTAGTATGTGTCTATATGGAAATAAGTTTTGAAATTATGAATTTAAAATTTGATCAGCATCAACAAGGTCCCTGAAATGCATCTCCTGGCCATGAAATATTCATTTTACACTTAGACATTTGAGGGTTGAGCTTTCATTAAACAGTGATTATAATGTAACCCTGAGTTTTGCCTCAGAAAACAGCTGAGATAACACAGATAACCAGGTTCCCCATGCAAATAGAACTGTGTTCACATCTCTCATCCCGACAAAGCCAGTCTGACACTGAAGCAAATTCAGAGAGGCGACCACTATGGAAATTGACTATATCATCCACACACTTTTGGATGAAAAATGATACTAATGGGTATCACAAGCTCCCGGTGGCTATGCTAACAACATGAGAGGAGGTAACATCCCTACACTCACTGAAATAGCAGGGAGACTTGCATGTGATGCAGTGACAGCTGGAGCTTCTGCCTTTTCAGACCCCTTTGGAATATCAGCTACAGCACATCCTGTATAATCATCATGCTAAAAAGATCATTAGTGCTAATTACCATGCAAATACCTCTGTTATTTTTTCAGCTCATTAATATTATCAGGAAACTTTATTTCCTCTGAGTGAAGAACTATGCAGATAAGTTATTCATATGCTTTGTCACAGCTATAGAAACCTGGCATTGAAGATTGTGGCATGGAAACATGCAATGCTGTATGTAGTAGTAGAGGGATGACTACTGCATGAATTTCTGCTTTTCCCTTGGTAACTTAATGTGAAAGGAGAACGTGAGGTGCAGGGCAAACATTTTCTGAACACAAATAAAAAGCAACCTAAAACTGCTAGATACTCGTTGCTTATTTTATAATTGCATAATTGCAAGTATTTACTTATTTGTCAGAAGGATTCTGCACAGCCTAATGATGCCACAATGCTTCATTCTATATTGAAAATGGTCAAACTATTCCCTGACATGACAGTTATGTGAAATTAAGAGCTGTTCTCTGCTTGCAAGCCAAAGCCCCACTTGGTCTAAAGGAGCCTTTACCCTGGGTGAGATAGGAGCTCCTCTGATGTTGTAATCAAAGTTCTGCTCAGGAATCTCTGATCTGTCTGTCCCAGCACGTACTCCAAACTATTAATAGACATAAAAAATTGCTTCGAAATTCCAGTGGGATGCAAGCTGGCTGTTATCAGTGCATAGCGTAAAGGCTTACACAGCCTTCAGGTGTTAATTAAATCTCCACTGACATTCCCATATCCTGCCCTGCAGAATAGGCTGCAGTTCAGATACTGCATAGGTGAAGTCACTTCAGTCACACCAATCTTGCTCAAAACAGGACAGGAGAACATCCCGCGGGCGAGGGAGAAAACGTTGTGACAAGAGAATCTTCCATGCTTAAGGCAGATGAGTTTGTAAGCGCTGACTACTTCTCTAGAGAGCTGTGAATTGATTTGCTGACCGTGGCTGCCCTCGGTGGCAATCTCTGAGCCTTGCAGTGCAGTCTGGAAGCAGTCTGCTGCCTGGCACACTCATTCATCAAGCAGCCTGAGCCATCATGCAGGCAACTCCAGCAGACCTGGGCCCAGGGCTAGGGGATATTATTAGAGATGAACTGAGGTAACTGCTTTTGATGACCCAGTTCAGGCTGCCTGTCGTTCACTAAGCTTTTCTTCCATTTTACCAACTTTCATTCTTACTTCCAGAGTCCTTGCTCGGTAAGGGTGTCAGTGGTTATTGAGGCTTGATGTACTGCAGTGCAGAGTGTGTGATGATTCTGAAACTGTTACTGCTGGTAAGAACACACAATTCTACCCACTCACATTGAGCCCTGAAGTTTCAAATTAAACCCTGGTATAATCCACCCATGTGTTTTTTTCATATATACAGTACATACAACATCAGAGACAACTTATACATCCCTACTGAAGCATTGTATTACACACAGATATGCACTAGAATACATAATTCAGTCCAACACTTTCAAGAGAAATTTACTGAGCGCCCCCCCCAAGGGAAAAAAGGCATTATATATATTCAACTTCCAAAACTGTACAAATGAAAGGACAACTCTTCAGTACACTTCTACAAGGACTGGACAGTTTCACTGCCCTTTCAGTCAATCCAAGACGAAACCAGCCTAAGTTGATGATATAAATGTTCTGCTTTTGTCAGTTGTCTCTACTGGAAGAGAAGAATCATATCCACAGAGTAACTAATATTACTGTTTGTGTGCAGCACCTATACCTATACACACACACACACACACACGCACACACACACTCACACAAAGACACAAAGTGTAATGTATTAATGTATTTGAGGCAAAATGATGCAACATTCAAAAAGAAAGATGCTGGGCTAAAAGTAATGGAAAGAGCAATAACCTGGAATTAGTGAAAGCTGTAGCTGCAAAAAACAGCTTTTCTAGATAATAAATCACTGCCATCTCCCTGCTTACAGGCTGCACCATATAATATCAAGACAAATACCATGAAGTATGAAACTGTATTGCAATTGTGTTTGATTTGTGTCAGAAAAATGTGTGTGGTCATGTCTGATGACTCTGTTTTGTCCTTAACTGCCAATCATATTCTGTCCCCTTCATTTATTTGACCCCTGCCCGGGAAAACAGACTCCAGGTTCCCAACTTGCCAAATGATATGGAGATTGCAGTGAATGGGGGGGCCCTAAGAGCCAGGGTCTCATTTACATAGGACAGCATAACAGGTAGAGCCATTACCGAAGACGGATTTGTCAAGGCCACTTCATGAATAAAAGATCACACAGATTTATAATGAGGGTTTATTGTATTTAGCTAGCATTGATCTTATAAAGATATAAGAATAAGTATCTATTCCATATCTAAAAAGTTCAGGTTAAGGAGAATCAACTTTTGTTATATGAAATAACTCTATGCAGGTTCTGTTATAACCTCTAAATATGTCACCTTGAAACCCTCTAAGGGAAGTACGTCATCATGTAACTTGCAATGGCCACAACAAAGCAGGGCATTGAGTAATACTCTCCTTCATCTAAAACACCCATTTACAGAGTTGGTAAAATAAATGTTCTCATACATACATCTCTTTAACCATGTCTACACCACTCTGCTGAACAGTTATACAGTATGTGCTTAGCGGAGACACTTTCTCTCATATTCTTTGCCATTCCTCTCCATCTTTTGTTCACCTCTTATATTTCTGTATTCCCCAGCTGCAAGCTGTACCAATTATGGCACTGAACAGAAGAATAATCACAAGTCATCAACACACATACAAACAAACTGACAGTGACACATTAGATATGAACACTGATGTTAATTCACAAGTAAACACACTCAAAGGCAATAATGCTGTTAAACACAGGAAACACCGTATGAGAGGTATTAATAGCCTTGATTTATTAAAAAGAGGAAAGATTTTCCTTAGAGACTACATATGCTAACTTAAAACATCCCAATGTTTAGCATAAATTTTAATTTTAATTTCCCTAAACTGTTTCATCTTGCATTCACAGGCACAATCAAATATTCAGAGAAAAGTTCTGGCATATTCAAATAAGTCAAATAAGGCAAACAATTAATCTTCAAATACTATGATATACTAACAGGGAGGGCTGCAGCAGCATCCGGTCCCCTCTGCTTTGCATGCTACTACTCTCTTATTTCATTCAGTTCTCTGGATGCTGGGAAGGCTCTATTAAAGCTGCCTTTGGCCAAGGTGTCTGAGATTCCAGAATATTCCATCTTTTATCTCTGTTCCTGTTCTCCTGAGTAGTCCTGAGCCTGCTAGCTGCACCGAAGATAGGTTAAGTCAACATTAGGGCCCACACACATACACACGCCTTCGACTCATGCAGAGATGTATATGAAAATAGTTCAAATCATATAGTAACCAGAGACATATTCCACCTACGTGAAAACACCTGCATTGGAGACTATTGTGACCTCTGTTCACTTAATGATAAATTCACACATTTCTCTGACTTATTCATTATGAGAAAAATAATGACTCATACGCCCACACACACATGCACAAAGCACAAAGCACATACTGGCTAACTCTATCCCAGTGCATTTCAAAATGCTCTTGCCTCTGGCTGTACTCAATTTCGGCAATTATAATAACAGTACTGGGAACCAAGGCAGGCATTAAGGTTTTTGAGAGCTTTGTTTATCCAAACAGGAATATCTCTGCTAGCCTCATAAAGCTGACTTGACAGGCCAAGGGAGAAATGCCAGCCAAAATTAAAGAATTTCTCCCTCCTAAACACTAGTGTTTTCTTTTTTTAAAACTGGGAGCCAACAGAAGAGTGGTGTAGCAAGGGAGAGGTTGCCGTGGGGGGTGGAGCGGAGGGAATGTCTGCATGGTCTTGCATCAACTAGGGTTTGGCTTGACCCAACATGGCTTGGCAAGTTTGGATGTAAAGCTAGGGTCAAAACTTCATCCTCTGTGAGGTCCCTTTATAGCTTATTGCTATCCCGCTATGGCAAACATGGCCTCATGCAGAAGGATGCACACAGAAAGATGCACAAGGAATAAGAGGGACATGACAAAGGGCATGCTGAGAGAAAACAAAGTGAAGACAATGACAGACACAGAGAAAGACAGAAAAAGAACCTTCATCTTAAGTGTGAATTATCATTTAACATTTCCAACTCTGCTGTGTCCAGAAGGCTAAATTAAAGTAGTTGTTGAACTGTCACGTTGCACTGTGACAAAAAAGACATATTTTTACATGTCCCTGCGATGAATAATTTATTACTTCAGTAAAAATTTTAAAGGAGGAACCTGACTCTATTCTGCCCAAGAGGAAAATCCACAAATCAACTTATATTATCTTGCACATAAAAATAACATATTTTACTGTTTGTGAGTTACCTTAAGATAATACATTACCATTTTGGCATGTTTTACAACACTTCATCCACATTAAAGTTGAAAGATAGATACACCTCTGGCAAAGATTTAGTACACTGCCTCCTTTAAGTTTTTTTGATGAGTGTTCTCTGTATTTTTCATTATATTATGGCTGAGAAAGGGTTAGACTAAGAGGCACTAAAGAGGAAATGTCTGAACTTCAGCAAATCCAAACAACATTTAAACCCACTGCCCTACACAACTTGACCCCTTTCAGCAAGCTACTTGTATTCCTGTGTCAATGACTTCATACAATGGACAATATAGCACATTTCCATGCTCGTACTGCCAAACTGCCATTAAAACAGAAAGGTGTATTTTGTGAGTGAACTAGACTGTTTCAAGGAACTTAAAAGGGAGTGAATTTCAATAATGTATCATATATGCTCGCATGCTATATGGATCACCAGATATTGCCCTATATAAACTAACGCTCAAGATAATTAGTTGGCCCAGGAATTATTCAAATATGGGGGTTGAAAAATAAATTCTGAATGACATCAAGGTGAGGAACAGTTTGATCTCTTACCGTTTGATGAAAGATTGGATCTTAAAAAGACATTAAAAAACTTAATGATGCAAGAAAATAACTGAGCCCAAGTCATTCAGTCTTCTTGAACCTGTTGACTTTATACAGGTCTAATAGGAGGCATGTGCAGTGGAAAAAAGAAAATGAATGATCTGTCATTATTAAAATGTCAACTATTATGTGTTTACTTAGTCAGGGAAGAGTCTGCTTTTGTATCCTGAGTCTGGACTGTGCTCATGTCATGTATTATTGTCTTCAGCTGCTATTTTATTCCATAATACCACTTGTTCTTTTCCTCATCATGCAAACTAAATGTTTGAATCAGCCCTGATGCTCCTTGTAGACTGCAGAGGAACTTTCGTAAACCTGGCAATTTAACTGTGCGAAAATACCAGTAGCAAATGGCATCAAAAAGATTTCTTACACAATCCTGCTCAGAAATATCCTGTATTGACATCTTACATCCTAAAAGGAATCTAGCGGTACCTCAGGACTCACTTAGAAAGTAGCCATTAAAGTATCAAACACACATGTATCCTTGTATGAATAAAACAATGCCAGGCAACAAAATAAGGACCACAATTGTAAGTAACACTGATCTATATTTCCTGTCATGAATTCATCTTGTAATGTCTCTTTTGTACTCCATCCTGAGTTGTGTTGTCTCTGCTTTGTGGCACAGCTGTGGAGCAGAGGATAATAGAAGATTCCGTAAGCATTCATACTGTGGAATAATGAAAAACGCCCAACGCTGCGAGAGGAAATAGGAGATTTCATAATCTGTCCTTGGCCTTGGCCCTAGTCACTGGTCCATGGAGACAGTCTCATTAAACTTCTTATTAGTGACACACTGAGCTTCTTTAATGACCGAATGCATACACAAATCACCTCAGACATGAAAGGAGGGACAACAACAACAGTCTCATGCTGCACCCTTGTGCTGCCAGGCCCCCTGAAAAGAGCATTTGTATTTGGCCAGTATAGAGCAGTTTTGCATCTCTGTTTAGAGTCCAGCAAGACAATTTGTAAAAAAAAAAAAAAAAAAAGAAATGGTTCCCTGATAACTCTCTGTAACTCATCATCTCAATCTATTGTATGTACTAAACCTAAAGACACTTCTAACCAAGGAGTAGATTAAACAAATACAAGTGTGATCTGCACCTTTGGTGGAAAGCTATCATAAATCTAATCAAAGGACCCTCTCCTGTAAATGTGAATTGCAATTTTATGCTGTTCATTTCAATATCTGAACTATAAAAAGGGGAGTAAATGGTCAAATTCATAATCTCAGGTTGTGATAAGTGGCATGGTGTTATGACTGCTTTTGTGCAGTGTCGAGGTCCTGAGACTGTCTGGGTGAAAGCAATGTTTGAGAAGGCTCTGACATGCAATTTTCCCATTTTTATTACCAGCCAGTAACATCGCAACCACTGAAATGAGCAAGCAAAGCACCATTTTTGTATTTCATGGAAAAATAAAAAAATTTAGCTAATTTTTATGTAGGTAAACCATCTTTTAGGAACTTTAGGAACTTTAGGAACAACAAACAGACTGCTACTGTTTTCCATAGTTATTCAATTAAAAAAAACTCCAATCTAAAGGTGTCTTTATTCCCAGGTGACAGGCACATGTAAGTATTTTTCCACCACAATTCTGAGGACATTAGCAAGACATATGGTACAGCACACCCTTGTCTCAGCTCTGAGAGGGTGACAAATTCTGATGTTAAATAAAGCCATCACACTCTGTATTGACATGAGCAGGATAAAGATGGCTCTGTGTGTCTGTGTGTGCGCATGTTTGCGTGGTTTGCATGCCTCCTTGGTTCTGCAAATGGAACTTTGTGTGAACACTCTGATCAGTGCGCCTCTTGGCTGGAGTGGAGCCTGGCTATGAATATCAATTTTGCATTCATTGCTACTTGCTCCCCCTGACGCCCCACCTGACATAAAAGCGAATCAGCTTTCTGTTTGTGTCAGCGTTTACCAAGAAGCCCTGCACGGCTCAAAAGAGGGAGCCTCCTTCACCCAGCCTCCTTAACTCAAGGGCATCGACAGGCTCTATGTGCTGTATGAGCTGTAAAAAAGAGAATACAATGACTGTGTGCAGCAGTTGTCTTAGGCAATATAACATCTTTTTAGCCCCCTGTTATCAAAGGAGCTGTGAATGTCAACCACAAAGAACTCACGTTTCCTGTGAGGCGAAATGATATGACAAAAGCTCACCTGTGCACTATTCACAGTACGATCATACTGTATGTCCAATTACAAACACACATAGGCAAAAAACACACTAACACAAACATAAATGGCACCCATTAGGCCATGTACAAATCACTGAAAAAGGCTAATTATTTACTGGCTTTTCCTAATGAAGTGAATAATTCCATGCAGTTTAGTATCAGACCAGGCAGGGTTTTATATTGATCACTTGTGTAATAGTCACTCTGTATTCTTGTGTGAGCCGATCCCACTTCACCACTGAGAAATTATACTTGACAACAACACCACTTTGAGCTATGCCAAACTTGGTGATAATATGATCACGGGTGGTGAGGAAAATGCATCATTTCTTGCTGTTCATTCATTTCACTGTATCTGCTGATACGAAGAGGGATATTTACTGTACATTCCAGCTACTCCCTACCCATACATAATTCTTGACCCACGTATAGAAAGCAGAGGGTTGGTTTATGTAACTGATCCCTGGGTGGGCATATATGATCGACTGTGTGGGTAAATTAATTCCCTTCTCACGTGCTCCAGAAATAATTGCAAATAAACTACAAACACAACACCATCATCTATTGTGATTGATGTTTTTCATCGCTATTACTGTAATGGTCAATCAAATCCAATGCCATTTCACTCCCACCTCTATACTTAGGAGAAACTCATCTAATGGTCCAGGACGAGAGATAAGACTAATACAAAAAAAACCGTTCGCTCTAATAGCAATGGGAAGGCAGCAATGACACAGGGACCCCATTGCTCACACTATGCTCTCATTATCTGCTGTGACTCCAGGTCTTCTATATTAGCCAACAATAAGCACTCTGCAGGACCATCTGCTCTACCAGCACAGGTTATTTTAAGACTTAGAGAGACAGCCATGGAAAAGAGGGGAAGAGGAAAGACATACCAAGCTATTTGTGGAAGTAATAAAGAGAAGACAGTCCACAGAGGGAGGAAGAACATGACAAGTTGAGTGCCAGAAAAATGTATGAAATCATAGTTTAATATGTAGGAGAGGTGAAAGCTGTAAGTGGCAGTTTAAAAGTGAAATTAGAGAATAGATCCCTTGGGCACAATAGGGAAGACAACTCAACCTATTTAACTGAGTATATGATGAAAATAAAAGCTACCTCCTGTAGAATCTACCTCAAAAACACCTCTTGAGCATTATGAAGGTCATGTTAAGGCCCAAAGTCTGATCAAAGATGAACTGATATGAAAGAATTTAATGCTGAACCAGGTCTTATCAAGTCATGCACCCAAGATCCTGCGTATTGGTGAGGTGTACACAGTAGTTGAACAGAAAGGCTAAGAATAGCATAGATGCTGGAAAGCACTAATCAAACTGGACAACAATGTCAAAGCAATTCATCCCATGCTGAACTCAGGTGTGCACACTCTGGAACATCCACTGAGGCCCCTGTGGTGTTACACAGCTCATTTCTTACCAGTTTCATTCAAGGCAAAAGAACAAGCTGAATATTTGTATCGATGAACCCATGCATTTGTTAAATATCTTGACCACATTTAAATGCAAAAACGCATGTATGTATGATTCTGTCGCACTCTACTTCATGTAAGTCAGTCATGTTCCAGCGGAGGAGAGTCTTACCTTCTGTCTAATCTCCTCCTCCATTTTGACTGGGGAGCCCAGCTCTGCTACCTGTTTAACTCCTTCACTGGCCAAGCCACCGTATTCCCACAGCACATAGTTCTTAGAGTGGGACGCGCCAATTATGGCTGACCAGTGATTAGCACGACCTGGTGAAGTCAGACAACAAAACACTTAATTAGTTCAATTTTCTCAGTGTGCTCCTAAGAAGTTAACGTATCTCAGCATCATTTGATCAGCACTTTTTTTGCCCCTTTATCAGATCTAGAGATGGCGATGATTATACAACTGATGGGTCCATCAGTCAGGCGGACAAACAGATTGACAGTCCAAGCACTCTCTTTTGTTGCAACGTAATGTGCGTAATATGTGGGGCAGCTGTTGCTCTGGTGGCGGAATGGTTTGCTCACTAATCTCAGGGTTGACAGTTCGATCAACAGCTCCCCCTGTTCACATGTCAAAGTATCCTTGGGCACTTGCTGCTCCCGATATGCAAGCCAGCGCCTTGCACAGCAGCTCTGTCACCAGCAATTTGTGAGTGCGCGTGTTACTGGGTAAATTAGAGGCAAATTGTAAAGCCCTTTGTAAACCGCTAAGGTAAAAATGCGATATATAAGTGCAGTCCATTGAAATTAATCTTCACAATGAACACTGATTTGTTTCATTCTAAAGATTATCCAGTGTTGCTGCAAACCACCCACAGTGTATTACACAATTTTATGCGCCCTTATAATCTTTTCATTCTCCCTCCCTGTTTCTTTCTCACCCAGGAGAAAGATGTGTGTGCGTCTAAGTGACATACAGCAAAAGGGCTAGCGGCGCTTTATCTCTGCCTGTAAAAGACACATGTGAGGATACAGAGAATGCAGCAGTGTTATTATCTATGATGATCCATCAGAGTGACAGCACAGACTACAACAAACTTGAGCTTTACATAAATTAACTTTGAGACAGGGGAAGATAATGCCCCGCAGTGGTCTCCATTGTTGTGTGAGGGATAATAAGGCATGGAGTGCAGCATTTTATCCAGCATTGATGGGCATCCTGTTGACGTTTACAGGTCATTCTGGGGTAATCTATCTATCTCACTGTGGGCCCCTCAGTGGTCTGGCATGTCTACTGCAAAGGCAGAGAAACTGACTGTCTCATGCACCTTTATTACCCAATTTTATTATCCCCCAGTCTCGTATGTTATTATTTACATGGACTGGAATGACATCCAGCGTCATCACCCTGAGAGCACAATGATAATTTACAGCCCCGATCAACATAAAATGTATGCTTATGCCTGGTGAGTCTACCATCCCCTGTTTTGAAGACACAAAATCCAGCCACTTTTGATGGCTACTCATCAAGTTGAAAGATTAGTGATATGTGCTACTTAATGGAATCATTGACATTAACAACTACACCATTTGTCTTAACAATTTATACCACCTATTAAGTCAAACTGAGGTTCAGTCAAATAGACAATGGGTCTAGCTCTCATCTTTATGCCCTAAATAGAGCCTTTTCTTTGCAGTCATGTAAATCACACCTTTTCAGGCTTTTGCTGGTTTTCATTATGAGTCTTAACAAGGATTAAGCTTCCTCACAATCTAATCCCTGTGTTGGCAGTTTTCCTGTATATTGTGGAACCTTAAACAGTTCTTCATGGGATACTAGTGGTATGGCTAATTTTTGACTCTTTATGAATACCAACAGTACAAATCCAGGAGGTCTTACTTCTGCAAATACTGACTATTCATGTAGGAGACAAGGACTACAAAAAAACAGTTTTGTTGGAATTTTTTTGGAACGTATAAATGGTTTGTGCCCTGAATGTAGCAGGACCACTTTAAGAAATAAATTGTTATTCTTTTTCAGTCACTTGATGTATCAAGGCTTTTCTTTCTTTTGAAGTATAGAGGGAACTTAATGAAATGGTTAAGATTATAAAGGCAGAGGATGCCATTTCCATTCAGTCCAATCAGAAGGTCTTGGATAGGTTAAGTAGACATAAGATACAAGACAGCTGTTATATGTTTTCAGTCTGGACTTTTCCAGACTGAAAAATTGACTATAAAAGGGTCTTCTTTATTTGGTTAATAAAGGAAGGTTAAACTCTTCACTTCTCTCCCTCACTCCTGCTATTTCCATAAAAAAATCTTTATTGACAAATGGGCAATTCTCCGTCTCCCCGTGTACAAGAGAGCTGCAGTCGCTTGGGTTGAATAGCCATGCGCTGCTGCATGACTTGCAGTGGGGACAAAAGGGAGAAAGAAATTAGAACTGTCAAGGTTATCATGTTGGATGTAAAAGAAAAAAAATAACAATGATGAATAAATAAATAAATAAAAAGAAAGGTTTTGTGGGCCTGTTTCACAGTGTTTGGTCTCACAATGTGTGTCATTAATGTGGTCTATGGGTACTGCATTTGAAGGATGTGTTAAAATTAGAAGGATGACATGTGACAGACGTGCTTTATTTCAGGTAGTAATAATTACCTCAGTACTGCTTGCTACAAAAAGCAACATCAGAACATGAAAACACAAAATATCTTGGAAAGATTATCATGCAGTATCATACAGTAAGTGTATGATAATCTTGACCAGTGTAATATGTGTATTGCTATAACAACTAGTAATCTATGGCTTTGTGCAAGGGGAAATCCAACTGTTGTGTCCCAAGAGTTAAGATGAGCGTTAAGATGAGATAATGCACAGCTTGCCCAATCCTTCTTTTAAGTTGGTGTATTTGGGAATTGTTTGTGTTTTAGTATATATATGTGTGTGTGTGAGTCAAATATCAACTACCTCCATAAGACAGTAATTTATGGCTCCATTCGATTCAGGGTTTATCTTACTCCACTCTAATCAGTATATTGATCTGACCGGCGAGAGCCTGATTTAGACAAGAGAGCCAGTGTAATCCTTAAATCCATTCACAACCTGATAGTATGGCTAAAGGTTATACGCAGATTACACCTAAGGGTAGTATTGTAGCTCACCAGCCACAAGAGTACTGCAAGCCATGTAACAGGGCTAAATCACCCACAGATGGGGAACATATCCTAGAGTTTTTGGGGCAGTAATAGAGTCAAAATGAAAGAATAAGGCTACTGATATTCAATATTTTTGTTTTTGACAAACAAATCTATGTATATACATCAACATTGTGTTAGTCCTTCCCACAGTACATCCATACTTCTCTACCCGGTCTGTGACTCTCGGCTGAAAGTCATTCCCACTAAAGACTTCTTAAGAAATGGGTAATGAATATGTAATATCATTTTTAAAACGGCTGAATAAATTCTAAAAACAACTGGGTAGTGTAGTGTTAATAAAAAGTTACTCAAACAGAAACAAATAGTGTGATGTGTGTGGATTCAGCTGAAAATAAACTACAATGCCAATGTTCATTATAACTAAGGGATATGTCAGCCAGTGAGAAGGTGATGCTCACTTATGTGCTTTCAATAGTATTTGGAAAACAGGGGAGGACTATTGCATGGTAGTCTTTGGAATAAACTACAACGAGCTTTGGCTACACAGGCAATAAATTGAGACCAATTAACTGCTGGCTTAGGTCTTCTCATGAGATTCTTTTACAGTAAAAATGTTATTATATCACCAAAATTGTTCTTAAATTGTGTTATGGAGCTGAGGTTACATGAAGGAAGAGCAGAAAAGTTTGTGCTTACGGGGATAGTCTTTGGGATGAATCTTCTCCGACCAGTTCCCATAGAAGGTGACTCTATACTTTGCCGTTCCACAGGCACAACAGTCGAGCAGAGGTTTATCTGTAGCATCTCCATACAGGGACTCTGTACAGAGATGAGGGGAGGGTAGAAGAGTGCAAAAGAATAGGAGTAGGAGAAAAAAAAATACAGAACACTATGAGACAGGCACAGAGAAACTGCCCATTAGTATAAGGAGCAGATGAGAGTGGTGCCCATCATACAGGAGATGGGTGGCTTAAGAAAGTAGGGATATGAAGAGAGGAAGAGAGGGGGGACACGAAGAAAGGGGAGGATGTGCAGCACAGTTCTTTTGATCTGTTTCTTAGTGTGGCATCCAATGTCATGCACAGCCAGGGGGTCGCACTCATTTATAATCACTCATATGCCAGAGCATAACAGCAGAGAAGAATGTCCCTGCATCAAAATCAAGAATGAAAGAAAATAGAGTAAAATACAAGAAAGAGACGATCAGTGGGGAGTGAAATAGAGTACCAGCAGGGAGACTGATGGAACAGGAAATTCATGGTAAAAATATTTATTCCATGTCAATAAAAAAAGCCTACCTTTCTCGCACATTCGCTTAGTGAGTGAGCCTTCATCCTGGAAATAGATAATCCTCTTCTGCACAATGCTTGCCCTGCACACAGTGAAAAAGAAGAGATGGATGCAGTGAGGAGTGAAGAGTGTAGGGGGCAGCACCAAGTTCAAATGTAGGCAAAATGGTCAAAAGTAAGGGTGAATGTCACAACAGGAAAAGACTAGAAGAGATGCATTTGAAACACTGTTAGGTTTTTAAATGAAGGCGAAGACAGCAGACAGCAGGAAATATTGAAAATCCTAGGTTTTAAGACTTGAAAGGAGTCTCAACAGTGACTTGTGGCAGATGGTACAGGTTGCGGAGATATTCATAATCATCTCCCTGTTTTTTCAGGGCACTCCTAAAAGCAGGTATCAGAGCCCACAAGGAAACTGCTCAGGCTGTCTTTCAGACAAAGGCATTCAGTGTCATACAAAAAGACCACAAAAGGCATGCATCAGTATTAAAATACACGCATAGAAATAAGAGGTTGAAGACCCGAAGGAGAACTGGGAGAAAGAAAGAAAGCAACAAAATGAGAATTTTTTTTTGTTGCATTGAACAAAGTCCCAAAGGCCCTTGAAAGTATGTACAGAAATGCACGTACACACTATATAGTAGGCCACACACTGAATATTTAAGAACTGAGAAGAGAAATCCGAGCCAAAGTGTAAGGCAATGGGGAGCTTCTCTAGATTGAGTTGTCTAAGAGGTTTGTTTTACTGTGTAGTGGGGAACACAGGTCTGCGATGGGCCTTGACATGTAAATCAGCCACAAACAGACCTTTTTTTCAGAGGCCAGCAGGCTTAAGAAAACAACAACAGAGAACAACCGCCCAGGCACCAAACTTCCTCACAAAAAACAGCCTTTTACACCAGCTATGGCTGTAGGAAGGTTTCCATGGGGATAGAAAACAAAACAGTGAGGTGCTGGAAGGAGGTACTGGGGTAAGGTCTGATCCAGGTGGGCCTCATCCAGCTGGACTGTTCAGATACCATTTATACCATTTATTCTGGAGTATCAAACTAGGCTGAGCTGTGCCGAACTCTTTTGAGCCAAGCTGATACCAGCATTGGCCCTCACAGCAAGAAAATGCAGACATGAAAATGTACGTTGACCTAGACAACTGCTAATCACCTCACAGATTTTCCAGTTTTGTGGGGAACTTTTGTTTTTAAATGATTAATTGGTTTGGGGAAATTTGTACAGTCCCCATCTCAAATGGATCAACTGTAACTGTATGAATGGGAGTGATATACCTGTTTTAATATAACAATGAGCCTCATGCAAGAACCTTTTAGTAACCTTTCATGAAACTGATTTGACTCTTAGAATAATCAGCATCCCTAGATTGCCATATACTGCTACAGGTTCTGCTCTATTTGTGGTAAGTTTTGGACATCTGCACACAAAAACACATTTAGTAGATTCAGTAGTCATATTTAGGGGCTCAAACAATAAGCTGCCAGTGATGTGTCATCAGAGAGCTGTACTGTGACAGAAATAAGGAAAAGTTGCTTGACATGAGGTGGTTTGCTAATGAAAATCTTAATAAGGACAAAACAATAAATGACCTAAATGGGTGTTGGCTGAGGGGACAGGGAATACTATAGAAGAAACTGTTAGCCTATACAGTATGTGATGCAACGGCTAATCCTGGACAGGGAACTGCATAAAGACCGAGAGCCAGCTGTTGGAGCGCGAGGGTTTTTCACTACTGGAATGTAAAATTTACCAAAATATGCCCATATAAAGAGACAGAAAAAAACTTCAAACCTCTCTGTAAATTGGCAAGCCATGATGATGATGATGCTGATGATCCAGAGCCCAAATTCATTCATATTAAGTCATCAAGCTGATTCTTGAGTCAAGCAAGTGTTTTCCTCCTTGTCAAGAGATGGCAGACTATTCGTGACTCATACTGCAGGTCTGGACCACTCATACATTTTGTTCATACCTAAGAGAAAAATGCTAAGAACAAAAACTCTGGTAAATGCCACAAAATTCTCTCAACTCACTCTGAAGTGGCACTTAAAAAGGAATGTGCTAATATGATTGTTCTTGCACAAAGTCCATTGTGAATGCCGATCGTTTGGAGACCGGTATCTGTATAGCGCACGTGTCCATGGTAGGAGTGAATGACAGATATATACAGCTACTACTATAACACTTTTCATTCTCTTAATAATTCTAAGCTTCATTTACCCTTCACATGTAAGAAATGTATGTGATGTACAGAAAGGAAAATAACAAAGGGACGGACTTCTACAAAGTGGAGGAAACAAGACATAATCATTGAAAAATTCCCATTTCAAAAAGAGATGGTCAAGGTAGGTTATATCCTGTACAGTGAGTGGAAGAACAGGATTAACTACACTGGTCTGGAGAGACAAGTCTGTCTCAGTATATCATAAGCTGTTTAGGTCATAAATCATGACTCACCTCCAAACTTTTCTTCATATACCTCAACCCTAACACATATAGCTATACTTAATATGCTCACATTTTAATTTCCTGCTGTAACATAACACCTATATAAGAGAGTGTAAAGCGCTCCTCTTTTTAGCTTTTTAATATATTATCAACATTGCCACCGAGCTGATTCAGGCTTTGATTTCAGGAGACTTTAAGCCAAAACTGCCCTCCTTTTCAGTCAAAAAGGTTTAACACTCTCTTGATTGCTACTATTCTCAAACACATTCAATATCATGCTGGCACATCAAATCATTTTTCCTCACTGCCTTTTATACTCTAACATACATATAATACTGCGTCACATACATGAAACACACTTTATACAAATTCACACATACAGCTATACTCTCGCACAACTCTCTCTTGGACACACTCCCCTGTTCAGTCTCACTCAAATAGATCACAATTTGCTAATGATTTTTTTTTTTCTCCTGCACATCACTATTGTGTCTCACATTTTTATATTGAAATTACGAAGATGCGTGAGAGCAGGTATGATTTATGTCCAAAAAGTCCTCTCATAACATGAATGAAAGGATTCAAGGTAAGCGACACCCCCATCACATCTCTAATTGGTCACGCTTTAATTCAATCTCACCCCAATTTCACATATCTCCCTGCGAGAGAGGAGCATACTCTGCCTCACTGCGTGCCCACTTTCCTGGGCTGGCCAGACAATCAAGTAGAGTAATGCTTATTTAACATCCAATTTAAATTCTATCTCACTTTGCCAGATCCACACCACTGCCGATCCCAATCACCTCAAAAGTGAACTGATTTGAGTGTGTGTGTATGTGTGTTTTTTATATCTGTAAGCCTGAGAGCGTAACAAAAACAGAGAGAAAGAAGACCGTGGGAAAGGGAACAAAAACAAAAAGGAAAAAAGAGGGAGATAGATTTTATTTGGCTACATTTCCGTTTGCATGCCCAACAGATGGGTAAAAGAAGAAAATAAATTCTGATTTTGTTTTATTTGCTCCTGCTACAACCAAAGATAAAATAATTTTCACTTTCTTCTGACGGCTCTTGCTACAACCAGAGATTAAATTAACACATTTTACTCCATCTGCTCCTGTTCCGTACAGAACTTAGAAGAAAGAAACACCTCAAAGAAATCCATAAATCCACTGTCTCACTCAGACGTCCCATCAAAACACATTGCACTACCCGCCATATGGCACGCCAGAGGGAGAGGACGAATACATTTCTTCCCACCTGCAAATGGAAAGATAAAAGATAGAGGCAACAATGGTGACTGCAATATATGGATGGATATATGGATGACTTATCCTGGCTCTGTGGAATAGACAGAATGTAGCCAACAACAAGGATTCAGCTCTGACAACAGCTCTGACCAGACTTTCCCCTTTTGTCATCAGACTACTTCAGATAAAGTAAGATTTCATCATTAAGTGGCCCCCTGATTAACATAATGGAAGCCGATCATTTTCAAGCCAATCAGGCATAAGATAAACTTTTGATTTAGGCGGGTGAGAAAGATCAAAGACAAACGCCATCATTGTTAGACCTTGCTGTGAGGGAATCTGGGCCTTGACCATCAAGAACAATCCGGGTGGCAATTAATGAAGCAGAGATGGGGAGGTTAAAATAACAAGTTACAGTTCAATTTACAGTTTATGAGGATTTTGTGGTCAATAATTTATTATTTTGAATCAAATTGTAGTAGAGAAGCACTATTGCATGGGGGCAATAATTGGGAAATAACACCAAGATGAAAAGAAACCTTTTCACTAACTTGTTCTGGTCAAGGCTCTTACGCCTCTGACTAGATAGCCAGTTCCTTTTTGGATCTGATTCCAGGTTGGCAAAATTCCTTGATTCATTAAGATCAGAGGCTAGTAAATCTTTTATCAAATGTATATCTCTCCTTATTTTTTTCATTAGCAAAGTGCAAAACAAGTAGCAACTTCTCATTCAGCCAGTGCTGACTACCACTTCTGCCGGTTAAAATGCTGGGTCATCGAAAAAAAGTGACAGTGGATTATATCAATTGTGGTGAAGGGGCTAGCTATTAATGAAAGAAATCAGTAAAAAATGAAGTTGTTGGCTTGTGTTTGCATGATTAATGTTCTCTCTGCAAGCTGTTGCCGTTACTGTCCAAGGTTTTCCCAACCGTTATTAAACAGACACAGCGTCTGAGCATTATGCTACTGCGCCTAAGCCAAATGAAGGGTAAAAACTACGCTGCGCGTTCACTACAGCTTTGGGGAGGAGGGAAACCATATTTGGTCTGCATACAGCATGATACATTCATTTCTAAAAATTAGGTTTAAAATAAGTGCCGGTCATCTTGCATTTCAGGACCAGAAAATTACGTGTTCACTACATCAGATATTCTTTTTGAATGCAGAGAGTATCAGTGTAACTACAGTATTTTACAGTTGGGTTTTTTTTTGCACTGATGGGTTGTTTGTAGTCTTAATATCGCTGGGATAGTGAGCGTTTTCACGTTCATTTATAGAGAGTCTTTCAGAGTTAATCAGCCCTAACAGTGTTTTGTTACCCCAGTGAAACCAGCAGGAGTGTCCAAAGGCTGCTGTAACATGTTTTGCTGCCACAGAGGAAATAAATTAGTGACGAGTGGAAACAAGTTCATGACATCACCTGACGTCTTTACTGCAGAAATTAACCAGAGGGAATATCTGCCAAAGAGCCAAGAATTACAGCGGTCACAGATGATGACCTAAAAAAAAACTTAACTGGGAAAAAATACTTAGACATTAATTGTGCAACCACTAAAAACTGTGGTGTTTTAGAAGGATGACTACTGATTTAAAAGAAAGCTATGCCTAATTAATTATGATAAGGGATTTGAAAGGAACTAGATTTCAAAATCAGATTTGATACACATCTCCATCGCTTCAGGAACGGGAGAAATTCAGCCACTGAAAATCAGCAAAAACAAGATTTTTAACTGGAGTTAAGTAGCGCAGTGGTAAGTTCCCAAACACACACCAAGACATCAGCGTATAGAATACATTTCACAAAACAAGAGTGGCATACCAGCAATAGAGATAGATTGAAGAAAACCTTGGAATGATTTATTCCACCATGTAAGGAAGCTGAAAATAACTGGAGTTTGATGGTAAGACTTTCAAAGTCAGTGCTCTGAGTTCAGGAGTTTGAATGAGCATCCTTGCCTGACCCTATCATCACAGAACAACCTTAGATGAAACCAAACCACCAGTCTCAGTCTTTCCATCTAAAAGACAGCAACAGCCCATCAATTATACTGTAGCTAACCACCCGGCAGAAGCAAGATTCCCGGGACAACATGTGAGTCACAGGAGCTTTCTGACAGCAACACGCAAGTCACGCACACACACAAACAAACAAACACACAGACAGACACACACACACACACACACACACACACACACACACACACTCACACACACACACACACACACACACACACACATATACACACACACAAACACACACTCCTAATTTCATGGCCAGATGTTATTTTCTTAAATAACCGTGATATTTTACAGAGAGGCAGAGCAAAGGGCAGTGAAAAAGTTCTTTTGGGGTATGTGATGTATTTAAAAGCAAACATTTACCCTGTCTGTGGTGGTAATGAAACTGTCGTCTCTAAGGTAATCTATAATAATAATAATGGCTATCAAATTCATATTTCTATGTTGTTTCTTTCTGTACATATTTGTCGACTGTACAGTGTGCCTATCTTCATGTACCAATTTTTCTGTGCTGGTTTTGGCTATATGATAACACAGTTATAGTGTACAAGAGTGTTTTTCCTGCTGATCTATAATCATAAAAAAGCCATGCACTCAAGTAGTTACAGGAGTTGTACCTCCTCAATCAATAAGACTTTATTAAAATTTGTTGTATTGCAGCTCAGAGGAATACAAAAAACCTTGTCATATTATGAGTGCCAGGTACAGGGAAGAACAATGGTAAATACCCACTGCTAGCTCTTAATCATGATTTTCAGAGGTATCTCTTTTGAACGGCAAGCTTATTGTTCTCCCCCTACCCTATTGTTTGTGTACTGGTATTACAGCAATATCTTTTCTAGGCTGTGGACTCTGTCATACTTTTAACTTTCTTCCTTTACCCGTGTGCTTAACTGGATACAATTCTACCATCATCCCCCTGGTCTTTATGAGGGAAGAAGATGTGAGGTAAAACATAACCTGCTGTGAGAAAACTAAGACAAAAAAGTGAGTGTGAAACAAAGAGGAGAGGGATAAAAAAAAAGGGGGGGGCGAGGAGCAGAAAGAAAATATGATAAATCAGAGGTTAGTAAATAGGCAGAGCATGAGGATGCTCCAGGAAGATAGGGACCATGCAAAAGAGAGAACGACTGGGTACGTACACAGTTAAATAGAGCATTGATTAGATGGCCTTGTGAGTCACACTCCCTCAGTATGTCTCTACCTCCTGTACTCTCATTATTTCCCCACTGAATAAGATTAATAAACATATTTCTGCCATGATCTGTCTTCAGTTCAACACGACTACCCTTCTGTAAGCAAACAAGCCCAGAGGACACACACCAGAGGAATTGATTGATGTCAGTCAGCTGTATAACCAATAAAGGTAATGAATAGTTTATGAAGCCAAATGGGGATGAAAATTTGAGAATACATTCTGAATTTAAGTGTGCTTAGCCCGGGGGGATGGGATGTAATGAAACAGAGTTACTGTACACATGGTCTTGATACATAATGGCAGCACAGCTCACAATCCCATAGAGATGTAGCACTATACATCAAATGATTGACATGCTGGTGAGCTAGAGCGCTTGGGAAATAAATTTAGTAAAAAAAAGGATTTGCTTAAAAAAACAAAATTCTTAAAAACATCCTACTTTGTCAACCTCTCTCTCATATCGAAACTAACTGATAGCTCTATTATTTGAAGTTCTAAAATATCTTCATGTACCAATTTTTATCAAAAATATCAGTATGAAGTTATAATTACTATATAAAATCCATGTTTTCAATGCCAATCAGCCAACAATCCTACACACAAACTAGTGGCTGAATTTCTCTCCTACTTACTAGAATTATATGGAGATTCATGAGAAGTAGACCTGAAATTCAGATAGGACAAGAACCTGGTTGCAACAGAAAACTGCAGAGTAGCATAGTTATCAAGTTCATCAAGTTGTCACACCAGTACAGCCACAATACAACTACAGACAAAGCGAGGTAAATACATAGAGTTACATATCACTCAGTCTTGATTTAAAGCTGACTGCTTTTCTTTTATGGCAATATTTTTTCTGCCAGAGAAGAACTGCACAAAACTGAAAGACCTAAAAAAAACAAAGGCTTTCTTTAATTTTGACCATTGTATCTATTTGGATTATAGTAAAATCACCTCTTCTTAGGTCACAAAAGTTTTTACCTTCTCATAAATGCATGCACCAGCAACAAAAGTTATAACTAACCTTAACTCAAAACAGTATCTGCTATTAAATGTTTGACCATAAAAGAAAAAATTCAAAAGACATGCTATTGACTCTCTGAAAGGTAGAAAAAAAACACATATATTGGTCAGCAAGAGACAATCACAAATCAAATCTACCCCGTTTCTGAAAAACACTGGACCTGTAGACTAAGCGTGTCTCATGTATCATCTATTGATTTAAAGGAAGTGGTGCAGGGTTAAAAAAAAATATCCATTTAAGAATTTGATAGAAAAAGGGAGCCATACTCTAAACATTTTCAGACCTCTTATAAAATAATGAATTACAGTTCACCAAGCACAAGGACTTATTTATCCAAAAATAAAAAAATATATTTCATAAATTATTAGGAGAAAGTGTATCCCTAAGTATTCAAGAAGACTGGTCTCTGCTGGGAGGGCTCAGCATTAGTTACTTTATAGAGTACTTACTTGAGGACGACGCAGCCAGAGCCACTCGGGGGTGCAGTCCAAAACACCTGGATGCTGGTGCGTCTGCGGGGAGTGCTCTCTGTCACTGCAGGTGGGCAGTTGGTCATAAACTGTGTTTCCTCTTCATCGATTATCTGTAAACCATGCACACACACATACACCGATTATGTTAAGTAAATGTAAAAGACTTGCCTCGGAAACACTTGAATTATCTCCATTTGAGTTAAAAATAATTAGATGTTAGATGTTAGTCTTAAATCATTTGGGTTTATCTGCTGTTTAAAGGTTACCTAATGCTGGTTCAACAAATACCTCCAAGTAAGAAGCTATTGGGTTAAATTGAACAGTGCTATCTCACATGCATTGGTTCCAATATCAGTGAGTGTATGTGTGTGAGTGTTACAGTAGCAGTTCCCATCCTAGGGTTTGGGACCCCTCTAATTGGGCACAGAGTATTCTTATGGGTAGTGAGATGATAATGGGATAGGAGAGAAGGAAAAAAGAAGACCGCCACATAAAACAAAAGTTCAAATACATTTTATTATTCTGCAATGGATATTTTATTTCTGGTGAAATGATATATAAATACTTACTTTAATTACTGTACTTTTATCTTTGCTGTTTTGATTCAAATGAAACAATCTTAGAAGTTTAAAGAGAAAATCACTCCTTAGTAGAGATGCACACCACTCATAGATATATGTAACATCTGACAAGCGGTCACAAGTAGACACTTCTTCATTTCATGGGTGCATGAGTAGAAATGGTTGGGAACCAGAGTGAGAGAAATAGAAAAGTCGTTTGTCAAATGATTATGGCTGGAAGTTGAGTTATTCCTCATATCAGCCCTTATGAATCACTGTCATTGTCATTGTACTGGAGACATGGCTGCAGTCAAACTGAATAGTCCCAATGTATGCTGCCCTCTATATGCAGGTTCACACCAGAGATACTTAGCATCTCATTGATTTTAACTGGATAGAAAATTAGTAGTTTGAGTTGCAGCTACCGAGCTAACATTCACTGCACAGAGACCAAGGATCTGTTTGATAGGAAGTGACATCAGGGCAGTAAAGACGGGAACTTTCTCACTCCATATAGCTGTCAGCAGAGAATTTCCTTTGTCATGCCATGTTATGAATGAGTTCCCTCTGAAAGTGGATTGTGAGAGGATGTGTATGCCTCTAAGTGTGTGTGTGTGTGTGTGTGTGTGTGTGTGTGTGTGTGTGTGTGTGTGTGTGTGTGTGTGTGTGTGTGTGTGTGTGTTAGAGTTAGTGAGAGACAGAGAGAGTAAGAATGGGAGCTTGGGAGTTGAGTGTGTGTGCGTGTGTGTGTGTGTGTGTGTGTGTGTGTGTGTGCGTGAAAGTGTATATGTAGACTATCTCTGTTTGACGGATTATCAACCCCCCCATGTTTCCATGGTTTCTAACAGGCATCCTGGGCTGGCCTGACTGGACTGCAACACGTTAAAACCTGTAGTCTCATGGGAAAGAATTAAACACCATCTGAAAAAAGAAGCAACCAATTTTCTGCAAAGTAACCTATGACCCATTTCCACTTGCAGTGTCTAATTCCAAATTTTGAGTCCTCCTTCCAACAGACAGGCACCGTACGTTAGGAGAAGAGAAAAACAGTGAAATATTACGGGAAAACTCAGTTGCATTTCTTGGTCTATACAAGAATCTATGCAACACAGTAAGTGCTTGACTCTACAGTGGCTTCTAGTCAGAACCTTCAAAAAATAACATTTCTTGAATAGAGGTTAAGTGTCAGACATCTTAATTGTCCTAATATCAGATCATCCTTGTGGAATTATCATGTGGAGATTAGTCTCCCACAATGTCTTTTATATCTGTGTCAATGATTTTGTCATATGTTGTACTCGAAGTGGATTTCAATCTTCACATTTCAATCCTCACATGGCCACAATTTGCCTCTTCATGTTCTATTGGTTCACCCTGCTGAGAAGTAATGTCTCATCAGACATCGCCAGCAGTGCTGGTTTACTCTCCTGCCAACAAACAATCACACACAAATACACACACATACACGGACACACACATACTGCAGCAGCAGCGCACCCTCACCACACACACAACACACTGCAGCTCCCCTCCCAGAGAATAAAAGTTTTTGCTTTCATCAAGTCAGGGGCAACGCGTGCAAGCAGCGCGCACACGTACACACACACAAGCAGCTGACCTCCCCAGAGAGCTCAATAAAAGTGCTTTTCATCAAGTCGGGAGCTGTCCTGAGACGGCTGGGATGTAGCACACCAGCAGATTTCAAATGAGCTGTATGTTAAATAAAGCCTGACGTCTTCTGTTGCAGCTTCTTTTCTCTTTCTATTCTCCCAAAGCCTGAAAGCCAGACCCTCCAGAGCTCTTTTAGAATGGAGGAATGGTGTGTGTGTGTGTGTGTGTGTGTGTGTGTGTCTGTGTGTCTGTGTGTGTTTGTGTGTGTGTGCGCACGAGCGCACATGTGTTTTCTCATAAAAGACATAAAACATGAAAGACTAACAGAGCAGGTGATGATGGAGGGATATCTCTTTGGACAGCAGTTTATTTTTACTGCGCTGTCACATGCGGGTTATAACTAGACAGGTGACCATCTGGAGCTGTAAAACAGATCTTCGACTTCTAGAAACATAGAAGGAATAACTTATACATTAATTTTACATTTCATGCCCACATCTAAAGGCTTTGGTCAAACATTTATCTGTCAGCACTTTCTCTGAGCACTCCATTCTCACAGTCATCCATGTGTTGTGCAAGGTAACTCAACATGACTAAATGATGTAGTGTTTCCCCTCTTTACTCCTGCTGTTTAGCACCCTGTCACACTATACCAAGCTATGCCATATGGCTGAGGAGCCTGCTCAAGGCTGGCACTAAATAACAACAGCGAAAAAAAATCAATTACATGGACAAATAAGACAGAAAAAACTTTGCCCGAGCTAACACAGGGTAATGAGAAGGGAGGTGCACTCAGGACTAAAATTAAATGTTCCTGTTTTTCATGTCCTCCCATATTCAAGGCTCAGGTTCACAGCGAGTGCCTCAGCATTGCAATAACTGTGATCAGATCAGCCTGAGGACTGCTGTGCAAACCTCCCCGTGCACTGTACTATAAGATCAATAAAATAATAGGACTTTATGTGGGAAGCAACTGAAACTGACAGGTTCACAAGAGTCTGAAAAAGAGAACTCCACAAATCCTGTTAAACCCCGTTTAACAACTGCTCCTCTACAGGGTCTGCTCTAAGAAAACATGGTTGCAAGTTCTGGGCAGGAATGGGAATTTGGCTTAGGTTAGAAATGGACGTATGAGGTGGGTACATGTGCCTTTTCCTTTTTCTTGTTAAGAATACACTATATCATTGCATACTGGCTTTACTGTTGCTGTTAACATAGCACTATATATATAATACTTATACATTCTAGAAATAAAGTCAGTGTACCACGTTTATCATTTTATATGATTATCATCGCTCCTTTCTCTGCACTCACATACATACATGTACCCCATAAAACCAATCTCCTCCTTCTCCCTAGGAGTCAATCGCCTGCATTACAATTTCAAAGGGCATATTCAAATATTTGTCCATAATCACATGGACATAACAGTACCAGTTTCCTTGCCTCCTCTCTCTTCCTTTCGTAATCTCATCCCGGCTCTCTTCTCTCCCTCCTTCATACAGTACTGCAGCCGAACCTGCCTGTATAAATGCTAATTAGCCTCTTAACTACACCAACTGTACACTTCTCTCATAGATTAACTGTATGCCACCTTGTGAGAAAAGTACTCCTTGAATTCCACACAATTACATCCCCAAACCTGGAAAGGCACAGCTACATGGAGCAAAGAAAAGAAAAGAGTATGCTATTTTTTTTATGTTATATCAAGCCTCTTAGAGGAGGTGAGGTGAGAATAATCACACTTTGACATGTGAAGACAGGAAGACTGTGCAAAAAAAAAAAAAAACAGTGACAACCCCCTCCCCCTCCCCACCCCCCACAGTCGGAGCTATTTTTTCTCTCTTCACACACTGCTTGCACAGTGCCTGTGCTGGAGTCCAGAAGAAGGATGGTACTGATAGTACGGTTAAGCCAGGTGTGGTTAACGGTGCTGATTTGCTGTCTTTTATGGCTGCTGAGTCACAAATTAAAATGGACTGCATAACGGATAAGAAGGACGGATATTAAATACTTTGGTTTAACTATAGGTGTGTCAGTACAGGATGCATGCTGGAAAATTAATTACCATATTCATATTTCTAGTACCTTACCTGGAAATTTCCAATGTAGTCCTCGTCCTTGTCTCCCTCTGCACCCTCCCTCAGGGCTATAAGGATGAACCCTCTAAAGTAGGAGGGGCTGGATGCAATCACAGTCACTGAATGGAAAGAAACGAGAGAGACAGCAGGCATCAATCCACGCAGAAAAAAGCTGAACTAAAATCTTCAGTACAAAAAGATGACTAAAGAGGACCTTGCTCACTACCTGCCGGGGAAGTGTTGAATTTAGAAATAGCCATACATACGTGGAGCTGTGACGGATGAAGGGGAAAACATTCTCACGTTTTTTTTTTTCTTCACAATCAAATGTTTCAGCTGTTCTTGAGGGTGTAGCTCAGATAACAGTAATTAAAATTTCTCATTCTCAGCTTGGCAGTATTTCTTTAAGATGTTCCAAGATAGGGCTTTTGTGAACCTTGCAATCCAGCACAGCATAAAAGAATGTCCTTTACTTTGGGGAAAGAATACATTTTCCGTACTTGACAACTTAAAGCATCATGAGATATCACTTTTAGACTTGGAAATGGCTAATTTCCAGTATAGGTAATAGGCTCTGATTGAAGAAATGTGGTTTCCTATTCCCCGCTTCGAGTTTATTCTGTTACACTATTTTGGTTGGTATAGACTGTTTTTGATTAAAGCCGGTTGTTGGAACCAGAACGATATGAGCCTTTGAGATTCTCAGAGCAGATGGCACATGCCAGTTCACTGCACCCAATGACTTTCACTTTCGACTAAAAAGAATTTAATTTGGGACTGCTGGCTATTTCAGACGTTGTTATAACTATGAAGGAGAATGTCAAAAAAGTCCGCAAGAGGTTATAGCGAGATTTAGCTTTATAAAACCATTTTAAAACGTCGACTGTTTAACGCGTGCTCATTACTCGAGTGCTTAAAATTCGGTTGAGAGAAAAGTTATGTTACGTTCAGTTCACACTTGTCTCCTTAATGGGAAGCGCTGGGTCAAAAGTAGACTCTGGTGAAAACTTACTTTGAGTTTACACAGACTAATGACCGCAGACCGGCGTTTATTTGACAATGCGCGCACGGTGCCAATCAGAGCACTGCGCGTAAATCTCGCAGACGAACACCAACCTCTGTATGTGCTCCCCGGCTGGTAGCTCTCCGGGTCTCCCTCGACGCGGA
This sequence comes from Istiophorus platypterus, assembly GCA_016859345.1. Classification (NCBI taxonomy): domain Eukaryota; kingdom Metazoa; phylum Chordata; class Actinopteri; order Istiophoriformes; family Istiophoridae; genus Istiophorus; species Istiophorus platypterus. The sequence continues at coordinate 18,085,477 of CM029118.1, forward strand.
GGCGAAATTCATTGTTGCCCTCCTTCCGATTGCTCTGAGCCCGTAATATCCGACTACAATACCCGTCCCCCTTCCCGGCTCTCTCCGAGGGCTCCTCGGTGAAGGCGAAGGTATTGCACGCCGCGGCGGAGACCAGGCATAGCAGGAGCAGAACGCGCGAATGTAGCCCGGTCGGCGTCATGGTGTAGGGTCTCCGACAGCCCCCGTCGATACAGATGTTAGAAATCTTGTCGGATGGCGGCTGAAAAACGCTTGTTTCCGACTCCTGCCTCGCTCTTTAACCGATAACCTAACTTGGCGGCTGCTGAAGCGGAGCCCTGCTCTGCTACGAGGGCAGATCCATCCTGATGCGAGAGGAAGAGAGAGAGGAAGAGGACTGGCTGGGATGCGCGGCGCACTCGCCCTGAGAGGACTGCAGACTGCGTGCCGCCGGTTTAGAGCGAGCAGGGTAGCAGGGGTCCGGGGGAAATGGCCAAGCGACGAATGAACGGTGTGTGGCTGTCTCCAAGGCCACAGCTATTTACAAACCGACTGGGTGAAGAATACTCCGAACCAACAGACTGAGAGCGCAGGCAAACATTCCTACCGATGAGCGCCGAGAGAGAGGGCAACATGTGTGACATACTTGGACTGAGCTCAGTGCGCTGTGTGTGTGTGTGTCATCAGTCAAGTGCCCTAGGAAAGACAAGAAAACACACAGAGACGCACAAAGAAATTAATAAAGCTCGCTAAACGGTTGTCTAGGTGACTAATTAAACAAGCCTTAGTTCCATGGGAGTGTTGAATTCATTAGCTGGTGGGTGACTGCTTTGCTCTCTCTTTTCTCGGCGCACAAATGTTAAGTGACCGAAGGCGTCGGATCCGTCAAAATAAAAAAAGATGTGAATGTATATAGATTACAGTCACATCCCAGCAAAGGGGGGTCGAAGTGTTAGGGACTGGAGGGAGATTCTGTGCTGCTGTTATCAACACAAGGAAAGAGATTTCACACTTTTTTCCTTTTTTTTTTTTTTGTACACTGGGGACCTATAGGAGAATACTGATCCATCTCAACAAACATTGAGAAACATACACTAACCGGAGGCCATGTTGGGCCAAACATCTCCCACATGCTGTGCCAAACCTATTAGCCACACGTGCAGCTCCTAATTAAAATGTGGCCTTGCAGATCGACTGTATACCTTGGTGGTTATGTATGAAGAATGGCATTGTCAGCCAGTGAGTCAGTCCACCACAACCGAATGGGTTGCCATGACATTTTATACACACATTCATACTCCTCAGGGAATTGAAGGCCAGTGACTTTAACGACACACTGACTTTTCCACTATTGCCATCATGAGGTTAACATTTGTGTTTTGCTTTTTTTCAGGAACTTTTTCAACAACTAGTGCGTGCACTACTTCTTATCTAGTACCACCCGCAGGACAAAACTTCAATTAGTTCAGATCCACATACTTGATTTGTGATCAAATATGTGCAAAACTTCAAAAGTTATTTTTCGAATTGGAAAACACTACCAAGCTTATTTGTATATTACTCAGTAACAACTGCTGCTCTGTTTCATTTGGTCAAATAATGGCACATACAAATAGATGACAATATATGCATTTTTAATCCATACATTTGGTCGACAATTTTGTCCAAAGATCACAGAGACTCCATATTACTCCTTACTCTCTACTGCCCCAAATGACCTGGCTAGTAGTTGTATTAAGTTACTCATAGGCTAAGGCTACGATTGAGCAGACTTTATTAAAGTTTGATGTTGAGTATTAACATACAATCTAGGTAGGATTTTTATTTGATTTATTATTAAAGCACTGTAATGCAAGTAAAAACAAAAAGCAGCCTATTTATTTTAATTTTAAAAGTTTCACAGAGTTTACTTGCACTGACTGACACTTGTGTAACATTATTTTAATATTCAACATCCAAATTTGAATGTAAATTATATGGTTTACATGTCAACAGCTGAAAGATAAAACACTAATAATCTTTACTTTGTTGGTGGTGTGTACAGAAAATACCGGTACATTATGATTTCCCTCGCTTTAGTTGAAATTCATATTCTTTAATGATCCTTTACCCAATTGGGTAGCCTGATGGCCTCTCTCTGAATGACTCGGAGTATATTAAATATTTTTCAGATGAATTAAAATTATTGTTATTCGCAAAATTCTGGAAGGGACACATGAAAACCCTGCTTGGATTGGTTTTCTCTGGTTCTTCAGCTCTAGCAGTCTCGCTTCTCTGTCTCTTTCTGCTTCTCTCTTACTTCTACCCTGCTTAGTCGCTTTCCTTTTAAAATATGTGCACACATGCTTGTCCAGCCCGCTTTAGACTTTTTTAAAATCAGAATCAGTAATCACAATGTCTGAAAAATTCAGGTACTACTTATGGTCATGACCAAGTGCTCTCCATCAGGGAAACTGTCCTTAGTGTCCAGATATGTTGTAATTTATCAACTGATGAAGAATACATGAGTGTTTCTGAGTAAAATTTAATCAAGACATTCATTCACATTTGGCTGTGTTTTTCTAAAGTATCCAATACTAGTTTATTGAGTAATGGTTTAGCTGTTGACAAGAAAAGAATGGTGATTTAATGCTCGTTTCAAAAGCTGGACTTCACCCAACCACTTGCAGCTTTAAAGGGTTAAATTAGCACTTACTACTCTGAGAAATACAGGAGTTTTGGGGCCAAACCAGGGCAGGAAAAAACTAACTTTCAGTTGATTCATACTTTTTTAATCTGTCCTGTGGTTTGCTTTATGAGACATTGCATGTCTCATTAACAGGCTAGAAATGAAATATTCTCTGCTGATTGCCTTCTTTTCTCAGTGCTTCCTCTCCTTTTTTCTGCCTTTTGTCTCTCATTCACTTTTTTCTTCCAGAGCACATCAGCTTTGACAGTTGTCTGTTCACTATGAGTTCCCCAGTCATTGAGATAAAAACATGACATGTTACAAAACAACATCACAAAAGCACTGGGTGTGAAGTGATAAACTGAAATGTGTTGATGTAATTCCTCTTGTTTCTTGGCTTCTTAATCTTGTTCAGGCCGTAGGCTGCATTTTATCCTTTGTGACACTTTCTTACAACACCCCCAGAGTTTATTTCAGTCTTCAAAGGGGTCAGCAGCCATGTAATGAGAATGTAACCACTTGTGATGGGCACTGACAAATGGAAAGAGGCTATGCTCTGTTCACCTACTGCTGGGTTGATGGATGGATGCTGCGGGAGGAAAGGAACAGAGTCTGGTTAGCGGAACACTACACCAGCAGGTGTCATGAAAGCATTTTGACTCACAACCCTGCTGAGTTGAATCTTACCACCACCTTTGAGCCTAAGGTTGGCTGAGGAAAAATGCTAACTACATTCCAGATAGGAGAATATTCAAGACAGTGGCTCCAGAAAGATTTCAGAGCCCTTCACTTTTGGCACACACTATTGTGTCTTAGATTTGATTAAAAATGGATAAAATTGCCATTAATTTACACTCAACGAACCATAAAGACAAAGTGAAAATCTTTGCAAGTTTATTAAAAATCAAAAACTGAAATGCTCTAAGGCAGTCTTTTATCGGGGGATTTCTGTTTTGAATACGCAGACCAGTTGAAAAAGAATCTAAGTGGTGAAACTGAATGAGTTACAACCCATCATTCCCTCAACAACTATTCTTAAGCTGCCCTTGATTGAGGTGCTCTTAGCCCCTTGGCAGCTCCAGGAGAGCTACTCAGAGGCAACAGTAGGAGCTTGTCAATGTACTGAGTCACTACCAGGAACGTGTGTGAAAACTATTGTTATGAAAGATAGCATTACTTAAAATATCATTCACTTTCAGATGACCTTTTCTGGACAAACAAAGGTTATTTAAATGTTACTATATTCAAACTGACTTCATTTCCATTGGATGATACAAAGGTAACTACGATATATAAAAAGTTTGGGGCTGGATGACAGGCCTAAAAGAGAGAATCCTATATAGAGGAATAAAAAATATCATTTCCTTTGACCTCACACACTAGACTTCCCACAGAACACACTCAATTTCCTACCGCAATTAACAATAATAGTGACCGATAAACAAGATATATGATAATTTGGCGAGGGGTAAAATGGGTGAAGAGTTACAGTTGGGTTGTATAAAAAAAATATACAGTGAGAAAATAATGGGGTAGGCAGAAAAACATTGGTCAGGAGTGACTAATTAACCACCGGGGAGCATGAAGTTTAAGGACTCATGTCTCGTGCTCAATCGGACGTCTCTCACTCTGTTTACATCAGTTGGACAGAACACATGTGGTCTGGAGACGTGGTGATATCAGCACATGGGGTTGTTACTGTTGGTCTAGACACCCACGGTGTGTTTTCCTCTTCAGTGACGCCACAGTCTTTTGGTTTCCTCTGAAGTGGTCTCTTCTACTGCCACATCTAAGGGATCACATCATAGTACAAGTTTCCAACAGGAGCTCTGCAAAAAAAAAAATACTGATTTTAATCCCTACCCTCTACCTCCTTAAAAAACCTTGTGATTTTTTTTTCAGCTGTCATTTGGAATAAAAGATTTGACTGGTCTTAGCAAAATATGAAATGCATGTTAAACCTCATACAAAGGTTCAACACATTTTGGAAAATATACTTAATAATTTTCTTGCCAAGAGTTAAGTGAAGAGATTGATACCAATCTGATGTCTGTCTGTTAAATATAAGGCTACAGTGTGCAGGCTACACAATCCACACAATAAGATAACTGAAAAATTGACATTTCACTATTGTATGGGAATTATGTGCCAGACTATTTCTATGTTATGAGCTGTCTCCAGGCTCCCCCAGGTTGATTCTGTTCCTAGCCCCGGCGTACTGTAAAAAGGTAAACTGTCGTTTTTGCATTTGTTTTTTCTTCAGACTATGTTTCAGTTGTTTGTACAAAGCTAAGCTAAAAAGTTGCTGCCAGTAGCTTCATATTTAATGGGCAAATGTTAGGGTGAATTTAATCTTCTCATCTGATTCTCTGTCAAAGTACATAATAATAAATGGTAAACTATTCCTTTAAGCATGCTGTTTGATATTAATTTTGCACCTAAACCTGCCTGTGGATGCCTGCACAAGTGCATGCAACACTTTGCTAACTGTGTGATACCAAGAGTACAATGTACTTTATATCGTGTAAAATCTGATAAATATACCCTCCCACTCCACACAAATGAAATTCTCTACTCCTGCACAAACCTTTGAAAAATTCCCTGTGCTTTGTTGTTTTCGGAGAGGAATAGAGGTCAAGCAGGAAAATCAAATTTGGCTCTCATTTGATCATGGTGAAGTATAAGAGCCTGCTCATTAAGCACTTGAGCCCCCGCTGCCAAGTCATTAAGGCCATATTTACCATGCAATAGCACTGTATTCAGAGAACCTGAGATTTACTATCTTGTTTCCATCTAATTTGAAGGAGAAAGAGAAATAGTTTGAGGATATAGACAGAAAAGCTGGGAGAAAACTTATTTGACTCCTGACAGAATGTAATCCCAGTATAAGGTCTATGTATTGTGTAATTTATACTTTTCAGATATATATTTCATGTCAACTGACTGAAAACAAATGAACTAAATATTATGAGCTTTAGCTAGTTAATGATCCTTGATGTATATGTATAACAGGCTTTTATGTCACTCAACACAGTTCAACAACCGCGGTCTGCAGTCAGAGTTAATGTCTTTATTTCCATCCTGGCTTCACGCATCCAGAACCCCGTCTACTGCTTTGGAGGTAATGCATTTTGATGTCCATCTAAAAGCCTGAGTGAAACATGTGCTGTTGGGAGCCCAGCAAGCGTACGGGGCCTATCACAAATGATTACAGTCAGCCAGAGGGTGACGGGGATCACCAGGTGCTGGGGCCTGTTGAGGCATTACTTATTGAATCCTGTCTTTAGCTCTTAGGAGACCTGGGCCATATCTAAATGGCTTTGAGGAAATCACACACCCTGTCAGAAACTATTAAGTTTCTGTCTCAGAAACAGACTGTCTCAGCCAAAGATTACCACCAGACTTTGGGAGGCAAAGTACAGTATTGAGCTTCTCAAGTCTAGCTCAGTGAGGCCTTTGCATAAATGGGTTTTGGATGATGATACATAAAATCTTGACATTACAAAAGAAAGTTCAAACCAGCCTATTATGAGTGTATTCTAATAACCGAAAACAGTTATAACAGGCAACCATAAGCTCCAGTGAGTTTCTTAAAAAGTACTCGGCTTCACAGGTCTAGCAAAGATATACTCTCACAACAAAAGCATGGTAACTAAAGCAGACAAGACACTCAGGTGTTCTCAGACGTGATAAAAAACGCTATTATAAGCCATCTAACTGCACTTCACCAGATAGAATAAAGCATCACTACGAGGGATAAATACACAAACTGGAACCTATATTCAGTAATGATAGGTTGAAGGACCATTATGGTCGATGTATATATGCTTAATACATCGAGTATCATTAATTATTTCATTATATCAATATGCCAGAAACTGAATCTAGCATAGTTTATTGTAGATATAGCACTCTAAATACCCTTGGAACTGGCCAGAGTACATTTCAAGATATTGTATTATCTTCTATTCAGTTAGAACTTCTACTACTTACTAAATAAGTAAAACCTGTGAATTAGTTCAAATTACTCAAAGGCATCCTTCTTAATCATAGTAAATGTAAATACTAGATATGCTAGAACTGATCATGTGAGCTCATGCATTTGACAGCATAAATTAAATTTATATCTCTTTGAGGACTGTGGGAAATGTTGCCCTTATAAGCTGAAGGCCAAGACATCCAGCTGTGTGGGGTCTGGTTTAAATGTCACATTAATATCTTTGCTGTCTGTGCAATAAGTTCTGTGACATTCTCCAACACTGGGCTGGGCAACAGACTATCACTGGCACATCATTCATAATCTCCTCTCCCATCCTATTGTACTATAGGTCTGTCAGTGGATCACCAATTCACAATCTATTATGTTTTCTCATAAAACTAATTTTGCTATCTTTAGTTCAGGGGCCTATTTTACTTGTTTATGCTACTTAATATTTCGTTACCGGCATTTTCAAAGAAGCTTTGACCTTTTCTCAGTCTCAGCTTTCCACTTGCTATTGACCTTTAGCTACCAAACGGCACGTGTTAGCTGAAGACACTCTTGTGTTCTCTCTTCTTGAATGTTATGCCTGAAAGCGCTACAGATCCTGTATCTCTCATCTAAACACATACCCCTCTACCCCTCTTTCTATTAATGATTTTTGTCTACTAAGGAAAAAGGAGATAATTCCAGTTAATCTAGAGATACATCTATGTATATTGGAATGAAAATTTGAAATGCAGTTATAACTGAGATTACCATTCTCTTCACCCCATATAGAAGGTCTATGTTAGGAAAGATTAAGATTAAAGATTAGATTGACTTAGACATTTTTGCGGCTACATACAAAGATGGCAGACTAGATGAGAAAAATTACCTAAGTCATGGCATATTCTGCCTGGGTCACTTTTATTTTTTATGCAATTGATGTTGTGTCTTGTTTTTTTTTTTTGCAAACTTGTTCACACATCTGGTTGAACTTTCTGTTACAATATCAATAAAAAATACCAATGTGCTTGCTAAAGATTTTTTTTTTCTTGTTTTCTGAAAACATTCAAATATGACTCAAGCAATTATGCTATGAGGCTAACATTTTGTTTTTTTTTTCCATTCCAGTATGATCTTACTAAACCAATTAGTCCATTGCTGAAAACACTGGATAAAATTATATTGTAAGGGTATTCCATATATGGCTTTAAAAAATACTTTTGAGAAAGGGATATATGTACTTATACAAGACTAACCACAAGAAAATGGTTCCTCAGCTGAGAATCAAACACTCCTCATTGTTGTTTTAAAGCTCAGATTCAATAGAAGAAACCTGCAAACAAAGAATATACAGATGCTTGTACTGAAGGATATTGGGAATGCGCACTTTTATTTTTATTTTCACTCCATTTCATTGTCCTGAAAAAGAAATCGTATCGTCAATATCAAACTCATACTCTCATTAACAGTTTTCATTCTTGCTCTAAATCAATGATAACAAGATCAAATTTGTCAAACCAGAATCAGATAGTTTTAAATATGTTATAGACAATGTCACATATAGATACTCACTGCAATAGTTTTCTCAAATTTTTCTCAAATGAAAGTAAATGCTGCATTCATTTGCTCACCTGTGAAATATGTGTACCATAGGTATTGTATCATATCATACCACACTGCTGTGGATAGTGCACATGCCTACATGTTAAGCATGTTATACTGTATATTTGGCATGTGTATCTAAAATTTTGTGTTTGCACCTTCTGATTGGCCCCTCTCCTAGCAAAGAACGGGTAGGAATTTTATGTTAATGTGAAAGTCTTTAGTTTTTGAATCAATGTTAAACCCTGAAAGGATGTGAAGCTTTTATAATGTCCCTAAACATCAGTTACATACTATGTGTACTATTTATGCCACAGACATATCAAGGTTTGGAAGCTTCTACTTTCATAGAAATATGACATGAGGTCTTGATTCTAAGCGATATTAAAGCTCTCTCCTGGTATTGAACATTTTGCAGAGGACAGAGAGCAAGAAACAGGACTAAGCCAAATAACTGCCCATATCTAAGTGAAATACCTTTGAAATAGATCTGCTTCTATCAAGACAGTTTCCTCTGGGGCTAGAAATTTTCCATTAATACACACATATGGACAGCACATGCTTATGCCATTTGATTCAGCACACATCACTGTTGGGGAAAAAAAAGGTGTGAGAGAAAATGAGAAAGAGGAAATGACAAGAAATTATTCAAGTTTGAGAGGATCAGCTGTATGATACCAAGTAACTAGCTTGTAATGATAAACAAACTGCATCCAGATTGGGTACAAGAGTCAAACTCTAGTGGATACATTGGCTACCCACCACCTCACTACAACTCTACTGCCATTTCAAGTCAGTTAAAGCACCTGCCTCATTGCTTTAGAAACTTGTATCATGCCTCTGTATTTTGTGATTCCATTTGTGGACAGTGTTTTATTCTAAAGTTAAACATTAAAATAGATTAGAAATCATCAAAGAAATTAAATAACTTTCAAAAGTGATTCTGAAAAATTCAACAAAAATTTGTTGAATGATGGCAGAACATCTTTACTTTTTCATTTGTGCTAGTTTCCCATACAGTCATTTTTTTTCCAGTTTGATTTAGCCTATTCTGTTACCTTCATCTGTCTCCCTATGGCTAGATCCATACCTCTCTGTTTATTCCCCTTCTCTTTTCTTTCTCATCTCCATTTGTAAAGGCTCATCACTATTTACACTGCATGCAAGATTGGCAAGATATGCTCCTTGCAACTATTATCACAAGTGGACTATTCAATTGTTCTACATTGTATTTTTGCTTTTTCAGGAGGGCCGACAGTACCTAAGTGAGTCTGCAATTACTAAAAATGATAATGTTGCTGTCAAAGTCCCCCCTGCTTGCTATAGCAACAGAGTTGCTAGTGACATCAGTTTACAAATAGATAAATCAGAGGGTATTTCCTGTCAGGCCAAGTGTGCGCTAATATCCCTAAGATTTGTGAACCTCACAAGCTATCGGTTGAATGGGATTTAATGGGTCCTGAAGGTTTTGTTCACCAGCCCAAAGGGCATTAGAGGAAAAGTCAGGGGACCACCAAAGTCAGTAGGATACATCCCTGTTGCTCGATGGATATCTAAAATTTCGTGGCAATCCATGCTATAGTTGTCAAGACACAGTAAAAAGTTAAACAGGGTAAATTGTTTGTGGTGCTAATGTCCATCATTTGTTGAGATATTTCAGTTTGGAACCAACTGGTGGACTGACCAATCATCTGACAGAAACAGTAATATTGCTGTCACAAGAGCCATGCCACTATCATGGCTTATCATGGCTAAGCCCTTTCAACTTATGGCAATGGAATCAGCAAAAGCTCATCTTGGACACCTGCTGTTGAGCTAATTGCATGTTTGTCCTACATCCATACCAGTACTATGTACTATTGTAACTATTATTGCTATAATAACTTTTTGAATTAAAAGCCTTAAAAAAAGGTGTAGGCACAATAACTTGTTGACCAGTGTGTTTGTCTGAATACCATGAACATCAGTCTCCAGCAAACTCCTCCCTTCTCCAACTACAGTCCTCTCAAAGATCAGCTCTTGGCAAAAGAAAGAGGCCTGGTGACCTTATAAGCTTTGCAGCTTGTATCTTTTACTGAGTTGACAACCTCCTCATTCAGATACCAAATCAATGCTGGAAAGTCACAGGCCAAGATTGGAATTGTGAAAGTGTCTCCAAACTTTGAATATAAATGAGTTTTCAGAATGTCTGCGCTAACGTGAATTTCTTAAAAAAAAAAAAAGCACTAAAATCATATATATATATCTATATCTATTTATATCTATCCATTTCTCTCTCTCTCTCTCTATGTATATATATATATATATATATATATATATATATATATATATATATATATATATATATATATATATATATATATATATATATATATATATACATATATATGTATATATATATGTATATATATGTATATATATACATATATATGTATCACATGTGTTTAATTTGTTCTTGTTTGAAGGTATACTGCCACAGACAGGGGTCAGTCAATGGTAACATTTTTACTGATTCCCTCCCTTAAGTCTGTCACTCTTTGCGAGCCCCTTAGTCTACCAAGACATCAGCTGTGTAACACTTCTTAACATGTATTTATGTTGTACGTTGGCCCTGAGATTTAAAAGCACTGCAACTTACAACACATGTAAATAGAGAAAAACTAGCAAAAAAAACAATATTTGACAAATTTGCTAAAAAGTGCAGTATTTGGTAAAAAAATATGTTGCAACGGTATGTTTTAAAAACCCTGTTCTCCAAGCCCACTGACGGTTAGTCAGGTTCAGTAACTCCATGAGTCACCATGACAGCATGTGTGTCCCCATATCCCAGCTGTGTTCATCACTTTTTTGTGTTCCCTGGAAAATTTTCAGATGTTGTCTGTGAAATCTGCAGTGTTTCTGCTTTCCATTGCTTCTTCTTAAGTGATGTTACATTACAGGGTGTATCTATAACTGAGCATTACCTCTAATGAGGGCAAATCTACATCTTTATGTATATATCCTGAAACTGAAACTAGTCAGAAACAAACAGACTTAAAGGTCAACCTGAAAACTGATGATCTGTTACCAGCAATAAACCTTGTACATAATGGACTGAGACGCACCCATTTATTCCTTCAAGAAACTAAAGATGAAGAGGTATTTTGACCTGGGATGTTTTTTTATTTGTTTTTTGCTGACCACCCTGTAGAAATGTAATCCTTGTGCTATCCGATTCCTACTCTATGTTCCAAGTTAATTCCCTCTATCCCTATATAGTAGACATTAACTGCTTCTCACAATCAAACATTTTTCACTTCACAGGGTACCCACACTAGTTAGTTTCCCATGCAGTATACCTGCACATTGTTATAGACATACTAATCTGTGGGGATATGAGCATTTTCTGCTCTGGTAGGAACACACACCCAATCCATCCACCATATCTTCCCACGCAAAGACACAGGCTTTCACACCAACCCCCAGGCAATAATCTCATGCATTTCTCTCTAACATGTAAGGTCTATTATCCATGGGGATAGCTCTAAGTCTCAGAGAACATCACAACAGCAGGGCATTATCGCTCTCTGTCTCTCCATCACACCATCCACTCCCCCAAATACCAATACCTGCGCATGAAACTATTCATCCTATCCCCCTTTTCCCCGATATAATCTCTGCTTGTGGCATTACTCATTTCTGCCTGGCATGTTGGGAGATGTGTTTCAATAGACTACGGACAAAAGAAGCACATGGCATGTGTGTGTCTCTGATACTGAGCCGCAGCAGGACTGTGAGGCTCAGAGTAGATGCTCTCAACAGTGTGCTGACAGCCCTGTAGCTTTTCAATTTACTTTTACTTCAAAAACAGATTCTAAGAGATGATAATTCAGAAGGTTTGGTGAATCAGATTAGGGAGTCTGATTAAGTGCAGCAGGGCATAAACAGTATGAACTACTACGAACTCAGATATTCTGCATTTCATCAATTAGAAAAAGCCCTAAATCTGCATAGCAAATTCCCCTGAGACATGAAAAATAAGCATTTGAGAGGGAGAGGGTAGGGGGTAAACCTGGGCTAAGCTTATCACCACCATAAGAACGATGGTACATGTTATCTTTTACATCCACCTAAGTTGCTTTACAAGGCAGACTAATTTAAGTCAAATCACATTAAAATCCCTCACTGTTTGCATTTTGTCAGACCAGAAATACAAAGTCTGTTACCCACAAGGATAAGTCTGGGGGCAAAACAACAAAGCCCAAATCTTTGTTTATTTTTCAGTTATTTCCATACCCAGAGGTCAGTTTCACTCAGAGAGCCAGGGGGACATTTAAGGTCACATCTTCGATGTTTTTTTTTTTTTCAATCAATTTATGAGATAGTAACAAAGAGAGAGAGATAAGAAAGAAAGTAAGAGAGGCAGAGAGAAAAATAAAGTCTTAGCACTGAATTTCTATTCCAGGCATCATTAGTTTGAAATGACTATCCTGGGTACAGATGTGTTAGAGAGACTGTAGAGAGAATCTGAGTGTGTGGGATGTGGGAAATAAATGGAAAGTAGTGACAAAAAACCTTGCAGATGACAGCAGAAGCTAGAGTCGCTTCACAAAAGATTTATGTGTTAATACAGTGTGAGTCTACTGGTTTCCTCAGCTCGACTGCTACACAAAATAGGGACAGGGAGACAAGGGAGGGGGAAGAAAAATTACATATACTAAGGCTGAGAATGAAAAACATTATATGTTGTTCAAATCCGGTTGAAATTGAGGCACTGAAACAAAGAGTTAGGTTGGGGAGAGAGCTAAACTGATCCTGGTGATATAGTTTGTTTTCTTTGCACAGCTACTGTCCAGGCTCAGTTTTGATATTGGCCTCTTAGCCACTTTACTACAGTAGGCTGTCTTTTTTTTTCTTTTTTTAGCCATGAAAAAGGAATCTTGTCATAATTTACTTGTAATTTATTTGTTTCTTCACTTGTCAATATCTTTGTCTTCTGTTTAACTTGTATATGTACATGTATCCCCTTGTTTTATGTTTTATTATATTCCTATATCTGTAGAAAATGAAATAAAATATCAGTTGCAAAAAATAAAAGAAAAAGAAAAAAGAAAAAGAAGTATTATGACTACTACTAAAAGCAAATCTTCCCCAACTGTGGTCTATGGCTTTGTTGCATCATTCATCTGTAGAAAAAGCCCATATTCATCTTCTCTCTGCTTTTACACAGTCCAACAGTACTGACATGTCATTGCTTCTAGTTCAACTGCAACACAAGTGAATGTTGGAGGGTGTTAGAAAGTTGGTTAGAAGTATTTTTCATACACTTAATAAATACATTCTTATTTATAATCACGCCATTTCTTTGCATCACACAGCTTGTTCCAGACAAAAGAAGTTACACTGAAATAGAATGACTCTACATAGTGAATGTTGTAACCCTCATAGCTATTAGAGCCAAATTCATTCTGTACATACAGTTTGATGGTTCCGTCAAACTGTGCAATGATCTGAAGCATTCTGTAGGATTAACATGGTTTGCAAAACTTGATGTGAATGATGAATTGCAATGCTTGTTGTATCTGGGTTTTCAATAGCTCTTTGTTTGAGCCAAAAGTTAAGGCCCACTCAGCTCCAAAGAGCTCTCCTACACCTGAATACTAATGAAGAGTTTGTGATCTTAACCCGACTTTGGCTTCAGCAAGAAGGAGACAATGTCAAGCACTCTGCTGGTCTGAGACAGAGACATGCAGGGGGCTGTCTGACACCAGGCTGTGGAGGATCAACAGGAGAAAAAGTAAAGGGCAGAGTGAGGTGATGTGAGCAAGTGAAGAATGTCAGCCTGTGGTGTTACCTTGTGAATTATATCTGTTCTATGAGCAGTTTACTGATAAAACCATCATTCTGAACATTTTTGCTTTTGTTCTAATGTTCAGTTTCATTATCTTTATCTCAATGTGCGATCTGGTTAACAATCTCTTGATCCTCTACATATTCCATATTCCATCAATTAAACATAATGTTTTTCTATTTCAATTGCAATAAAACTTAGTGGGAGAGAGGGGAGTTTGGAAAGTGCTAGATGCTGAACTGAAATTGTGCAGAGTTGACTGATCCCTTTGAGACTGGAGGCGTATGGCTCTGTGGGGAGCGTTAAAGATGTTTTGTAGCTGGAAACAAAACATGGAGGACGATCAGGGATCAGAGGAGGCTTCAGTACACTATGAGAAAACAGATCTCCCACTCCTGGCTTGATCTGTGTATGTGCATATGTGTGTTGCTTAGAAACATGCCAGCATCTCTTTTAGCATGGTCTTTTGACATGGATGTCGATTTATGGCCACAGTGACTCCCACTCACTCTCCCTGCACTCTAGAGTATGTTTTATACTCAGCATTTGATTGAGCAGATCAAATCTTGATTAAAGATTAGTCGTGGCACTTTCCAGCTAGAACACAAGGCCACAAGGATACACAGTACGACTAGGCGGGAATCTGCCTTTGCATTTATACTATCCACTTCTTTACAATTAGTACTTCTTTTAGGACTTACAATATAATCAAAGAAAAAAATACATGAGAAATTTAAATTCCATAATATTACTAGTAAGTGTCCTATAACAACAAGACCAAGAAGAATGCCTTTTAAATTAAAGACATACATTAATACAATGTGTACTTTGTTCTAGCTAAGATTTTTCATCAAATCAGAGTTGTAGGCACACTGTGGTCCCTATTTACATTAACATTACAATTAAAATGTCAATTAAAATAGGGTGGTGGTGTAACTTACTTCAGGGGTTCCAAAAATGGTAACCAACAGTAAGATAGTCATGAGGTAATAATGCATCACTAGTGATAAATCAGTGTGAGTGACTCTCCAACAAAACAATAATAATAATTCCTTCTTGCAACTGGGCAATTTCAAATTTTCCACAAAGCTTTTTAAACTGCTATGGTAAAGCCTATCTGTGCAAATTCATCAGGGGTGAATCGTGGGGGGTTGGTTCTCTTTGCAGCTATTGCATCTGCTGAATACTGCTCAATTAAAATATAGGGCTTATATATGAAATTTATAAATTGATTTCACAACCATTACAACCAAACCACTCCCAATCAGCCTGCCTGTGGATGACAGTGATGTCCTTTTCTGGCCAGCTGAAGAGTAGTTATCCTCTTTAATCTTAGGGAAGCTCAAGAACATAATACAATGTGCCAAGGTGCTACACAAAGTGTCACTGATTAGTATGATTACCATGGAGGTAATGAATACAATCAAACATCTTTAACTTTTGTAACTCTAGTTAGACAAATGGGTATGGAAATGTACCATATGAAGTAAGGAGTAAAGGTCATAGCTATAAGATGCAATTGCCATCCTGGGGAAGTAAAATACGCAGGAATAAAGGCCTCTATCCACAAATTATCAGTAAATCATCACCCTCTTCCTTTACTGCACATTTTATAGCTTCAATGATGCAATATTTGCATTTTTTGTTTTCGGATAGAGAGGGAAAATAATGGATATTTATACACATGGGATTAAAATCTCATTTACATTTTGTTGTTGGTTACATGTTAAAAATAGCACAACCACAGTAATTCAACATCAACACTTTGCCAAATACACACAAAATAATAGGAATGCATGAATCACAAATATACATACCAAGAAAAGCAGACAAACAAGCAGTGAGCAAGGATATGGACCAATAAACTGGCTGGCAGCTTGAATAAATATTACATCATGAGAGCTACAGGACAGCCTTAGGTAGTTCAACATAGGGGAGCTTTAGTAACCTATAAGTGACCTTGCTGCTAAATCGACTCAAACACAAGGTCACAGTAAATCACAATCATTAGGAAACACGCAGCATGTAAAGTTCATGCCAGAAGTCTCTCAAATCAAGAAAATTTCACTCTGCTAAATGTTTTTCATAAATGTATGAAAAAGTACTTGCCAAAAATATTGAAAATGAACTGCAAGTCACATTTTTTAAAGTATAGATACAGAAAAGCTGTAAAGGTCATGCACAGTTCTGATAAAGCACAGTATGTTCCCAGTGTTCAGGTCAGGTCTTTGCAGACATTAATTTACTCTTTATAATACCATATCAAATTTAATAACCAGTAATCAACAAGGCCTATATGCAACGAATCAGTTAACTAGCCCTCAGACCGTGCATTTGACCACTTGTTCCACCACCAAGTGTTCTAATACCTGCTATTCTCACTCTTAGCCAGTCATTACACTAGAATTATATGACTCCCAGTTTTAACCAATTTAGAGATGAAAAACCCCAGGCGATCCATGCTGTACTATTGCTGCCTCTAATTTTTATGCAGCTGGAGTCATTGAACATGAAAAAAGAAGAAAACTTACTTTGCCTTAGGTTGCTGAACTTGTCCAGAACGTGGCTCCATTTCATAACTCTAAGTCTGGTTTTCATTGTATGAGTGCACAATACCAGAGGCTAGCACGTTAGACTCAGACATATATAAGACATCTTAGTTTGAATTTGCATGCATGCACACAGTAACATACGCACATCAGCGCAGCGTTTCTGCAAACACAAGATAGAAAAAAAGAACTTCCTCTCCTTTGTAATCTGAGAAAATTTAATAACACGTGTTTTGAATAAAAATTACTAACTAGTAGATGTCACTGTTAAGTGAAACAATTAAGTGAAAAATATCCCAGTGTTATTGAGATAAAGATACACTAAACCTGATACTACTTCAGTGTATCACTGTATGTATCAGTTAATAGTTTATGTCCAACTAAAAATATATAAATAAAAATAAATTAATAAATAACTGCTCTAGAATAAAGCCTATATTCATGAAAGACTTGTTGTACTCCTTGTTTAGGGAATACCATTGTTAAAAACACCTCAGTAGACAAGTATTGTCGTTATGATCATGTTTCAGCTAATAAAATGACCTAATGAAGCCAAGTAAACTTGGGTCAGAATCTATTTAGAAGCCCGAATGCAGACAGTAAATTTAGGATTAAACTATTAGGATTAGAGACCCTGTACTGCCTTTTAGGTACTACAATATTAAAAAGTAATCATAAGATATTCACAGAGGTGTAAACAGAAAAGTTACTCTTTGTTAACAAGAGTATGACATTTGTTTAGGGCATCTGTATGAGATCGCTCCGAAATAAAATAATATTTTACATTCAAAAGTGTCCATCACTGTTATGTTATGGCCACATTTTATTCACTGTCTCATTTGCTAACTCATTGTTAATTATTGAGTCTCAGCATTAGTATTGTCTTTGAACTGAAGGGAAGTTTCAGGCCATCTGTCTTTAGCATATTAGCGTTACAAAAGATGAGCATTTTAGCAGTAACAAACATACTCTTTTATATATATATATATATATATGTCTGACACCTCCAGTCTCTTATCAACCTCTGGATTGTAACTCTATATAGACAGCGTGCATTTTCAATTTCTCAGAACACATTCTCCTCGGTACTCAGAGTCTTCACTTCTGATGGGTTCCGGTGAATAATTTAAGGCAAAACTAATTATTTTAAACAAATTCAGTGGCGTTACCATGCAAGTCATTTAAGAGGACTGATGAGTTTCATAGATGAGACATTCATCAAGACCAAGAAACCTAGCTTGATATTAGTGCTCTCCTTTAGCCACCAGACTGACTACCCTGAGTTTTATAAATTTTCCACCTTTGATTTTATTTAAAGCATAGTCAGTAATTGTGATAAATTGATTAACATTTAACTCTTCTGCTAAGTTGAAATTTTTCAGCCAGTGATTATGGAATTTTTTGCCTTTTGGCAGGTTAGCGTTTCCTGAAAATATGACTTTATAAATTCTCTCTGGTTGTGAGCTGATATAATTTCCCTTCAAGCAATCTGTACTATGTTCTATCCATCAATATCCTTTTGTGCTATTCTCTCATTATAAAAACATTGAAATACACATTCATTATTGCTAACATATTCTAGTTTCCATAAATAAGACTAACAGCTTTAGGGCAAAATATCAGAAAAAAGAGCAGCACATAGAAAAACTTTTATTGTCAAAGAAGTGGTTATTGTGATGCTGATGGGTACCAAAGCTGTTTTGATCCAAAAAAGTAAAGGAAAAAGTCTATGCACCATATCACAGATCACTCAGTGCTATTACAGTGACATTACTGTATTCATAACCTTTACGTGATGTTACTAGCTATTCACAAACTGCACCTAAATCCTATTATATTAAATATATTGGCATTTCTTTATGCATGACGGCCAACATTACAAAATATGACCCAGATTTGTTTTACTGGATTCTTATCAGTATCTTGCTCCTTATCAATGAAATCAGGAGGAGAGAAAAGAGGGCAATCCAGTATGTCAAAATTTATTCTTACATTTCTCTGTAGGAAATTTGTGTCCTTGCAATCACCTTAATTAGTCAAAAGCTCTTTTCTTCAAGGCACTTGCCTTACGCTTGAGATGGGTGGTAATAAGAGAAATTTCAGGGCTTCATTTAAGTTACTTTTTACCTCTTTAATTTAGAATGTGTGACACTGTGAGAGAATTGATATCCTCTCTGTTTTGGAGGTGAGTACAATAATTAGATACAAGAGAACACAGATAGTGGCAGATACTTAGATACAGATCTGGACATTTTCTAATCAGTCTGTAAAGGATAGAATTTTTATTTTTCTGACAGCTCTCAGACTGAACTGATGGTACACTGTACGTTAATGTTGTATACTTCAACTTTTACTTTTTGTTCAATGTATAATTGTATTTTCTTGGTATATCTTTTAAGAAATAATGAAAGCTTAAAAAAAAGCATGGATCTAGCAGCTAAAAGCAAACCAAATGCTACTAAATCTTAGTCAAGCTACAAATTTTTCAATGCCCAAAGCTCCTTGGGTAATTGGGTATAAAGTTGTCTGGATGACTCATTGAACTGTTGAACAGTGCTGTTTCTTAAAAGTACATAGGTTTTTAGACACTGTCCTCCTAATGAAAGTATTAGTTCAGTCCTGCCTTGGGTGAACTTCTTTTTATCATCATGCTCTACACCATGCCAGCTATCCTTATCTGCATTCATGTGGAATGATTCCTCGAAGTATTGATGGCTGATAAATTATTAATTGATTTTAGTTTATTCTGAATTATGACAGCACATTTTTTTACATGTTTTCAGTGCTGCTTGATAATCATGAATCTAACCCTTCAGGATGAGAATACTGAAATCACTGCAGTGGAACATTTCTTGTGCTTTTTTCACAAGATCTATCATAGCTAAGTGCTTAACAGTCTCTAACATCTGCCCCAGATGCTGAAACACCATGCTCCAGCTGAATACAAAAAAGCACAGAGAAATCACACAGGGGGAAATAACAGAGGATGATGGCCTGAAAGACAAAACATAGTTACTAGTATGACACCTGTGAAATTGATTGTTGAGGCAAAGACAAAAAGAAAAAACAGCTGAGTTTAATGAAAAGCTGCCTCCTATCTTACTGATCTGGACCTTCTGTTCTAATATGAATATGAATATGTTTCAAAGTAAAGACAACAGTGTAAGGTCTAAGGAAACTGAAAACATTGAGTCTGTTCATCACATTTTAATAATATAATAAATGATATTTACATGACAGATAAGGCTGAACAATAATCATCTCTGTAGCTCCTAGAATAAACACACACTTTCACATTTATTTGTTGAAAAAAAATCAAAAATAATTATATAAAAATATCTTTCAAAATGTTAAAGGAGTTTGGAAAGTAATGAACATTATTAAAACACCAGTCATTAAAATATTAAAAAGAACAGTACATCCAAAAATATAATTTCATTTACATGAAAAGTTTCTATTAAATTACTTGTGGATGCTTTTGGTGTCTGCAGTTGCAGCAGGAGAGTCCCTTAAGAGTTTGCGTACAAAGTGGTTATTACAGAGCTTCGCTTTGATGCAAGGCTTGGTGTTCCTGCTGGGTTTACAGTTGGAGAAGCGCATCCAAACATAAGGAGGGCTGCAGCTGGAGGGAGTGAAACGTAATGGCCTGTTTGGTTGACATGATGCCATTGGAACAAGTGGGAAGTAGAGTTTTTAACCACAATCATATACATTACTATTATAGTACCTTGACAGCATCGATTTATGCTGGTTGCTTCATTTGTATCCTGAAATGGTTACTTCCACAAACGCTCTAAGTCAACATTTAAACGTACAGTTATCTCTGGTCTGTGCTCCAGAAAACTGATAATGTAATGATTCCTTTACTGTGTCTATAACAGCGATAATTTAAAACATTTCAGAAAGAAACCATGTTTTGCATATTCCCACAAGCATACATTTCAATAATTTAAATATGTTAACCAAAATAAAATATTAAATCTGCCTAGCAGCCCTAAAGCAAGTTTGCTGTAATCTCAAGCGGGGCTTTCAGGAAAAACCTAAATTTAGGGGGGCTAGCCTCTAAGGAGTGATTGTGTCAGTATATCCAGTCAAGAAAAATATTTTCAGTAACCAGCAATACATCGCTGCCCACAAATCACTATAGGCATAAAATAATCATTTGGTTTTGTTGTTGCAATGATTAGTGCTGTATATTTCTTATAAGTTACAAAGAATCTTATTTACATATACAATATTTCTTTTTGCACACTAATGTTTTGTGGGCAGAAATCATGCGCTGCAGAATCGTCCAGTATCAACATATTTACTTTAGGACTCCAGGGTAGTACTCAATAGTAAAGAATATGGTGGAGTAAATGACTTTAATCTGTCATTTTCTCTTGTTCATAACTGGTGCTGGTATGTAAATGTTTATAGAATACTGTCCTGAAATCAATTTTCCAAAAATCTCTGTCAATCACAACATGACACAGTGCCACAGAGGTCCATTATTTTCTGCCAACAGGCAGAGTTAGGCTCGCACTGTTGTCAACAAAGTAGTGATGGATGGGCATGGAGGGAGAGAAAGAGAGTTGGCACTTCATTGAACTACCATGGTGGTGCGAAAGTCATTTGGCTTTATTAACAGGACAGAGTATGTAACCAGCATTGTGTTGGTCTGTTGGATCATCAAACCAAAACAATGAGCTGAATCTCTGAGAGAGCTGCAGTTTGGGGTGTAGAAGGCCAGCAGGATTGCCAGCATAGCGATCATTTCACAGCACAACAGCTCAACTGATTGCTTTTGTGTTGTTGTTTGTTTGATTTGTGTTTGTATGGACCTATTGATACAACAGTGCAAAAAGGGTGCAAATATGGGAACAGTCAGTGCTAAGTTTGCTTTTAAACATAACGAGATGCTGTACTAAACCTCTTAGCATGTATTTGAAAGCTCATGAAAAACACATTCGTCTATAAAGACCTATAACTGTGAATCAGCATCCACAACCTTTTCCTTCTTCCTCACCTCTCAGATACTAAATTAGATTCATGAGAAAATGAGCGTGCAGGACAAAGCAATCAAAGACTCCAGCTGTTCCATATTAACCAGGGGATCTATGTATGTCTGTATGTCCCAGGTAAATTTGTGGATCACAGCACCATCATATTGAAAGAACCCAATGGGCATGCCAATCATGCAATGACCTTGACTAAGTCAAGCATAAATTTTAATGTTTAAGTTTTCTCTGTGTTACCAAGGCAGTTATCTAATACTGCAGCATCCCAGGGAAATTAAACACTGGGTTTTAGTAAATATTCAGTACCCACTGATTTTTAAGGTTATTATTCCCTTTAATTTAAAAGAGACAGGGCAAATGGGGAAGATATAGGAAGATATCTTCAAACAATGATCTCAGGCCTGACTAAATCCTGTATAGTTAGCCAAATGTGTACTGTTTCTTGAATAGATACTAATGTTACTGGCCATACTTACCATTAAACTGGCAAGATTCAGAGTAAAATTTGCAAATATAGTATATATCCTACACTCACCAAGCACTTAATTAGGAATACCTTTGGATCTGCCCATCCATGCAATTATCCATACATAAATTCATACAGATACAGGCCAGGAGCTTCACTTAGTGTTCACATCAAACATCAGAATGGGGAAAAAATGTGATCTCAGGGACTTTCACCATTTCAGGATTGTTGGTGCCAGACACACAGGTTTGAGTATTTCTGAAACTGTTGATCTCCTGGGATTGGCACACCCACAACAGTCTTTTGACTTTACTCAGAACTGTGCCAAAAACAAAATCCAGTGAGTTTTAATACTGGAGACAGAAATGTGTATTGATGAGGGGGGTCAGAGAAGAATGGACAGACCGTTTGGAGCTGACAGAATGGCTACTGTAACTAACCACTCTTTACAAATGTGGTGAGCTGAAAAGCTTCTCAGAATGCACAACATGTCCAACATGTAGGCAGATGAGTTACAGCAGCAGAAGGCCCACATCAGTTTCCACTCCTGTCAGCCAAGAACAGAAATCTGAGGCTGCAGTGGGCTCAGGCTCACCAAAACTGGACAGTTGAAGACTAGAAAAATGTAGCCTGGTCTGATGACTTTCAATTTCTGCTGAGGCAACAAATGATGGGTCTGGATTTAGTGTCAGCATCATCAATGGATCCAACCTTTTATGTGTCAACAGTCCAGGGTGGGGGATGTAATGGTATGGGGAATGTTTTCTTGGCAAACTTTGGGCCCCTTAATACCACTCAATCATTGTTGTTAATGCCAGAGCCGGAGTACTGTTGCTGACCATATGGATCCCTTTATGGCCACAGTTTACCTTCTAATGGCTACTTCCAGCCTGATAATGCACCTTTCGGCCATCTCAGACTGGTGTCACGAACATGACAATGAGTTCGGTGTCTTTCACTGGCCTCCCCAGTCACCAGATCTGAATCCAGTAGGACAACTGAATCTATCCTTTGTAAGGTGGTAGAACAGGAGAATGCCAGCAGTACTTTGCATCTTATTACTCTGCCTTGTAAAGGATTTAGTATATTCATTAGCTTCAAAGAGAGAGCTTTATTAAATGTCAGTGTAATTGGTGGTCATAATAAATAGACCTGTCATAAGTAAGTCATGGGGTTTACAAACAAAAACCACAGCTTGACCCACTCTTTGGTACTTAATCACACAAGAGTCAAAATATTAAGGCAAAAGAAGACAGAACTTAATTTAAAATTTCTGTTCATTTAGATTACTTATTGTAAGGATTCAGAATGAGTGCAGGGTAAAAATATCATAATGTACTGAAAATATTCCTGTTAACACAGACTGATGAGGAAACGTGCAATTAAATTGCTATTCTTACCAGAATTCAGTATTACTGGCAGGAAAAAAAAATCAGTGAAACAAGTTTAGTTCTGAAAGAGAAATGAAAGAAATGAAGGAAAGTTTTCAAAAGGGAAAAGAACAAACCAAAGATTGTATGTGAAAAATGTTATACATTTTTCCAGGCTGTTATTATAAAACACACACAAATAGGCCGTGGGCCACACTGGTTCCTGTTCTCATATGGCTTCATATGTGTGCACAATTTCTGTCATGTGTTTGAGTGATCATTGATAAATCTCTTTGGAAGGGTAGTGAGATTTATTGGATGCCTTAAATTGCTTATTAAGCCTATGGAAATACTGTATATCACATAAGCAGTTTCTCCTGTACACTGAGACTGTTAAAAATGAAGATTTCATAATGATAACATGTTTTAGATTTTTATTACTGAACAAATATTTAAACTTCATTGAGCAATTAAAAATTAGTCTATATACGCATAACACTTCACACCTAGTCCCAACAAGAGATGGCTTTCTCACCAGGCGTTGAGACGTTGTTTGTCAATGTAGTTAGCGATGTAAAAATTTACTAACCTGAAACTAGAAGATTCCAAACTAAAAGAGAGACTTTTTGATATATGCAACTAGTTTTTCACTCAAGCTGAGAAATTTGCAACATGAAAGTACATTTATGCACCAATAAAAAAACTGTGTCATGGTCTTGACTTTAAGTACTCCACATGCAACAGTTTTGGATCAATCTGACAACTCACTATCTTAGGACCATATGCTCACACAGTGGCTGAAGGGGACTTTAAAACAGTCCATTGTCGCCGGATAGAAAGTGACAGCACATAAAGAGCCAGCACCAGGATGCATTGGATGATAAAGCGGCAATGACATCTAATATGCAGTCCTTAGGAGCTCCACAAGGACACAGCAGTGTCCTCCCATTCCTTTGATGCAAAGGTGTACAACAGATCTCTCATATCTACATCCCTCCCTCTCTACACTATTCAGCCAGTGTCACATTGTTTGAGTGTAAGATATGGGTTTGTCAGTATTCACCAGCGAGGATATTGGGGGGGGTTAGGAACTGCAATTTTCAATCTGTAGGCTCTTGAAATTAGAAATCATTCCTTCCCCAGTGGAAAGAGGCCACCTATTGTACAAATCAATGGCTCACCGAACCTAGGCTAGCTGAAATGGTAATATATTGAGAGAGGATAGATGATTTATAACTATTTAGCAGAGAATACAGTACACCCACTGGTAAGCTCAGATATTTTTTTCACATACAGAAAAAAGGGAAAAGAAATGAAAGAATTTATTGTATATAAGAAGGAAATTTTGTGCTCATCGGGGATCAAAGCTATCCCTAATTTTAGCTCAGTTTAGATGGAAGGGTTATATGAAAGGGAGGCAATTAGCCATGCGTAGAATAGTCTCTTCAACAGCGGCACATCCCTTACAAGGCAAAACCTGTAACAAGTACAAACAAAAAGTAAAATGGACATATATATGGCACTCAGTGCAACTCTATTTCTCTGCTACATGGAAGAGAAGGCATGGTCAGCTAGAGAGCTTGCCCCCAGTTATCTACTGTTTTACTCAAAGACCACAATGACATAACTAGGGGCCTTAACATACTATATGAAATTACCAACCATTAATTTCCCATCCAGTCCACCAAGTCAGCAACATGCTGTAACGTGGGCTTTTTAATTTATTTGAAGAGCTACTGGTAGCAGGTTAATTTCATAGTTGTCACCATCAATACCCATACAGAAATACAGACACACAGGTACATATGTCTAATGAATTAGCAAGTCCATTGGGGCAGTCAATGGCCAACTACTAGAGGAAATTTTGGACAAAGGCTAGAGAAAAGATTAAAGTCTTGTTTATCTCAATGACCTATTCCTGACTGAGATAACATTCTTATACAATATATCTGCACTTTGTTGTGTCAAAGATATGAAGAAATCAGCTGTCCTAATATGAAGGTCACACCAAAGTGTGTGCCCTAGAGGATGCCTTGCTGTAAATAACATCTCATAAAAAACTCTATTCAAGACTAATAGACTCATTCATGCATTGAGCTCCAAACCCATCTGGCTCCACAGGCAGTAGATTGGTAATCAAAACTTTGAAACGACTCTAGAGGTTGCTGGTAATATGCCATCACCCTTCTTTCTTGCCCTCCAACAAAATGTGCAAAAGGCCAAACAAGGTCAGAGGTGTGGTGGGTAGGTGGATACGAAGAGTATAAAAATGTGGCAGCCCAGTGTTCTTCAATACATATTGAATAATGCGTGATTTTTTTGTTGTTTATACATTCAAACTCTTCAAATCTGTACAGTATAAGCTGTCTTTTTAAATACCTATGCTTCTAAATACAGAAAGAATCTGTTTGACTTATACACTGTATAAGTAATATATACAGTGTTCTGCAACAGGAAGCAGTCTTCAGGTTTAAATACATTTGTGCTTGCATTATGCATGCATTATGTTACAGGATAATACATATACTGTACAATACTTTAATTTTTTACAATTTTTTACGATTGTAACAATTGCAATTGTAATTGCAATTTTTACATTTGTAATTGTAATTGTACAATTGTGACACAAACTAAACGCATGCCAATTAGATATACTCCACCAGCCGAACTTCAATTTTAAGATGAACAGAGGATTTTCCAAAGCCAAAACAGCACAGAAAACATGATTTACTAAAATGTTTTGCTACCCAAGCATCCACTGGTTCTAGTTTTGAAATACATGGTATACCACCGATGCAGAAAAATATCTTGTAAAACGTGGCAGTACATATGTGATTCATTTTACAGTGTGGATGATAAATAAAACACAAATAATACCTCTCTAGAGTAATTTCTCTTCTCCCTAACAGTCCTTCAGACCTTTGCTCTTGACAAACATTAAAAATAAAGAGCTACTGAAAACAGAACTAGAACCCTGAAAAGAGATGATAAATTTACTGTATGCCTGAAAAGGCTGAACTAATTAGGCTCTCATTCTGACAACCCCAAAATGTCAGGTGCCCTTGGATATTATGTCTTTTGTGTCTATACAAATTGGATAAGAAAGTGCATGTCAATCTGGTAAAAAATGCAAAGGTGTTTTGAGAGCACAACAGCAATATATTTTATTAATAGCAGCAGGGGCAGACAACTCATTGTATATAGCTACCTTTCCAATAAATCAAATTACAAGTATGAGATAGCCTTCATTCCAGAGAAGAGCCGGTGTATTTACATGGTCTTTTTGCACAATATCCACAAGTTAATTAAGGTGTACGACGGACAGCAGAGGCTCGCTGTGTCCTCCAAGCCATTCACTTGGCCATCTCCTGACGTTGGAGCAATTTGAAAATTGCCTTGTAAAATTAAAGTTGTAAAAAGAAAGGTTTTCCAACACATGGGTTGGCACCACTAATGTTAATTGTGGTGGCCATATACATTGTTTTTTTTAGTGCTACAAGGTGAAATAATAGAACCAAAGGTTATCCTTTGACAACTCATTTCCCCTTGCAAAAACAGCTGCATACAGTGATTTGGGAAAATGGAGCTTAGCCAAAAGTGCTCTGGCCAATTCATACGTTTGTGACCTTCATTTCTCACAGCACTCCACTGATACAATGCTGAGTTAAAGTAGTTTTATGCGTTATGATATAAAATCTTTAATACACAGTGCATACGGAATGTATTAAAATGTCTTCAATTTTTCACATTTTGTAAGGTTGCAGCATTATCCTAAATTTAAAAGATACATATTTTTTTCCTCATCAGAGTACACTTACCTTTCATGAGAAGTGAAAAAAGAATTTTAAAATTTTTTACACATTTAGAAAAAAGGAAAACTGAAAATCACACTGACATAAATATTCAGACCCTTGGCTATAACACTTGAAATTTAGCTCAGGTACCTCCCATTTCTATTTATCATCACCAGTGGTAGAATTGCTTGACTGAACCTTTTGGAAGTTTCTCCCATCTCCACACAGTAACTTTGGCTGGGTGATGAGCTCTAGGTAGCGTAATGGAGACCACTGTGCATTTAAGAAAGTTTAAAAAACAGCAAAAAATAGTTGTAGCCTTCACCAGATATGTGCCTCGACACAGTCCTGTCTGTGTGCTCTGCAGGTAGTTCCTTGACCTTGTGGCTTGGTTTTTGCTCTGATATGCATTGTCAGCTGTGAGACCTTTATATACACAGTGTTTTTCTTTCCAAATCATGTCAAATCAATTGAATTGACCACAGGTTGACTCCAATCAATAGTTATGTGAATTTGATGTTTAAATTTTTCCTTTTTAATAAATTTGCAAATAATTCTAACATTCTGTTTTCAGTTTGTCATGATTGGAAATTCAGTGTAGACTTATGAGGGAAATAAATATATTTTTTTTAATTTTTAAATTTTAAAATAAGGCTATGAAACAAAATAAGTTTAAAGAGGAAGGGGTCTAAATCCTTTGTGAATGCACTGTATGTTGTGAGAGGATATACCAATTTAAATTTACCATCACAGGAAATTTGTTGTGATCTGGCTAAAATCAGAGTAGGTCTGGTAGAAATTTTCAGTCACAATATGTCCAACCTTACCTCAAACTACAAACAAAGAAAGCCTACAATTACTTTTCTTCAGATTATTAGTATATATAAAGATGTAATGGAGCCTGTGAGAATTCAAATCAGTCTTGTATATTGTATTTCTTCATGATTTAAAAATATAATAATAAAATATAATAATAAAAGAAACACTATTATCATTGAATCTTAGTAGTGAAGGAATTGCAAAGAAAACTTTCAAAGATCCTTTATGTTGCTTGATTACTCTACAATAGCGCAAGTGTTTGATTATTTTTTTCTGTATTCTTTTCTTATTTCTTCAGTGGCTTGCTTGACGGAGCGGCATTTCTGTGTAGTGTTTATCTTCTCTATTTGTGATGAATCTGAGCAAACTAAATGACAACCAGTGATTTCTGGCCGATTTACTCATCTTTCCAATCAGACATGTTGATTTGAAGGTTCTTTATACCTTCTGAAGACTGCTTGCACAAATGTCACTTCATCCCTTCATCACTAAAATAGCTTGTTGCTAACTGACTGGATTAGCCACAACTATATGTAACTTCAGTCTCCACTAGTACAATAGTTTAAGACTATGAATCTGTGGTAATTCAGTTACTAATTTGGACTCATGATTTAGTCATTCAAAAGAACAAATTATTACCATAGGGGGATGGAATTATTCATTCATGGCTACAAATGATCAATTTGTGAAAATAAATTGTTAAGCATTTTACCTTAAATACCTGAAAGGATCTGTAGAGGGGTCATATCACTAACTACAGTAATTTGATTAGAATATAGCAGAACAAAGAACAGCCGGCTATTTTCCCACAGCTACCAAATATCACTGAAAAGAATTTAACCCCATTATGAATGAGTATGACTATCTGCAGAAGGCTGTCGGGGCGGCTCCAATCATATATCCTTGATGGCCACATGCCTTGCAGCCAAAGACCAGGATTAACTGTCACCATTTCTTTTTTTTCTATCTGAGAAAGGTCTGGAGAACTGCTTTCAAGAAATGCTATATCCAGTGTATCTATGGTCTACAGAGGGAGAAGGAAGAGTGATGTCAAATGTGAAGAGGGTTGAAGGGTTGCTAAGTAGTGAAACTTGGAATGAAGGTGCCATGCCAGATGTGGACATAGGGTCAGAGTTCATTAACTATCTCCCCCTTCTAATTAAGCTTTTTCCGGCTGAGGGATTTTTAGCAATTGCTGCAGTAAGGTTAGTGAAGCATGAGGAGTCAGGAGCCTAGGAGCACAAATCCAAAGTCACCCCTCACAGAAAGCAGACAGATTGAGTCAGGATCAATGTCAACCCTTAAAAACGGACAGGAATTATGAACATCTGATTGAATGCGAGTCATTATTTCAAAACCCATATTGCAGTGACAACCATGATTTAGCTAATTAAACACAAAACATAAGTGTGCAAAATGGTTGTGAAAACGATTCTGTTTCTCTGGCTGAAGAATTGAAGTAAAGAAAAAAGAAAACAGACCCACAGATCACAAATAGAGCTCATTATGATTCACATGGAAGATAAAAAACTCAACAGCAGACAGCACTGAAAAACTTCTTTTCAAAGTGGTGTGAAGTTACCGTTTATCCATATATTTATCTTCAATTTAGCTTCAGTCTTCAATTAAAAGGCAATTGTCTTGGTGGTCTTGTTGAATAAATAAATAAATAAATAGAGAGTCATCTACATGTCAGTCTTCACCAGCAAGGGTAACCCACTTGTAGTACCTTCTTAAGTTTTTTTTGTAAATTTAATTTGTGACCATAATGCCAAGAGCCATTTTCAAACACTTGAAAAAAAGACTCTTCTCAGGCTCAGACATTGCACAAACATAATGCAAAATATTGGTTGGCCAACATTTTGTATAAATAAGCAACAGATTTTTCCACATATACAGTGAATTAGCAGTGATATTATGTTATGTATGTTTTTATTTGCTAAATCTTGAATACGTTGTTTTTATAACCAAAGCAAAGGATGGACTTTTAACCGTAACCACCTGGCATCACTATATTCTTTGCATGATAACATTGCCCTTTTCTGCACATACATATACACCACTTGGTGTTGAATATGTATGAACCCCGTGTTCTGTCAGCTGCTAAAATATATACTCCAGTAAAGCATCTTACTCTTTGGTTCCTTGTTGTGCTCAAGCCCTCTGCCCCTCTGGTTTAAATCCGGGCCTACAGAGCATGTTTTATTCCTTCTCTTACCTGCACTACGGCACATCCCACCACAACCCTGTAATTACAAGCATTTGCATTGGTATTTATGTGATGTCTTGAAGTCATTGGTAATATTCACATTGCTGCCTTGATTACATTAGCATACATGAGAAACATCCTTAACCACTGTGGCACCTGGACTTCAATCATAAAAAACAGACTGATATGTAGAGTTTTTTTTTAATGATGTATTGTTTGCATGATAATCATACTTACACTCACTAGGACACTAATAGTTTGGATATGGTTTCCTATCGCTTCAAGAAATAACTCACAAGGACAAGCTGGAAAATTATGGCTGACTTTGCCCAGCTTCAGGGATTAATGCCCCCCAAACCCACATTGAGCTGAGTAAGTGCCCTCTTACCCAGAGAGGGGAGGCAGAAATGAGACCAGTAACCTAAATGCAGTTCTGTGTGAACCCAAATTCCCTGCAAGAGAGCGATGGGAGGAAAGGAGAAAAACAAAATAGAAAGCAACGGAATAATGTCTCCTCTCTTTGCCTGCATAGGAGTCCTGCCTCCGAGAAGTACTTTGTCTGGTTGTATGTATGGTGATTTACGGAGCAGTGGCAGAAATCCATTAGCAATGAAACAACATACCCTCTATCCAGGAAGTGATTTATGTATTCAATAAGCCTCTCTGGCTTTCATTCCCTGC
This sequence comes from Istiophorus platypterus, assembly GCA_016859345.1. NCBI lineage: Eukaryota > Metazoa > Chordata > Actinopteri > Istiophoriformes > Istiophoridae > Istiophorus > Istiophorus platypterus. Next base: position 18,116,411 of record CM029118.1, read on the forward strand.
TTCCCCTCATTTCACTTCCTTATTCTTGACAGCAGCAGTAAGAAAAGCCACAGCCTGGAAAGTAGAATCTGCCAAGGAAGGTGTCCTCAGTAGGGCAGAATACAACTGCAGCATGAACCAGCTGTAATAGCAGTTTGGTTTGGCTGGTTCGCACCTGTATTAAACTCTGTATCTCTGTAAAGAGCTCCACCAAAGTTGTACAGCTATAAGTTAATTTAAAATGGCTACAAGGCAGTAATGTGTCAAAGCAACAGAATTTGACTCCAAACAGAAAACATTAGGAAAGGGAAGGTGCAACATCAATAGCTGAGGCAACTACAAAGAATTTATTGACCTAGTCAGATTGCTTTGGGCTGTATGAAGTGTTGTTAAAGGTTCTAAACTATATAAAGGGTTCTTTAGGGTTCTTAAACATCTGTAATTTGGCTTATTTGGCCAGGACTAATGAAAGAAAAGGATACCTTATTGCCTTTTATTTCGGATACAGGGCTCGCTCACATTGGCTTTTTAAAAAGGAACATAAGAGCCATAAAGGATGATAGGTAACTCATTATTGTGGACAGTTTTGGTGATGTCATTCTGCACCCAGTCAAATTCAGTTGACTGACAGTGATTCATGCAGCACTTCACTGAACCTAATATGATTGTTTATCTAGTCTCTTGTCATAGAAAGCTCATGTAATAACTGATTTTGAGCATTATTAGTTGAAAATGCAACTTAATCACATATTATGAATAATGATGCATAGCTAATAACAGGATGAAAGGGGCATCTTTTAACGTATTACAGAAAATGAGTCACTGTGTGGTCACTACATTTCATTCACTTGCTGATGTATCAGTAAAAATCTCTGCAGTCAATGTCAAGTTACCCTTTTGACAGCTCATGGCTCATTTATTGACTTTAGAATTCATGTAAAACCTACTGTACATGTCTACTATTGGAAAATTCTGAAGACGGTAAACTTAGCTTTCAGATTTCACAAATGAACTCTCCCAGACCCTTTTTTTAGGTGGTCTCAGAACAGTTGTTTGGTTCACACCCTGACTTAATTAATGATGTCCACATTCGCCTAAATGCAACCAAACCAAACTGGTAAAAGCACCAGAGTTTGTTTGAAGTGAACCAAACAGGTTAGTTGTGAAAGGGCCCTGACAGTAAAATGGTGGTAATACAGCAGAGAATCTCTTCACTTGTCCATTTTATTTGTTAAAATTTGAGAAAATAAACTCTTTCCATTTTGGCCACCATTTAAAACATTTAAGAATTTTTCAGGATGCATAAGAATTAGTATTGATAAAAGTGGAATTGGCTACAACATGATAGTGCCAGAAAATTGCAAGGAAAGCAGCAGATGAATGAGAGGGTTAAAGGACAAGAGGAGGAGGCTTTGAAGGAGAACTGGATTAGGAAAAAGGCAGCGCTTAAGTAGTGACAAGTGAGCACAGAACAGTCAAATTCTGCTGACTGCTCTATTTTCAAACAGCTGGGTAGGGAAACTCACAGCAATCTTTAAAACACTGTATCACTGAGCAATTAATCTACAGAGGGAAAGTATAGGAAGGACAAAAGGGAGAGAGAAAGAGTTAGCAGATGGGGTCAGTAAAGTAAGAAATCAGCAGAAAGGGTTTGAAGAAGAAAGACAGCTTCTTTACAGTAACACCCATTAATTTCCCCAAAGACAGGTGTTCGGGATATTCATCCAAATAAGAGAGCCAAGCTTTGTCAGCTTCTCTGCTCCTACTTCAGCCAAAGCCTTCCAGATGCTTTTTAGTTAGAACCAAGACAGAGTTGTAATTTAATGGCCAAGATACAAGGGAGGAACCCAGCCTGCTAGTCACCACTAAATAGCTTCCAACTTAGTTCTACATTTAAGTCCAAAATCTAACCTCAGTGGTTTAAGATATCTATAGATCTGGGCCTAATCTTAACTATGAGTAGAAGCACCAATTTTAGCCTTTAATTTTCAAAGATATACATTTTCTTATTAGTTATTGTTTGCAGTCTAATCAAAAAGTTAAAATCCCATATGAGGGAAAAGTTGTAAAGAGAGGAGTTATGTGACGAAGAATAGTACAGACCAGGGTTTTGTATCAAAGGACCATTACGTTATAGCTCTGCCAGTGGGAGCTTTATAATATAAATGCATCTAAGCCCATGCACCACAGCTGTCTCAGTGTCTGTTGAGCCAAACCAAGCTCTTGGTGAACTCATCACACAGTCACCACCACCAGAAAGGGCTCAAGTGGTTTCACAGAAATTTAACTAAAGAAGAATTATGAGTTTGGTAGTTTTGTCTCATCAGCTCTTAAAAAAAAAAACAAGAACAGACTGAAGCAATACTGGTTTAGGTCATTTTTTGTCTGCCAATTTGAAGTGGTGAAAGGACACAAGAGCTTCTAAATGCGTGAGTATGCATGTGTACATATATATGTATACTTAATAGCTAATGAGCTTCCACTTTGCTTAAGGTACAGTGAGCTAATACATGACTTTGAATCAGTCATTTTTCTTTCACTGGACACATTGGTTGTCACAGCCACTTGCAAAATGAACTAAAATTATTTTTTTCTTGTGAGTTAACAGGAGGCCAGTTCTTACCAGTACAGCTGCCATTAGACAAAAATAACTGTTACAAATGGAAAAGCATTACTAATATTCTTTACTGTCTGGACTCCTGAGGATTGAGTTACTGTGTTTTATTTACTGGCGGATACATGCAATGGAATGACCAAGAAAGACAAATGAACTTGCATAAGAGAGCATGGAGGCATGAAGCATCACCACTAATCACTAACAGCAAATGCTAGTTACCAACAGAGGCTGTTTCCTGTATCTTGTGTTTTGCAGCAGGAATGATATAAAAATTTTTAAGTACTTCTTTTATGCTTGTACGCTGAATGTTTGGTTTTTTTTCTCCGTTTCAGACTCGTCTCTGAGACATACATGAAGCTTTGTTGTGATGTGGGAGATGTGTCCATCAGCTCCTCTGTGAGCCTCTGTGAGGGAAGAATAGGTTTTGGGTGGAGTATTCCTTAAAGAATCCAAAGCCACACAGCAACAATACCAGGTCTCCTTAAAAAACAAGGAGTTCAGCCTTTTCTCTCCATCCTGCCCTGGTGCAAAAATTATATAGCACGAACCGAACTTATTTTTGATAGGTGAAACATTGGAGTGCAACAGGATCAGGATCAAAATGAATCAGACTTTAAACACAAGCTCAAAAATATTACAAAAACATTTGTTATCTTTTACCCTTGGTGGTATCTTCTCAGCAAAGGTTTTTAGATATTCATTGCAGACACTTACCACCACTCCAATACAACTGAAATAAATGGTAGATCAGTTTTGGTTTTCAAGTGTCAAATGTAAAAAAGTATTATTCTTAACTATTTTCTACCATAGATTAAAAACATAAAAAACTATCCAGAGCAACCAGGATCGTCCAATGATGTCGCATGTAATGTTCCACCGTCCTGCCCTAAACCAATAATACAGACAACACCCAGTTCTTCTTTAGGAGAGACACTTTTAGTGACTGAATGGCTTAAAATGAGCTCTTTTTGATTGGCAGCGTGACAAAACAAACAGGTGGGGTAAAAATCTGAGATGAAAAAAATTCCAAATCAAAGAAGAAAAAAAAAATAAATAAAAATAATAAAAAAAATATATATATATATATATATATATTGGCCAGATGACGGACTTACTTAAGAACCAATCAGTGAATACTGTCTTGAGTTTGACAGCAGACAGCACTGAAGTTTGAGTTTCTTCAGTCAAGAAAATGAAGTTAAAAAAAATTAAATCATATTTGTTTGCCAAGCATTTTATTTACAACAGCTTAATCAGAGCATCTACCTTTGTAAGATATATTTAATCAGTGTATGTTTTTTTTTTTTTTTGCTGAGCAGAAAGTCCTCAACTGACTTTCTTGCTTTGGTAGTCTCGTAATACTGAAGTGATGCTACATCTGCTTGGTTGAGTATCTTGGACAGCCCCTAGTGTCTTCAAACAGCCAGTACAGCAAATGAGTGCGGAGAGACAGCAGAAAAGCAGGGGGAAGACTGCGAGGGGCATGCCGTTATCTTATTGCTGTACTGTAACAAGTTTCACACTTACAGTAACCGGGTCATAGCAGAGGGCTAATCATTTATGAGGAGTTGCATAACATTTGTGCACTGGAATTTTCTGCAATACATGGACTGTAGGCTGAGAAATAATCAATAGTATTACTTGAAATAGCAGGCTAAACCACACAGACCTGCAGTTATGAAAACCCTAAAGATTTGTCTATTTAGAGCTCAACTGCACTGACACAGAAAAAAACGACAAGCTTTATTCACAGAATGCGCATGACTCATTTGAACTAGAGCATCTGTTGCAGAGGCAGGTCAGGCAAGAAGATAATTTTAATGTTATATTCAGTTGTGTAGTTCAGAGGAGCCTCTGTTACTGAGACTCAGTCAGTCTGGTTTTAAGTCTGACTGTCAATCCACCGCCCACTGAGTTCATATATTAAAATTAAACCACTGGGACAGAGTTCAGACAGTAGAAAACAGTTTAATTAATCATGTTTCATTTCATCTATTTAGTATTTTAGTCATTTTTTTGTGTGAAATTGGGAGTAACTTGTTATCCTGCATTTATGCATGTGAAATTTATCTAGAATCAACAGATTTATGATTAATTAAATGTTACATTTATCATGTAAAAAATGTGTAATGACATTTTTACACCCAGTTTTTAAAAAATTTGGTGGTCTTTATACTTTTCTACTTACTTGTAATTTTAACATTTCTAAATTGTCTATAAAGTCTAAATGACTGATTTAATTTAATAATAAGTATGTTATTAATGTCCTTAGATGCTTAGATGTTTACTCTGAGACACACATTGATAGAGCAGGATAAATAAGTCTGTAAATTCTCTCAGTCTTATTTAAGAGAACTTTACCGAAAATGGGAAGGTTACATTAAAGTCCCACAAGAAAGTTGAGTTGTTGTCTTTTTAACATATATTTTGTAACATCATTACATCAATATTTAACTTTTTTCCACTGGAATATTGCATGGGCTTTCATGAAGTGTATCAATTAGGCTTAAGATTTCGCATTTTTCCATACCAAGGAGCAACTGCAAAGTCTTTGAAAATTTATTAATCAGTTATATAGGTGGTTCAATTCGCTATTAATCTTTCAGAAACAAAACTGTATCATCTGCTAGTTGCGTAATTCAGATCTTTTAAATATACACAGGTCATTTATCTTTGGACTGTTCAAAACCTATGGATGTCTTTGTATAATATTTTCACTACTTACTATTTCTTCAGAAATAGTAACCCTGTACTAAACAAGGCCTTTATTCTTTTCGTACAAATGTCAGTTCTTTAAGTTTTACACCTTGTAGTTTTTCAATTTGGTCAAAGCAACTGACACTCTAAACCTTTCGAAGCTCAAAACAAAACATATGCAGTGGCTGCCATCTTTCCCAGCCTCCATGCACTAACCATTGTGGTAATCTGTGTACTGATGTCAGCTTACAAGGTTGTACTATAATTACTTTAAGTAGCCTTTATTACAAATAAAAGACCCTCAGAGTTAGATCACATCCAACTCAAGCTGCCAAATTAGGCTCCAACAATAAACTGTACCTAAGAGAGAAGACATCATTAAAAACAAGTATGAATCTTTTACAAGTGTTGTACAAGTTGATGATTTAAATTGGGACTAATAAGGAAGTAGAGATAAATGGTGATCAAAAGGGGGATACAAGTGGAGGAGTGTAAACCATAGACATCTAAAATGCAATGCTGCAATACTAATGCGTTATTTGTCTAGATGACAAACAAAAGTATCAGTGGTATACAGTTTCGGCTCTATGCCACCTCTCTCTATTCTTTGAAGATTAGTGTATTAAGTTTGCATCATGTCTTCTATGTATAATTGGACACATTTTGTTTTCCCGACAGTTTGAGAATTTACTTGAGGTGTTGGGTGGAGCAGCATGTGAATGGTGTGCATGCAGAGGCTCATGGAGTTTATACAGTGTAACCCAGGTTATTTTCTGTAGCAGATGTCCCCTAAATGCCTCACAGGCATATATAAGTATATATAAGTTAGTAAGTAAGTATATATAAGTATAAACAATATACAATATATATATATATATACATATATGTAAATATATATAGTATAAACTACAACTTACTGATGTTTAATAGATGCCTTACATGCAGGCTATCTGTTGACACAAGCCAGGTGGCAGAGCACAGAGAAACCTCCAGTCCCCATCCAGTTACTGCAGCACACACAATTCAGACACATCTGTGGCCGAAAAATTAGTTAGTTTGATATAGCGATATCTTTCCATTGTAAGATTTACCAAAGCTGGAACTGAGAGATTTGATAAACTTGGTCGGGTCTTATTCTATCTGGGTATATCTACCAAGTAGAGCCAATGTATAGGAAATACTGACATACATAATGAGTGTGCAGCAGACACTGATGAAATTATGTGTTACAACACAGAACTGACTGGATAATTTTAATGCTGTGTGGAAATTGCAACATGATGAGTAACAGATATAGATACATTTCATAGAGGTTACAAGATCAAATTAATTATGGCACACATTGTGTATTTAGAGATCATAAACGATGCAACAAGTTTTAGCCACTTGAGTTTGTGTCAGTGTTTACAGCAGAACAACATGTTGTTATTGCTAATCATGAATTCCATCACTGCTTCCAATTTGGCATGTAGTAGCTTATTAATAATGTCAGGAGTTACTTTCTGATAATAATGAGCAAATGCTTTAATTGGAAGATTAATTGTAAACAGCAAGGTTAAAAACAAAAAGAAAAAAACATCACCACTGCTGTATATGTCTATACATCGGCCACATGATTGTACAGGCTTAACCCCTGACCAGATGATCTTTAACTGTCTAACCTGGATGACCAGGGGGTGTAAATATTTTTGTGTACCATAAGACCCTTAAAGCAAATAAACTTGCACCTCACAAATACACAGAGCTAATTCAATGTGCTCCGACAGAATGTCATCAAAACTTGAACATTTTCAAAAAGGTGGGATTTATTTCAAGACCACTGTATCAAACTACATTATCAGTATTTACAATTGTTCCTCTTATTTTGTCTACCCTATGTAGTATTTCATTAAATACTGTACTCCTAGTAAATACATAGCTCTTTCTCCCTGGAACAAAATCAAATCGGTCATGGTCTGACTTGCCAAACTTGCCATTTAGATTCGGATATGTCTCTATCAGGAAGGGTCCTGAGAGAGAACATTAGTTTGCATAGCTTCGGCTGAACCCTGGTGGAAAAATGCTGTACTACAGATCCTATGCACATACAAGACAAACAAAGACTGGACAATCTGGCTTTGGCACAATTGGTGGCAACTCAAACTTGCACATAACAAGATTGTAGGTGATTTTACCTTATTATGTCATCTAAATGGTATTTCTTTCTTATCCTTATGTGGGTATTCAGAATAGGGATCCATTAAAATATCTGTAACCCTTTCGAATCATATGTGTAAATACAGAGTATATCAGGTTTTCAGGTGGCAATCCTGGATATTGATAAAGTATGAAAATGATTTCCACTGAATTTTCTGCAACCCCAAGAATAACACACACATACACACACACACACTCACACACAGACACACACAGACATATATATATATATATATATGTACATAAATAATTTCTTTTTTAAATACCTATGAAACATTTAGCATGCAGGTGGTTTTACACCACAATATATAGGAAAAAATTCAATTACCTTTGAGAATGAAAGAATACCACAGCAACAGTAAGCTGAAGGTTAGCAGTAGGAACTCTGGTTCTGGTTGACTGGTCGATACACAAAAGAGTTGCTTTTCTGGGAGGTTGTTTTTTTTTCCTAAGCAGAGGTCCGTCCAAAATGATCATACACACTTTGACACAGTCTGAATATGCTTTAAAACAGTAAACAGAATCTCCATAAATTGAAGTGATACAACAGGGTTTATTTTTACACTGGTACTTGTCAGCAGGAATGGCACCGCTAGTCACATGAGGATGGTATCTTGAGTCATCATTCTACATGTCTTATTCAGCTATTTTCATGGGTGTAGAGCTTGAGCTTTGAATTCCTGACGACAGCTTCTGTAACTTGTTTCACAGTTGACACCTCACACTGCATTTCACCCAGTGCTGCCTCTGGTGGCTGGATATCAAATGCCAAGACTTGAGGCTCCTAAAAAGGGATAATGGACTGTGAAGCCTGTTATGATTCAAACCACAATGTGAGCCAACGGTGTTATAAGAGTTGACAAAAAATATTTTGAGTCTAAATAGAACAATGCCCCCAGCGATCCAAATACATTTTATATTACTGAGTACTCGAATACCTCCCCCCACTAGTCACGACAGTGCAGTAAAAGACAAGGAAATCTGTATATTGTGTCTCAGCGGCCTTTGTCTTTGCATAGTGTCAGCAAACAGGTAAGGCTCTAGCATCAGAGCAGGCAAAATGCTATTTAATGGTGCAAAACTACCAACCTGGCCTTCAACCATCACTCTGACTCCTGGAGCAAGGGAGTAGTCTTTTCATGTTGGGACACAAAGGTCCTTTGACATCCCTGTGGTTCAAGTGGCTGGTAATAATAATCACCCCTGCATCTAATCCCAGTACCAGAGAACACTAGAGCAGTGAAGAATAAGTGCAACAACTGCTCCTTCTTTTGTGATATTGCTCATCAGGAAAATGAAACAGAAAGGAAATAGATATTGAAGACACAAATTTACTCTGTTCCTCTAACAAAATCTTTTATTTAATTGTGAATTATGTCGAGCTATTTCTTTCATTCTCCATCTGTCTCGAGGTCTCTCTGTCTGATCAATCTCTGAGGAACATCAAATATAACAAGATCAAGCAGATGAAAAGGAAATGAGGAAACCAGTCAGGAAGACAAAAAGACACGGATGTTTAATAGGTTTAGCTCACCTCAGTATTTCATTTTATAGGATAAATACTTAGTCATTTTTCTAAACCAATAAACCAGCTTAAATCCTTTCATTTAATATCGCTAAGTTTTCTCAGTTATCCAGCATGAGAATGTCGAAAGGTGTTCACTTCTGGTAAACACAAAAAACAGTTTCACTGTATTTAGTACAGGTCTTAAGACATTGAGTGCTCATCTGAATGAATGAGTAAAAGGAATATTGGGAAAACAAGCAACAACAAATTTCTTGTTGAGTTTAAGACATACAGTATTTCCTTATACCTACTTACACACCAACAGGCATGAGTATAAAAGAATAATCCTTGGAAGAGAGGGAGGGTTTGTTCAAAAGCCATAATGCAAAAAGGCTAAATTCATCCAGGACTGCTGTAATAGCAGTACTGTTCTATGCAAGGAAATAGTGATTTGAAGGCAATTTCACTCAAAGATGTCTTGCTTATGTCACAACTGACAGCTTTTCTATCAGAGAATTGATTATAATAATCAGCAAAACATTACATGTGATTTTCAATATCATAATAAAAGTAGGCAATCTATAGCATCTCACATTTTATGCAAACATATTGCAGGACACCTGCTATAGGCCTACATTTACTCATCTGCACTCAATTCCACTTTCCATTCCCAGACATGCAATTCTGCAGTAAGAGCTCATCATAACCTATTGGAGGCTTTTATGCCACAGTGAAAATGGGACTTTTACAAAGACAGATGCATACCTTTCTTCTGCTCAATGATTTAATGACTTTTGTTTTAAAGGAGTTTCACGGTTTTGTGCATTACCCTGGTATAGTGGCCTTAGTGTGATTTTAAAATAAAATAAAATAACATAAAATAGGTTGACAAAATTGATTAAGATGTCCAGCTGAATTAGTTCAGTGGGATCAGATATTAATTTAAGCATGTCATTAGAATGATTAGAGTTCAACCTCCCTCTTCCATACCACTAGAATAACTTAGACAAGCCACATTCTCCTCTATTCCAGTGGGTATTGATATCAGGAGAACTAACTTCTTTTGGGAGCAGAATTTTTTTAAAGCTAAATATGAGATACTGGTATAATTTAAATTCATTACAAACTGGTGATAATGATGTTTCCACTGAACACAGTGCTTGTTACGCAGTTCCTGGAAAAGGTCTACAGTCAGTCTGAGTCATTGCTCAGGCAGGCATTAACAATGTTACACGTAGACATGACACTGATGCAGGACCTCTCATTAACCCACATGAACTTGGTTTTTGATTTGTAAAGTGCACTCATCAAGACCATTAAGATACCTTAAGGTGCAGTAAACAAAAAATGGAACTGCCTTTATAAGAAACAGTCACACAAACTGTGGTTAAAATGTTTGTCCATCTGAGTTTTTGAAAGCCAAAGAAATTTTGTCATCTTCTTCAAGAAAAGAGAAACATATTGTTAAGTCATAGTTCATGTATTTAAGTATTTAAACAGTAATATACTATAATAACCACCCATTACTTTTAAAAGAAAATGTCCATCAGCGTCTACCAAGTCAATGTACCTTGTGTACACCCAAGCAAATGTTGCAAGGATAGAAGCTCTCATCTATTTCAGATACATAAAGGCAAACATTTTCATCTCTGTGTCACATCATCATAGATGCAGCTTAAGATTTCATGTTGATTTGAGTTCACCTAAAAAGGCCGATACAAATATGATGTACTGAATCCATTTGTTAATTAATGGTAACTAAAGATTAAATCAATTCAAAAATTATTAGATCATTAAAGACAGACTGTGTTTTTACTGTTATAGTGTTGATATGAGGTATGAAAATAAAATAAGAGTTTTTAAAAAGTGATGTGGTAGTTTGATTTGGTACAAACTCATATTCATGTAGCCAGTCTTGCTAAAGTTAATGTTCTATAAAAGGAGATAAAATACAAGATGTCCTTACACTGTACATTCTCATATACACCATGTTTTATACTTAACATCTGACAGGAAGAATTTGGTCCTCTCAGTACAGACAATAATGCTACTTTTTCAACTGATGCTGATCCACAAAAAATGTCTAATCCTCGAAAAAATTATATTTTCCATATTAAGCATATCCTATTGACATATCTACAAAGAAGAGATGTGTGTAGTTACTTGGGACATCATCAATAGAGGCGGCTTATTTTTTTTTTTTCAATAAAAAAACAAAAAACAAAAAAAAAAAACAATCTTTTTCCATTTTTTTCAGGTCAAGAGCTGAAAAACTTCAATAGCATGTGAAAAGAAAATGATCAGTGTAATCAGTGGGTAGAGAAGATCAGCTCATTATACAGTACAAACATCAAAAATGAGTCTGGAGGAGCGCCACCTTTGTGTGCCTCAAAGACCAATTCACAGTTAACCATCTCCTGCACACAAGGGGGCAGAATTAAAACTCAAACATGTCATTTTGTTTCTTCGCAAGCTTGGCTACCTCCTGCCGGATGGCCTGCACGAGTGCAGAGGTAGAGAGGCCGCTCAGGGGCATGCTGTCCATGTCCTTCACGACCTGGGGCAGGGTTTTCTGTGGTGCTGTGCTAGGGACAACGGAAGGCTGCTCCAGTGCCTGGTTATACTCCAGAGGCAGCCTGGTAGGGCTCCCCTGTGGGTAGCGAGGATGTGGAAACGCCTCTACATACCCAGGTAGGGGAACCTGGAAAACAGGGTAGACATGAAATCAGTAATACAAGAACTTGATACGATTAATCCCCACAGAAATAATGGCTGCCAATTAGATAATCAGAAGGATACAGTATATGCGATAGTTTTATATTTTGCTGAGTGAACATTCTCTCTTGCACCACTATTCTAGAAAGATTTAAATGAGTGATAAGGGAAAATATACACAGTTGTGTAAAAAAAAAAAGTCACTGTAATTAAACCAAAATAGGGAAAGTAATAAGTGTATCTACAAATATATGATACCAAAATGGATTTTGGTTCAAACAGTGTTTGAACTCCAAAAATGGAATACTTTTGAATGTTGATACAAAATCCTCCTAAGTGTCAGACTTATATGACAAGAAATGGGAAAAAGGAAAATAGATGTTCATTTAGAAAATGTGCTCAACTACCCCGGTATTTTGCTGTGTCCACTCAACGGCAGCCATAAATTCTGTTCAGCAAATGGTTTCTAAATGACACTGGTTCTGCAAAAAGACACTGCGTGAAAGCATCTGGTTGAAAGAGGCAAACAGACAGGGAAAAGAGAGAACAGTCCATACAAACAAAGAGAGTCCGGTGCAGGGGAGGACAGGAGGGCCACATGGGTAATAACAGATCTGACGGGACGAATGGAAACTGTGTCATTGTCATGAAAAACAGAGGAGCAAGTAGAATGATGCTTAAGTACTATTGTTTAATGACTGTACTCTTAAAGGGTAGACAGAAGCATGACCGCAGAAGACATTTTGAATCAATGTCAGTGCCATATTGAGATGGTATGGAAAAGATAGCAATGTTTTAATAGAGAGGAAATTGAACATAACCGTCACAGATATACTGTATTACCCTCATGACGTTCCTATTTTGTGTTGGAGTGTTAATTCCTGATGCAGTGCTGTAGCTCACTCTCTGGCTCCGTGGGGTGATCAGAGGTTACGGGACAACCGGGAAGTGAGGGTGGCGTTCAGGATTTTAATATCAGTCCACGACAATTAAAACATTAGTTACATTTGTACTAGTCTGTATTCAATTTTTCAGTCTAAAAGTATAGAATTCAATCTTGTCTGAGCTGTACAAAGCCAGAGCGCTGGCCTTCTGTTGTCTCCACAGGAATCTAAAATGGCAACACCACCGATTAAGTCTAATCTTATAACTACTAAACTAACATGAGAGTGTTTCGAGAAGCTTCCTTTCTGTTTAGAGCACTTTTGATATAGCCCTAATTTGCACGAAATTTCACAATAGTCACTTAGGATAGTTTAGGGCAAGCAATTGTTTGCGCTACTGGGACAAACGCTTAAAAACTGGGGACTGTACTGTTTAATTAAGATATCTGTTCAGGTTATTCTACCTCTACAAAATGCTCATCTTTCAGTTAGGTATTTATTGAGGGCTGGGTGCTTGCTAAGCAAGAAAAATCGGCTCGCTTACAGAGTCTGCCCACTGCGGCGGCAAATCCTCAGGTTCAGGTGGATAAGACATCCAAGAGGGACTATGGTAGGAAGTGGGTGGTGTGGAGACAAAGTATTCTGAGTAGCCGGACCTGGACGCTGGGATGGCGTAGACAGCTGTTATTGGGTTTCCTATAGAAAAGTGAAGAGAGAGTGATGAATGTATCTCTTCGCATTCAGCGATGAATGCATTTCAGGGGATAACTAGATTTAAGCTTTTCATCCAAAGAGTTTAATTTAGTCAGAATATTAATGTTCTTTAAAAATGAATGTTGGCACAGAGGCGAAGCACATTATAGGTTACTTTTTAAATAAAAAGTCATCTCATGCTTACCTGAGTAGTTGGACACAGGCTGCTCTGTAGTGATAGATGGAACTGCTGCTCTAGTGGTTAGCCCATAAGGGTTGTTGTCATGTTGACTCTGCATTTCCAAGACAGATGTCTCGGTGTTCCTTCCCTTAGGCCCCAAGTCAGAAGTGGAACTAAGTTAGACAAAGATGGGGGGGGCATAAACATAGAGTTGCTGAAATACTATACCAATGTCACTAGATGGCAGACACATCCCATGTGAAAAAGTGTGTACCTTATTAACATTCTTGCCATCTCTCAATGCACTAGTTCGATATTCAAATTTATACAAGGCCTAAAATCACTCTGGCCACAGCCCATTACTTAGTGAATATCTGTTCCCTGAATATGAATTTTCGAGTGTGAATAAATGTTGAATATCCGATGGGCTTTGGGATGCTACAGACAGTGCGTGCATGATTCTGTCTGCTTGCATCTCTGTATGAGTGGGTGAGAGACTATGTGTGTGCATGTGTTTCTCAGCCCTACCGTCTTAAGGAGGTCCCAGGAGGAGGTCCAGTACGAGGTGGTAAAGGGGGAGGAGAACCCATTGCCATCTCAGGAAGCTGGGTGAAGCGAAAGGCCTTTAACAGATAATGAAAAGCATTTAAGGTTACAGAGCAGCTATTACAGTTCTTAAGAGAGGAGAAATAATTTCAGCTCACTCACTGGTTTAGGCAGGCTGCATTGATATATGTCTGCACCATACGATGGCACCCACTCCAGGCCTCCCCGTCCACAGCTCATAGTCCCGGGCGCACTGGTCACCACATCTGCATAAGGGAGGGGAGGCGGCGCAGGGTTGTAGTGGTCAGGAGGGGCTTGTTGGTGGTGTTGGGACTGCCTTCCAGAAGTGGACTGTCCCCCGGAGGCCAGGCTGAATGCCTCCTCCAGCAACAGGTGCATCTGCTGTCGCACCTCATCAATGGATGGCTGTGAGCTCAGAGTGGATGTCTCTGAGTGGCCTTTCAAGCCGCGGCCATACATGTATCCCCGTGGCCCCATTAGACGGTCAACATTTGTCTCCTCAATCAACTCAGGCTCAGTCTAAAACAAGAAAGAAATACCACTATGTATTAAGACTCAGCTTGCGCAAGTGATTGGATTTATAAGGCAACACAGTTACAAACATGGAATCTGTCATACATAAAAGAATAAAGGAAGATTAAATTTGAGCACAATTTTAAAAGAAGTAAAAATGTTGAGTGCCAAAATGTCATGTTAGATTTATGGAGATGGCTGGAATGGATGAATCTGTAGTAGCAGCCACTCGGGGAGGCATCCCTGCTTTACACCTGGATCAAAAATCAGAAAAATAAACGTCACCTTATTGGATTAGCGGGACATTAATGGATACACCCTGAGAAAGCTGGAAATTACAAGCTCTATAACGTTTCCTGTTGCTAAGCTATATCAGTTCCTGAGACAAGTCAGTAGGAAGAATTTCATCCAGCTGTGTTACTGCCTGGTCACAGGAGGTTCAACACCAGAACCAGAAAGATGGTTCTGTGAATATTGACCTGCACTTTTCTGTACATATATACAATCTAGCAATATTTAAGCAGTTGCTGGAGACCCATTATATGTGTTCTAGTACTATTTTGTACCTTCCCTTAACTGTTTCTATTTTCTTATCTACCCTATATTCAGTAAAACCATTACCCTGTCTCCCTGGCATATTCACCATTTCTTGCTACTTCACTCTATCTGTCCCATCCTGTTTTCACATTTTCCTGCAAGTCCCTGCGTTTTTTTTTCATATCCTCCTCTCTTTCCCTCCCTCTCCCAACCTCTAATTCCATTTATCCAGTCCTTACGTTCAGTGACAAATTATAAGAGTTAAGGCTGCCCTACTTCCTTAGCAAATAGAGTGTAGCCACAGGAGATCTAGCATAGTGCACCCCATAAATCAGCGCCCCCTGCAACATGAAATGGCAGAGAGTTGTATCTGCAGAGATGGGGCCTGCAGCTACACTAGTCTCACTGTAATCAACAAGGCAAGAAGCTCTGAAAGTGGACCGTGTGACTTGTCCTGACTATTGTACCATATTTCTAACAGAGATGAACAGATGGCTATGCTGAGATTAGCCACAGCTAAGCAAAAACCACATCACCTGTACTCCCAAGTGCCTGATATTTCTAAATCAAATGCAAAAGAGGCAATTTTTACTGCAGATGTTTGACTTGCACAAAAGAAAAAGCTCAAGATTATATAAAAATATTAACGCTCCATACAAGTTTCCCATTAACATGCAAGATACTAGAGCCAGTTACACCTGTGTTTCTCTTTCAGTGAAATATATCTACCACAGCTTGAAATATCTTACATAGGGACAGTTCGGATGGAAAACCCTTAGAAATGGCCTAATCAAGGATTCTTGGGAGCATGCATACTAGTATTCTGACTACATGCCTGAAAGAGCCATACACAGAACCATAATGGAACAATAAAAGGGTGGAGACATAAACCACCCATCCTGAGATGCATTATATATCAAAACGACAGGACCTTATAAATTTGAACTCTTAATTATGAATGAACCACCTCTCCTCCTTCAGTTTGCTGTGTCACACTTGCAACCACACCTGAGCAAAATATAGGTGATTTCCTGCTCTGTTGCTTCACTGTGTCTTAAATAGGGCAATAAGTCCTAGATTTAGCAAATGAGCTCTCTGATCAATTATGATCTTTCCTATTTTTACGTTCCCTCCTACTAGAGTGAAAACCATAGCAAAAGCTACTATTACTGGTACATCACTTGTGCATCAGCTTTCAAAAAGTATATGGCAAATTAACTCATATTATTTTAAAAGTACCAACACAGTGTTGATCACTTTGTTGGGTGATACTTTTTTCAAAATAGTGATCACTAACTGCATCTTGTTAGGAGACAGGGTCAGTGGGTGATGACATGTGACTCACATCATAGCCGCTATTGCGGATGCCTCTCCTTGGTCTCTCCCTCATAACAAGCAGGTCCATCTCTGTTCCTCCAGGACTGGGACTGCTCAGGCTCTGTCTGCTGCGATAAGCCGTCTGCCCTACCTGGGGCTGCCTGCCAATTAAAGCGAGGAATGGATTCAGTACAAATCAGACCTTGGGTAGTCATTAAGTTCAAACATTTCAATTACTCTCAGCCATAGTTTTAGTGCGTCTGCAGTGAGACGGAGTAGGAGGTGGAGGGAAGGTCTGGTACATTAAACCCTCTTGATTTCATTGTTCATGAACAAGGTTGGGACAAGTATTTAATTCCCTTTCAGAAAGCTACATAAACGAAGGTACATACAAAATAGAATAGATATCTCAAAAGGAGATTGTGTAAAAGAGCTGTATAAACACAGTGGGGTCGAAAAAAATCTGAGACCATTTTCCAATTCACTTGAAAGAGAAAGTGGTCTCAGTCTTTTTGACCCCACTGTGTATAAAATAATCTTTCATGCCAGATGTGGGAATAGCCTTGAGGTTTTCCACAGTACAATTCAATACTGATGAAAAATCTAGTACAACAAAAACAACATTGCAAAATCAATGACCGAGGACAAGATACAAATCAGCAAATGTGCTCTGATGTGATCACTTCAGCCAGGGGAATGCATATTGTTGGTGTAGCTGATCAGCCACAAACTAACTTCTACAGTGAATAGCTGCTAAAATCTCTATCTTGCTCATCAGGGTGGGACATAAACACAGCCATCCAAACCCTGCACTAACACACAAGCCAAAATTCAAAAGTTGCTTACTGCTCTGAGTGCAGCTGGTATGGGTACTTGTTAATCTGGTGTGGAAAAGACTGTTTGCACAGTTGACCTAAATCTGTAATATCCAAAGACTGTCCATCCTTATGTGCATCTGTAAAGCAGAAGCAGGACAGAACCTGCATAGTGGACCATCTGAAACCCTGCTACTCCTCTTATCTACATTATGGAAGTTCAGGACTTGGATCAAACTAATCAGAAAGATCCGATGTGTCTCATTGCCCGTTAAGACAGGATAATGACAAAATTAGAGGGGACAGCTTCACATATCTGTAAGCTATTTAGACAAGGCAGGGGTCAGCAGTCACAGATAACTGGCCATGGTAAGAAGCCCAATCAGCCAATATTGTGACTGTTAAAACTGCATCTTTGCACGAGAAGTCTCCTCACACCCTTATGTAAGCAATGGATTTTCCTTTCTGTTTGCACTCAGCCAAACTCAGGTTCCACTTTCTTTTCCACTCTCCCCTCACCTCCTGTGAGACTTGACATAAGTGGAACCTCGCTCATCACCAGGCTCCAGTGGTCTGCCATGCTCACCAGCTGCCCTCTCATGGCCGCGCTGCTGTCGCTGCGCCAGGGCTCGACTGCTACTACTGTCAGCGGAGGGGAAGTCATAATAGCCCTTCTTCTTTGCCTTCAGTCTCAGCTTGTTCCTGTAGTGCTCAATGTCAGACTTCTGCTTCAAGGCCAGGTTCACCTGCAGAGAGGAATGAGCGCAGGATACAAAGGAAAATGGGGGCGATCAGAATGAAAGCAGATACAAGTTCCTTCCAACTATGTATGGTTTGATTCTGCTTTGTTTTGCAAGACATGTGTGGATGAAACATCAGTGGGTTCATGAGAATACGAAGCTCTAAAAATGAAACTGTTATGCAATAATCACAGTCAGAAAGATGTAGAACAAATTTGTTATTTTTCATGTTATCATATGGTGATAACACGAAAAACAGTGTGAAGGAAAAATTCAAACAAATAATGAAAAAAAATCAAGTGTTCTGAATCGCACGGTTGATCCAGCTGTTTCTAGCTGTTCTTTTATCTAGTAATAACAGTCAGTTTCATGTAAAGGTTGTATTATATAAATTTACGCAGAATAAAACTTGGATAAGCTCACAGTTTATATATTCAATCATATTTTAAAATAGAAAAATGTTAGAATATTTTGGTGATAAGAGCATAAAATACCCCTCTCAAGCTTTAAACAGTTTTTTGAATATAATCTTGCCTAATCTAACCTTATCATATCTTCACAAATCATGTAACTAATTTAAAACAATGCTGTGAATTTTCTTTTGATCTTTTTTTAATCTCACATAACCAATGCATCTTTTCAAAGACCCTGAAATCTTTTCTGCATCACATTAAATATTCACAACTAAATAAGCAAAAATCTAAGTAAAAGTTTGAGGGAAGTAATCTCTCATAACTGCTTGCAGTAAAAACCTGATAGAAAAATCTTTTTTTCAGGGCCTTTAATAGATGTGTGTGAGTGTCTTCATATGCTTATGTCTTTATTTGTGTCCATGTGCCTGTCAGTGTGTGTATCTCCAGAAAAAGCATGTGTGAATGTGCATCACCTCTCCATTGACAATGGCTGAGTCCTGGCTGCGGTCAGATGATGCAGGGTGTGAGTAGCTGGACTGAGCCACCATAGGCTTTATGGAAATGAGCTGCAGGGAGCCAGAGGAGGTGTCATATGGATCTAAAGAACAGAGAGGGAGTTCACTCACAAAGAGACTACAAATACCTCTAATCATTACATTGTCAGTCAAAGGGGAACAAACTGTCACACACCCTCTTTATCTCTCTGTCTGCCCCCCCCATCACCATGTCTCTCTTTGGCTGAAACTGTGGGATTATGTGAGACATCAGTTGTCTGCATCAGCCAATGAATTGGTGGATGGATACAATAGATCACAAAGATAGCTTTGGCTTCCAAGGTTGTGGCAATGAAACTCTGAAATAGATAAAAGAAACTGACTTTGCACTTTTATTTCTTATTTGACATCAGACCAACTGATTCAGTTCTAGTTTCTCTTAGCTCAGCTGATGAATTATTCAAATCTAGCCATTAAGAAAATCATAATCTTGAGAGCACCATCCAATTTACAAGCAGAGTATTTCAATTTGATTAATTTAACTCACACCCCCCAGTTTCAGTGGACAAGAATAGAACAGCAAATAGTTCAACGTGTGGAAGGCTTTTACGTAAACAGCATCTTAGAGGAGCATGAGATGCGAGACTTCATATGCCCAATCTCCATCTTTTATTTTTTGCATTACTGATGGTGTGCTTGTATATTGTTTCTGCAAAATGTGTCACAGCGTCCGCTTTGCTGACATACTATATCATGTCAGCACAGTGTCTGTCTCATGCATATTCATCAGGTCCATCTCCGCTTACTGCTGAGCAGCTACCTTTCTGGTTATAAAAAAAAAAAAAATCCGCAGTGGCTGTGCCTTTCTCTTAGGGTCCCTTTGTGAATGAGAAATCAAGAAATTCCGGGAAGTTTTTCATGCAGGAGGGAACAGGAGGGAAGATTCTTGGGGTATTAGTCACACACCTGCCCTCCTTCGCCTGGATATTATTTGTATTTGCATCAGCGTGTGACTCTCACCGTCCCTCTTGCTCGTCTCCTC
Organism: Istiophorus platypterus; assembly: GCA_016859345.1. Classification (NCBI taxonomy): domain Eukaryota; kingdom Metazoa; phylum Chordata; class Actinopteri; order Istiophoriformes; family Istiophoridae; genus Istiophorus; species Istiophorus platypterus. The sequence continues at coordinate 18,136,318 of CM029118.1, forward strand.
CTTTGTCAGTTTCTGCTGTGCTGTGACTTTCGGCACTGTCAAGCCCCTGCTGGAATTCAGCTTCTCTGATTCGTTGCTGATGACGGAACCATCCTCACTTGGCAACTTGCTGCAAGTAACCATAGCAACAGGAAAGGCGGTGAGCTCTCAGGAAGCTGGGCACGCAGCCAGGTTATGTCATCCCTCCCTTTACCAACCTCACCTTCCTCTCCCCCTCTTTCAAGCATGCGTCCAGTAAACATAATATATCATTATTGTATTATTTTCATTATACGTGTATTCATATTAAAGACAACTCTACAGGACAATCTAGTGATTGTCCTGTAGAGTTGTGTGTGTACGTGTGTGTCTTTGTACATTTATCCTCACTATTGCATTTATGAACCTGCACAATTTAATGTTCAAAAGTCTATACCATATATGCACTGTGGATATATATTGTTGTGCTTCAAGACCATTGTGTGTTCATTTCCATTGTGAGGCAAGACTGACTCTTCCTTTAATTGGACAAACAATTGCTTTATCCAATTCTTGTTTCACTAGCTTCAAATGCTGTACTGTAGTTGGAATTAGAGCTGATCAAGCGGAGGCTCAGAGGACGAGGCTGACAGTGACATCAAAGCACTATGGTCTATCCCATAATTGTCTGGTAAAAATGATAACAGCAAAGAGAGACAGTGGAATGGCAGCTGCCCTCTCCTGCTCTCATTGAGGCAGTGCTGCGGAGAGCTAGCTCCATGCATCAGTCACAGGCTTAACAAAGCCGTGTAATGTGTTAAAATTAATTGAGGTGTAAAAAAACCCATTTATATTAGCTTATGAGAGGGAAGCAGGTTTGATCCTGCATTGTTGTTCAGACACTAACAGATGTTAGACGTCTCTGCAAATGAGGGGATGACTTCAGAAAGGAAGAGGCTAATATAAGGCATTGGTGTACAGCATTTGTTTATATCCACCATGTATACAAGCATCCTAGGGCTTAATTAATATGTTACATTTCCTAAACCTTTTTTGTTAAATAATAAATTGTAAAAAATTAACCCCATGGCATCATCACGCACGTTGTTGGCTGGGACCAACAGGCATTTAGGGACAGATGACATTTCAAACAAGCAGTACAACATGTGAATAACAGGTTTCGTCTTCACTTCAGATGTCAGCAAGAATTGTGATTCTACAACTGATTTAATGAATACAGCATCAGCTCGTCTGTCAATGACCCCAGCATCAGGTAGAAAACCAAAATCATGTGCTTTCCTCTAGCTTTGGTATATGTTGCATAGTAGCAAATATCTAAAAAGAAATACTGTCATGTTTTTGCCATATTCTAAGATAAATGTGCATCTACTGAAGTTCTCTATTAACAAGATGGAAAATCATGGTGACTTTCCAAGAAGGGCCAAAGTTCTCCAGTTCTATTAGTTCTATTATAAAGTTCTATTATCCACCAAAATCATTTTTAAGTAAAACTGAGGCAAAATATACTACATGCACATAGTTCATAGAACTGTTCACTTAGTTCAGGTGTTTTGAGAGGCAAGTTACACCTAAACACTCATCATAATTCACAATGATTTGACATGCATCTGTTGCACCTAATGGGCTCCCGTTGGATGTTTTTCTGATTTTCATCTCATATGGAAAACTGAGCTAATCAGTAGAGCCAAACAAACTGAAAATCTTTTTTGGAAAATGTGCTTCATTCCCTTTTACAGTATATCTCATCTTGCAGTTTTCATGTATAATGTTACTATCACTGAATGCATGAATGAAGAATTAGGAAAGACAGAAACTTGTTATGTCCAGCATATAGCTAATTAAAATATAGATTACCAATAATGAATGATTGCACCTTAAGACATGACAGGAACCTTTCAGACAGGTATTTTGATAAACAACAAATTGACAACCTTTGCTTACTCAGGAGGCTGCAAAATCATTTCTGCAGGACTTTCAAGTGATATTCCCTGTCCTGTCACATTCATTTCACTGAATTTCTTTACCCCAAATGGCTTTAAAAAATGATGCCATTTTGTTTTTATTTAGTATAATTTAACATGACAATTACCATCAAAAACACCAGTAGTGATGTCAGGAGAAAGAAAAGCGCAATTTACCTGCCCATACATCTGTTAATGACTGCCTAATATTAAGCCTCAGGGTAGAAGAGAGAGACACAAAATAGGGCTAGAGGGATCTTTGTGTTTTTATCATCCAGCCTCTCTCTATGCAACCCAGGAGTTTTCTGACAGAGTAGTCGCGCAATCTTTGAGACCATACAGTAAAAAAATGGATACTTTGGATGCAGCCATTAGTCTCTGCTGAAGGAAATTTTAGAATAAACTGACATGACTCTGCTGACTATGTTGAGTAAGCAACTTGGTTCCTTCTAACATGACAACATATCAACTGAGACAAATCCAGCTGAGACTGGGGAAAGTAGAGTCTAAAAACATTTAGCTGAGCCTGGCCTTTCCTCTTCATTATCGTCAGCACAAACTTTACGTCTTATACCGAATTAGCATTAAGGATCTAAGAACATTTTATTGCAGTTGTGAAGAATGCCTGTAGTGTTATCATTGTACATGTTTTTTCTTACACAAAAACAAAGGAGCATTTCAAATTTCAGTTCAGCTCTAAACATCTTAAATGCATTTGTATGTATGCTGACTTTGAATTCTTTAACTTGTATTTATTCAAAATATGTACTTCAAAGATAAATTCTAACAAATTCAAACAAAGTTTTATATGTACTTTGGGTTTTGTTTGCAATAAAGCTGCCCCCAGGCTATTTCATATCCATTATAAAAACAATGCAATGTTTAATCTTACCTCCAAAATAAACCAAATCACATCCTCTGTTAGACTGAATATCAATTGGGTATTGCGTCATCTACTATACATCCTTAATAAAACTTTATTTTAGGATCAAAATTATCTGGATGAAGTCAAAACTTAATTTTACTACAATAACGGCTTGATAATGAAAGTTAAGTTCCCTGTCCCTGAAATATAAAAAATATCTAAAAGTTGTAGTTGATAACGTTCATTTTTTTTTAATCTTTCTTCTGATTTTTTATAATTTTGATGATACATATTATAGCATAAGGAGGTGAAAATATACAGCGATAACGATACCTTTTGTGTTTGTCAACGGTGAGGCTTTTCTTGTTGGCAGTTCCGTCTTGTTGCAAGGCTTTTTCTAGTGAAAGTGGCACGTCTCGAATTTGTAGGGACATCACTAAGGTATCCTGACTGACAGGCAGGGTCTCCTCATCTCCTCCCTGTTGGCCCAGGTGCTGCTTGGCATAGTCAAAACCCTGGACTGGCTGGTGGACAGGTTGAGTGAAAATGGAGAAAGGTAAAAACAGCTTAAGGAAGACTGATTTCTTTTCACATACCTGCAGTCAAAAAAAACGTCATCATTGATGAGAGGAACAAAGAGAGAAATACATTAGTTAACCAGAGGTGTAACATCGACAGAAAAAATAGCTCAAAAGTGTATCTTTTTAAGAGATGTCCGGAGGATTTAAGGAACTGAACTGGGATGACTGTGCTGCTCTGCCTTGAAATAGATAAGCATAGATTTAACTGAGGCCCTTTTTCATCCTCTTCCAAATTCTTGTCAAATAAATGACCTACACTGGGTGGTGACAAGACGTGTCGTGGAGGCTTTCACAGAAATATAGTAATGATGTTTAACGTTTGCACACAAAAGAGGATCTGAATGGAAAGGAAGAGGACTTGTGGTGTTCCACCTAACATATTATTCTATAAATATGTCCATGTTTAAAGAGAAAGGTACAAAAGGGACCAAAAGAGTTCAGACCCACACACTAATACACATATGCAGACACACACGTGTGCACATGCACACAAACACACAGACACACACACACTCACACACACACACACACACACACACACACACACACACACACATATTCACACAGACACACATACACACACACACAAACACACACACACACACACACACACACACACACACACACACACACACACACACACACACACACACACACAAAATAAGCACAGAAATATTTAGGACCACTCTAATCACAGTCAGACACACATCATATCAAAGCTGAATGCAGCTAAACCATGGTGCAAAATCAACATGTGATACTCCCCTGACTGAAGAACATGCATCCTCTCTTTTTTATAGCACACACACATATACAGAGAGTAGTAGGAGTAGTAGTTCTCTAACTAAAGTTGGTTCTTCTGTGGCTGGTCTCAAAAATTCTAACAAGATTAAGTGATGAAAGTGTTTGGCTTACAGACAGTGAAAGTTACATGAAGGAGGTAGTGCGAGAGCCTCATTTAAATTTTAGGAGTCACCAACTTTGAGCATTATAAGAATATTCCTAGATGTTCACGTTCCTTATTAGTAAGAACCAACAAAATAAACTGCTTAAAATGTTGGTTTTTCAGAAAATACTCTGTGGTTTTTAATATCTGAAGGAATTAAAGTTTTTGATGTCCTTTGCCTTATAAGACTTTGCAGGACCTCAGAGTTTCTGTAACAATAACTGTGGTGAAAGTAGCGCTGAAGTCGCTTTCAATGTCTAATATAGAAGATTTTAATGGCTTTCTCTCTAATGAAAATCCCTAAATAAAGCAGTTGGATATGTTGAGTTTAATACTCTGCATTTTCATCTATCTACACTGATGTACAACAGTGAACAAGTGAGCATTGAAAAGCAGACATGGAGGGAGAGAGATACCTTTGATTAGGACATTGTGAAACCCTTGATGCAACAATAATTCAGACAATTTTCAATCTTCTCAACACGAAACAAACAAGTGTCAATACACACACAGACACACATACTCATTCTGTTTGAAAAACTGATCTCCATAATAACCATTCTCTGTAAAGCTTAGTCTTTCAAATTTGCTCTCTGGAGAGAGGGATAGGCAATACCAGCCTTTCATCTAAGTAAATCTCATTGTGAAAGGTTTGATACTCCAAAGTGCTGTCGTATCCTTAGTTTTCATCAGCACGGCGGGATGTATTTAAATATATCACAGGTAATATTTGCTCAGAATCCCATTTAAATCCTACTGTTGGCACAGCTGTGCCCTAAAAATGAAAACAGAGATAGGTAATGAGAGAATACAGAGAAAAGTAGATACCTGGTGATAATAGCCCACATCTCTTCGATACGCCATCTGCAAGCGAGAGGTACAGAAAATGCTTTACACTGTGTGTGTCTGTGTCTGTTTGTGTGTGTGGCCATACAGATGCAATTACACAGATTCAAAACATAATACAGAAAACAAAACAATATAAAATTGAGTTACCTGGGCTTTATTTCTTTTATTTCCTAATACTTCCTAAAAGCTTTCTGGAAAGAAGAACCATGTAATTTGTCACTAATTACAGCAAAAATACAAGATGAAATCTGAGACTCTTACTTTTGTTAGTTCAATTAGTTATACTGAGTTTATTATTAATTTGCAGAGAAAATATCGATTAAAGTTGGAACTTCTTATTTTTTACAAGTGCTGAATTGTATAAAACGTTTCACAATTTGCATGTTCAGCTCACCTGCCATCCTCCGACTTCACGTCTCAAGGTTGCCCTACCTCAGCATTTTGAATTAATTGGAAGTGTAACAATTTATCTCTGTTTTACCTACAATTAGAGCCGAATTACATGGTTTCATCCTGGAAACTTCCTAAGAAATTATTTGGAATTTAATCAGAATTTTTAGATGAATTAGATGAACTGTTGTCGTCACCTGCATACAAAAAGTCACCCACACATTGATCATTGCAGTCTTCCATCGCTCACTGAAGCATACTGTAACACAGTCCCTTTTCTGAAGTTATAAAGTCACAAATGCCTACTCTAGGGATACAACTACTAGTTATTTTCATTATTGATTAATCTGGTGATTATTTCCTCAATTAATCAAATTAAACACCTTGTAATAAATTGTCATAAACTAGTAAAAAAATACCCACTTTAATTTTCCAGAGCCCAAGGCTTTCAAATATCCTGCTTTTTCTAACCAACACTCCTAAATCCAAACATTCATTTTATAATGATATAAAGTCAAGAATTTATTACATCCCAGAAGCCTAAAAATAATTGAAACAGTGAATCAAGTATAGATACAGAGCTGGTATGATTATCATTTCAACTCCAGTCTCCCGTATGATGGACAGGCAGATACACAGAGAAAAAAGAGAGATACCTTAACTCGAGGATTGAGGTTCCCGATGGCATCAGCCTTAAAGTCATTTTTATTCTTCCTGCACAGCACAGCTGTGATGATGATGATAATGAGTGTTACTACAGCAATGGGGGCCAACACTGCAGCAATGATCCACAGGTTATTAGGAGGATTCTTGACCACAGCTGAAAAACAAAAAGACACTTTTTCACTATCTTCACGTCATTACACAGCATCCAATAGACTCTAAATCTAAAGACAGAACGTGCAGAAGCATCCGTCACATCCACACGAAGTTACACAGCATACAGCTCAACCTGGTCTACTTTACAATGAGCCTGATTCAGGTGTTTAGGCAACAGTCTGTAAGAGGATTCAGCATGTTCTCTTTCCCACTCTCCTTTGACCAGCTCTGTCTCTCCCTCTTCCCTCTTCACATAGAAGTGAGCAGTACTGCAGCCCAAACAAACAGAGCTGTGCCGGGAGCATTTCGGAAAGATTAGAGAGCATAGATCTTTCTCAGCTTTTCTTCTCCCTTCACCCCGGCACCAGCTCTTCTTTCTAAACTCAGCGTGAGTCGTGCATTTCGCATTGCATGTGTGTCTGTCCGTGCTCTGTCTATTTGCATACTTGTCAGAAGCTAGGACGATGCTGTGCTTACGTTCTGCCTGCAGCTGGACGAAGTAGCCGAGAGTGAGGGCCATGGTCTGAGAATCCACTGTGTTCAGGACCTTAGCAGCTGATGTGCCTGGTAGAGGAATGCCATTGTGCTGGACATAATAGGTCATCTCTGCTGGATTCTTCAACCCTGACACCCTATGGATGCCCACCATCTGATTGGAAGAAAGAAATGGCACACACTATGTTCCCTTGAAGTACAGTACACTCGATATAAGCTGAGGGTGGATGACTGGTTCATTGTAATTAAGCAGTTTAAATTTCAGAAAGGAAAACAATGCATTAAGGCATAGAGTCTCATGGGAGGAAAAAACACATGGACAACAGAGATTGCTTGTTTAGTAAAACATTCAACCTCTGGCTTGTGTTGATGAGCAATTAGCAGATGATGAGCTGAGAAGCTCCCTAATTACAGGGGCTGGCCACAAGTAATCATACAAGCATGTGCATATCAAAGTGTACATCTCCAACAGAACTGTTTGATTATTGCTTTCATTAGACCTCTGACTGATATGCCAGGGCATTCAAGCAAAAAGTCAGAATAAGAATTTAAAATGATTGATTGTTATTTACTCTCTAGCATCATAGACTGTTTGTTCTTCCAGGGAAACTCAGACCTGGCATTTCCTGAGGACTGCCATGCCAGTTCCTTACCTGGACAGTGTAGCTGCCTACAGTAGTGGCTCTTCTAAAACGAGTGCCCTGCTGGCCTGCCAACACAAACAACTCTGCCAGCCGTTGTTCCATTAAACTGGCAAAGCTCTGGTACTGTCCCTCCAAGCTAGCATTATCCACATCCTGGATCACTACAAATGTAGATGAAAGACAGAGGACGGCCAGATGGTTGTTAAAGAGAAAATAAATGATTGGCTAGGTAAAAGAGGAGCACAAACAAAGAAAAGATATAGGCAGAATTAGATAATGTGTGTGTGTGAGTGACAAAGAGACACTTGAGCATTTTAAAATGCTTAGATAGCAGTATATGTACCCGTTCACTGAAAATGGACAATGCAAAAAGCACTTATAAGAATGTAAAGGCAGGTATTTTCAAAAAAAACTAGCATATGGAGGGTCGTCCGTTCACATCTGAGGGCAAGAGTGTTCATGGCTTTTCTGAACACACTCGATGGTGGGGTGAAAAGATTGCTGTTGTAGAGACAATCTTTGATCAAAGGAGCCCACATTATTACGCTCCATTGTACTTATAAACAATGATGAAAAAATTTAAAAAGAGAGCTTGAGAGAGAAGTTTAAACCCTCCTTACTATGTCACTGCATGAAGCAGGCATGCTTGTTGGACAGTTGGTTTCAGGAAGTTGTTGGACGCAACCCCAGTTCCAAAGTCCAAATGGTTTCAGCGGAGGGGATTTAGATGCTGTTCAACAATCTGACAGGCAGTTCAGTTAAAGCATACTGACTCCTTAAAAAAACACTTTACACTAATGTAATATCCACCTCTATAATATGTAATATCCACCTCTATAAGTTCTAGATAGAGACTGTGACAGTGACAGCCACAAAGGGTAGTTGTATCCCATTTCACACTCGTTCACCTTGGTTAACATTACCTCCACAGCTCCACTCCATCCACTATCCATCACTAAAACCCTACTTGAACGCCCGGGGAATGACACTGTTGGTCCAGTTGAGAGGAGTAAAGCAGGAAACCAGTATATGCTAGTGATAACAGATTATGCTACAAAGTACCCAGAAGTTTCCCCCTTTAAGTCCATTAAATCAAGGTCAGTTGCTTTGTATTTGGTGCAGTTCTTTTCCAGATTGGTCTTCCTTTGTGAAATATTGAATAATGAGGAAATTACCTTGATGTCCACTCGGTTAAAACAGGTGTATCAGTTACTAGGTATAAGGAGCCTGAGAACCACGTCATATCATCCCAAAACTGATGGACTGACAGAGTGATTCAATCAGACCCTAAAGCAGATGGTTCATAACTTTTTGAGCAACAGTGGTACAGACTGAGATCAGTGGCTGCCATACATCTTATTTGCATACAGAGAAGTACCCCAAGCCTCTACTGATTTCTCTCCCTTTGAACTTTTGTATGGGCGTGAAGTGCAAGGGCATCTCTCACTGCTGAGGGAGATTTGGTAGGGAGACAAGGGGGGGGTCTATTATTATATCCTATGTTGTCCAGATGAAAGACTGACTGGAGAAAATGAGTGAGTTGCCCAATCACAAGTAGCAGAGGCCCAGCAATGGCAGAAGTCCTGGTATGATCACCCAGCCGTGCAGAGATCCTTAAACCCATGACAAAAAGTGCTAGTGCTTCTCCCTAGGGATGTCAACAAGCTGTTGGCAAAGTGGCAAGGACCGCTTAATATCCTGAAGAAACCTGGGCCCACCACATACCAGGTATCAGCTACGGGTCAGTCAGGCCCCAGTGGGGTACTTCACATAATTCTCTTGAAGGAATGGGTGCAGCCACCATAAGCAGAAGCAGAAGTGATGCTTGTCAGAGGGAAGAAGATGTGGATGAGCAATACATCCCTCTTGCTGGTGTTCCTGGAGACCTCGACCACAGCCACCTCTCGGAAGACAGACAGCTTAAGGCGAGATCAATCTGTAATTTCAGAGTATTCCAGGAGAATCCTGGGAGGACAAATATTGTTGAACCTGACACTGCTGTTAGTGAAGTTGCTTCTTTGAAATAGCTTAGTTAAAGGACCCTGAATGCCCGCTAGTCTCACTGTTTTCCATTAGAATTATCGAGACTTCGAAAAGGGCATGGTGTTAACACAGTGGTCCAAGTACCAAAGAAAGATGGCAGCATAAGTTTCTATATTGACTTCAGCTACCTGGATTCAATTTCTCAGTTTGACCTTTCTCCAATACCGAGGATTGATGACCATCTTGAATGGCTGGGAAAAGCCAAATACTGGATCACAACATTACAGGCAGGTTCTGGTGATGGAATGGTCCAGAGAGTTGACAGCCTTTAGGACTGCATGGGGTATCTTCCAGCTCTAGGTCATGCTATTTTGGGTTGCATGGTGCAGTGATTTTCCTGAGGCTCATTGACCAGGTATTTCACAATGTCTCTGACTTCCCTGCAGTATTTCTTGATGACATTGTCTTTCAGAGCGCCAGCTGGGAAGAGCAATTGAGACATGCACACGCAGGCTTGGACTGTCTCCACTCTGCTGGGCTGACCATTAATCCCTTCGAGTACGTCTTTGCTGCTGCTGAAACCGAGTACCTGGGTCACATCATTGGGAATGAGTTGATAAAGCCACAAGTCAACAATGTCAATGACATCGACTGATGTCCTTTGCCAAAAACTAGGAATCAACTCAGATTCTTTTGGCAAGCTTCTACCAAATTTCTCCACCAGGGCAGCTCTACTCACAGACTTGACTTGGTCCAAATATCCCTATCATATCCAGTGAACGGAGGCGGCGGTGGCAGCTTGACTCCTTACAGTACGACCTCCTGGGTAGAGAATTCAACCCTGGAGATGGCTCATAAAGCATTTCAATGGATGGGAAGGATGAAGGACAGCAATAGAAGGATCACCCTGTGGTACATGGCATTGCAACCGTTCCGGTTCAGCATTCAGCACATCCCAGGCAAGGACAACCCCACAGCTGACTACCTCTCTTGCTGTTTCAGTGAGTCTTGAAGAGGGGGGGTGTACGATGGCCACAGCCACAGAGGGTGATATTATCCCAATTCATACTCTTTCACCTCAATAGTTTTCCACCTGCACAGGTTCATTTGCAGTCAATCACATCACCACACCCAAACAATTAACACAACTCGTTTTTTTTTCATTTAAAATGTTTATTTTTTTAACCTTACATTGTTTCACATGACGTGCACATATTGTAACACTGTAGGGTTACATACGAAAGGTTTTTGCGATATCAATAATTTCTTTCTTTGTCTTTGAGGAACCTTGATTGTTGGGGTGGTCACTTCCTGGTTGAGAAATAAGAATGCCTGAGGGCTGAGGACTCTTATATCCTGGAGCTGGCTCTATAGGCCGAACCATGCTGCCATATTATGGGGGGGGGGTTAGTTAGTTTTGCTCTGTATTTAAATGTAGTTAGTGTCCATCTTGTTTACCCCTTGTTTGTTATTTGAATTGCCCAGTCACTACATATATGTACCCTTGTGTGTCATTGTCCCTATTTTGATCATCAACTCCTGTATCCTCACTGCCTGACTCCGTGGTCTCTGACGGAGACCCTGACAGTAACTTTTTCATCCAAACCAGTAACCTGGATTTTCTCCTATCCCCACTTAAGTCTGATCATGTCAAACTTATGCCACTTGCAGATCATATTGTTGTGTTTCTCCCATATGTGACCCAGTCTGCATGGATCCATGGGAAGCTCATGCTGATCTATGTCTGATGGATGTGTAATAGGAAAATTTATTAATGGCTATAACAACTTGATAAGCTAATGCTGAATGACAGGTTTTGCTTCCGCAAGCTTTTTTTTTTTTTTAGAGTTTTTCTGTGTGGTAGTGGTCAAACATCACTCAGTGCAGCGTCAATCTATTCCGTTTTATCAAAAGTTAAAAAGCGGTAATCCTGGTTGTACATCTTGTTCAGTGTGACTAAATCCCATTATCTAGGGGATGACCTTGAACTGTCTCAGCCTCTCATCGCAGCAACTGCGAGGTTAAGAGCTACACAGCCTGATCTGAAAGGCCACTCCATTGTACAACATAGCAGTCTGCGTGCCTTTGAACACTGAAATATATTGACTCTCAGTAAACATATGTAGTGTTTCGTAAAGCTCCATGAATTAAAAACTAAACTACAAACCACAAAGGAATATTATGCATATAATTGCTCCTGTAAAAAGAGACAGTTAGAATATAAACATAAGCAGATATGTGATGTCTTAAAGTTTACATTAATAGTGCCCAGCAGGATATTAACAATTGAATAGGCACATATATGCCACATACTGTTCATCCTGTTTAGGTGTCTTCTGTGCCAACAGGTCTTCTGAGACTAGAGGTTCAAACAGTATTTTTTTCAGCAATATAATGGATGCATCCTGCAACATTACATACATAAGTAAAGAAGAAGTAAGAAGTAAAGACGTCAAAAAAATTAAACAATGACATCCCTACCTGTGATGACCCAGTAGTCTCTAGTTGCAATGGAGGTGTTCAGATTGTGATACTCCAGTGCTGCAAAGACAAAGACAAAAAATATTATCATTGACCCAAATAAACCCATCAAACATTTAATACTTGTATTACCATAGCATTTTCATTTTCATTACTCTTAACTTGTTTATCTATTATCTATCTATTCCCTTTTATTCGTATATTTTTTTGTAATATAATCACTTTGTTTTTCCTGTAGTATAAGAAATGATTATTTCAGAATAAATTTAAAAATAAAAGATAAAACTGAAAATGAAAAGTGATAGGTCTTCTGAGACAAGAGGTTCAAACGGCATTTTTTTTCAGCAATATAACAGATGCATTTAAAATTGAATTTAAAATAAGTAAAAAAATAAAGAGACAGAAGGTTAAGATAATGATAAAAGGATAAAAAAAACAACTGCATGATCTGCAAACTGAATGCAAAGTTCAATCAAAAATGTTACATGATCATCTAATCACAAGGCAGTGGAATTTACATTTGGCTTTACACATTACTGTTTACATTTTACAATTTCAAACTCGGACCAAACAGCTGCATTTTTTCACTGATTTGTTTCAGTCATTAGGATCTTATGGACTACAAAAATGCATAAAAATATGAAATCATCAAAACAAGAACAATAATAAAATCAAAATCATTTCACTGCTGCAACTGTGCGGTTATTATCTAGGAAGTAGTGTGGTCTCACTAGCCAGAGATTTTGTATTTGAGAAACCAGTGCCTGTAAATCTGAGCCAAATAGACAGACACTTCTGAAACCTTTCAGGAAGAAGAGCGACAGTTTATACTTTGGCATATTTTGTGTGGTTGAGATCTCAGTTCAAAGTCTTATTATCACTGCATGTCAGACAAATACAGAAGCAAGGAGAGCTTTCAGCTGCCTGAGCTCTGGTTGTCTCTTTGTTCTCTTACATCTATTTCCTGCCTTATTAAGCTCTTGTCCTAGAGGCTGGTGCAGTGTTTGGGGGAATGCTGTATCAGTGGCCTGTGAAAGCAGACTCACTACGGAAATGTACACTCAGGCATGACAGGAGAGAGGAGAAGGGTGGGGGATGGGGATTTAGGGTGAGAGCACAAGGAAGGGCATTTAATGGCTAGTAGGGCTAAAGGGCTGCCAGCAAAACCAGTTCAATGTTGTCTTTAAATCTGACTCATGAGGGATATTAACTTTAATTTCTTGGAATAACTTTCCAAGAAATGAAATAAACTTCCGATTTTCCAACAGAAAGCTATTATTAAAACAATATTTCATATTTTGCTAACAGCCTCACTCATATTCCACCTGAGAGAAAAAGAGAGGTGGAGTGAAAGAGCTGAACGCAGCGGTCCAGCCTACACCAGCACCACAGGACGGGTGGAGGACTCTGTAGTACAAACAGGCACTTCAGGGTAATGTGAGATCCCGGGCCTTTTCTGTCAGAGCAGAGCCCAAGTGGTATGAGAATACCCCACTGTTAATTATTTACTGCGATAATTGGCTTTGAAGTGAGGAGGCAGCAGCTGCCAGCATATGTTCACGCCTCCTGTGAACAGTGTAATATCACTAATGGTGAGGGTACAAAACAAACAGAGCGAAATCACTGACACACTCTCATTCTTGTTCTTACTCTCCTGTCGCACTGGGTTTTCCTCCATGTCAGTTTCTGTCTTTTTGTATCTAGTCGCCCTAATCTCTTTCTTTCTGTTTAATTGAGGGCGGAAACTTCAGCCTTGCACACGAGCACCTGAAACGGGAAACAATGTGTGTCTTTCCAGATAGACAGATAATATCTAACTGACTCCTGTTTTAGCAGCACTTGAGTGAACTTTAACTTTATTTCTAAATTCTTCTAAATAGGGTCCAGCCAGGTACACTCTCGGAGGTTAGAGAAGATGCATAGCCCATTTCCCCACAGGCGGAGCTAGTGTTTAAAACAAGTGCTTTTATGACTGGGCTCAGCTAGATGGTAATACAGGGAAACCCCAGGCTTAATTCATAGCTCAAACATCAACTCTGCTGCGACCCTGAGCATGATCCTGCATAGCCAAAGTACTGTCTTGTCAAAGTCCAAGACCAAAGACCAAAGTCTGGAGAAATTAAAGCACTGCCGCTGGTTAGAAACCATTGAAATGAGGCTAGGGAGACTTAATTTTGCTTGAACAGAAACCTAGCCAGAGGTGCAATTTCCAGGTGTGGGCCTGTTCAAAATCCACAGTGAATCTAATGGCTGCCAGTCTGCTTGACGATATGTGTCTTTTTAAAAATTTTCTCCAGTCCTCATTGAGTTTGATGAGACAGGGGTTTGGTTGCAAAGAATTAAATAACACGTGACACTGAGTCTGTTTTCACACCTGGGACCTGTAACACTGTGTCCACAGAGGGTATGTTCAGACACAGTACATAGTTGTAGGTCAGGCACATTTTGGCACCATTCAGAGCCCAATCCTGCTTGTGCCTATGACATGATGCATTTATTTGAGTACATAATGGAAGTTGTCATTTCTTATTGCTTCAGAACAATGTCAGAAAAGGGCTCATGCATGAAATATTCTACAATGTTAAAGTCTCATGACTTTTGTTTACACAAGGGACACAAGGGAAGCACATACTCGAAATGTGAAGCCTTGTTTCTGTTAGACATTGATCCTGAAACATAAAATTTCCAGGCCATTCATGGGTGAGATTGTGTGTGTGTCTAGTGTATGTGTGTATGTGTGTGTGTGTGTGTGTGTGTGTGTGTGTCTGTGTGTAACAGGAGCATAAAACCCTATTTTGGAAGCACAACCCCTGTTCTCTTGCTGAAACTATATTCTGAATGCAACATGAACAAGGTCGAGCAAAACTGTGAATCTCCGCATCAGGGAACAATAAGGTACAATAAAAATGATGTCTCTTTATATGTCAGAGTCCTGCATCTGCCATATCTTCCTCTACTGAACCCTATACACGTCACTTCTCTGTTACACTGGGGATGAAAACAGGCTACACACTGGGACAACTGGGATTGCTGTTTAGACTCCTGCTGACTCCTGTCATTCTTAATTTGTTTTTTTTCTGAGTATAACTCTTTGACAGACAGAATGTAAGGCTTAGTGTGCCCTCAAAGGAGGCTGAGATGAAAGGTATTGGCTTAGTTGTCTCTAAGTGGCATGGACTATGTTTAAGTGACTCAATCATTAAAAACAACTTTGATCATGAAAGCAGCAGAATGGTCACAAACATCCAATTAATGAGAAACTGGATTTCACTCAGATAAAGCAAAGAATTCCTAAGGTCTACCACTGAGCAGCTGAATGTAAACATTATGAGAAAATCTGGCCCATTTGATTCAACTGCAGTTTCTATGGTTGGATAAGGTCTCGATTTCTATTAATAAATGTCAATCAACATTTCGGTTGATTTGTCCAAAGGCGTGGAAACAAAGATGAGAAACAAGGATGCTCTGTTCAAAGTTTATAGAAAAGCACAACATTTGTTTTTTGTTGAATCTAATTTGTATCCGGAGAACAAATCGTTCCCAAGAGAACACAAGAGCTACCTCTGGTGTCTCCTCTTGTAAGGCTGTCGAATTACTCCCGAATAACAGACATATTTCTGAATACAAATTTTTACTTACGCTCAGCAATTATAAGTGGTGGATAGAAGAGGAAGTAGCCCACCAGCTCAGCTGACAGATGACCAAGGAGGTTTGAGGCAGTGGTGCCATTAAGGAAGACAGTGCCATTACTCACAGCGTAGACCAATGAAACAGCAGGAGAGCCTGCTGCCTGGGTGACACTCAGCATCTAGGAAGAAAACAAGAGGAGCAAATGCTCAGAGAAAGAAGAGAGCACAGAAAAACATAGGCAGAACCACAATGCTTGGGATGACTTTACTGTAATGTGCAAATCTGGAAGATGTAGAACAAAGAGACATAGTAGAATTGAAAACATCTAAAAAACAATTACTGTCTTCGATCAACAAATATTATGAAAATCATTAAGAAGCAAAATGACTAGCACAGCATTAAGAGTACAGAAATACTGTAGTACATTTTTTTTCATCTATGCACATCATTTAAATTAGCTTTAATATAGGGTGAACTTTAATGTGGCAGCTGATTAAAATTAATAATGGAACTGCCTCCTTAAATGCAATTAATTTGCATCTGAGATGCAGCTGGTGTTTAAAACGCAAAGTTCGATGGGACGATCTTGCACAGACTGCACCCAATTAGCATTGTTTTGTAGTTGCTAAATAACTGCAGCACATGGTAATGTTGACGTTCGACAGGACAAATTGTTGAAGTTACATCTATACCAGTATAGACCATCATTCTCAGCCTCTGTTTCAGTTGTTGGAATAGTTCTTTATTCATTAAACCTTCGCATCAGACTCTTTTGATCTGTTTAAGTATAATGAGACCAGAACATTACACTGTGTAAGTTTCAACCACTGTCATACAGTGTTATACAGATAACGCACATGTTCCTCCACAGTACCTGAACAGAGAGCCTGCTGTTAATGCTGAGCACTTTGGCCTGCGCTTCTGAAAACACCTTCTCAAGCCTTTGTTCCATCATTTGAGAGAATCTACAGGACCGAGGATTATCACCAGCTCCCACAAACTGCAGCACTGAAACATAAAAAATAAGATGAGCTTATATAAAAATGACACCGACCAAACTGTTCGTGATGTTTTGTATTGATTTGTTGTTTTTTTAATATTCTTATGACATAATCCTTACAGTATGGCCTATCTTAGATACTGACTTGCCATGCAGTACTGTCATTTCCTCCTCTGCTGTGGTATTGCAACATTTTTTTTGCTTCTCAAACCTAGTTTCCACTGAAATTGCTCCTGTGCACAATCACAGCAAGAAAAATAGCTGCAACTGTCTAGCTGACTGACTTATTTTTTGCTTTCATCCTGATTGAACATCAGCTGACCTGTTTTCAGCTGGAAGCCAGTGGCTGGGCTTGGTCTCCATAATGCAGCTGGGAGGGGCAGGGCTGTTACCATGGGGAGGTACTGTCGCAGGTCTGCAATCAGTTTATCACGGCCATAGGAGTCCAAGCCTTCCAGCACCACCGAGGGGGAGTAGACCATGTCTCCTCCAGTCACGTGATAAGCCACTGTCATGTTGGGAGAGCCAAATACGGTCTCCACCTGAAAATAAAACAGAGATTTAGACGTCTAATGGTAGTTTTTACAAGCCCCGTCAGCATGGCTGGTATTGTTTTCCCCTTGTTAGTCTGTGTATGTGTGTGTGTGTTCGCGTGTGTCACTGACCCCCCACTTCCTGCTCCTAACCCACATTCATTTTAGGTCATGGACCATTGTATCCCGATTTCAATCTGTCCTATCCACTCTATGACATTAGATAAAACAACAGCTTTGTGCCTGTATCTCTCACGGCTGTGACACTATTGCAGTGACAAATTCAGACATACAGACTGACAAACAGACAGACACCTATCGGAGTACTCCTCTGTGTAAGTTTCCACTACAGTAGTTGTCTCCAGGACCAAGTTTTGCCATGATGACACAAAGCCATGCCAAAAAACCCTAAACCCCTTCTTTTTTTTTTTATCTAATTCAATGCTTTAAGTAACTCTGCCTTAGCAGGTCAGTGCAGTATACTTGAAAATAGAGGTAGGTTCAAAAGTTCAAATTTATTCATCCATAAAGGCATGTCAATTACAGTGTTCTCATCCTAATCAACCATCATAACCTAATCAACCAATCATAAAACTACAGTATATGCCACAATACAACTGTTAAAAACACCCAAATAATATGACAGCTGATTAAAATTGAAATAATTCAGTCCAAGCTTACGTTCTTACAAAGTTCTGCTAAAATTTACTTCATCACACTGTTGCAAATATTGTGTAAATCCAGTCTTTTCACAGAGCTGATATTCGCAACACTGCAGCTTTTTTTGTACCGTAACCTACAATACAACCACACATATAAAAGTGATGGCTGCCTTTTAAGAAATGAAATGATATGGTCTCTGACGGTTGACAAATTTCATCTTGTGGTATTGTGGTGCCGACCATTTTTTTTTCAATCATTTTATTCCAGTATGAAAATAACTTGAATTTTCATTTCACCAGGTTCACCCAGGGAGCCAGGTATCACTAGCGTTCTCATTCTCACAGAAATACAAGTGAAATCTTTGTGTTTCGTAACAATGTGTTATGCCAGAAAAAAAAAAAATTTAAATGTGCTTGTCATAAGACTTTGAGTCTTTGTCAGCTTGTACTTACATGGGTACCCAAAGGGACTAATGACAAATGTAGCAAATCCAGATGCATATGTGTTTGTGTTTGGGTTTGTGTGTGTGTGTGTGAGAGAGAGAGAGATGTGAAACCATTCAGGTATGTTATCTGAACCGATCGGGAAGCCTCCGCCGACAAGCGAGGGCCACTGGCCATATCACTGAGAGCCTACAGTCTCTATGAGTAGTCACCCCACTGCCTCCTCACAATTCATCCTTCTCATTAGCTCTGTGATGAGCCATTTATAATTATTATTCATGTGAAGGTGTTATTAAGAGACTGCATTTTGAGCAAGCCAAAGATTGGTAACACACACACCAGCTCTACCTCAAAGAGTGCGAGAGGTTGCCGGCAGATTAGCCTAACGGATCAGACGTCAAGCATTCAAAAAGTTTCAGTCACTGGAGAGTCCTAACTACAAGACGCAAAAATGGTTCACTATTTTTTAAGGTTCGAAATGTTTTTTTGTCTTGTGGTCAATTCATTTCTATTTCTCATCATCATGGCACATCACTCTCCTACCAACCATTTATAACCTATAATTAAACCCAGAAGCAATTTCCCTTGCCAACAGCTTGCTTCCAATTGGATAAGATAGTAGCGCTGCTAATAGGAGCCCATGCAAATTTGAAATGGGTGACAGGAGTGCACTGAAGCAAGACACCTTCAGAGGCTGCACAGAGAGCGAACATGTGAGAGCACTGACCTTCACGCGGGCAGGACATAGTCTCAATTATTTGATACTTACACATTCAGAAATATGACACGTTGGGAAATTTCACTGGATTTCAAATACACAAGCAAAACATGCTCAAACACAGAAATACGCAAACACAGAGATGCATGTAAGACAGGCTCGAAATTGGAACACTCTAAAGGTACTCCAGCCCACCGGAGACTAGGAGATAGTTTCTATATGTAGGGAAGGAATCACATTGCTGTTTCATTTATTTCCAGACACAAGCAGAACGATTTTTTTTTTCACCAAATTCAATTTTAGCCAATTTTTTTTGTTTTTTTCACATTTTCAGTGTACAGTATGCATAGTAAATAGACAACATCTTCCCACAACCAGCTTACATCTTTCCCTTAAGAAATCATTCTCTCTTTAACTGACCAAAACATAGACATTGCTCCTTCTCACTGGCTGCATTTTGATATCTTCTCATTGCCAAGAAGTGTACCTGATACACTCAGGTGCAGAGGTATTAGAGGCTTATTGACAGGGAGGATGGATTTGGCACAGTAGGAACCATGATCGGTTCCACAAATGGCTATTCCACGGGCGCAAAGAACATTTAGCGTGCCCAGGATCTGTTTGTCTCGTTGTTGGAAGGTAAATGCTGAGATTGGTTTCCTGAGTTTTTGTTAAACCAAATCTGCTGTGTCCACTCCTATGGTAAAAGTGTCTTGTGGTGAGGTGTGGATAGACTCACTGGTTGTAAATAAAAGCTTGTCTCTTGTAAATATAAGGGGCAACAGTTCTCATCTACAGAACTGTTACAGGCCTAATCGACATCTTGTTTTAGTGTTGGTACAGTTACTCAAGTATGTGACTTCACCCAGTGCCTTCTGGGACACATTCAGTCAACCTAATTTCTATATTAGTCCTCATCTCTTCTCACATAGCCTACATGTCGGTCCTTGGTTTAAGTGTCTAATTCACTCCATACTAATAAAACACCACATTTCTGGTGAGGTTACAATTATGAACCATATACTTCCGATTAGTGTTAGAAGATTGTTTTTGAGTCTAAGACCGAGCAATGGCTTGGGTCAGTGAAAAAAGGAGTTGTCAATCACCATGTCATGTTCACAATCTATCATACAAATCAAATCAATATGTGAGATACAAGTTTCAAATAAATCTGTTCATGAAATCCGGAGAGACTTGAATAACAGTAGATTTGAATAGCTATTATTTTGCCCAATTCACAACTTTTGCTATTGCACAGTGCTACAAAAAAATCTCAGCATGAGCGCACAGATTCTTTGTATCTGGCCAAATTTATAACATTTCCAAAACAAAGGCTGACAAACACTTTCTTCCTCCTTTCTGAATTGATGTAAGTTTTATGTTTTCATTCATTTGGATTCCACCTCTACTTTAAGTACTCAAGATTTTTTTTAGATTGTAGGAAACTCATCACAGCTGTTACATGTGTCTGTGTATTGATGCTAGTTGATGCTGTAAACATTAAGACAGGGGTTTTGATTTCAGTTTTCAGAGTTTTCACTTCCAGAGTAGTAAGAAAAGATGATATTGTCTGCATGTAAATCCAGCATGACACTCTCAATCTGCCATCGGATTAAGATAACCACTTCAGCTTAAAGTCGCTTTACTGACATTTTCAGTGTCTGAGCTATTGTGAGCACTTCTTTCATGATTTGCAAACCTTTCTCACAATCTTTGAGTCTACTCATATGGATAAGTGAATGTTCAATATATAGCCAGTGGTTGAAAAACCTGTGGTTGTTTTTCTTGAGATATTAACAGTAATGAATAACAGTCTGACCTGTGCTTGGGCAGAAGTATCATTCAAAGCTTTTCGGAGGCCCTGGCTGAGTCCCCTCCGCAGGTTCTGCCTCTGGATGCTGTCCAGCCTGTTTCTTCTCACATAGATGGAAACAACTAACAGAGATATAGAAACAGAGATTATAATAAGGACAAACAAAGACAGACACGGGTAAAAACATTCTTTCTTTTCACAGTCTTTTTTTTTCCAACAGTGGCAAAAGTATTGTTTACCTGTTTTCACCCACATTCTCTCTGTGATGTTGCACTGCTGTGGCGGAGCCTCTGTGGTGGTGGTGGTGAAAGGGGAAATGAAGACGGTGGTGGCCCCCCTGGGAGGGACTGTTCTCGGGACAAGCGGAGTGTAAGTTCTCCTACTGGTTTGAGTCCTGATGGTTGTGGTGGTCGTCGTCCTCCTAGTAACAGGGGTGAGCTGTTGCGTGGTAGTGATTGTTGACTGTGTGGTTCCAGTGGTGACTCTTAGGGAAGGCATGGTAGTGGTTGCATTTTTAGTTTTGGTGGTTGTAGCTACAGTTGTGTTGGCAAGCTTCACCGAGGCTGTTGTGGTGTCCCGTCGAGGGGTCAGAGGTGGTACCTGAGATGTCCTGTCAGTGGGCCCAGCAGAGAGCGTAATTCTGACTGATTGAGAGGGGGCTAGACTGGCATCCTTTTCTTTGGGGAAAGTAAGCGCAACTGCTCTAGATGTTCCAGTGTTTAACTCATCTGTCCCCGACTCTGCAAGGACAAAAAACCTGTCAGTCACATGCTGTGAGCAATGAAAATCTATTGATGAGTTTAGACCCTGTGACAAGGGAGTAAAATGTGGGCGGTAGAGCTTTTACAGACAGAGATGATGATAAGGTGCCTGGATACATGGTTGGTTTTGTTGACAATGTCACATCATCTGAATTTAATGATGGCGGTGACAAAGATGACAAGGACATTGACGATGAAGCTTTAGAAGACACTGAGGTGGTGAGATTCATATGTAAGCAGGACGACCAGGACCCTTTTGTTCCACTGAGTGAAACAGATGACGTCTCTGTCGATGATGATGATGATGATGATGATGATGACAATGATGATGATGACAAGGTTAATGGTGATGATGGCAGCAGCTCTCTCGGCAAGGTTAACTAACCAACTCCTTAAATTTTGAAACATTGTGGTACTGGTATAGTCAGCACGAGAAAGTGTGTGCAGGGTTGACTGGAAGTGTGACAGCCGAATCATCTGCCAAATGGGGATCGCTCTTATAAACAAGCACGAGCAGGAGAGCTTGTGAAGATGTTACAGCATCGGTAGTTATGTGAGAGCGAGGCAGAAAAGTATCTGAACCCCACACTGATGGAGCAGCAGCATTTACTGTGGCTCCTCGCCGTACATTGACAGCAACATCAGATCTGAGATAAGCTTGGGACAAATTCATATTATGTTCTTTATAAACTGATGGTCTTTTAACATATGTAAAAGATGGATACTCTCCCAATGGTGGATAAACTGAATACAGATCACTGGTAAAGGCTGCTGGATCAGTTGAATTCAATATATGTGCATTATACTCTTGTCAGCCTTCCAGCTTTGTATGTTCATATGATGGGCCATCTGCTGGTAGATTAGAATTTGCCCTATTAAAGCCAGTAGATGAATTTTCTCAGACAAAGGCACTGCTTTGAAAAGGCACAGCTTGCTGGCTTTTCACTGTGTATATGGTGCCATTAATTTTGTGCCAAAGCTGAAAATAGCACTCACTGTCTCAATTCTCTTCTGTCCATCACTGGAGGAAGTAGATGCGGAGAAAGTTGTGGAGGGAATGGTTGTCTGTCTGCCTAAATAAAAGTTTGATTTATCACTACTGTCGCTAGTGACTGGTCCCTGTGCCTGTGAGAAAAAGCATTTGTCCTTTGTTCACCCCAAACCTTTGGAATGATTTTTGACCAAGAAGAAGGAGTACACCACTCATAACAGCCCAAAACTGTCACATCACCTTTACGAAAAAAGGTGTTTAAGAGGTCCTAATGTAGCATCAAAAGTTACAGGAGAAGAAGAGATTTCCCTGGGAGATCCTTTGCCAGGACCTTCAGAGCTGTTATTAAACATTAAAGCATCTTTTGTAGTCATTAAAGATGGAAACTTTGTTGTGAACTGCCTTGACTGAACACCCTTCTTGTAAAATGCAGTGTCTCTGATTAGAGTAGAATCCTCATTTCCATTTAATAAAGGAGAACTGATATCTTTGCAGTATTTCTGGGGAAGTTCTCAGCAGGCCTCTTTCTGTATTATGTGTGAATTGTGGAAGCTGGTGTTGTTTTACTGTTTACTACACTAGTTTCCACATCGGAAGACAAAGATATACTGTGGTCAGCTCTCTCAGATTTTATAATCAAAGCAGAGCCTTTAGCTGAGGAGGTTTATTAGAAGATGGTATTAGACCGGATGTTGCATATAACGTGGGGAAATTAAAGTATGAAAGATCTTGTATGAAAATGTCTTTGTGAAGGGGTTATTTTGGATGAAACTGAGGCTTTGGGCTCATCTGCAAAATTACCCTCACTACTGGCAGACAGGCCATCATCAGTGTTGTTATGGTTTTAGCTGTGACTAAGAAACAAAGCCAGGAGGCATGATGGCTGAGTCGGTTACGAAAAACTTTCATACATGGTCTTATATTTCATATTTTTGATGACCTAGCTGGAAACACTAAACCAGAAAGAGACACTAACCTATTGATGGAGTAAAATATCATCTTTAATGTCAACCATCCTCTAGGCATGGGAGACCTTGTTTGTGTTACAAATTGTTGAAGGTTTATGACTTCAGTACTTGGCAAATTAAATGAATCTGACACTGATGAGGAGAAGATTGTTCCTGTGTTAGAGGCTGAACTGAGGATGGAACCACTGGTGGACCTTGGCCTTAGCTGTGTGAGTGAAAGTGAGTCACTCTGCTGAGCTTGGGTGGAAACAGATTTGAGCTCTGCTCCTGCTATCTCTCCTTAGTTGTAATTTATATTGACGGCAGGAACCGTTGGGCTGCAATGACCCACTGCCATCATTAAATCATCAATATTAGATGCATGCTCCAAGCACACCATGTCAGAGTAGGTGGGTGTTAGCTTAATGATTGTGGTTTCAGAGAGAGATGTTTGAGTGAGTCTCAGAAAAAAATTTTAAAAAATGATCCAGCAGGTCTAAACATAATTGCTGGTGATATAATTGGATTTACAACATACGACCTGTGATGCGATGTGATGCTTTTGTGAACCAAAGTCTGACTATCTACTGCTGTTTTGTATTTTTCTGCATCTGCTGTTCGATTTAACATCTGTGTGACATGACTAGAAACTGAATAGCTGTTAGGATGGGCAGACAGCAGCGGTGATGTGGGATTTTGTGAATCCAAATGCTGCCTGATTCTGAACCTGAAATGAGGTGCTGCTTTCGTGATTGTTGGCTAATACAGATTTCATAGCTGGGTTCTGTGTCTGGGTGGGTCCATATAAAATTTAACATAACATATAAGATTTTGTCCATGGTTAGGAAAAGAATGTGCCGTATATCTGCTGGTTAAGTGGGGTCTTGATTACTTTTTAGCTTGTACTACTTATTTATGTTTCACTTGTTGTTTTCTCATTTTTTGCTCTTTTAAATTCTAGTCTCACCTGGAAAGTGTGATGGTTTGCATGTCGTGCTTGACAGTCCCCATGTAACAGTTGGTAGATCTGCAACTGAATGAGTGGTGGATTGCATGGTTGTTAGACCTTCCCGACCAATAGACCCTGCTGGTGATAAAGTTGCTGTTTTTGTCAGAGTGGCATGGATTGACACAATCCAGACCTTGAGAAGACGCAGCTTTGGTGATTCACTTAGTAGAAAATGTTAGAGAACAGAGACACCAAGGATGGTAACATAGAGAAGCTGGTTGGAGCTGGTGACAACACTGATGAGGACAATGAAGGAGATGATACTGTAGATGGTGAAAATGAAGTGACATTCCTATTTCCATCCATAAAGGACACATGCAATGGCCTAGAGACAGGTGATAACACGGTAATAGTCTAAAGTGGTGTGTAATGTTGGTAAGACATAGGAAGCCAGACCTGAGCCAGCGCGGTGGATCCTATCTACCACATATGTCAATAAGGAGGACATCTCTGAGGCATGGCCGGAACTATGTGAAGGCCATTGTGTGGTGTGGGTCTCGTCCCCGGTGATAGTCGACGAGGTTCTACTTTGATCAAGGCTCACTGGACGTTGGACAGTTCCTGCCATGACAGTTAAGACAGAAGAAAAGGCAGGCTGCCCTGATAAACCTTCCCGCTCAAACTCTGAGTCACCAACTGAACGGACGGCTGAGAAAGACACCTCCTCCGCCACCAACAGGTCAGTCAGTGGGTTAGCAGGAGCAGCTGTAGCTGCATGGTCGCTTGGTAGAGACGAGGAACCAGAGGCATCATAGGTGGATTTTTCTGTTAATGGAACAGACAGGGAAATCACACATTATTGGCACCAACACAGACCTACTTTTAAAGCTGGAGTGCAGGACTTTTACAAATAAATGAACATCTGTCACATTCAAGCGCCTGCCAAACGAGTTCAAACAAGGCTGAATGGGCCTATCCGCCTCAGGTAAATCTCCGTATTTCACAGTACACCAGAGTTTTGAATCTGGTGAATGTGGTCACGTTCCCCTGCTGCGCACTGGTAGCGATGCATTTTAGATCAACCAGCAAGTTTGCCAGAGTTCAAGAGGGGAGCAACCGTAGCAACAGAGACAGTGCTGGCTAGATCCACTAGGAGTGTGGCGGAGCCAACAGCATAATAACATAGGAAGCGTCCAAGAAAATCTTTTGATATTCCAGATAAAAAAAGAAACTCTGCATTCATAGGAAGGATTAGAGTCTAACAAAGAAAACGGTCATCGGCAAGGACAAACACTGATTACCTCATGGCTTTCCCTTGTTGGCAGGTGCTGAAAGAAGAGAATGGACTGAGGGCAGTTGTTGGACATGCTGGTATTAGTAAAATATTTGGAGTAGAAACTTTCTCTGTATTTGACAGAGGTTGTGTAAATACTCTCACTGCCAGAAAAGGGAGGCAAATGTTCCAAAAGTTAAATCTATAATCATCCTCTTAAATAGCACAGTTTAGAAAGGGTTTCTAAGTTGATACTTATGGCTTTGCTAATGGTTTGTAAGAAAAATTACAAATCATTTATACATTAGATCATTTATAAGAGATTATTTAGAAAACCTCTGGGTTAACACATCGTGATTATAGCCTGACATATAATGGATTTTTGAGGCTTACACCGGTGTCAACAATTGGAAGTTAAAAAAATTCTACTTACAGAACTAATCGATAACCCATTAGTGAATGATTTATTAAAACCATTATTTACACCTTATAAACCCATTATGTGGGACACTTTATTTTGAAAGTGCAACCAAACATCTGCGGTCTATAAGACCAAAAACCCGTACAAAATAACATGCTGATGCTCTGTCCTTTTAACTGGCAGCTTTAAAAATCATACTTCCTAAGCAGTATGCATAATTGTTCAGCCTGCATGTAAAGAAAGCAAAACCTTCTCTAAAGATGACAAATGAAGCCATTAAAAAGAGTCAAGTATGTCACGCAACCATTTAAGAGACTTAACTCAAACGGTACATATCTGCAGATGACTGTTGTTATGATCAATGGATTCTGATGGTGTTACCTGTAAAATTTATGATAAATGGTACATTTACTTCCAGGTAAGATGCTTCAATTGGCTGTTGCCCAGTAATCATTTTAGCTTATGTGCCAAGGTGAAAACATAACACAAATACTACTCACATGCCAGGTTAAGAGGTGTAAACACATCTTTCTAATAGTCTCTGACAGTACACCAAGGGCAGACATTTATATATTCCCAAAGGAGAGAAAAAAAACAATCTTCACAGTGGAACAAATAGAATTATTCAACAGGGAACAGCCGTGTGCTCAAGTATAGCAAAGATAACAAAGCTTCTAAAAACACACACTATGCTCATGTTACAGTGTTTCGGCCTTTGCAGAAATAATGACTCTGTAAAAGGCAGGATAAAAGAGAGATATAGAAGTTTAGTTTATAGTTATGATCATGAAGAATGTGGAGATGATTAATGAACCAAGAAAGCCAACGTGGAGATGTCTCTCATTCATTCCTGTCCTCTGCTTTCCTTTTATTCTCAGCACATCCTCGACACATCCATACAGGGGTTCTTTTATCCTTTTTTAAAGTTTTGCAGTCCTGTCACATCTTCCACCCCCTTAGTATGTTTCCCCTGCCAAAGTGCATCCAGCTAGCGTTCACATACAACTCCTTCAGTGTGAGAGAGACAAGAGCAGGAGATATACTGCATTTTCGGGGAACAACAAACAAAGTGGATAGCAAAAAGAGGCTAGATGGTCAGCCATTTTTGATCATCCTGTTTTATAATCAAGTTTGCCTAAATAAATACATACTTGGACATTAAATCTAAAATTCAGAAAATTCTCATGCACATTCTGCAGAAATGTGAGGTGCTTGAGTTCATGTTTTCTGAATTACACACATGATGACTAGCCTAAGGCCGTGTGAACTCACACATCTGGCACCATAAAGCCATCTAAAAACATCCATCTGCAGATATCTGCTCATCATTAAATGAAAACTGTAATAGAAACTAACACCTACAAATTCAGTAAAAGATCCAGGTTACTGACTGAGTATACTCTTAAATATCACCAAATTTCCAGAGAATTGGTATAATGCTTTTTATAATTTGTTTTCAAAAGGATAAATCACTGAAATTCATTAACTGCCAGCATTACTTTCTTAAAGGCAGCCCCTTCATGCTGTAATCATGATCCCACTTAATTCCTTTTCCTCAATAAATCATTAATGTGTTAAAATGTGATTAGTGAAATTGCTACACTGCAATTTCTAATCCATTCTTAAAAAACAGTGATATAAAACAAAGAGTGGGAAGCAGGGAAATGTACTTCTATTGTCACCAAAGACCTCTAACATAACAAAGGATCTGTGTCCTGCCCCCCCCCCCCAACCACCACCACTACCCAACCACAACACTTAGCATGGCAACATGAATTTGGAACAGTGGCCAGTCAAAGCGGAGGTGTGGGGTCCACCTGTGGTTTGCCACCTGCCCTGGCAGAGTTGAGCATATGGGAGGATTTCAACACTGGACAGGAGAGGAAATGGTGTGCACAAAAAAAGGAGAGTGAAAGTGAGAGAGGGTGATGAGAAAGGGTGGGCTGGACAACGTGGACGAAGAAAATGGAATAGTCCTAGAGCAAGACGGGAGAAAGAAGAGCAACACTTTGGTAAAACAGTTATGGGAAATGAGAAAATGATCGATGTGGAGGTAATTTTTAATAGGAATCTGCAGCATAGTATCTGTCTTTAAACTTGCAAGCAGAATAACAGAATATGTCACATTATGTTACAAAAAACATTAGCTTTTGTGATACTACTAGTGCTACTCAACTTAACTGTAAAAGAAAAGTTGTTTTTAATCAATTGATTCATTTATTAAGCGAACATGCCCAAAAAACTTGCCAACATTGTACAAACCCATAGAACCTTGATCCTATAACTCTAATGGTGGTCCCAAGGTTTCCAAAGATGCCAAATATGTCAGATTGAATTTTGTGGAAATATGTATGAAATGATGCACAAGACAAACAATATTTTCATGAAAAGCCATAAAAATCTTTGGTTATATTTCAAGATCATATAGCTTCAATGAGAAGTTGGAACAAGTGAATACAATATATGTGGACTATTGTCAGACAGTGTGGAATAAGATTTTCAAGCCACTTCCAGGGAAATAAAAGGGAAATAAAAGGAAAAAAACTGGATGTTAAGGGGTTAAACACAGTCACCTAAAGAAAATCAATACTCCAAGTATATATGATCAATGAAATCCCTGGCTCGAGTAAACATCTTTAGTGAAGGAACACTACACCTTTTTCCTCACTTGTCTCTGAAACCCACTGCAACCAGTGCATACAAACCACAGACCTCATTTTCCACATTTTTTCACTCTGCAGCCAGCACTATCTTTGAGCAACCAGGACACAGACATGACACTGCTGGGGCTCCCGCTGTTCCACTCACATTATACACTGCTTCTCCTTTAGCTTTGAGCTGTTTTTGTTCTCTTATGTGCAGCAAATGGTAAACAAGTGAGTATAATTCAATAGTGAGGTGGATGGAAGCCTGGGAGCAAAGAAGCAAATTTGAGAAGCCTGGTCAACTGCTTCTCAGCAAGTGCCGCCTATGTTTTCACTCTTCATGGTCGGTCAAAGTATATGCAACTGCTTTGAGCTGTTGTTGTTCTATTAAAATGGTAAATAAGAGCTTCAATAGCAAAGCTGAAAGAAGTCTGGCATGAGAAAATTCTGTTTGAAAACAAGTATTTGCACATACTATATGTATCGCACATACCCTCTCAGTTTTTTATCTGTGTATGGAGGCATCATGCCCGTGCAGGGCTGGAGGAGCGCTTGGCGCTGATGCCGGGCACAGCTGAGGTTACGGCACGGATGGGAGGGAGGATTTCACACCCACCCAGCACTATTCTTTTTTCTTTTCTCTCTTTTAAAGAGGATGCAAACAGCACAGCAGGCTGAGACACACATCAGCTGTCTGGAACACAGCCCAGCGGACACCTGATCCTGCAAGCATGCAAAGACATTCACATGGTATTAAGAGAAATGTTCATTCGTTCAAGTACTTATTCATTGCATTATTCATGGCCAAAGAAGATCATTAGTATGTAATGTGGCTTGAGAATTGCTGAAAATTAGATTATGTAATTTTTGAAAGAAGAAACGGCATACTGTTCTTCTTACAAATTATCTTTAAGTCATAAGCAAAATTACATGCTACTACAACCTCATTTGGTCTGGTATGACCAGTAACTTATGGTGGTTAATGTTAGCTGTTGTTCTTAAAATTTAGATAAACATTCTTTTTACCAATGAGTCAGTCTATTGACTATGACTTCAGTATACTTTTTCTGCTGTTACACTACCAGGGTTTTCCAAAACATTATAAGGTGCAGTACCTAAGCCAAATAAAGGAAAAAAACACGACAACAACAACAAAAAAACAACGACGAGAGTTCTCCACTGCTCCTGATATTTCTTTCTGGAGAGTAAGTTTTAAAAAAGGGGGAAAAAATACATGTTTAATCAATACATGAGATATTCTCTTTTTGAGTGTGGCATCACTGTAGCCTTATTATGTTGCTTGGCTAGCAGAAGTTTAACCTGCAGGAGTTTCTGAAGGCTGCTCTAACATGTTTTGCTGCTATACAGGAAATAAATTTATGATGAAATTAGTTCATAAAGTTTGCCGACATCTGTATTTCAGAAATGAACCAGGGAGATAATCTGTCAAACAGCTGAGAATTACTGTTGTCACAGATGATGAGCTAAAAAAGACAGAATTGGTTTCGCCACAAACTGTCAGAGAAATGATTTGGAGAGAATGACAGAGGAATTGACTCTCTGGAATAACTCAGTCAGCTGTACATCAACATACTGAGATCCGCCTACAGACGACTACAGACCTATAGAGATTGTGTTAGGTAGCAAAATGCTGACACATTGTCGAATGGTATTGGAGGGATGAGAAAATCTCAGTTCCAATCCATTCAGCACTAGTCTCATTTGACCAGTGTTGTTTCATTTGGCACACAGTGTGAAAAGTCATGAAAATGTGAGGGATTACTTCGCGACATAGCGCTTAGTTCATCAATGAGCATATTTTTTGGCTTTTCTTCTTGCTAAGTCTACTCTGAAAACCAGCAACCCTTGTTGTGTTTTTATATTATTGTAATATTTATTATATTAGTCCAAAATTATGTGAAAATGCAATGTTAGGGGAGGGCCTCCAAACTGCTCAGCTAAATGAAACAAATCCTTGGAGGAAAAAAAAAAACAAGCACTGGAGAATATGCTGACCGCGACTCGGGGGAAGCAGAGCACTCTCTTCACCTGTTTTTCTCTGTTCTCCCTCTTTCTGTGTCATACACTCTCCCTTTCTCACTCTCGCTCCAGATAAGAGTCAGTCCATTGACAGACGCTATCGCTCTTCATCCTTTCAGCCTGATATGTCGACACAATAACTTTTGCCCTGATGCCGCTCAAGACGCTGTAGTCATGGCTTATGTTGTTGCAATTTGTCCACTCTATTTACTACTCACCTACATTGTTTTCTGCTGTCCTTGGCCTTGTGTTTAAGCTAGCCTCATTTAGGCTTAAGTAATGTATTGCTATACACTATTAGGTTATAAGATCTTACAACTGGTAGTTATCCAGGGTTATCCTGATTTTTGAATATGAGGCAAGGTGCAAAAAAATGAAGCACAATTTAAATATTCTACTATGTACTATGGATCTGTTAATAAGTTATTACTGGTGCGCTGTACTTCCTAAATTTCCCAGCACTAGACATTACATTATTTTCTTCCTATATTTGCACCTCTATATCGTACATTAGGATAATGTTCTTATCAAGTGTTTTTATGTTTTCCACTGCGGGAATTGGCTCAGTAAAACAAAGCAGCGAGCCATTATTCAGAGCTTTTAGCAAGCTTTTTGGAAGGTGACAAGGGACACATTCACTCTACTCTCATATGAGGGATCATATATCTGCTGGCTCAAACCCTTTTGGCAAAAATGGACCAAAAGCAGCCAAAATTAATTGATTTCTGGGCCTCTTTACAGAAATTCAGAAATTACGGTATGGCAACAATTCAGCAAATAAAGGATATAGACACAGTTCCGCTAAAAACAAAAAACCAGCCCAAAAGAAAAAAAAAAAACCTCTTGATTGGGGATGTGAACATTTTCCATCCTTTTACAATGTTGCTGTAATATAGTAATGATTTAAAGTTGTACAAAAGGGTTCCAAATTATAGAAATGAGAACATTTGGCTAGAGCAGAGATAGTCAAGTGATGATGTTTCCATATGTGGAATCTTTGCTGATTAAAGAATAAATTGAGCTTTTACATCTGTGTATCTCTTAATGTGACATAAGTCCTGGCCCTTACTGTCTATATAAGTAAAGAATAACAACTAGGCTATTATATGTGCCACCACATACCTCAAAAATCACTTAAAAGCATGCTTATCATTAAACCACATTTATTAAAGGCCATCTTCTAACTGATCCCATCTGACTGTTTCTTCAAGCTTCTTTAAATGTTGATTTTTGTGCAAGATATATAGTATGTTCCTCTAGCAAACTGACACAAAGAAGGTTGTAGCCCAAGAGTCATAATGCTGAAAATAATACTCTTTAGCCAGTACCAAACATCATTTCTGGTGCTGAAAGTTCTAAATAAATTTAGCATGTACTGCAAATGTATGGCCTTGATGAAAGATCCTCCAGAGAAGCTCGGACTTTTTACGGGATGTAATGGCTGAGTGGCTTATCTAATATTTATATCAGATACACAGCACCTCAGTGTCATTAGCAGAGCAGTGAAATAAAGTGTGGTGCTGTTTGACACTTTTAACAGAGGACAGCAAACAGTCAATAATTACTGTCAGGATCACACCAGAGAAAATTCCCACATCTTATTTTAAAGGACACTGTACATTCAAAAGG
Organism: Istiophorus platypterus; assembly: GCA_016859345.1. Taxonomy (NCBI): domain Eukaryota; kingdom Metazoa; phylum Chordata; class Actinopteri; order Istiophoriformes; family Istiophoridae; genus Istiophorus; species Istiophorus platypterus. Next base: position 18,168,767 of record CM029118.1, read on the forward strand.
AGATTTCTCAGTGGTGCCGGTTAGTAAGTATAATATAAAAAAAGATTTATAAATCAGTCTGTGACTATTGAGGATGAACACATCAAGAGAAGTTTGCCCAACTACCAGTCCCTAATAGCAGCTTCACATAGACCTGCACTTCTTCAGCTTCACCTGTATTTTGACTCTATTTGAAGAAAATAACTTAAGGAAAGCCTACAGTAATCTCTCCTTAACTCTAATTATACCTATCCCCGGGACTTTTTTGATACTTGTGGACATTTTGACTTGTCACAATAAGAAAAGCACAGATGTAACTAATAACATTAATGATAGGTCTCTTCTATTCAAGTATCAAGGTGAGCTGTGACTGTGTGACAGGGATCCAGCCTGCACATTACCAGGACCCTGAAACTGAAGTAGCTGAATGGAATTCAGATGTCAATAGTTTTCTTCTTTTTTCTGTTGTGACACATCGAAATAGTTTCAGTGAAAAGTGTCGAGTCATCCATTCTGGTGAGCCAGTATGAAAAATTCAAGGACTCCAGCTCATCTTACTGAAAATCTGTATGCTATTAATCACACCTGTGCTTTGATGCAATGAGGAATCAAATGTCTGCCGATGAAAATGGCAGATAGCAAGTTACTCCACAATATTCTGAAATATACAAAATTATGTCCGGATATTGAAGGTAGACAGGGTAGGTTGAGGGAAATTGAAAAAGAATTTGCACTAATGACTGCATATTAATGGTATATAAAAATGTTAGAGTATTTCAGGGTGACATGTTCCTTTGATGCCTTGCATGCTCAGATGAACCTTGCTGGGGCAGACAGGATGACTGGAAATCAGAAGGCTCAGTAGGGCTCTGCAGGAAATCACAGTCCCATTAAAACTGCCAAAAATGAGTAATCTCTCACTTCAGCACCATGCCCAGGGGCAGCACTGGCCTCTGAACTATCAAGGTTGAAAGCAGACAGAGCATGTGGTTGAGACACAGATAAGAGCAAAGGTAAATGCACGTGATGTCGAGCCATGGAAGCATCGCACATTCATGTTTCTTTAGAAAAATTGAATCAGAAAGTCTTTATTACTCAAATTGCACAAATGAATCAAAGTGCGTTTTAGATCACACAACATTTCTGATCCTCTATGCAACACATATTTACTGATTAGATTTGTGCATATTACGCTTATATTGTGGTCAAGGAAGCCTCCAAACTGGTTGGATAATCTCAAGATGTGTCTGGTAAATCTGCAAGAATAGAATTTATGTCCCTGCCTCTTCAAATAACCCTTCAAATAAATTCTTGTCCTGGTATAACCCATTGCACATACATACAGTGTCCATGTTTGATACAAAGAGAGAGAGCGAGAGAGAGACAGACAGAGACAGAGAGAGAGATAGAGAGAGGCAGAGACAGAGAGGGACAGGGAGAGAAGGGACTGAATCAAACTGGTGCTAATGGCCATCTCCCAGGACTAGACATTTGACAGAAGGCAAGGGAGGAGTGTAGGAGTTTAGCTGCATGTTGGAGCTGCAATGGGCCGGATTACAGCAACAGGTGTGAAATGACAGGTGGGGGTCAAAGCAGACCATCGGATATCAACACAGCAACTGATGGGACTATATTCAAGGTGAGCATTAACATGAAGCCCCCCTGTTTTCGCTTCACATTATTGTGGGCACACTTTATAAAAATTAAAACTGATCCAAATGCCTAAAAACTCAGAAAGCTTCTACTGTTGTCATGGTAATAGAAGTTGGAATAAGTATTGGAATGTTATTTTTTGTTGTTTTTGATAATAATAATTATTGTCATTGTATATGTATTACCACAAAAATCCCAAATAGCACATTAAATAAGAAACAATAATCCAAATTCATTCACTGTGCATTAAGATTAATTATTATTAGTTATTATAACAAAAGGACATTTAATCTTAGACACAGTTTTGTGTTTCACGACTCTCATATTCTTCTTTATGTAAAATCTTAGTCTGAAAGGTAATTAGTCACTATAGATGTCAAATAAATGTAGTGGAGTAAAAAGTACAAAACTTTAATAAGCAATTATAGAGTAGACCTTTAGCTCAAAATTATACTTCAAAAAGTACAATACTTGAGTAAATATTGTTACATTACCCAGCTGAAAACAAGTAACCTGATTAAGATGTCTTCAGATATAGAAATAATACACTACAGCAAGCTAAACGTCAATTAAACAGATCAGTAAATGATTTGTCCCTGTAGAGTGAACTTGGTGAGGAATTGAGGCCTGTGGGCTGCTATTTAATAGATTGTCACATAACAGAGCTGTGGCCAGGTGAAGTTCAGCTTGGGCACCTGTGTCAGTCTGAGTTAAATTAAAACAAAAAAACAAAAAAAACCAAAATCAGACTCTAGAGGACTACTCTGGCGTTATAACTGCTGGGGAGATCAATTCTAATTGGGCCCCCAGAGAGACTTGAGAAAAAGTCCAAGCTTATCCTGCCAAGTGACAGAACATTGAATGTACCTTCTGTGTCTTATACACCCTTTATTAAACTCCTGTGAGGTCTCAGTGTTGCAACAGCAACACAAGAACTATTGTAATATTTGGAAATTATTGTCAGTTGTAGAATTTTATTATAGTTATATTCCACTACTATTTTAACAAATTCAAACCAAATTTTAAGGAAATTCATTTGCTGTCTCAAAAATAAACCCAATTGCCCTTTGCTAATGCCACTGTGTTTGTGGAGCATGATTGATGGAGAAGAGCTGTTACATTAAGTAACTAGAGACCATCTTACAATGGGATCCTACCAGCCGCGATGCCCATCAACATGTTGATGTTCTGAACCATGAGTACTCAATCATTACGACATTATTAGATGAGTACTCAGTACTCATGGGGCAGACCACAGGCATCTTTGAACTCTACCTTTGATTTGATCTCAACTACAACTGTAAAATTTCATGACTGTATCTCGCACGGTATCACGGTGACAAAATCCGTCCACAGATAGATAGAAAGATAGACAGTCAGACAGACAGACAAAAACCTGCATCTGACAAATTACTCAAAACCGCCTCTGTGGTAGTTCCTGCTCCAAGACCATATTTTGCCCTGATAACAAACACACACATACACACAGACTCTCTCTCTCTCTCTCTCTCTCTCTCTCTCTCTCTCTCACACACACACACACAAATGCGAACACACACACACAGCTGGTAATAAGTAAAAATTAAACTTCATCAGTTTATAGGCCTTTAGTCTATTTGTGCTGGGAGCACAACAGTTTCTCTGCCCTTTTTTCATTCAGTAAATTTCCTGTATTTAATTTTAACCTCAAACAACATCCTTAATTCTTCATTCATGCATTTACTGCATCTGGCCAACAAAACAACCATGATTCTATCACCGTCAGGTATAATTTACATCTCCCATGTCACCCAAGTCTCTTTCAAGTGTATTAAAATTAACATGTGCAGTAGAAGATGATCAAGAACTGCAAGGCTCCTCAGTGACATAACAAAGACATACCATAGCATTTGTCAACCTCTGCCACATGAACCATTAAAAGGAAAGGTTTACCTTGATTATACATGTAGGGTGGTGTAACATTATCCTGAGAGGTCACAACCCCCAGATTGAAAACCGCTAACGTATGAGACTGAGCAGATGTACTGAGCCTGACTGTAATTGTTGACAATGGATTTTTTTTTTGTACTTGACACCGTAATGTATATCTTTGTAATTTTACTGTATCAGTATGAGCGATGTGATAAGTGTGCAAATGTTTTTAGAGGACTACACATATTAGACGGAAGCAAACTACTCCTCCTCTAGACAGCTCATTAAGTCTATTAACAAGGCCATTCGACGGAACATTAAAAATATTTTGATAATTGACTATTCTACTTTTTTAAATAAAAAATGCTAAAAAAAAAAAAAAAAGTGATTTCATTTGTTCATTTGTTGCTTTACCTTTTCCTGTACTATTGTATAGTGAATATCTTTGGGTTTCAAACTGCTCTGGGAAATTTTGATGGGCATTCTTCACCTTTATTTACTGCACAGATATTTTTATTTGCAGCCCCAGCTCATCCTTCCATGGGGTGCGTGGGGTCTAAACTGGGAACCACTACTCGATAATAAGACCACTGGTTATGTTTTGTAAGTGTTGGTGAGTCAGTGAGAAATATAAAATGGTAATATCTTCCTTCTGCTGTGCGATGCCAGTCAACAGAAGACAATAATCTGCTGTTTCCACTGAAATATTCCCTCGGCTTCAGAAATATAGCTGCCTCTCTTGCGACAAGAAAAGAAATGGCAAATAACTGCTCACACTACACCTCTCTTTTTGAGCAGATTTTAAGTCAGAGAGAACAAAAGCAAAGAAAATCTTACAGATGCAGTCTGCAGGTGAGAATAAAAACAAGCCATAGCTGGATTATGCTCTTTACCAAAGCTGAATACCAGGTCAAACAACACATGTTTGAGCTTCAACAGTGACAGTGTTCATGCTTCACATCACAGTGATCAGACATTCAACCTTGACACTCCACACAGTTAAAGCAAACAGAGATTGCCAACGACTCCAACAAGCAGCATGATGGATGAGCTCTCAAACAAAGGCCTTGGCTGCATCCTCGGTTCACTACAACACAACTGGGCACTGCATATTCCAGCTGCTATTGGGATGATGTATATATATATAAGATCCTTCCATCATATTTTCAGTTAGGATGAAAATACTGATGAGCAATTCTTTGTGCTTTTGCACATATCTGGACATGGGCAGCGGTAACTGAATTGGTTAGCATCCTGCAGAGTGAAAGATCTGTGACCCATCATCAGTGTTGTTAACTCTTTTAATCGTGCTGCAGTTTGTAGGCTATTCCCTCCTTCAAGAACAATTGGTTTTAGCCATGCCATTAAACATGGTATTAAATTGTTATGAAACTTTTAGACATATTGTTAGTTAGGTTCCTCTATTGTTGGGTTCTAATGCAATTGTATTTACAGACTGAAATAAAAATGATCTTTTTCCAAAAACTGAAAACTGCAATTACAAGGTTTAGAAATAATCAAATTACTCTTTCAACTGAGAAGAAAACATCTAATTAGTAAGTAAAATACGAGAACAGTTGAGAAAACAAAGAGCTCTTAGAGGTTTTATTCATAGTTAACAGATATGTAGAATTTAAAATCATAAAACCAGTCTTTTCATAGGCCATGTTATACAAGCGAGTTAAGAATTTAGGTGAGAGAGAGAGGAGGGTTTGTTTTAAAGTAGCAATAGAGGTAAGACCTGACAGTGACAAAGAAAACCAAATCCTCACTGGAAGGTGAAAACAGATTTTTGTTTTGATAATTTTTCTAACATCCAGAATATTTTACTGTAATAGGAAGTGCAAAATCAGTGCAATACAGTCAAAATAGCATTGGCAGAAAGTGCACAAAAACTATCAGTCTTGAATTATAACAGTGATTATTTGCAAACAGAGCTTTACAAATAGTGCTGAGTCACAACAATGCATTTTTTTGTGATGAGTGAGATGTTATAACACCCAGGGATTCAACATCAGCAGTACTTGCTGTGGCTATCTGGACAATGATCACTTCAGTTTAAGGTAGCAGGCATTGAGGTAGACAACTCATTAAGATGTGTAACTGTTATACTTTGCTGTGTTAAAGATGGTTTTACAGAGAGAAAAAATCCTTCAGTCCTTCTTTGTTGTAAAATTCGGCAACTTTCCTGTTAAATGCTTGTGCCTGTATATTCCTCAACTTGTGCCTCTTGTGCTGGTACAACCAGTTGATATGGTTCTATTTTCGTAAATCATATGAATATTGGCAGGTGCAATTCTAGTTGTCTCTTAGTCTGTTATCATTTCAGTATAAAAAAATTAGGATAAAATCATGTAATATGCTGCAAATACTACCTTTTTATGTTTTTTCACAGCTCATTTAGAATTATAAGGCTACAAGGTAGGGTGCACTTAGTGCCCTGTAGCCCATTTAGTTAGAGATAACCTGCATATTTTTTCTTCCCTTGCAAACAATCAATCAGTTTAAAAGTAGGTACAATTTCAGTCAACCCAGATTTTCTTTGGTTGACTACAGCCCTAATAGTCTCAAATGCTTTGACTGTAATAACATTACATATCTTCATTGGAGGATAGTATCAGATTAACCCCTAACTTTTGAGGTTCAGAGTTGAAAAGGGAATCCTCACTCTTTGTATATGGGCTACAGAAATCTGTTGCAAGTAGAAAAGGTAAATCTTCTTAGACATAACCTTTGGCATACCTACAGGTAAGATATCGCCTCTGTGCCACAAATAGGTCAAAAAGAACTGCACATCAACTCTTTGACTGAGTCTAAGAGTTCACAAGTCCACCCGAGTATAATGGATCCAGGACAAGTGGCTTTAATATATTATTCAATGATTTTCTTCACTTTCTTAGAAAAGGCAGATCGCAGAGACTACTTTTGAAGAGAGAATTAAATACTTAATAAAGAGAAAGGAAGGACTTCTTTCACAGGTTCTTAACTGATTCTTCTGGTCACCATCCAGGATGTGGGCAGTCAAATAATGCAAACTGAAGAATGTATCATTTCAGATGAGACCATCTGCTGTGAAAATGGCCTCTTGTTCAGATTTCATTGGCAGACTATTCATAATTTATTACTAAACTCTTAACAGTCCTGATTTAGGTTTTTGACTAAGAATATACATCCATTCACAGTAGCCCACTGTAGTGCTGCAGATTTATTTCAGACAAGTTTAATGATGAGCACACGGATACTGTTAAGAGGATGGACGTCCCCACTGGAGCCATCGTCTCAGGGATGGTTTATCCAGCTTGGCTTGGTAGCAGGTTTCCTCCAGAATGAGAAATAGGTTCCAGCATTACAAATCATAATGGGGACATTTTTTCTAATGTGCATATATGGAGCCATAATAATTAATATTTAAGCATAAATAGAAAGGATTGAATATATGTATAATTTCGTTTCCTTTTCTCCATTGTTTCTTTGAAAAAAAAATGGACATAGGAGATGGAAAAAAATTTATTTTGTAATGGGATTTTTCTGCAATTTTCCGTATGCCTACTTGTAATATGTTATGTGTATTCTTTAGAAATGAAAAAAATATAATGTGACTTGATTTACATGCTTTTAAATATTAAAACTTAAAAAAAAACAGTTAGTAAAAGATAAAAAGTTTTCCTCATCAGTTTAAATTTACCTCTAAGTCCAAGGGGGGCACTCTCTTTATATCAACCCTAAGCTGCACTCCTCTGTCCCCTTTACCTACAGATTTACTTCTTAAACTGGATATTCTTCTCATTTTTCTCATTGGGAACTTCCTTATCCCTATTACAATAATGTTTAGCATGCAAAAAGTAATGGCTGTCATCCATGTTACTTAATGACATCCACTGTCATGTCCACCTCAGAAACGCATTATCTAATGATTTACTTACTCTAAATGGCATTGCTCTGGCCTCTAGCACCACCGTTAGTAATCATGGAGTTCTCTTTGGTCATCATACATCCTTTAACTCCCACACGAAACAAATTTCAAGGACTGCCTTTTTTCACCTATGTAACGTGCAAAAATCAGGCATATTCTGACTCAAAATGATGCAGAAAAACCAGTACATGCTATCATTAGTTCTATGCTCGATTATTGCAACTCTTTATTACCAGGCTGGAACTATAAATCTTTGAATACTCTCCATCTGATTCAGAATGCTCCAGCACGAGTATTAACAAGAACCAGAAAAACTAATTATATCTCTCCTGTGTTAGCTTCTCTTCATTGGCTCCCTGTGAAATCCAAGATACAATTTAAAATCCTCCTCCTCACCTACAAAGCCCTTAATGGCCAGTTACCATCTTATCTTAAAAAGCTCCTAGTACCTTATTATCCCACTAGAACACTGTGTTCCCGGAAGCAGGCGTACTCATGGCTCCTAGAGTCTCCACAAGTACTATGGGAGGCAGAGCCTTCAGTTATCGGGCTCCTCTACTGTGAAACCATCCTCCAGTTTATGTTTGGGAGGCAGACATCCTCTCCACGTGTAAGAGTAGGCTTAAATCCTTTTTTGTATTTTTTTTGTATAGCTTATAGTTAGAACTGACTCAGGCTCAGCTTGCGCCATCCCCTCACTATGCTGCTATAGGCCTAGACTAGGGACAGGGAACTTCCCATGATGCACCAAGCTCCCCTCTCCCTTGCATTCTCCTCTCTCACTATGCGCATTAATATCTAAAAAATGCTCATTACTAACCGTTGTTCGGTTTTGTGCTTCCTCGTCTCTCTCCACTCTCCTCCTGTCGCTCTCTGCAGGTTTTTCTGCCTCTGATGCTGCAGCGTCTGGATCTGTGGCTGCTGATCACCTACTGCCCCATGATCCAGATCAGCAATCGCTGCTTTAACTATGATGATTGCTAATGTTACTATTTAATTTAATCCTAGTGGTAATATTATTAGCCCCATTAGTATAACTATTAGCTTTGTTATTAGTCCCATTCTTGTCAGACGGCCACCAACCATGAGCCGGGATCTGTTCAACATTTCTACCAGTTAAAAGGGAGGGTTTTTTTTTTTTGTTGCCACTGTCACCAAGTGCTTAATCATGGGGGAAATGTTGGGTCTCTGTAAATAATAACTATAAAGAGAACATTCTAGACCTGCTCTATATGAAAGGTGCTCTGAGGTAACCTCTGTTATGATATGGCGCAATATAAATAAAACTGAATTGAATTGAACTGTCAAGGAGAGGCCTGTCTCCTAGGAGACAATACTATTACTGAGATGTATGTATACCATAAGGCAGCATGATTTAATCCTGCAGGCACACACTTGACTTTCATTAGCCTTGTAACACACACACATACACTCTCTACACTGCATTCCACTGATATTATATATGCAGTAAAATTGTTTATTTGTTTTGTATAGTTGGTAGGTGGATGAAACACAGACACATTAATCGGTGTATAGATCAGGTCTTCTGCTGTACTATATTTCAGCTTTGAAAATATTGATGCAGCAGACTGGATATTAAGAAACAAACTGAACATCCAATACAGCAGCTTGTTATTCTGAAAACATTTTGTATCAAAATAAAAGTAATGATCCCTCATGGCACCAGGTTAGTGGTGCTGAGAGTGTCATGTTGTGACACACATTACACAAATCACACACACACACACACACACACAGACACACACACACTGGGACAGTCTCTGAGGACAAATTAATAGGATATACATGGAAGATGAAGTGAAACAAACTGTGAAACTTGCATAGACTTGCTACAAAAGGGTATGAGCTGCCATTTTTTGTGTGTTCAGTATCTAAAGGCAATGGATCTAGACACTCAGATTATCCCAGTAATGAAATGGCCTGTGGGGAATGGCCTGTCTCATTTAAAGACTTAAGGGATGCTTTTAGAGCTCTAAAGTACGAGCATAAATCAATCAAATGTGACATGGTATAGATTTATCAATGTGCATTGCAATGCGTTGTGTGTGTGGCTGAAAGAAAACTCTTCACTAAGAAAAAAAAAAAAAAAAAAATCCTTAAAAAAAAAAGTAATTTGTGATTGAAAAAGTATGTAAATTTTGAGGTTTACATAGCTGCAGTTAAATGCATTAAAACTTCAGCACTGTAAGACTCACATTTTTGTTTGTGCAAGTCATTAGAATTATCTGCAAATGTGATATGTACTGTATAACCACTGAAACCGCCTCTATATTCTGTCAGGATAACATATTTCAGTCATAAGAGAGCTCGATTACTGATTAATAAGATAGGCCTCTAGAACTGTTGGAACATTTCCTTTAATGCTCTCTGAGTTTGGCTTATCCTTTCCCAGTACTCTTGATGCTTCACTGATGCTGTCATCTTTGCAGCAAGCAGACTGCCTCCACTCTCAACCTGCTTCACTAAAGCTAGCGATCAGAGAGCGAGAACCTGATTCTGTGACGTCCACGGGATTTAAAATGAAAGGGTTCTCTAAAGACTGAGTGGAATTCTAATCTTTCAATCATCATATACCAAAGTCAACAGTTTTCTGCCTTGGTCCTACATAGGGTCACCTCATGTACTGACTTGCTTGTGAGCAATGTCTAAGACCGATGCCCTGACATCCCTGTGTTTGATATTTTTTGTAACGAATAATTTCTTAAATAAATTTGAATTATGGAATAATGCCTATCAGGGCTGGATGATATGCCTGAAATTAATATTACAATATTAATAAGAATATTTCTCTGATATTAATATGTTGGGTTAATCCTATGGTATTTTCATAAGAAAAAAAAAACTTTCTACATGAAACAAACTGAAGCTCAAAAAATGTTAGCAAGTAGCTTCTTTAGTTTTTACTTCTAATTTCTTGAAATTTCAATAACGTGGCACAATATTACAAAAAAAAATCACATTTTTCTCATATCATCATGATGTGATTCTACTGTCAGCCAACCCATGATTAATGATCACAGCCTAGCCTCAATTTCTATATAATCCAGCCAGAGTACACAAAAGGATGCCATACTCACATTTACATGACAATGTGATAGTTCTGGTCATGAGAGTTCTCATGAAAGGGAGAGAAAAAGGGGTCACAGAACAATAATGTACCATTCATTGGTATTTTTCTATATTAACACTAACTTGAATTGACTACATGTACTGTGAAAAGAGGATGCTAGCAGTAACAAAACACAAAACTAGGTCAAAACCCAGTATGGGACTGGACTACGTGTGGTAAATGTGCGAAATTGAGGACATAGTTAAAAACTTTTGTGGAACCACTGTAAACAAGTAATTTCATTTGGAAAGGAGCTAAAGCCTGCCTGAGAACTCACTAAATGTCGTTAGATGACGTAACACGCAAATTAGCGTATTCATGAAGTCATAGTATCATATTTGCATTCTGCCTAGTCTCAGCCTGGTTTCAGCCCTTTTTTCAGCCCTTTATCTATTCATTTCTCTCCTACTCTCTGTGCTCACATTCACAATAACTTAATGCAGCCAAATTCCCAATAAAGCCATTCTCCTTTGCATTATGTTTTTATGTTTCTGTTGTCAGACAACAGAATAAGTATGAAATAGTAACTGAAACTTGGCTCATAAAGTTAGTCAGTGGTCACTTCTGAGCCATTTCCAAGCTACTGTTCTGCACTGTTAAAATCCAAATGTTTTTAACTTCAATTGAATGAGACACATAGAGAAGTGAGGCTGTGGAGGCACTTGCAAGCCGATCCCGGTGACTCGCTTCTAAGGAAAGTAGCTAAGGTTTGTCCAAAAATTAGAAAACAAATTGTTAAACAGGTCTTAAAAGTCAGTAAATCTAGCAACAAAGGCACTAAATTGGATACACTGCCTGTAAACTGCCCCCCGTTGAAGTAATAGAAACTATTTGTGTCAATTCACTTTGAAAGAGCAAAGGCAGTGGGTAAACTCCAACAGTCAGCTGGCCAACCAATGCTCCAACTTCAACTTTAGCTCAGTTGGTCAGCAAGAGATATTTGCATTTATAGGGCTCGTCCAGCCCCCCCCCCAAAAAAAAATTGCTATATGCCATTTGATCTTGGAATTAGTGACAACTATCAGTAAAATACTTTGAAACTAAAGAAAAAATGGATGATTCCCAGGCGAGTTTTACACTGCTACCAAGCATCTTTTTTTACATGATTTGTAAGCAGGTTTATAACTGTTCCTTTGCAGTGAACATAAAACATAATCATGTCCTTGGAAAGTGTAAGTCCCATGGAATCAAAAGATGTGTATCATGTCTGTATGTCCAGATTTGATTGAGTTACGACTAGCCTACCTTAATTGCCACGGCTGCTTCTAGCTAGTGTTATATGTCTGTGTGCATTGTGTTAATGTCTGCCTGTAAACACACAGCTAGTTGCTAAGCATGTAACATTTGGAAGGCTCAGTGTAATGACTGTGTTTGTATGTCAGAATGATCTCACATTCCCTTCTCCAGCAGTTCAAAGGGATTAGCTGAAATGCCGTCCACAGGGGCATCTCTGTGAAAAAAGCAAAGCCTGCAGCTTCGTTTAGCATTACACTTAGCATTTCCCTTTATACAACAGTCGACTAAAATCGTATAAGATACAATGAGAGTGACAACATTAAATGTGTATGATGACCCCGTCTGTGAAGAGGCAAACACCCCTCTTTCTGACCATCTTGTCTCTCTCATTTATGCACACCATAGATCTAAATCCTGGTTTGATCCAGCGTTGTTCACTTCTCCTAAAAAATTGTCTTAAATTTTTAACTTCCATATCAATAATATATTTCAGAGTCAAGGCCCCATCTGTGAATCCTAAAACGTGCTTCTCCGGAATAACTTATAGAGCCTATCCAAAAAGTTACGCTTTAAATACGACGTTAAGAGAATGTCTTCAGGCCCCAGACACCCATTGAAAACCCTCATAGGTGATTTCACTTAGTTTTCGCTAATCAGACCTCTTTTCAGGGTTGTGTGGGAATGTGCAGACCAAGCTTGAATGATCTCTCCCTGAAGCTCCTCCCAGCTTTGCTGTAGCTGTTAGCGTGAGATAAATGACACCTTTTCAACTGGTTATTCTGTAAAATAAATTTGTTCTTGAAAACAAAGTTTCCAGATTTGTTCCTAATATTTTCCTTAAATTTTGGATAAACTTGCACTGAAATATAGTATCCCTCTGTACACATTTTAGATGGCTTAATTAAAACCATTAATAAAGCCACCACAAACCTCAGGGCCACTTACAAGTCCTTCGACAATTTTATTCTAAGGTTGGCTACCAGGTTTGCAATTTGATATAGTTTAAATGTCGTACAAGTGGATTTAGGTTTTTAAACAAAACGATAAAATGCATACTATTACTTAAAAAATGATTTGCTTTTATATCGTTACTAATAACATCAGCTACATGAAACAAGCTGTGATATATAAGTTCTAATAGATGGGGGTAGTCTTATTTACACAGAGATGAGTTGCTCCTTAGAATTTGACATTCCTAAATTTCCCTGAGATTTAGGCCACTCATGCCATCCTCTGCTGTGATCCAGTGTGACATGGTGTGATAAACAGTGGACTTGTGCAAAGTCGGGGGCACAGAGACAGCTAATAACACACATTACACACAAACACAACTTTCGACGATTGCACTGCACTGCATGAGGGATAATAAGTGGCAGATGGTCCACGGTACTAATTAGAAGCCTGTTTGCCTTTCTTATCATGAGTCCTATGCGCTGTAGAAGTGCTGCCTGTTTTGTTTATAGCAGTTAAGGAGATAAGATTACAGATCTTTTGACTTTCTTTAAGATCTTTCAGAAACAGACTTAAAGAGCCCTGGGAGTAAATTATAGCATGAACGGATAACAATGAATGCTCATTTCATCTCAGAATGAATACCAGTACATATATATTTTAATTACTTGATAACACGCCCTTTCTGCCATCTTTTATTTCCGGCACTCAAGTTCCTGCATAATATCGAATAGAACTCACATATTCTCCCTGTCAAAAGACTGCACAACATGCAAAAGAAAACAGATGGAGAGCTTTGAAAAGAATATGAATCATTTTAAAGGGAATGTCACTGGCTTTGTAAATTAAATTTTCAATTTGATTTCTGTCGTTTCACAAAGACTAATGTTTGCATCAAAACCAAAGAAATGAGACTCAGAGTTAAAGCTGAAGCTCCACCTACAGAGAAACCACCTATCTAACTGCAAGCACACACCACACACAGGCAAAGCATCTTAAACCCTCCTGACATGCTTACCCATAACATTATTAACCGAGGTACACTAAATCACTGCAATGGGGATGAAATGAGGGAAATAAACTGAAAAATCACATCAACCTATGCGCTCCTGAAAACCCAGAGCTGATGCAGACAGGTTGTCAGACCAAGGGTGAGTCATAGTTGGTGACTTTTAAAACCAATTCCTGGGAGTTATTTTAACATTACCCATCGTGACAGACCTGAAAAGGCTTATCTAGACAAAGGAAAAGAGGACAGCAAGAAACTGAACCACACAAAACAAGAAAAGGGAACACGTTGGAGGATTTAAAACCAGAGACAAAACACAGATAGTGTAGTGATGTGAAGCTCACTGGTCATTTGACGCATGCTAGGAATCATTTTATAGGTAAAAAAAAAAAAACAGGAATTAGCACTGAGCAATCCTGTCATGTCTCCTCTCAAGCGATTCATTAGCAGAAAGTGATGACTGGCAACAGCTCAGGGATAGCATCTCATACAGCGAGAGGTCTGTGAGGTTAACCTCCATCAAAACCAAGCTGTCAGTACTCAAAAGCAACGGGCAAGATGTGGTTTCAGGAATAAACAGAGCTGAAGTCAGAAGAAAGTCATTCGGCTGTGGAAGGATCAAATATTCCCTCGCTCCTCCGTGTGTCCTCCGGCTGCTCATTGAACGTGATTTCACCAGCTGTGTTAATTAGAAAACAATAAACCAGACAAGAGATTGTTAAACTTTTTAATTAAAGATCAGTCCAACTTCACGGAAAGGCTTTATCTCTGCAGCCAAATTTACTCAGGATACCCACACAACAATGCACCCTGCAGTGTCCTCCACACTACTGAGTGTCGAAGGGTTTAAAGGGAAAATCTCATTGTTGTTCCCATAGAAACTTCATGTTGTACTGGTCCCGCACATTGAGGGAGGAAGCCGTGAGTCTGGATGTTACCAGCTCACAGCAAACTGAGGATGTTTTTTTTTCATTCAGTACACCTTACACCCACCCACACACACACACATATATATATATATATATATATATATATATATATATATATATATATATATATATTTGTACTTTTGCCCTTGTGAGAAAACTTAAACTCAAACAACCCTTTTTCTGTTGAAAGGACCAGCTGAAATGTCCTTACTTTCCCAGAATGTCCTTAATCCTAAAGTCTAAAACTCAAAGTGGTCCTCACAAAGGTAGACATACAAGAACATATACGCACACACATTTATACACACAAACAAAGTAGCATAGCCCAACAAATATTGATAATTAAATTTTGAATATCTTATTTTGAATATTTTTGAATATATTTTTTTCCTTTTTCAAAAATTGAGACCAAGATACTAATACAGTATATTTACAACAATTGTCTCTGGTGGACAAACTATGTAACAGTGACATTAAATTACCTCAATCCTAGTTCTGTACTTCAGTGTATTATTAGTTTGCAATATATTGGCCTGGCCCATTTATTAGTCTAACTCTAGTGTTCAGTAGTTCAGTCAGTGCACAGGCGCAGCCAGCATGACCATGAGTTAATGCTGGACTGTTTTTTAATGAAATTGGGAAGAGATATGAAGGAATACAAGTGTACACTTCAATTTTGTTATGTATTATTTTTTTATGGTTTATTGTCCATATGGTAGTCATCCTGTATGATTTTGCTAAGGCTTTTAATGGCAACTAACAAATCTGTTGTGTATTATGACAAAACAAAAACAATTACAAAGTCAGATTTCCTCCACCATGAAAGGGAAAGCCTCAGTTTGATTTCGCCAAAATTATGGATACCATGTTGATATCAACAACACACCTGAAATCATATTCTCCCCGACGAAAAACATATGATCAATACTGGAAGAAGGCCTCCTGCTCGCCGATATTTATTGTTATGACTAAGAGAGGTTTGATCTGTAATAGAGTTACAGAGTAGTAGGAATGGGCTACGGTGCAACAGATGGACTCATTCGAATTAATATCTGTTAATGTAAGGTAATATGAGGCCAGAGATTTACTGTGGCACTAAAAACTGAATCAGTGGCCTGCAGTCACTAAATGAGTGTAGCTGAACATATTATGTGTTTCACTGCCCAGCGCCCAGTGACTTGAGGAATCAGGTGTTTGAAAAAACATTTTAAATTCAATCTTAATTAAGCAAATCAACCAATCAATTAATTCATATCCAGAGAGTAGTGGTGAGGGCTTCTCCTCTCCCTGATGTAATGGATTAAATCACAAATTCACAATAAGAGAGATGTGCACAGTGTGACTGTAAGAAAACTCTGATCATTTTTGGAACCAGGAGTACATCTTCCATTTTTCAAACCAGTAACACTGTTAAGAGACAGCGTGCAGACTATTGTAAACACTCGGTCAATCAGTGCAAAAGACTGCAGAATCCAACATTCACTCTCAGTAAACCAGCTCTTCTATCTGCAAAAAAAGGAACTACAGTCCAAGGTCACAGTTTCTTGTCCCCTGAATAAATAATAAAAGTACAGATATACTTCTTCCACCAAATATGTACTGTATAGCTCAGGCGCTGCTGCTGCTGCTGCTCTCATGTGTTTAAGAATGGATGTATTGACTGTGAGGAGGAGGAAAAGGAGGAAGAGGAGGTGGGAGGGAGGAGGAGACTCTGCTACTGTAGCAGTGCATCAGCAGAGGTGAGACTATAGCCACTCCATAGTTTGCTGATTGGAGATGGGTGATGGAGCTACTGTTGGATATACACACTTTGCAGAGAACATCTCCATATGTTCCATCTCCAACTGCGTTTGCACAGAGTTTCGAACCCATCTATACTGAAGTGGAGTAAATAGTCAAATGAGGGGAATAAAAAAGGTGAAGCAGCCAGATCAATGCATACGATTGTCTTTTTGGGACAAGCCTTTTCTCCCAGCAGTCTTGGCTGAAGGTCAGCTACATCGGCCAACCTTACCCCAGCTGCCTCGCTTGGCGCCAGAGACAGAAAGACCTACAGTGGGCTACAGTATGTGTGTCATTAGTGCTGACCCAGATGCTCCGAAACACTGACTGCCCTGTGACTGCACTGCATTCCCAGAATAACTCCCCTACAGCTCGGTACACACACTAATAATGTTAAATAACAGGACAGAAAGGGAAGGGAAGTTGAGATGAAAGCCAAAATTGAGGTTGAGAGGGCTCATAATGAGCGCAGCTGCAGAGGAGAAGCAGAGATTCAAGGTCTGTGCGGTGCAATCTGAGCGGTGAGACAAAAGAGTTGACTGGCTCCAGGCTCAGGTGCAAAGATTAGTAGGAGCGAGAGCGAGAGGGGGGAGAGTTACATCACATACAAGCAAAAGCCTGTGCAGTCCAGCATCAGCACCATCTCTCCCACAGCAAGCGCTGTCAGTGCTGGTCAGTACGGGAATAAGTAATCGGTCTAGCTGCTTGGAAATACACCCTGGCTGCGCAAATGCCAACGCAAAAAAAGAGCCTTGTGCGTTTCTCAGCATACGCAAAGAGCTTATAGGTGACTCCCGAGGCGACGAACCTCGAATAGGTCAGTTTTCCCTCCCTAAAGGAAACGATTTACAAGGCACTCAGGCGAACACAGCTCCGTCCACGCAGCCCGTGAATCATGCAGCCAGTGGCAAAGGGAAACGTGCGGATTACAAAACGCTGGCGCTGTGAAACAAAAGCTCTTCCAAGCCAATACGTTTTAACTCTCCACAGCTGATGCCACCCGTGAGGGCTGCGCGGTAAACCCGACGGAGGTTAACGCATCGAAACCAGCAAGTGTCCCCCCCCCACCACCACCACCCCCGGAGCGGATGGCGGCGTGCTTACCCTCTGCGGCCAAAGCGCACCGGACGAGAGGCAGAAGCATTCCCACAAAAATCAGCAGGCGGTGTGCGAGCATCCCCGCCGCTCCGGCCCGGCACCCGGTCCTCGGACATCTCCCCCCTCCTCCGGCGTCCGTCCTCGCTCCGCCGGCGCCCGACACTTTGGGGTGACCCGTCCGCCCACTCCTCAAACCGGGAGCCATATCCAGTGGATAAGTTGCTGAAGTTTAGGTCGTAAATAATACATTGGATCGATCCTGGTGCGTGAACGGGGAGCACGGCGGCGCAGCGGTCCCGCGGTCTCGTCGTGTGTCCAGGGCTTGGGGGGGGGGGGGTGGGTGGGTGGGTGGGTGAGGTGGTGGTGGTGGGGGTGGGTGGGTGGGTGGGGGGGGCGTTGAAGGGAAATTAAGAAACGCACCCTATCGCTCCGCCGCGCTCGGTCCACCCATCGTCACCTTGCGGCGCAGGGCGGCGCGCACACTCCTCCAAGGGGTTTGACATCCAGAGCGTTTCCTCATTCAGACCTGCTCCGGGCGGACGACAGACATTTAACATGTGCTCAGGTGACGTTTCCTGACAAATTTGAGAGACCGCCGCTAGTGGATGGATAATTTAAAGCCCCCTCCCTCCCTCCTCCCTCCCTCCCTCCAACCACCACCGGTCTAAGTGAAAATATCAGCCCCTCTGCTGTTAGTAGTGGGAGCTGACGTGTTTGCAGGACGACCTCTGCTGGGTGAGGTAGACAAGACACTTCTCCATGTGAGGCAGGAATCATTCTGACGGGCCTACAAGCCCTGTTCACTTACACCGTGGATTACAATTCAAAGGGGCACAAGAATATACAGTACTTTAGCCCTGCCAACAGGTATGTGCTGTCCACCCTGAGGGTTCACTGTAATTACTACCTGGTTGTCTAATTGTGTGTGTGTGGGGGGGAAATAACCGTGGCTGTTGTTCCCCTTCATCCCCACAAGATGTCAGCCCCCACCCAGAAAATCACTAGGCAACAGTTTGAAATTGCAGATGGGGAGATCGAGGGCCCCCAAAGCAAGGAAGACCCCACTTTACCACAAGGAACCTCAATCGAAAATAATCTTGTTTCAATGTTTAATGTTTTTTTTTTTTTTTTACAATGTTAAAAGATAATGGCACAATTTATTTAGTAGTATTAAGAATTATAGATTTTACATGAAGCCAGTGTAAACAGTCGAGTACTCACCCATTTTACAGATTTGACAAAAAAACAGTCTCAGGCCGAGGTAGATATAGTAGATGTTCCGTCAATATTTTGATGAGTTATGTGTATGTCGTTTATAACGAATTCAAATCAAATCAACACTGAAAATCATCACTCAATGCGAAAGCCTCTCATGTTACTCAAGGGTTTCGAAATCACTGGAGTAAGATTTGCCAGAATTACTAGAGAATGTAGCGTACAAATAACAATATTATTGATTAGTTTTTGTCTAGTTGATATCAATATGAGACAAGCATAAAAAATAAAAGCACCTGCATGAATGTGATCGAGAGAAGAGGCCAAGTCAGGAAGAGCTGCATCAATAGATTTTTTTTTAATTCAAAGTGAATCTTAACAATAATACACCATAAAGTCTTATTTTGACACTCACCAAAAGAGTCACCTGGAAAACCCGCTTAATGTGACAAAGTAGAGAAGGCTTGGTCACACCTAAATCACTGAGAACTAGAGAGGAAACACTATCGCAAACTGTAAAGAGACATCACATCCATAGAGTTAGTTTTCCCAGTCCTCATACTGTAAATATTGCACAGTGCAATTGCTACATGGCAAACTAGTGTAGCACAAAATAAAAAAGCAAATGAAATAAAAACGAGGAGAAAACAAAGCCACAAAAATCTACAGGTATTAAAACAGTAACAGTTCAGATTTCATAATCAAGTCTATTTGATGAGCAATCTAAACAGATGATTCCATAACTTGCAGTGTGAATTAACTCTGAATATAATAGATGACCAGAAAACTGAAAATAAGAGCTTGAGTAAAACACACCTCATCAAATCAAATCAAAGAGTAACACAGTAGCACATTGAGACTAATACAGACCCTGAATTAACATCTCTAAAGGATAATACCGCAGCAGAGAATTTTTTTTTTCTGATATCAAAGTCATAACTTTAGTAGTAATAACTTTACAAACGACTGTTTTATCTGTTAAATGTTACATGAATTCTCCAAAAAAAAAAAAAAAGTTATCCATAAACTAAGGTGTCAATTGTGTGAAAAATTAAAAACAGTTTTAAGATTTCTCTCCTCTTGCATCCATTCTTTTCTTAAACAAGTATTGGAGAGTTTATGCAGGCGCATTGCTGGTGAATACCTTAGGAGGAATCAAAACACAGATTACATTTCACATGCTTATTATTGGGGAAACTATTTCAAGCACTAATCTGCCAAGTTCATGCCTTGTCAATTTAAGCTTTCTTTCCCAAAATGATACTTGAGTATATGATCAGTAAAGCATACAGGTAAGAAAAAGAAAGCTATCAAAAACATACAACCATATCAACGTCAGTGTTTAAATGTGGAGTATTGCACTCATGACCGACTATGCAGAGAAACCACAATAATCAGGACAGAGAAATTTCCATTCAGAACACATGATAAACATCCAGAAAAACTATTCCTGGATACAAAGCATGGTTCCTCTGAATTTAACAAGCCAGTGTTGTCAACTGTGCTCTGGTCACTCCTGCTAAGCCTTAACTTGCAAAATGGAAAAAGCTGCTCTGAGCAGACAGCTTCTAGGCAGACAAAGTGAAGCAACTTAGGTGTACATGCAAGGTAATGTATAGCATGGAGATTATCTAAGAACACTTGGTGGTGCAATGACCGCACAATGTAAAGTATTGCATCTGCTGTTCAGCCAGAGTAACTATCCAAATATAGGTGAGTGTCATTTCATTCAAAGAGTATGTGTGTGTGTGTCTGTGTGTGTATGTGTCTTTTATTGGTGTGTTATCACAGAGGCTTTGATGGCAGCTCTCTGTAACAAGAGGAGAACCACCACCGTGTACATGTCCCCTGTTGTGTCTACAAGATGAACAGAGAAGTACAAGTCCCTGGAATGACACTGTGATGAAGTCATATTTTGTGTGTGTGTGTGTGTGTGTGTGCGTGTGTTTGTTTTTTTAATAATTCTTGATTGAGTGGCCGTTAAAGGACTGTCTACATGATAACTGTTACTGGACTCTATGCCTTCCTCCTCAAATGAGCGTTGAGGAATCACCATCTTAAATACTCACTTTCTGAGTCTCAAGGCACATACACAGTGCTGCTCACACTGTCTCAATTTCAGTAAGGAACACATAACAATGGCCACAGTTCTGCATCGACAAAATATCATTTTGATATGAGACACTCATAAAGGGGAGAGCGATCCGAACACAAGGCAGTTTAGAATAACAAATTGTGAAACTGATATTCTAGCCAGGTATAACATTGAACAGATAAAAAAGTTGCAATAAATATTTGTCAAAATCAATTTAGCAGTGAAACAAGTTATAAAACATTATTCCAGAAAAGAAACATTGGGCTAAATTCATTTTTGGACACAAAGTCTAACCACCCAAACCCTTACAAGCTCTACTACCTGTATGAGTGCTTAGTAGTGAGTGTGTTTGTGTGCGATTGGTGGAAACTTTACAGAAACTTTTTGATGAACACAATGGATTTTTTTTTTCTGGCATCTCACAGTGCTCCTGTAATGCACTAAAGAGTACTGGTAGTATACTGTATACGTACGATGAAAAAGTTAAATCAATCCTGCAAGCTACAGCTTTAGATGTGTACAAAACGTCAATATGAAAACATACAAAAATTAAGTTACATCGATATATCATTTATATGCAGTGATGAGCCCGAAAGATTAATAAGGATAAAATACTGATGCAAAAACACACACCCCGAGAAACAACAAATGCAACTAATGTTCATCATCAGCAATACAGTAGTTACAATGACACTCCAAATATGAACGCAAAACACAAAAATCAAAACCACTTCTATTTCAGATAATTAGGGACCTATACAAAAATAGCAACGCTAGGTTTAAACTCAGAAATCACCTAATTTCACAGCTATTGAAGTGGCAATCATCATATAGCAGCTTATCTATGATACATTCAAGAAAGAAATGATACGACTTATTAATTGCCCAATAAGCTAGACAAAAGACCTCGGCCGTTTTTAAATACAATTTTTTTTTGTTTGTTTGTTTTAATTTAACCCCATTCTATAACTACAGTATAACTGAGGTCTATGCAAACAGAATAGCTACCTTGCTCAGGAAATGAATTACAGTCTTTGGTGCTGCACAAGCAACTTCATTTGAAAATTAAAGACAAAAAATTACACACATAACTAGTAAAATGAACAAAAAAAATGCACACACAGCGTATCTACATATATATAGACTGGTGCTACCATCCTATATATATGTATATATCCTCCCTGACGGAATGTATAAAATAAGCAGTTGACACCGATAAGCCTTAAGCCTTTAACAAATGGTATAATGTAAAGGGAAAAAGTTAACTTTGTCACACATGCATAAATGAGAATTGCACACAATTAACTCACACCTTATCAAGCATCTGTACTAAATAGTCTAGCTCTATAATATATGTCCATATATGTGTGTATATCAAATACTGCATGGTTTGCTCAGGTTTAGAAGATTCCATACCATTAATTTGCATTTTTTCCTTACCTAGTCAAAGCCATGCCCACCACACTTCTAAACATCTAAGAAACATAGTGAAAACACTCAAAATGAAAATACGAAGACGAAAAAGAAAAAATAACCAACAACTATTTAGATTGTATTGCAGTTTCATCAAACAGTACAAATACTGTTAGTAATAAGAGTTTCACTAAATAGAAAGTGATTATCAAATATTAAGCAATACTCAGTACTTGCACTTTGTACACTAGTTAATTCGGGAAAGGGGGAACGAAAAAAAAAAATTAACATTTTTAATGAAACAGCAAGCATTCGCAACAGCAAAGCATGCCGTTCTTCTTGAAAGAACAGAAAAGTTACTCACTACACAATGAAATATACTCTGACTCCAAAAAATAAGCACCGCTATCCGCGATACATCACATCCATGCAGGCTATGCATGGACATATACACGTGTGCATATATATACTCACACATAGAATGCATCGATTGATTGGAATTTCAAGTGCTGCAGTCCAGTACATTAATATTCATGTATATAGTCATATATAAGTAGTAACATTAACAACCTCAAATATGTAAGGCACTATGGCTGGGGACAGTTATACAATGCAGCAAGTCTTGTGACACAAACAATAAGAGCAACGTCTATGCATCTTTCCGTTTACATTTTTGCTCATGCAAGACCACATGCAGCGTGAGGAACGACCCTATTTAAAATCAGTTAATTGACTTGACATTGCTAACACCAAAAGACACCGAATAGGTACAAATACTTCAAACGCAGTACAACATACACTGTGGACAACATGTGCATCTGTCAATCTAGGGCTAGAGACTGGGATGGCTTTACAAATATGGATGTGTCTTGCACACGTAAGAAGGCAATATAGAAAAATAGCTGGGATCAGGGGTGCAAAGTCTAACTATTCAACACCACCCCAATTATTTACCTGTTTTGAGGAGTAATCGTAGAAGATCCAATGCAAAGATATATCAAATGTGCAAAACACATTAAGTGTGAGTTTAACTACCCATTCATTCTTTCATTCAATCATTCATACATTATTTCCTTCTTAATTTTGCCCAAATCATCTCCACCATTGGAACTCTTATTTTAAAGCTTGAAGTTCAATTACACCCAAGTCTACATGATTCAAAAAATAGCTTGCTTTCTCTGTGGTTGTGCCATGGTTTTGGAAATGGAAACCATGTTGTTTGTGGTTAAAGACAGAATTCGCCCCGCTAACTTAGCCCTCAGGTGGTATGAAGGGTACCTGGGCAACCATGCTCAGATGTAAGGGTACTGGTTTATTTTGGTAGGGCTGAGAGGGAAACTGGTGTAGGCGGGCGAGGCAATGTAGGAGTGCGGGGGAAAGAGGGGCTTGAATTGGCCCTGGGGGTGCAACGTGGGGGAGGGCAGCAGCCGGGGGTTGATGCCAACTGTGACCTGATGCACAATGCCTGCCGGGTGGGAGATGCTGTAGGTGGGCTGGAGGACGGGGCGAGAGGCTCCAGGGGAAGCCAGGAGGTGGGCCACAGGTGCAGCTGTGACCAAAGGACCAGATGGGGGATAGGACAATAAGGTTGGCTGGGAGTGCGGGTGGCCCCCGAGGTGAGGGTGGGGGCCTGTGGTGTGGTTTGGGCTGCTGTGGGACAAGGTGAATGTGTGCCCATGCATGGTGGGAGGGATATAGGCCTGTGGTCTCCGGTGAGCAAAGTTGCCATTCCATTCCTGATGGCAGGAACCGAAATGCTGCACCTGAAGGGAAGAAGAAAAATATCTGGCTGATCAGAATGACTCTTTTCAACAACACCAGAGTTGGTCTTTACTAGCCACTAGATGTTGCTGTTTTCCATATTCTTGCATGTCTGGGTTGTATCTCTAAGCAGTCATTAACAATCATCACATCCACCTCATCTTAATTTGTGTGTATAACATTAAAATATTCTCTCCGTTTTCCTTGTCTTTCTGGCAATACAGTAGGTAAGCAATATTACAATAAAATGCCTTCACCCTTAAAAAAACAACTGGAAACGTTCACCTACGTTCACCTACCAACTGAGTAATTCTGAGAGAAGCTTCTGGATTTGTTAGCAACACAAATCAAATTAATTAAGTCCCAATTACAGTATGAAGTGCATTCTTGGTTGCTGCTATTCTACAAAACAGAATTACTTTCAATTCAAAAGTTGCACACTTTGGGGCATCTGTGGCAGTTTGTATAGAAAAGCATTGAATGTGTGTGGGAATTGGGGGAATGTGGCAGTAGTTTAAAAAGCGCTTTGATTGCTTGATATATATGTGCAGTCCATTTACCATTTGCTCTTCATCACCAAACGGCACAGTGTAGTCACAATAACTTTAGTCACTTTAGAAACTGGACTTAAAATTTGCAAATTTCTTTATACAGCAAAAAAGGACAGATGCAGGATACAATGACATAACATGATAATGTTAAATTGGAACTTCCTACAAGCACACAATGCTGATTGTGTTCAATGGGACACCCCATCCAAACCAGCGTTACTCTGACTGAACCTAGGTCATGCATTATTTGGAGTGGTTTTATCCCTGCAATCAGTTTTCTGGTGAAGATAAAATATGTTTTGGGTTTTTTTTCAAATCACAGCAATTTCTTTCTAGCCACACAAATGTTTTTATTGTACTGTGTAGTTTACTTGATCAGTGGGGTCAAATGGTCTCCATGTGGCTGCTTGTGCTCACCTGCCCAAAACCTATAGGCTGCTGTTGCTGGGGCTGGAATGCAGGGGTGATCTTCTGTGGCCTGTTGAGGAGGGGAGTGGAGTGGTGATGTTGTCGCCCAGGAATGCCTCGCCCTTTGGACTGGCATGAAGACTCTAGGTAATGTGGCAAAACACAGAAAAAGAGAGAGACACAGACACAGAGAAATGGGGAAGACATGTTATTATAGACAATTTAGTGTCCAACGTATCAACCACATTATAAATAACAGGCCACAAAAGAAGCAAACAGAGATAGGATGCAGCCACAACTGCAGAAATGGCAAAAATTTGTGGCTGGCTTTGTAGGCTTGTAAATGTTTTCAGCTGTGTTTGATCAGCCCCAAACCTTTAAACCTAGCAGCAACTGTCCCCCGAATATGATCTTGATGATTATAAATAGAAATGTTTGGAAGATCTGGGAGGGGTTTGTAACTAAGCTTGTTCATAGAGCTTATAGTGGGGTCAGACCATCAGCTATAAATACCTCCAGTGGCACTAGAATAGCAAGCTGTGCCCTTTTATGTGAGGCTTTAGATGCAATAGTTGGAGGGTTAGGGACGGAGATGCCTTTGAAATGAAAGGGGAGATGACTGTACGATTTTTTGTGTATTTACAGTTGAACCCTCCACTTTAAAAGACCTACAAAAAGTCTGAAAAAGACAGCCATGTCCCACTGAACACAGCTGTTATAAATCCTACATACAGCATGTGTAACTCCTTTTTAAACCTTGTAAAAATAAAAAAAAAATTCATCAAAGATTTATTTGTTTATGTCAACCAGAAAATTTTACCATTCTCTAGTTACATCCATGTCATGAATATTTTATTCAGGGCATTAAAACTTTTGGAGCAATTACGCATGTCTTCTTTAGCTTTACAAAATGCATATCCACACAGATAGAAAGGGTTCTCAGACTCAGAGCCAGAGTAAGGAGTGTTGACAGCAAACAAATATCCACTCCAGAGACCAGAGCAAATACGTCAGGGTAGGTCACCCATAATCACCTGTGAGAACTTCTGTGGCCTATTAAGACACTGTAATCCCAGGCCATGTGACCTGTGGAACAGACAGCAGCAGTGATGACTGGATCTTTGAGCTAGTGTGACCCACTCATGCACTTGCTAGTCTCCTGAGTGGTTAATGCCATCAGAGTGGACTTCAGACACAGAAACTGATAAAAGGTGTCATGTCATCTGTTTTATTCATACAACCATTTAGGTTGTAAGGGAGCAGGTATATAACAAAGTATAAATTTCCATCTGTTGGCTTGAGATCTGATATATATATATATATATATATATATATATATATATATATATTATAAAGTCAACTCAAGTCAGACTTTAATAAGGAACATACTGAATTTATTTGTGTTACCAATGCATCCTACTTCCAGTTTTACCTGTATTTCCAGGTGTCTCACTGACAGCAGGGTTGTTGATGTTGTTCTGCAGCCTCATTGGAGGCACCACAACAGTACGAACTGTCGGCTTGCCAGGCTCAGTCTCCGGGGCAACACATGCAACACGGGGCTCACAGTTCTGGTTGCTGTCAGCAATGTAGCGTCGCTCTGTGAACGGACTGTTGCTATGGCCAGAGGTGTCTGAGGCAGGTGAGCTGTCCACTGTGTCACAACCACTCTCCTGTTCGTCGTCTGACATACTGCAAGAGGGCAACCAGTCATGAGGGAGGTTACAGATGCTCCTTTTTTGTGGTCTAGCAACTAATTTTAACAAAGAAAAACATTTGTAGGAACTTTGTTTGAATCGGCTGAATTAACTGTACCTGTTGGGATGTTTGCAGGGTGAAGTGCTGGACTGGGCTGAGGCTGAAGAACTGGTGCTGAGCGTGCTCTCTGGACTGCTGAGGGAACAGACTCTCTCCATACTGACTGTGCTCTGACATGCCTCACAATCTGCACTACCCTTACATCTACGGGCAAAAAGAGAGAAAAATAAAACCAACCAATTAAATGCTGGTTTTTAGAGCCAAGTTAGAAATATCATTTGAGGGAATCTTAGTACTCACTCGCCCATCGAGTGTCTTTGTGTGCTCTCCTCCTCATCACTGCTGATACTGATGACACTAACAGTCGGGCTGGCTAGGTCAGAGATCACCATGGCCTGCCGCTGCTCCTGTGACACTGAAAGCTCCTCGCAGTCTGGCTCCGCTTTACAGCAGTTCTCCTCGTCATCCTCCTCCACCTGCTCCGTTCCTTGCTCCACTCCAACAGTGCGCCCTTCCTCTGGGCATCTGGCTTTCTCCTCCTCTACCTCCTCCACATTCTTTGCTGTATCAGCCATCTTTGGGGACTGGCATGCTAAATTTTGGATGTTCGTGTTTTGGGAGAAGTTGTTGCCCCTACGAAAGGAAATGTATCACATCAGAAAGGGGAAACACATTTTAGTGCATACATGTGTGTCTTAATTGCATAGGGCAAAGCCCGTCTGTCGTACCTGTTCACACAAGGCTTGGCTCTCTTGTTGGCGGTTGGCTGTGGCCACACCACATGTGCAATGCCTATGTTGATTGGCTGGTGGGTGGACATGGTCATTTGGTTGGTTAAGAATGGCTGAGGGTGTGCAATCATGGAGCTGTAATGGTTACCATGGGAACGCACTTTCCTGAATTAAGAAGAAAGAACATTGCAAATTGAGCCAAAAGCCTTCAGCACCATTACTGACAAAATGGTCTCCGTCACTGGCCCCAAAAGGACATGTATGAGTCATCGATCATTAACATTCGGGGGAGCGAGCATGCTGTATGCTGTGTCAGAGAAATACAGCCATTCCCCATGATGTGCATAGTGAAGGTATTAAAGCATTTATAAGAAGTGTTTTACAAAATATTAAACGGTGTATTTGAACCTCGGAGACTCATATCATGGCAGGATATAGACAATGTATCAAAAAGATATTGTGTTGTAACTACCTGAAAAAGACAAACAAATTGCTTACCCCCAGTCACCTAATCTCTGTGTACCCGCCACAGTGTCAGATGTGGTTGGTGGTGGGGGCACTGATGTCACCTGCTGCCAAGTGGGCACCAAGATCTGTTGTGCACGGTTGGACCAGGCCTGTCGGACACACATACATGAGAGTTTTAATATGAGTGGGCTTTGGAAATTTTTAACCAGTCCAAATTACAAAAAAAAATAAAATAAAAATTACATAATATATATTAATAATAATTATTAGACTGCATTCTCTGACCTCTGCTACCATCACTCCCACCCTTGCTACCCCTCACCTGTGTGATGACGCCAGGTCTAATTTGTATGGGCTGGATGGGGGGTGCTTGAGTGACTAGAGGCACAGATGCCTCCATTCGAACAGAGAAGCCTGTCGGTTTAGCTGTGTTAGTGGGGATTCCTGCAGATACAATGGAGAGGAAAATAGTTGAGTGTAAGATACTAAGTTTAACCACCAGAAGGAATAATAACAAGTGTAATAAACATTTAAAAATCCTACCTTGAATGGTTGGGGGACATAGAATGAGTGCCTGCTGAAATGAATCATTACATCCAAACTGAGCGCTTCCTGTCTGCAGTGCTATCCCAGGGTGCATCACTGAGGGGGCTGATGGGGCTAACCCCTAAAAAAGAAAAAAAAAAAAGATTATTCTGAGGTATCAAAATGATTCACAATAGCGTTAAAGAGCCAGTAGATACTTATAATAAGAGCAGTCTATTTTTCAGCCAGACAGAGCCTAAGAACCTGTCTTGTTCTGAGAGATTATTTGGTTAGTCATTTACCTTTAGACATAACCCTGGCCTCTCATCCAAAACACAGCTGCACACTTGGTTCACCTGTGGTAGATCACCCTTGTTACCTATAACATATGGCTTAAACTTCTCCAGAAGAAGTTCAAGGTGTTGAATCAAAAAGTATTCAAAAACCCACTTTCTTACTTATCACAGGATTCCAACGGGCAAAGAAATTATTGATTGGTATCGATCAATACTTTCATCTCATTAAAGATGCGTTATCTGTTGATACTGCATATAATTGAATCTTTTTAAATGAAAAAAATTCACAAATTAACTGGTCTCACAAAATACAGCTGTCAGCCCAAGATTTGCCAATTAATCCAGGCTCACCATGGTTAGATTTTTTTTGAAAGCTGGACAACCCAGAGGTCGTCAAACACATTCAGCTTACTCTTAAAAGACAGGCTTGAGGGATAAACCGAGAACAGTCGAGCATGTGTCTCTGCTATACCACTCACACTGCTCTCGTGCCTGGCTATAATCAAATTTATTGAATGACGAGAACTAGGCTCGTGTGGTTCTGCTACAGCTCCTGTATGTAGCCTAGCCGCTGTACACATGATAATAAACACAAAGCAACTTTTTAGATGGTAACACAAAAAAAGCCAAAACGTTTTCCTGTAAAATCCTTCTGAACTCCTGAAGGATTTACCATTTAGAATACTGCTCAATGGAAACGGACATTTTAGCTGTTTTATTTTGAAAGGCACTTGTGTTCTTTTATAAGGTTTAAATTCTGAATGGAAATGAGAGAGCCTTCAGATAGTATCCTTATATTTGTACTGATAGAACACGTGTAGTCACCATTATATTGTATTACAAGTAATGTGAATAAATTTGTCATCTTTTCATGTTTCATCCACAGTATCAAGGCCTCTGAATAGACTTTAAGATGTTTTGTATTATAAAGATCAGCTCCCAAAAAAGGGTCAGCTCCTTTTTTCTCCTCAGTAACAACACTGATTTGCACTGTTGCCGTGACCTCAGAAGTATGACGTGATTTTGTTGCCATGACAGCAGTGCTACGACGCAATAAGACAGACAAGGAAGCATACATGAAAGCAAAAAAGGCAAGGAAATTGCCTACATGACCAGTCTTCATGGGAATAGATGAATTGCACAGCATATTGCATGCCAATAACCTAAACCATCTGTGATTATTCCATTACTCAGATATTATGATCTTTTTTAAAATTTCCAGTTCAGGAAACAGAAAAATAAATAATATAATTAAGGTAAAAATATATTCTTGTTAGTTGGTTGGTTCCTTGGTTTTCAAATGGTTTCAATCCCTGATTTAATCATTTCTGTGTGTAAATGTAATACAACTCCCACTGCACATTGATGGAAAGGATGATGCAAACACATCCTGAACGACTTACTTGTGCATGGACACCGGTCATCTTGCTGAAGGGGTGGTTGACTGAGGCAGCAGCGGTTGTGGTCACAGGTCTAACAAAAGGAACTTTATTTCTGTTGGCCACTTCATATGCACTGGGACGAGTCCAGCAAACATCCATTAAGTGGAAACATGACTTAACACTATGAGTAGAAGAGACATGGAGAATTCAAGTTATGTTGGAAAGTTAAAATGACAACATGTCTGAAAATCTAAGGCAAAGTGGATTTACTGGTTGCTATGGGGAAAGTCAAGCAGGTGTTGCATTGTCACAAAGGGGTGGCTGAGAGCCTCCGCAGGGGCAATCCTCTCCTCTGCATCAATCAACAACATCTTCTTCAGCAGGCCCACAAACTCCCGCCGATCTGTCTTTTCTGCTAGCAAGTCACTACCTTCCAGATTCATCACCAAGTTCACCTGAAGTGCAGATATTTTACTGTTAAAACACCTTGTCAAATTAAATATTCATAAACAATATAACATATAAAATAATAATGTGAAAGGAGAATTGTTACAATACAGTACAGTCTATATATGATTCATCAAAGGATTATTATGATACTTATTTCTCAAGAATGACAAACTATAAATTATGAATTTGCGAGAACCTCTTCTAACTTACAAAAGTACTGACCTAAAACAGACATTGATTGTTGCCTGGGAATTTCCACCTGTGGTCTGTTTTTACAGAGAATAGTGAGTAAAAGCTGAACCTTAATTCTTAATTTAGGTGGTGCATTTTCTGAAGGGAAGTTAAGCCTACAGGGCTTTTTTTCCTTTCCCAGTAATAAGATGTGTATGTTCTTTTCTGTTCATACAGACTTCCTCCGGTAAATACTTAGTAGCCTGCATCCTCTAAGCATTTGATGTTGAACTTCCTCTTAATTCCTATTAAGTACATTGTGATTGTGAAAAGCTGAACATACGTGCGCTATGTCATCCAAACAGCTGAAGATGTACTTCCTTGCTTCCTTTGATTTCATTCCTGTCTCTGTCTCGTGCTCATCTGTTGACTACAGGAAAAGAAACTGTTCAGAAATAAGAATAGAATTCAAAAAACCAGGTGCCTTCTGCAGTTATGATTTTAATAGTTTTTGTTCATATAAACAGGTAGCATGCTATGTAGGAAACAAAAAAAATCTCATGCCCCCAAAATGTACTGTCTCTACTGATAGATTTGCTCATTAGAAAAATGTCAGTGTAGAACCCAAAGCTGATACTAATGTGTTAAGCAATGTAACTAGCAAACTGAGAATAATATCTTCTTTGACTTATCTTTGTGGTTAGGCTATGTTCACACAGACATTTGCTCTGCGTGCAGCAAAAAAGACAAACTAGTCCAAATTTTGCTGCAACACATCATGACATAATACAGCAATGCACTGCATTGGCCAACAGGTGTTCATCCATCTAGACTTCCTAAATAATATTTCACTTTCACCGGAACATGAAACAGCAGAACCCCACCAGTGCAGACCCTTGCATTGTTTTAATGCAGAGCAAATGTCTGTCTGATTGTGGCCTAGTCCTTCTGTGCATGTTTCTGTTTGTGGTAAGGTAAGGTTTCATTGCTTCTTTATCAGGAACTGCAATCTTTGTTTGGCCAGGGGGAGGAAAAAAAATGTTTATTTAGTTAAAGCTGATCTATGATTTTCACAATTAGGTTTTAGCGAAGCAAAACAAGGGTAGAGGTCAGTTGTTTTGAATTAGTGGTAATGAGCCGTTTTTTTTTTAGGTTTGTAAAGACTGCTCACCTTTAGTCTCCATGCTGCATAGGGTGAGTCAGACTCTCTGCAAAAGAACCGTCCTGTCTTTGTCCCCGTATTTAATAAATGTTCTCCTGGCAAGCCTTGTGTCTGAGAAATGTAGCGAATCTGTTGGACATAAGGAGGGATGGAAAAGAGAAGATGAACAGAAACAGTGATACATCTTGTAGCTAAAGAAAAAGACAATTCTCGCTGTTGTAAGCTGTTGAAAAAAGTTCTGTAGTACCACTTTTTATTAAATGATCAACATTTATCTTCATTTCAAAATATCACTTCTACAATGAATACTGTTTTTTCACTGTTATCTCTGCCAGGGACGCTATGTTTTCACCCATTTCTGTTTGTTGGTTTTTGTATTTGTTAGCAGGATTAATAAAAGAATTCCTGAGCCAATTTGCACCAAACTTGGTCGAGGGATTGGGAATGGGCCAGGGAGAAACACATTCAATTTTGGGGCAGACCTGGATCATTTACTATTTCTTTGAATTTTTTTCCCTGTAGTCTGGTTTATTTTCTTCGACATTGGCCATTCTAGTTTGTTATTTCTTTGGCACTTTATTTTGAAAAGCTCTTTATGTACTAATGATATCTATAAAAGTCATTCACAGTGACATCACTCCACCAGGGCCTAAAAGCTAAAGTTACCGTGTGTGGATGTGTGTGTAGGGCCTGCTAAAGGCATCTGAAGATGTCATATTCCTGATAAACGGCCGGACTCAAGACCTTGCACTGGGCGTAGCTTGTGTTCATAATCTCTGAAAGGTGTCAGGGTCTTTTCATAAAACTCATATAAACTCTGATACCAATATTCCTATGGTTTCAATGCCAAATGCTTTGCTTGGTAATGACGGTTGGCAGTAAGATGCTGTCAGGAAAGAATATCACATGCAGGTTTATGAGAGGAGACAAGTGAGAAGGCTGGCTGACGTCAATCACAAACAAGTGTAAAGAACAACAACCATTAGAGATTCAGCGCTACTAAGAAGCAAAGAGAGCAAGGAGCAACATGGAACTTTAGTCTACTTAACACTAAGTGCTTTGTACCTAAAACATGAACCCCAAAGACTGAAAGTGTTTATGGTGAATGGCTCTCATTTGATGATCTTCATGTTTAACTCTAGCACAACATATATTGTTTTGTTGCTGAGGCATAAATAATGCAGTGTGTCGACGTTGTCGGGACTTGTGTCATTTCAGTGGGCTATAGATGATGTTATAATAAAGCATTCAAGTGGTATAGCCATACTTTAGTTCAGCAACATCATGTGGTTAGCAACAGACACAGAAAAAAAACAAAGCCACTGTGTGTGGGTGGGAAAATTCTTGTGACCGGAAAACCCTTATTTTCTCGGGAAGGCGTGTCCCTGCAGTGATCTTGCAAACTGGTAAGATCACTGGTGCAAAGCTACTCCTTTACAAAACTATCTAGCAAGCCTGGGCTTGCTGTAGAGCAGACAGGAAGAAAAGCTGTCATTTTTTTATGGCGATCCAGATAACAATAACTCTGTAAAAGATGTATTTCCCTTACTGTAATAAATGAAAGTAAAAGTCAGCTTAGAATAATGTACTCACTCCCTTGTACATACCCAGTATACAAATAATCATATATTGGATATTGGGGTATAGTTTGTATCAGCTTAGAAATAGGAAAATTCCATCTGTAGCCTTGATGCTTGCAACTTCCATGACCCTGCCAGCATCCTCTTACTGTTAGAGACCCTTGAGGTTGCCAGCTG